>JAFEMH010000375.1:0-600000 GCA_022495995.1 Adenophora triphylla var. japonica
TGGCGGGAAGTCCTTCTATGGATCTTAATGCTTTGATACCATGTAAGAATGAAGGAGAGTGAGACGAAGTCAATTATACATGGAAGAGAAGAATTGTATTGAAAGACTCAATTGATTATGATATTAGAGGTACATATTTATAGGATTACAATGGAGGATATCTCCTAATAGGTTTCTAGATCTATACAATCTTTCATAATCTAATACAAAGATTAAGTTTCCTAATCTATATATAACAATATATACTTGAATATAATATAATGATATTATATTCCTAATATGTCGTTCACTCCTATTTTAGTGTTGTTGATAAGGGTCCGACTGGATAAACCAAAGAGTCTGAGTATCATAGCCTATATCTCTGTCTCTCACCAATTTGATTTCCCCATTTCCTACTTATAAACCTTAAATTCTCCTTTAATTTGCTTTCTGGGATTGTATCCGTTGCAATATGTAGGAAATCAATTTAGGGTTTTATTATATTGTTTGTTATTGATCAATGTATCAATATATAGGTTACAAAATAGAAAAAGGAAAGGAGTCCTATTTTAAAACGAAAGGAAAAGAGTCATAAACAAAAACATCCAGGCCAGTTCACGTTTCAGGCAGGCTAGCGGTGAGGCGGCCGCCTGGCTTGGGCCGAGGTTGGCGCCTCACTGGCAGAAACATTGGCCGAGGTTTGATCCTGGTGAGGCGGCCGCCTGGCTTGGGCCGAGGTCGGCGCCTCACTTGCAGAAACATTGGCCGAGGTTTGATCCTTACGCACAACAGCTTCATCTTCACACCCTCCCTCAAGTTGAGCATGGGGATTAAGAATGCCCAACTTGCTAATGAGCAAATCAAATTGTTGCTTTCTAAGTGCCTTAGTAAAAATATCCGCCAACTGTGTTTCGGTAGGAACATAGGAAGGAGAGATAAGGCCATCAAAAATAGCATCACGAACAAAGTGGCAATCTATTTCAATGTGCTTTGTTCGTTCATGAAATACAGGATTCTTAGTAATATGTAAAGCCGGCTGGCTATCACAAAAGATGTTAATCGTCTTGGGATGATGAACACCTAAGCTTAACAGTAATCCTTTCAACCACTTCAATTCTCAAGGGCCGCCATAGAACGGTATTCGGCCTCGGCAGAGGAACGAGACACAGTGGATTGTTTCTTCGTTTTCCAAGATATAGGGGACTAACCAAGAAATACAAGCCACCCGGAAAGAGAGTGTCTAGTAACAGGACATGCTGCCCAGTCCGAGTCACACCATCCTTGTTGCGTGAGCTCACTATCAGCCCGAAGTAGAATACCCTGACCAGGTGTGCTTTTGAGATAACGCACAACCCTTAATGCTGCATCCCAATGTTCCTTGCGAGGTTCCTTCATAAATTGAGATAAAATATGCACATAATATGCCAAATCCGATTGGGTGACTGCTGAGTAAATGAGATGGCCAACCAACCGTCGATAGCGTTCTGGGTCATCCAAAAGAACACCCGTGGCAAGAGCAAGTTTATGATTTGGTTCAATGGGAAAACTAGATGGCTTTGCACCCAATAGCCCAACCTCGGATATAATATCTAAGGTATACTTACATTGGCACAAGAATAGTCCAGAGGAGCTGCGAGCAACCTCAATACCCAAGAAATACTTTAGAGAGCCAAGATCTTTCATCTTGAAACATTCGCTCAGGTACTTTTTGAAAGACTGTAAAGCAGCGGAATCATTCCCAGCAATAATAAGATCGTCAACATACACAAGTATATTCTTATGAATTGTACCCTTCGTGAATGTGAAAAGAGAATAATCAGAATAAGACTGCAAGAATCCATAGATTTTCAAGGAAGCCACCAATTTAGCGAACCAACAACGAGGGGCCTGTTTCAGGCCATAAAGAGATTTATGAAAACGACAAACCATATTAGGCTGAGATGCATTGAAGCCTGGGGGAGTTTTCATGTAGAGCTCTTCCTGAAGATCATCATGTACGAAAGCATTATGCACGTCCATTTGATGCAGTTCCCAATTCTTCGAGGCAGCAATAGCAAGAAAGGCTCGAACAGTGACCATTTTGGCCACTTGACCAAAAGTTTCGGTGTAATCAATTCCTTCTTTCTGATGATTACCGAGAACTACCAATCGAGATTTAAGTCGTTCAATAGCACCATCAGAATTATATTTTTAATCTGATAAACCCATTGACTACCCAGAGCACTCTTGCTAGAAGGTAGAGGAACCATAGTCCAAGTGCCATTGTCTTCCAAGGCACGAATTTCATCCTGCATAGAATCCATCCACCCATCATGTGACACTGCCTCACGAAAAGGCCTAGGCTCTTTAGCCAAGGTAACAGCTGCAAGGAAGTTATGATACTTCACAGAAAAATTGTCACAATTTATATAGCGAGCTATAGGATATGGAGCACATGAGGAACCTACTGGAGAATGCGCGGGGGATGGACTTGTAGGAGCAATTGTATGAGCAATGTAGTCCCGAAGAAGAACGGAGGGAACTTTCGTACGCATGCCCCTCCCTAAAGCCTCTGGCTCAGCTTGAGAGGAGTATGTTGTAGAAGTAGATGATATTGTCGCTGTAGTAGGATCCACAGACACTTCAGTAACAGGCTCAGGTACATCCTCAGGTATCACTGGTAAAGAATCAGAGGCAATATCTTCCATATCCGGATAATCAATAAAAAAAAATCAGCCTCTTTGTTAAGGATCTCAACAGAATCTGGGACATGAGGTACGATATTTGAATCACTGTAAGGAAAAATAGTCTCAAAAAATTTCAAATCCCGGGAGACAAAAAATTTCTTTATTTCTAGATCGAACAATTTCCATTCCTTTTTGCCTAGAGGATAGCCCACAAAAATGCATTTTCGACCACGACTAGCAAATTTATCTCCCTTGGCTTTCTGATTATGGGCATAACACAAGGAACCAAAAACTCGGAGAGAGTCAAAGAAAGGCAATTTTCCAAACAACACCTCATAGGGAGTCTTATTACCTAAGAGGGGTGTAGGAGTCCGGTTAATCAAATGAGCAGCAGTAAGAACTACTTCACCCAAAAAAGAAATAGGTAAATGAGCCTGAAACCTAAGTGCTCTAGCAACATTCAGAATATGACGATGTTTCCGCTTGACTCTTCCATTTTGTTGTGGGGTACCAACACATGAAGTTTGAAAAAGGATATCATAGGAAAAGAAATAATCAAGCATGCAATTAAATTCGGTACCATTATCCGACTGGACAACATTAATCTTTTGAGAAAACTGACGTTCTACTATTGCAATAAAGGCCATAAACATACGAAAGACTTTTGTTTTATCAACCAATAAATAAACCCAGACAGCTCGGGAATAATCATCCACCAATGTTAAAAAATACCGTGCACCACAAGAAGAAGCATGAGTGTATGCACCTCATTAATCACAATGTATTTTCTCAAAAATTCTAGTGGACTTATAATCACTAACAGGAAAACTATCTCTAGATTGTTTAGCATGAAAACAAGTACCGCAAGGTTTATTTAAGTTGCCAGGAGTACGACTACGACTGACTGAGGGAAGAAGCTTTACTACTTTCTCGGAAGGGTGCCCCAAGCGATTATGCCACAGCTCCAACAAAGAAGATGATCCTGTAACTGAAAAGTTATGTGCTGAAGATGCGCCGCTAAAGTAGTAGAGTCCATCCCTCCTAACACCCATTCCAATCAGGTTCCTTGACAGGTCCTGTATAGCACACATAGAGGAGTTAAATTGGACAGTGCAGTGAATATCGTCAGAAAGTTGTGAAACTGAAATTAAGTTACAACGTAAATTTGGAATAAAGAGAACATGAGAGAGGGTAATAGTGTCTGTCAGACGAACGAATCCCTTTGTGTATGAGCCAAAACAGAAGACCCATTAGGTAAACCGACTAGACAAGCCGGTATAGTCTGAGAATTAAGAAGACACGAGGCGTTCCCAGTTACATGATTTGAAGCACCTGTATCAGTTATCCATGAAGTTGTGTCAAACTTACCATGAAGACAATCATTCGAAATTTGAGAATTACCGACAAGACTTGCCAAAGTCTTCCATTGCTAAGCTGTGAATGATGAAGGAGAAGCAACATAAGAGGATCCCACGACAACTGCACCAACAGTAACAGGACCGCGATCAGGTGCTGATGTAGCTACATTGCTGCTGCGAGAGGAACCCCTGCCTCGGCCATTTTATGAACGACCACCGCCACGCGAATTAGATTTGTTGCGTTGTTTAAGCAACCAATCCGGATATCTATTCAATTCAAAACATGAGGTATTGTCATGACCAGTCTTCTTACAATGAGTGCATGTGAGATGAGATCGATCAGGGTTGTCACGACTACGAGATCCACCGACACGAAGAGAAAAACTAACCACATCATCAAGAACAGGCTTAGCATGACGAACACGTTCATCTTGAGCCACCAATTTATATGCTCGATCAAGACCGGGAAGAGGATTCATAGATAAAATATTGGTGCGAGTATTAGCATGATACTCGGAATTTAGACTCATTAGAAAATGATGAATCTTGCCTATTTCTCTGCGTTCCGCATGTTATTGAGCGGCCGTGCAGTTGTTACAGCAAGTGCAATTGATCAAAGGTTCATGACTATGAAGTTCTTCCCATAAGCCAATTAATTTGCCAAAATATGTGGCCATCGACATGCCCTTAGTTTGTTCACAACGAGCGATCGATGTCTTCAATTGTTGAATACGTGGACCATCAGCCACAGCATATCAACTTTCAAGAGAATCCCATAAACGTTTAGCATCTCTGAATTTGGAGAGAGTGCTTTTAACGTCAGAAGCGATAGTATTCATGATCCAAGAAATCAACATGGCATGAATAGTATTCCAATCAGAGATGGTGCAAGGAAAAACAGGTTCACTAAGTGTACCATCTAGAAAACCAAATTTTCGACGAGCTTCAAGAGTTGTTTGCATATCGCTGGCCCAATCATCATAATTTTCACCATTGAAGCGAGTATGAGTAATAAAATCGCTGGCCTATCCTGAGGACCAAGGTAAAAAGGAAAATTGTATTCAATTTTAGGAGGATTATTGTTGGTATTGGTGTTGTTGTTGCCGCCAAGCGGCATGACAGTATTGTTGTCGGCCATGAATTTAGACTTGTGTATGATGGAGGCTCTGATACTATGTAGGAAATCAATTTAGGGTTTTATTATATTGTTTGTTATTGATCAATGTATCAATATATATAGGTTACAAAATAGAAAAAGGAAAGGAGTCCTAGTCCTATTTTAAAACGAAAGAAAAAGAGTCCTAAACAAAAACATCCAGGCCAGTTCACCCAGTTCACGTTCCAGGCAGGCTAGCGGTGAGGCGGACACCTGGCTTAGCAGAAACATTGGCCGAGGTTTGATCCTGGTGAGGCGGCCGCCTGGCTTGGGTCGAGGCCGGAGCCTCACTTACAGAAACATTGGCCGAGGTTTGATCTTGGTGAGGCGGCCGCTTGGCTTGGGCCGAGGCCAGCGCCTCACTTGCAGAAACATTGGTCGAGGTTTGATCCTTACGCACAACAGCTTCATCTTCACACAATATTTACGTTGGAGATAAAGGGAGTTTTGTTGTGGAGGGGGAGTGTGAATGGATTTGGGGATATTATTTTTGGGTTTATTTTCTATCCCCATTAGAGATAATGTCCATTAAGTTTTGAATGGGTATTTAACATAGAAGGTTATTCTGGACCATTTAATAAACATTAATATGATTAGTAGAACAAAAATGGCATGAATGAGTTTCTGGATACGTTCAATTATTCTGGACATTTTTTTTCTAACCCCATCTATATCTATATATATATATAAAGCCTCAAGTGATCTAAACACCTTTTCCCTCTAAAACTATATTAAAATTTGAAAAGTCATTTTCATTATTTTTCATACATTTAATAATTACACTATTTTTTAACCATAATTATTACACTATTAAAAAGAGATATTTGCTAAATAAAAATTGTACAAGTTTATCATAGCATTTTATACCTTTTATGAATTATCATAAGAAATCTTGTAAAAAAAAATTGTTGCAATTTAAATTTTGGGACTAAGGCTTTGTTGTTGTTGTTGTTGTTGCAATTTAAATTTTCTTTCAGTTAGTCATTAAAAATAACTTATAAAAGTGCACTTACTCCCTCTAAATATTATCCAATTTATAGTGCTCTTTCATAAATAAAATATTATTAGATTTTTTATTATTTAACCAATGGAAAACGTTATTAAAAGACAAAATATTAAAATTATTGATTTAGCTCATTCACAAAAATTCTAAACGATGTTAAGTCAACTCTAATAAAGTTGATTTTATTTAAAATAATGGAGGATATCTTTTAATTTCTAACTATGACTAACATTATATGAAATTTGATTATAGTATTTTCAAATAAATATAAATTATAATTATAAATTAAATGATAAATATTTTAATATTCGTAAATATGAGTAACGTGTTATAAAACTTAACTATATATTTTTTTAAAATGTTAATGCTTAGAATTATAAAATTAACTTTTAGTTAGTAGTATGATTAGTATTTTCTATTTCAATATTCATGAGTATAATTACTTAATAAAATATTTTTATTATTTATTTATTTATTTAGTTAGTTCTTTAAAGCACAAATTTATCAAATAATGTTCTTCTTTTAAAAGACAATATTTGTAAAAAATAGGTGATCAAGTGATGTTAATGTTACTTCCTTTATAAACATTTTAAAATTTTGATACATGGCATTGATATTGAAAATAAAGGTGAATATTTCACTAATAATTTTGTATTTTAATAAATATTTCAATATGTACAATTCAATTTGTTAGTTATATGTGTAATATTATTGGATTAATACAATGACATGTTTTTGTTGAAATAAATATCTTTAAAATTATATTTTCTTAAATTATTATTATTTTATATTTTTTTAGTTAATTTTTCAAAATTATTTATCCGTGCATTTAACGCACGGGTGTAAAACTAGTTAAAGATAAGGTCCGCTAAGTTTTGGATGGGCATCTCCCCGAGAAGGTTATTCTGGACCTTTTTATAAACATTAATGTGATTAGTAGGATAAGAATGGCATGAATGAGTTTCTTGATACATTCGAATAGTTCAATGGTTAAAAAAGGATTTATGCCTTTTTATTAATATTTCTGTAGTACTGCTATAGAAACTGAAGCGAATTGTCATATGCTATCATGGAACTTTCAGATGGAAGCGAATTATCTTGCTGTTGATGTAAATGAAGAAATTTTATCTCCAGAAGAAAACAATGTTGCAAAAAGTGTAGATCATAGTGCAATTGCTATTGTAGAATTGGTTGATTCCGCCGAGAAAAGTCTGTCCATATACACAAGTCGTGACTCCGCACCTATTTCGATATACAACGTTCCTGCAAAACTTAGGAGAGTAAATGAGGAAGCATATAATCCTCGGTTAATCTCAGTAGGTCCTATTCATCATGGAAGACCAGAATTGCAAATAATGGATAGGTACAAATGGAGATTCCTCGATGGGTTTCTTAGAAGGAATTCAATTTCTTTGAAAGAACTTGCCACAATTGCACGGGATCTGGAAAACCGGGTACGACAATGTTACCAGGAGTCTTTTGATAACCTTAGCAGCAAAGTGTTCTCGGAAATGATAATGTTGGATGGAGTATTTTTAGTTGCGCTCTTGGATGAGAATAGTAGAAGAGAAACGGAAGACAAATCTGTAGGAAAAATTAACACAAGCTCAAGGGCATATGTATCTAAAAATCAGTTTGTGACAACTGATATAATGCACGACTTGATGCTACTCGAGAATCAACTTCCCCTTTTTGTCCTCGAAACCTTTTACAAGTACACAGGGCGATCTGATTTAGAACAGAGTATTGATACATTCTTCTCAGAAATTGGAAATGTCTCGACAGATTTGGTAATACATTTGGAAAGGGAAAAATCTTGGAAGGGAAGGAGGCATTTGGTTGATTTCTTGAGAACTTATTACCAACCCTTATGTGATAGTCATAGAAGAGGAAAGACTATTGTTTATAGCCGTAATGCAACCGGCTTACAGGAGGCGGGGGTTAAGATCCAAGGGGTACCACGTTATGATATTTATGAGATGCAATTTCTAGAAGGTAAGTTGTCAATTCCGATATTAAGGATCGATGAGCACACCGAAACTCTTCTAAGGAATCTGATAGCTTTTGAACAATGTCAATATGGCGAAAGAAAAGACCTAACCAGTTACATCATATTTATGGGTGGCCTTATAAACACTACCAAAGATGTGGATTTACTTGTTGATTGCGGTGTAATACAAAACTTTCTTGGTGATCGTGAACGCATTGCAAGCCTATTTAACAATCTCCACAAGGAAACTGTGACGCGTGAGAACGAGTTCTATTTTGAGGAACTTTGCATAAAGCTAAATGAGTACAGCAAAGACTATTGGCATCAGTGGAAGGCAAAATGGTTCAGGTCTAAGAGAGATTTGAGACGCAATTACTTCAACACCCCGTGGTCTACACTCTCTGTCATTGCTGCTGTCATACTGCTTTTCCTCACCATGGTACAAGCAGTATGTTCCATTGTTTCGGTACTGCAATCAAAGTAATGATATATGCCAACTTGCTTCTGCTTTGTGAAGTCATGCAGTGATGTTCAAGGCATGATTGAGGTTAAACCATTTTCAGCGGTATGGGCCAATTACTAGCTCTTTGCCATGATGGTTTTTGTCGCTTAATTTCTATTTCAATTGTCGTATGAGAGCAAGTGTGTGAGCTATTCATGGTGTCTGTGTTTATTTTCTATGCTGTATATGTTGCATTGGTTGATGCGGTGGATTTCATTATATATGTAACTAGTATAACACCCGTGCGTTAAACGCACGTCCATAACACTTCGAGAGTATTTTAGTTGTTTTATTTCATATCCGAATGTTATACTCTCTCAAGGAGCCAAAGTAAAAAGTCAAGATTCTGAAGTTGAGGATTGTTCTATAAATCTGAAAAATTAAGTGACCAAATTGCAAATTTGGAAAGTTCAGGGACCAAAGTGCAAAAATGACGATAAGGACATCAATAATCAGCACGCACGCGTTATTTCCAAGGCTGAGTTGACCTGCTTCATGTTGACTTTTTAAAAACTTTTGTTCTTATTTTATTTCCTTTTTTTCCATTTTTAACTTAGAATTTTTAGAGAGGGAGTATAAATATTATTTTTTATTATTGTTTAGGTGGAGCTGGATCATTAGTTTTTTTAGAACAAATCAAAGCTTTTGATTTGTTCATGGAGGGATAATCCTTTTCACTTTGAATTAAGATTTTTTGAACCATTCTAAGTAATGAATTAATGTATGTTTTCTTTCTCCCATTATAATCTCTAATTCATAATTCTATTTGTATTACTTGATTATATTGAATACTATGATTTAGAAACTTGATCAATTTCTTAATTTTTATGATTAATTATTGCTAGGATTCTCTTCTTTCGTGTCGGATTAGGGTTTTCATTATAGCAACTTCATAAATCTTGTTTGTGTCATCTTGATTTGTGATTTGGGTAGAATTAAACAATTATCTAAGTGAAAGTATATTAGTAATTGTTCCTAATTTTAGTTTCTTAAATCGAATCAATATTGATTAATTGAACTTTAATCACGTCGGCTAAGTTTGTTTATCAATTAGGGTTTTTAGTTGAGCGTGTCGCCGCTATTAACTACTATCAAAGAAAGAAACAAAGATTGAAATATATCTTGTGATTGGGTGAGTGGGGAAATAGGAAATAATTTAATCAATGATATTCGAAACTAGAATGAGTGCGTCTGCTGAGAAACGCGTTTCTCCATAAGTTATGGAGAAACGGGTTTCTGGATATGCAGAAGCTTTAGGATTGATATCCAGAATCTTTGGGATGGATATCCAGAAAAAATATTTGAGATCAAATCCAAGGCAAGACCAAATTTCTGATCTGGATATCACTTTCACAAGGTTCTGGATATCCGTAATTCAATATGGATATCCGTAAGCCTTAAAACTTATATCCGTAAGCCAATTTTAAACTTCGGATATCACTTACATATGGTTCCTGGATATCCTTTCAAAGAGTTCCTGGATATCCGTAAGCTTTATAATTGATATCCGTAAGCTTTATAATTGATATCCGTAGCATTTTAATTGATATTCGTAATCCAAAACCTTTTTAATTTATATCCGTAAGCATTATATTTGATAGCCGTAAACATTATATTTGATAGCCGTAAACAACAAAAGACACGGAAACAACACGGAAAGACTCTCTCTCTCTCACTAAACGTTCCACTCTCTCACTAACCGCAAAGACCCTCACCATTGCCGCCGTCTCCCTCGTCCTCTCTCACAAAGCCCATACACCGGCGACCTCTTCCCCGTTCAAAACCTAATCGCCGGTGACCCAATCTCCCTTCAATCCACGCCGTCCCTCGTTTCTCAACCCCAAAGAACGTCAATCGCCCATCACCAACACATTCACCGATCTATGAAATCTTGGAACTTCCCGTCTTGAGCGAGCTTGGAGGCGAGGCCGGCGTAGTAGGTGAGTCCATTGGAGTTCTTGATTTGGGTTTGAAAATTCGGGATTTGGGTTTGAAAATTCGGGGGAGGCAGGGGAGACGAACCCGTTTCTCCGTAAATTACGGAGAAACGCGTTTCTCCCCAGATTTTGTGAACTAGAATGGGGATAGAACTATAATCCAAGATTTTCTTTTAATTATTGTTTACAACTTTATTAATTACTTGTTTTAGTTTAATTACAACAAACAAATCAAATAAACCCCCAATCTTGTTAAGTGGCAATTACGTGAATAAATAACCATTTTCTCAGTGGATCGACCCTGGACTTGCCCTGACTGCAGTTTTGTAGCCGAGTCTTGATATTTAATTTGAAGGCGTGTGACTTTAGCCTATCAAATTTTGGTGCCGTTGCCGGGAAACGGTGTTTATTTATTTGCATTCTTATTTTCTTTTTGATATTTTTCTTTTATTTTTGATTTAATTGTCCCGTCTCTTAATTACTGTCATCTGGTGGTGTGGATCAATAATGGTCCATACCCGTTCTACTAACAATCGCTTGAGATCTTGTGTGCCAGATATTGAAAAATATTTCAGGAGAAGGCGAACGCAGAACAGGAGACCTAGGAAGATTGAGTTGGTAGAAGAGATGGATAATAATAATCCACACCCTCCTTTGACACTGAGGCAGAAAACTACACCAAATTGGAACGATCAACCTCGTGCAATTGAGTTCCCTGCCTTACATGATGGTGGTGAGATGAAGCCAGGATTATTGAATCAGTTGTCTCATTTTCATGGTCTGTCGGGTGAGAATCCGAATCAGCACATTTCTCAGTTTGTGCAAATCTGCCAAAGTATGAAGCCGGCAATACTCCCGATTGAGCAGATTTTATTGAGAGCGTTCTCTTTCACCTTGAAAGACAATGCCAACACATGGTATTATCACTTGCCACAAATACAGTATCACTACATGGGAACAGATGAATGAGATGTTTCTTGAAGAGTTCTTTCCACCTGACCAAATTAATGTGATGAAGCGGGATATTAGTAATATGGAACAGAGAGCAAATGAATCTTTATATGAGTATTACAACAGGTTTCATATGCTTTGTAGGAGTTGCCCATATCATGGCTTTTTGGGGAGCAATTGGTAGTGTACTTTTATGGTGTGTTGACTGTTTTGGATAAGAGGCTGGTGGATTCCTGTTGTGGAGGCAGTATCTTGAATATGACAACTGAAGAGGCACAGAAACTGCTAGAAGATTTGGCTAAGAGCACTAGAACACAGGGCAAGAGGTCTAGTATTAGACAGGTCAGTGCAACAAATTCTAGCAGGGGTTCTCTAAATAAGCTTGAGACGGATGTGCAGGAACTGAAAGACATGGTGAAGGTTATGGTGTTGAGTAAACAGCCTAAGCAGTGTGGTATTTGTTATAATATCTTTCATGCGACTGATGCCCGCCCTTCGTTGCAAATTGGAGAGGTTGAAGAAGTTAAGACAGCAGGATTTGGACAACCTCAAGCGTGGGGGAATTCTCAGGGTTCTAAGTGGGGTACTCCACATGCTTTTACACCTTACAGGTCATCTTATGGGCCACCACCACAAGCTAATCCTCCTAAATCATCTTCAGAGGATCTACTTAATTCTCTAGCGCTGTCGGTAAGTACTATAAATGTGAATATGCATCAGTATCAACAGAGGATCGATGTGAGCATTAGTAATTTGGAGAGGCAAATAGGTCAGATTGCAGAGGCAGTGGAAAGAATAGAGGCTAGAGATACAGTAAAGACTGAGCAACTTCCGAAGCAGAATATAAGTGCGGTGTATATGATGAAGAAGAAGAAAGTTAATGGGCAAATGGCGTCTATAGAGCCTGAACAATAGAAGGTTGAAAAGAGTGTTGACCCGAAGTTGGTGGTAGAGAAGGATGTACAGAAAGAAAAGGCGCCCGAGAAATATGTCCCATCACCGTTTCGTGTATATGAGTCTGTTCCTCCTTTTCCGAAGGCATTGAAAAGAGACACCTCACATGAATCGGAGAAGAGTATGTTTGATACTTTCAAAAGTTTTGAGGTAAATATTTATTTTTTGGATCTTCTCAAAACAGTTCCTATGTATGCGAAATTTCTTAAAGAGTTATGTGTTGGAATAACTATTACAAAATAATAGAAAATTACAGAAAAACTAAATAAAACAGAAATACACAAAAGAAAAAATAAAGAAAAAGATTTGTCGTGGAAGTCCGAGTCGTGTGAAATCACACTCTCCTTAAGACAAATTTCGCCCCCTCTCCACGTTGTGCTTGAGATTACTTGGGACGATTGCCTCCCAGGTTGAAACGGAATGACCGGATGGTTGCTGCACAATAGAACTTCCGGTGAACTGAAGTCAATGCTTGGACGATATCACCACCAATGCAATATGCAGGAGGCCAAGGGAAAGAATTTCAATATGCAACAAAATCCGATGGTAGAGAGAATTTGGAAAATCTGTGTGTTCTTTTCCTTGTTGTTGTTGTTCTATTTGTATATTTCTCCATAGGAAAACTTCCCAAAAAATTAAAAACCAGGTTTTTAATTTTCTCAATCAATATTGCAATTACAATCAATAAATTTGCAATTTATTTCGGCAGTTACAAGAGCAGGACAGTTTCTGGGAACCAGCTGCTGCCGCTGAGGCGCCCGCCTCGGACTTGGCCAGGCGCCTGCCTCACAAAGGCTCAATGGGCAGCTTCTCTACTGACCTCCAGGCGTCCGCCACGACCTGGTTCAGGCGCCCGCCTCGGTGGTGCTCAACTGGGCTGCACATACTGGACTCTAGGCGCCTGCCTCAGCCATGATAGGCATGAGCAGGCATGTCTTGGCCAAGAAATAGGGCGGATGGATGCCTCGGCGCTGCGGCATGATTTATAGGCATTGGCAGCAAGGCGGATTGGCGATAACTGTGGGTTGCGGGAAAACTGGTGCGAATATTGACTTGGTTCGAACAAGGCAGTTGGGCGTGTCTTAAAGACAGCCAACCAGGGCCATGTTGTAGCAGTTAATGGCTGGCAGGGCTTGGCTTGAACATGGGAAAGTAGTGGGCGGTTTCCAGCAGTTGTGGGCAACAGTTGTGGGCAGTTATTGGTGGGCAGTTTTCAAGTAGGCTCACCATGGAAGGCTGCCAAGTGTCCCGACAGTTATTGGCCTTGGCCTGATTATATTTAGTGTAGATAATGTTATTGTTTACATTATTCAGTGTTGTAGACATCAGCAAAAACATACTTTCGAGATAGATAGGCATTGTAGTGGCTATGGCCTAAATCTCATTGTATTCCTTGTATTGTTGAGCAATAAAGGTTGGGAAGGGTTCCTGTAAATTGTTGTGTTGCTGTATGCTTTATTTATAGTTGCTTTGTTGTGATTTGTTCTGGCCTTGTTGCTGAAAACGAAATTGTAGAGGGCTGTTGCACTTGGGTTGAGTGCAAGCCGCGCGGGTGTGGTTGTTCAGGCGCCCGCCTCGCTGCCAGCAACAATGGGTCAATTTTGGAAAAAAATTGCAAAAAGTGGGCTCGCGTGAACAGGCAATTTCGGAGCTACATTCGTGTCCGCAGGACGCGCATGCACATGAGTTCGGTAGTCCGAAGCCTATTTCGATCCATGATTTGCACCCCCCTGCGCACCTGTGCGCGAGAGAGAGCCTCTATGTACCACAATCTTACTCCCTACTAAAGTGTAGGAGTATATAAACTAAGCCACTTTTCCATCTTTTTCCAATGTGGGATAACCACATTTTACCCTTTCCAACCCATTAACTTTGAGCCTTCATATCTCATTCATTTCTCAACCATTTTTGACAAATGAATATATGTTTACAATGTACTCATGGAGCAGAATACAATCCAATAATCAATTAGTCATTTTGACAAATAACTAATTAAGAAAATAACTCATTATTTCCTTCAAAACACAATTTTTTCCAACAATCCCCCACATGAAGGTATAATGTGGAATTGGTGATAAAGCCCGGCAGACAAAAACTTGCATACGAAGATGTGGGAATGCCCATTGAATCTTCGCTTGTACAAGCATATTTACTCTACTCGCAAATCGATAGACGCGATGTCCTTGAATCGTTATGCTTTTTGTGCAGCCGATCATATACTTGACACAAGTTTCGTCCTAACATACTTCAATTCTCATAGCTATGTTCAATCATGGCCCTGAACATACGCCTGATTCTGCGAGAGGGTCTAAGAATTGAGCCTTACACAATTCTCCTTGAAGCGGCCCCACTTCTCTCTCACATAGGTGATTTCTTAAAGGTAACCCGTATTACCCCGCTCGAATTTTCGACGCGTAAGAATCATTAAAAGCCATAGGCTTATCCTTGTCCTTTCGGGATGTCACTAATAGGAATGGACTTGGGGTTGATTCCCCCACAGTGACGCTACAAGTCTTTTAACAGTTAGATGGTCCCATTGAATCTAGTTCTTGGGATCTCCAGTCATCTAGATTGGGTTTTCCTCTGTGTTTAACTTTTCAGAGGCTTAAGTCCCATTCCCCTCGTCGAGCTTTCAACTAACTCTCTATTTAACCCTTTGGTTAACGGATCCGCTAAATTTTCCTTTAACTTAACATAGTCAATGGATATTGTGCCAGTTGAGAGTAGTTGTCTAATGGTATTATGTCTTCGACGAATGTGTCTCGACTTACCATTATACATATGATTGTATGCTCTTCCAATCGCTGATTGGCTATCACAATGTATACATATTGATGGCACTAGCTTCATCCATCTTGGAATATCTTCTATAAATTGGCGTAGCCACTCAGCTTCTTCACCACATTTATCTAACGCTATAAACTCAGATTCCATCGTGGATCTAGCTATAATCGTTTGTTTAGAAGATTTCCATGATATAGCAGCTCCTGCTAATGTAAACACAAATCCGCTTGTAGACCTTGAGTCTTTTATATCGGATATCCAATTAGCATCGCTATATCCTTCAATTACTGCTGGATGTCTAGTATAGTGTAAAGCATAATCGCGAGTATATCTTAAGTACCTTAGTACTCTCACTATACCATTCCAATGTTCCGCTCCGGGATTACTTGTATACCGACTCAGTTTGCTAACCGTGTAAGCAATATCTGGTCTAGTACAACTCATCAAGTACATTAGACTTCCAATGATTCTCGAGTATTCAACTTGAGAAACTGTGTCTCCTCTATTCTTTGATAGATGTTGACTCATGTCTATTGTGGTTCTAGCAATAGCTAAGTCATCCTTGCTGAATTTCTCAAGAATTTTATCCACATAATGTGACTGGCTTAAAGCAAGTCCATTTGACATTCTTGAAATTTTCACGCCAAGGATTACGTCGGCTAACCCCATATCTTTCATGTCAAACTTTGAGTTCAACATATCTTTAGTGGACTTTATCATTTTATCACAACTTCCTATGATAAGCATGTCATCTACATAAAGACATAAAATGACGTAGCCATTTCCCGTGTCTCTAACATAGATACATTTGTCACATTCATTTATTTTAAATCCACTTTCCATCATGGCTTGATCAAACTTTTGATGCCATTATTTTGGTGCTTGTTTCAAGCCATACAATGACTTTACTAACTTGCACACTTTATTTTCTTGCCCCGGCGTAAAATCCTTCCTAGGTTGCTCCATGTAAATTTCCTCTTCTAAATCCCCATTTAGAAAGGCTGTTTTAACATCCATTTGATGTACTTCAAGATTCCGCAATGCGGCTATCGCAAGTACAATTCTTATGGATGCTATTCTCGTAACCGGAGAATATGTATCAAAGTAATCAAGGCCTTCCTTTTGCTTGTAACCTTTAATTACAAGTCTTGTCTTATACTTGTCAATTGTTCCATCCGTCTTCATTTTCCTTTTAAAAATCCACCTATATCCTAGTGGTTTGCTTCCCGAAGGAAGATTCACTAATTCCCAAGTGTGATTTTGTAAAATGGAATCAATCTCACTTTTAATGGCCTCTTACCACATAGGTCCTTCGGAAGAGCTCACGGCCTCTTTATAACTTTGTGGTTCACTTTCAAGCATATAGGTTAGAAAATCTGGGCCAAAAGATTTTTCTACCCTACCTCGTTTGCTCCGTCGAGGTTCTACCTCCGCTTCATCATTTTCATTATGATGATTTCTTCCATCTACTTCTTCTTCTTCTATTGAATCATGTCTCCTTTTAGATGAACTTGCCTCATCTCTTTCGCACGAAAACACATTCTCAAAGAAAGAAGCATTTCTTGACTCCATTATAGTATTCTTGTGTATATTTTGAATCTTCGATTCATGCACAAGAAACCTATAAGCACTACTATTGTGAGTATACCCAATAAATATGCAATCAATAGTTTTTGGTCCAATTTTCACCTTTTTAGGAGGTGGTATTGAAACCTTTGCAAGACACCCCCACACTCGCATGTATTGGTATGATGGCACTCTTCCATGCCACAATTCATAGGGGCTCTTATTTATTTTCTTTCAGGGCATTTTATTTAACACATAGTTTGCCGACAAGACGGCCTCTCCCCACATGTTATCCGGTAACCCCGAACTTATTAGCATGGCATTCATCATGTCCTTTAGAGTCCGATTTTTCTGCTCAGCAACTCCATTGGATTGTGGGGTTTATGGTGGTGTTGTTACATGTTTTATCCCATGTTGAGCACAAGTACCTTCAAAAGGAAATTCATACTCACCACCACGATCGCTTCTTATGACTTTTATTTTCCGGTTGAGTTGATTTTCAACTTCATTTTTATAAAGAACAAACTTCTCTATAGCCTCATCTTTACATTTGAGAAGATACACATAACAATATTTTGTGCTATCATCAACAAAAGTCATAAAGTACTTATTGCCCCCTCGTATTTGTGTTGACTTGAAGTCACATAAATCCGTATGAACCAACTCAAGGGATTCATTATTTCTTACAATCGAATGGAACGGAGGTTTTGTAAACTTTGCCTCTACACAAGTTTCACATTTATGTTTATAGTCTATTTTACATTTTGGTATGCAATTCATGTTAATTAATCTACGTATAGTATCTGTAACGACCCTATCCCTAGGCACTAGTTTTAATATAATATTATATGCTTTTAATATTAATGTTAACTTTATGTGCTCATTCTATGCCTTTAATATTTATGTTAAGTTGAAATGGTTAGGAGATAATTCTAAAGCCTAGGGATAAAATGAAAGTAAGTTAAAGTATTTGGTTAAATCAATATAATTGAAAATAAATAAAGTAGTAGGGTGGAGTGATAATAAAATGGACAAATAAAATGATGGGTTGGGAGGATTATTTTAAAATGAGTGAAAGAGTTTTTTTTTTTTTAATGGGAAGCATGGAGTGGGGGGCCATTCCCCTAATTCCCTCTCCTTTCCCCTCTTTAGTCAAAGACCCCCATACCCTCCCATACTTCTTTCATCCTTTCCATACTCCATCTTCCTCATTCTTCTCCTCCATTTTCTTCTTACAATTTTCCATGGAAGCTCCATCTTGAAGAACTTCTCCTTCCAAATTCCTAGGGCAACCAATTCTTTTTCATTTGGCAATCCGATCGTACTTTCGTGTTCGGGGCAACTAGGGGAATCTATCAAGCTAGGAAGATCCTCAATTAATCCTAAAATTCTAAAGTAAGTTATTATGACTTCTTTCTAAATATTGCCATTTTATGTGCTAATGAATGCTTTGATGAAAGAAAAGGAATTTGGAAATTTTAAATGATGTTATTTGTGTAAAATGGATTATTAAATGTTGACTTGATTTTAGTTATGAGATGGGGGTCTAAGTTGGAAGAATGAAGGTAAAATGAGAGTAAGAGGTTAATGACTTGAATGGGGTTATCTTAATCTTTACTTCTATTTAATGATTCATGAACTATTTGGTGTTGTATTGTGATTAAAATGGTTATTTGATGCTTTGGAAAACCTTCTTGGAGAGGAGGAAATGAATAATGTTTGGAAAGATATTGTTGTTCATAAGAGTTGAGTAAGAGTATAAGAAAATGGGTTGAGTGGAACTTAGAGGGTTAAACTTGAAATGTGGTAGTGAAATGGGTGGAGAATCAAGTGGTAAATGATCTAGGGTTATATTATTTGGGGATTAAATGATTTAAAATGAGGTTTGTAAAGTTAGAAAATCCTTTTGGTATTTTTAAGAAAGATTATTAAAAGGGAAAAGAAAATATGTGGAAAAGAGTTAGAAATTTCGAAGTGCTGGAAATGTCCCTTGGGCGGTCGCCCATAGGCCCTTGAGCGGCCGCCCAACCCACCAGAAAGTGTAACCCTTATTAGACCCTCTTGGGCGGTCGCCCATAGTGACTTGGGCGGTCGCCCATGTCACCAGAATTTCCTCAGTTTCCCTTCTTGCTGATTTTTACCAATAACCTCGTGGCTTGAATCCCAACCATTATAAATTAGTAGAACCTAGTACAACCCGAATATGAATTAATCCTTTTTAACCAGAGTTAAAGTAGAATACCTTGGCTAGGCCATGATGTCTTATTTGATCAAAATGGAATTGTTGGAAGTAGGTCTTGCACTGTTATGAATATTATTCAAGGATGAGTAATGACTTCGTAATAATGGTTTATGGTTCAGGGTGGCCTTACGTGCTCCCATACCTTGGTGATTAGTTGAACAGTGTAGAGACTATAATCACATTATTGTGTTGGTTAGAAATATATATGTGTTACATCGTTGTACTGTATGGCCAGTGTGGATTATTTGGCATATTGATATATTGTATCCCAATTGTGGATTATCTGGCATGTTGATTATATTGTATCCCGGTGTGGATTATGTGGTTATATTGTTACCTTAATTGAATTCATATTCATTGATGGTATTATGCATAGTGTATTAAATGGTTGTTGCACTATGGTATGGATTAGCATGAGTATACATTACCATGTTGTTATATTATTATCCCTTTTGTGGATTTATTTCAAGTATCTATCATGTGCTTGAACGTGTATATGTGATAAGGGGGTATAATGGAATTCAATCAATTATTGATTTGTTCTATAAGTGATTGAAGGTTCATTATACCTGTGACCTGCCCCTCTGTGGCCACAGAGTGGGATGTGCAAGCTACTGTATTGAGCCAAAAGCCTTTACGGTTATGCTGCGATTTGGTGATTAGGTGGAATGCTCTGTATGAAGCCAAAAGCTTTACAGTAGCGATGATATTATATGATACTCTGAAAAAGGGTCATATAAGTATCCTATTTTCTTATATGGATCTCTGGGGTATGAGACCTATAAGCGGTGAATGTGCATGGGGGCAATTCACCAAAGAGCGGAGTTTTACTCCCACGTTGTACGACTTATTGTTCAGACGGAAAAGGTAAAATGAGGTAACGTAAGGTGTTTACCGCTTTCATAATGTGTTACGTGCTACCATGCTATGTGTTGCATCTTGTTTGGCATCTTGCTGCATTCATAATAGCTTATTGAGATTTATTCTCACCCCTTCCCTTTTACTGCTTTAGATTGTGCTGAGACAGGTGACCTGAACCAGTGAGGCCGGGGAAAGAGTTTGGACTCTTGCTTTTGGGACTTATCAGTATAGGTATATGAGTGGGTTGTCGGGAGTCATATTTAAGTATTACACTTTTATAAGTTGTAAGGAAAACTCTTTTGTCAAACAATGTTAATTAGGATTTTCAATGTAATTAATCAAGTATGATTATTAAAGTATTTGTTTAAATTCCTCCAAGTGGAGATATTATTATTTGATTTTGTTTATGGGAAAATTTAGAGTTGGTTTTCTTGTAAAGGCAAATAAAAGTTTTAAAAATTTGAAAAGAGATTTCCTAGTTTGGGCTTCTCAAGCTCGGGATACGCTTTAGGTCCCGGGTTGGGGTGCTAACAGTTGGTATCAGAGCTTAGTTTAGAGGTCAAGGGTAGATGTCTAAACTAAGGGGGAATGTGTGGTAATTGACGCCGAGTGTTTAGTGCAGGAGTTTGTTCTAATGGCTGGAAACAATGATTACCAGCGAAAGGTTCTAGAAAATGAAGGATGTTTAAATTGTAGCCTCATAGTCATGGTATTTTAGTAATGAATTCAAATGATTTTGGGTTGAATATGGGAAATGTTGCAGGTGGGTTGGTGCATTTTACTTGGGTTGAAATTGTTAAATTAGTTGAGATGTGGTATAGTGAAGTTTTGGTATAGTATTGATGTTAAGAGAAAAAAAAAATGATTTAAGTATGTGGTATTATTTAGGGTTCCCTTTTATGAAGTTGGCTAAGTTGCAAAGTTATTGTAATATGTGTTGTACAATGTTATTATTATTGTATAAATGATTTTTGATAAGTTTGACAATTTGTTTGGTGGTTAGAATAATGAGAAAGGGATTTGGAAATGAGTAGAGTGATGGTTTGATCAAATATAGGTTGGTAATTGAAAGAGTATTATAAAGGTTAATATATGGTGGAGAGAGTATTATTGGGTGGCTTGTGATGTGTAAAAACAATAAAAATAACTTAGGTAGTGGGTGAATGAGTATGACGAATAGTGATAATAAGATATGGTTTAATGTGGAAAGATAGAGTAATAGGGTTATATGGTTTGGAGAAGGTATGTGGTATCATTCGAGAACCTTATAATTAAAGTTGACTCAATAGTATAGTTGTTGTTGAATTATGGTCATATATGGTATATGATGTATTAGGTGATATACATGGTGGTTGTAATGGTTAGTCAATTAATAGGGCTTTGGAAATAATCAAGAAAGAGTGGTTTTGGAATGAATGTGGTAAGGTTGATATTCAAAGTTATTGGGAATTCTGTATCCATTTTAGTTAAGTTAGAATGATCATGGAAGGATTTGAAGGAAGATCTAGTAATAACAATATTATCTAGGTTAAAATGGTATTGTAAAGTGAAGGCCTAAGGTCGAGTATGTGTTTCGGGCCTAGGAGAGATAGATCCCTCAGAGGTCATTAGAGGTATATTCCCTGTCTCAGAAGTTAGGGGTCACATTTTATAGATCCTATTTCATATCATTTATGTTTAGCATCACACGTTGCTTCTATGTGGCATACATTACTTGAGAATTTGTTTATTGTTAGAGGATTCTGCTCTTATGAGAGAATACCTCGAATCTTCTTTGGTTTACCACGGTGGTGATGTGGTTAGGGCTGAGCATGTATTGCCAGTTGATTTGGTATGATTACCGATTTGTAATTGTGAGATATACTTGACCTGGAGAGTTAAGTAGTTGTTGTGCGTTGGTAGACTATCATAAGAAGTGAGTCTCCTTTTCTATATCTAAATTGATTATATTGGTATTTAATATAAATAAACCTTTATATGGTACTCTTGTTATATAAGCATTAAAGACAGAAGGTTTCGATTAAAAGTGTGAAGGATATTTGGTATGTGTTAGACTCGCATAAGAAGTCTTTTCAAAAATGTTACGTGCTAGTTGAGTAGATGGTAATTGTGTTTCCATCAAAATATCTCATGTGTTGATTCTAAGTATGATAATCAGAATTTTAATCCTTATCTTGACGGCTTTATGGTAGTTATGATTGATGACCTCTTTGGTTATTTAAAGTTACGAGAGGATCATGAAGATCATTTGGGAATTGTGTTAATTACCTTTAGTGGGAATTCATCGTTTCGAGAAGTTCAGCAAATGTGAGTTGGCTCGCGAAGATTTTACATTTTGGGTTCTATAGTCTTAAGCCTGAAGGTTATCATGGGTCTTGCGAGGATTGAGTCCGTGATCTTTGGGGTTGGCAAGTGCTATCGAAGGAATTTTTAAGGAATTCTTGGGAATTGAAAAATCGTTGATTTAGTTAACTCGGAAGGATATATCAAAGGTGTAAGATGTAATAAGGGTAAATCGTATTGATAGAGATGGAGAATAGATTGACTATAGATCCTATCCTTGCCTTACCTAGTGGATGTGAGAACTTTGTGAATTTTAAGTGTTTATTCAAGAAAGATTAGGTGGTGATATTATGAGGTATGGAAAGTGATAGCGTATGTTTCGAGGAAGTTAACTTAGATAAAGCGGAATTTTTCTTATTCCTCACTTGAGAGTGACTACAATTGTGTTGCGTTATCTAAGTAAGAATCTTATCTTTTTGAAGTTTCTTTTGGGATTTGTGACCGACCCTATGAGTTTGGAGAAATTAGTTATTCGAAAGGAAGAGATTAACGAGCCGAAGCGATGGGTGAAACTATTAAAAAATTTTAATTGCGTCATTTTATATTATCCGGAAAAGTTATTGTGATTTCGAATGCGATTAGCCGAAAGGCTTATGTGTCGTCAAGTGTATCCTTTGAGTCGTAAGGTGAGATATTGTTGCAAATAGTCAAGTTAGACCCATAGAATGTGGAGACTTTAAGGGAAGTTTAGGGGTAATTCAGAATTTAATAGGATTAGAGGATAGTTTCAAAATGAGAAAACTATCCAAACTCTTGAAGAATAGATGGTGTGTGGAGTGATAGATTTCTTTTCAACTTGAAAGGTTTTATTAATCTTAGTGGAACTGAGTATAATAGCAGTTTTGGTTTAGCATTGAAGGGGTACTATATAAAACGTGATATGGAAAATTTATTTGTACAATCCTTCGTACGTATGGAGTTCTTCAATTAATGATGTTTAGGCGGATTTGACCTATGTGGGGAAAACATTGAAGAGTTATTAGAATTACAATTTCGAGATTAAATTCTAGAATATTTGGGTTGTGGGAATGTATAGAAGAATCATGACATTAATGAAACTATTTGAAGGTGGTAATTTGAAATGCTTGGGGAAGTAGCCTTTATTATTGATCATTAAGGTAATCAAGTTTAAAATTCGGGATGAATTTTCTTTAAGGGAGAGTGAATGTAACGACCCTAACCCTAGGCACTAGTTTTAATATAATATTATATGCTTTTAATATTAATATTAACTTTATGTGCTCATTCTATGCCTTTAATATTTATGTTAAGTTGAAATGGTTAGGAGATAATTCTAAAGCCTAGGGATAAAATGAAAGTAAGTTAAAGTATTTGGTTAAATCAATATAATTGAAAATAAATAAAGTAGTAGGGTGGAGTGATAATAAAATGGACAAATAAAATGATGGGTTGGGAGGATTATTTTAAAATGAGTGAAAGAGTTTTTTTTTTTTATGGGAAGCATGGAGTGGGGGGCCATTCCCCTAATTCCCTCTCCTTTCCCCTCTTTAGTCAAAGACCCCCCATACCCTCCCATACTTCTTTCATCCTTTCCATACTCCATCTTCCTCATTCTTCTCTTCCATTTTCTTCTTACAATTTTCCATGGAAGCTCCATCTTGAAGAACTTCTCCTTCCAAATTCCTAGGGCAACCAATTCTTTTCCATTTGGCAATCCGATCGTACTTTCGTGTTCGAGGCAACTAGGGGAATCTATCAAGTTAGGAAGATCCTCAATTAATCCTAAAATTCTAAAGTAAGTTATTATGACTTCTTTCTAAATATTGTCATTTTATGTGCTAATGAATGCTTTGATGAAAGAAAAAGAATTTGGAAATTTTAAATGATGTTATTTGTGTAAAATGGATTATTAAATGTTGACTTGATTTTAGTTATGAGATGGGGGCCTAAGTTGGAAGAATGAAGGTAAAATGAGAGTAAGAGGTTAATGACTTGAATGGGGTTATTATAATCTTTACTTCTATTTAATGATTCATGAACTATTTGGTGTTGTATTGTGATTAAAATGATTATTTGATGCTTTGGAAAACCTTCTTGGAGAGGAGGAAATGAATAATGTTTGGAAAGATATTGTTGTTCATAAGAGTTGAGTAAGAGTATAAGAAAATGTGTTGAGTGGAACTTAGAGGGTTAAACTTGAAATGTGGTAGTGAAATGGGTGGAGAATCAAGTGGTAAATGATCTAGGGTTATATTATTTGGGGATTAAATGATTTAAAATGAGGTTTGTAAAGTTAGAAAATCCTTTTGGTATTTTTAAGAAAGATTATTAAAAGGGAAAAGAAAATATGTGGAAAAGAGTTAGAAATTTCGAAGTGCTGGAAATGTCCCTTGGGCGGTCGCCCATAGGCCCTTGAGCGGCCGCCCAACCCACCAATAAGTGTAACCCTTATTAGACCCTCTTGGGCGGTCGCCCATAGTGACTTGGGCGGTCGCCCATGTCACCAGAATTTCATCAGTTTCCCTTCTTGCTGATTTTTACCAATAACCTCGTGGCTTGAATCCCAACCATTATAAATTAGTAGAACCTAGTACAACCCGGATATGAATTAATCCTTTTTAACCAGAGTTAAAGTAGAATACCTTGGCTAGGCCATGATGTCTTATTTGATCAAAATGGAATTGTTGGAAGTAGGTCTTGCACTGTTATGAATATTATTCAAGGATGAGTAATGACTTCGTAATAATGGTTTATGGTTCAGGGTGGCCTTACGTGCTCCCATACCTTGGTGATTAGTTGAACAGTGTAGAGACTATAATCACATTATTGTGTTGGTTAGAAATATATATGTGTTACATCGTTGTACTGTATGGCCAGTGTGGATTATTTGGCATATTGATATATTGTATCCCAATTGTGGATTATCTGGCATGTTGATTATATTGTATCCCGGTGTAGATTATGTGGTTATATTGTTACCTTAATTGAATTCATATTCATTGATGGTATTATGCATAGTGTATTAAATGGTTGTTGCACTATGGTATGGATTAGCATGAGTATACATTACCATGTTGTTATATTATTATCCCTTTTTGTGGATTTATTTCAAGTATCTATCATGTGCTTGAACGTGTATATGTGATAAGGGGTATAATGGAATTCAATCAATTATTGATTTGTTCTATAAGTGATTGAAGGTTCATTATACCTGTGACCTGCCCCTCTGTGGCCACAGAGTGGGATGTGCAAGCTACTGTATTGAGCCAAAAGCCTTTACGGTTATGCTGCGATTTGGTGATTAGGTGGAATGCTCTGTATGAAGCCAAAAGCTTTACAGTAGCGATGATATTATATGATACTCTGAAAAAGGGTCATATAAGTATCCTATTTTCTTATATGGATCTCTGGGGTATGAGACCTATAAGCGGTGAATGTGCATGGGGGCAATTCACCAAAGAGCGGAGTTTTACTCCCACGTTGTACGACTTATTGTTCAGACGGGAAAGGTAAAATGAGGTAACGTAAGGTGTTTACCGCTTTCATAATGTGTTACATGCTACCATGCTATGTGTTGCATCTTGTTTGGAATCTTGCTCATTCATAATAGCTTATTGAGATTTATTCTCACCCCTTCCCTTTTACTGCTTTAGATTGTGCTGAGACAGGTGACCTGAACCAGTGAGGCCGGGAAAAGAGTTTGGACTCTTGCTTTTGGGACTTATCAGTATAGGTATATGAGTGGGTTGTCGGGAGTCATATTTAAGTATTACACTTTTATAAGTTGTAAGGAAAACTCTTTTGTCAAACAATGTTAATTAGGATTTTCAATGTAATTAATCAAGTATGATTATTAAAGTATTTGTTTAAATTCCTCCAAGTGGAGATATTATTATTTGATTTTGTTTATGGGAAAATTTAGAGTTGGTTTTCTTGTAAAGGCAAATAAAAGTTTTAAAAATTTGAAAAGAGATTTCCTAGTTTGGGCTTCTCAAGCTCGGGATACGCTTTAGGTCCCGGGTTGGGGTGCTCACAGTATCATAGTTAACATGTCCTAGTCTACCATGCCACAAATTGGAAGACTCAAGCAAGTAACCAGAAGAATTATTCTTATTCATTTCATTCATCTTAGGCTTAGTAGCCATTACATTGCCTTTTACAACCATAGCACTAAGCTTAAACATACCATCACAAACATAACCTTTGTCTACAAACATTCCACTTTTAGACAAAGTAACCATATCGGATTCAGACACAACACGAAAACCATGCTTAATCAAAAGCGATCCGGACACCAAATTTTCCTAGATTTCGGGCACATAGAGCACATTGTTGAGAGTCAACTCTTTCCCGGAAGTCAACTTCAGCACCACCTTTCCTTGACCTTTCACATCGGAGGTAGCAGAATTTCCCATGAACAATTTCTCACCATTTTCAAGGGCTTCAAAACTACTAAACATTTCCTTGTCTGAGCAAACATGCCTAGTAGCACCGGTGTCAATCCACCACTGATTTGGGTTTGAACCCACCAAATTCACTTCAGAAATTACCGCCGCCAAATTCATATCGGAAACTTCATTCGAGATGAAATCAACCATGTTTGCTTGCTTCTTTGGCTTTCTGCACTCGAAAGACTTGTGGCCCACAATACCACAATTGTAGCAAGTTCCACCGAACTTTATCTTGGAGATTCCTCCCTTTGGTTTCAAACTAGAACCACCTTTTCTGGGACCAAACTTGCCTTTGGCTTTGCCATTTGCCTTTCCATTGGCCTTGGAGCTATCAACATGCTCCACCACATTGGCTTTCGCCACAAGAAGATTATTCAACTTCTTTTTCGCAATCCTATTCTCTTCCTCAATCCGAAGACGAATAGCAAGCGCTTCAACATTCATTTCCTTTCGTTTATGTTTAAGGTAATTCTTGAAATCTTTCCAAGCGGGAGGCAACTTTTCAATTACTGCCGCCACTTGAAAGTTTTCACTAATTACCATCCCTTCGGCATGAATTTCATGAATTATTATTTGCAACTCTTCCACTTGACTTTTAACAGTTTTAGAGTCCACCATTTTGTAATCGAGAAAACGGCCCACAATGAATTTCTTTGTGCCCGCGTCATCGATCTTATACTTATATTCCAAGGACTCCCATAGTTCCTTTGCAGTTTTCTTAACACTATACACATTGTATAGCGTATCCGATAATCCATTAAGGATGTAATTTCTGCAAAGAAACTCCAAATGCTTCCAAGCATCAAGAGTCGAGATGGATTGCCCATCCGTCTCATTCTCACCCAACTGTGGCGGATCTTCCTTAAGAAATCTCACCAAGTTCAAGGTAGTCAAATAGAAAATCATCTTTTGTTGCCACCTTTTAAAGTCTTGGCCAACAAACTTTTCCGGTTTCTCACCATGGTGGTTCGAAACCGTTTGGACAACCACCCTTTGAGAGTTGGTTTCCACACGAAGCTCTTCCTCTACACGAGGATTCTCGGAGTTGTTCCCAGCATTGGTTTCCATGTTTGATTGAGTAGCCATCTGAAACAAAACAAACAATTTTAGTTCACTGTTTTAAATAGTTTTCTTTCCAACGAAGAGACAAAATTTGTCTTAAGATTGTTGGAATAACTATTAAAAAATGATAGAAAATTACAGAATGATGTTGTAGGTGATAACAACCAAGAGGAACGGGAGGACTTTGCAGCAAACCTGGACAGCAGGCTGGGGAGGTCGCGCGACAACAACAGCCAAGATGCACGACTCGTTATTGACAGCACTAGTCGTGAAGCATTGCTGCACGAGTGCTTGGGAGTTCACGCCTCGTGTCACGACTGATGTTGGAGGGCACGACTCGTGAAGGTAGTCACGAGTCGTGACAGACGCGTTCAAAGATCCCGGATTGTTTCCTAATTACTGTTTGACGTTTTTATTTTGGGCTTTTTATTCTTTTCCTTTTCCAAGTTGATTAGGGTTGTTTGGGTAGTATTTAAACTTGTTTTAGTTTCTTAAAAACATTAGTCTTTTTATCAATTAAAAATTCAGTTTGCATCTTGCAAATTTCTTGGTCAATTTTATTGGCTTGCAGAAGGATTTCTTCGGAAGTTCTTGTTATCTTGGGAATTGTTATTCCTTGCAGAAGGTTTTGATTTCGATCAAGCCTTATTGTTACTATTCCGCTGCGTTACTTTACATCAAAACTAAATAAAACAGAAATACACAAAAGAAAAAATAAGGAAAAAGATTTGTCGTGGAAGTCAGAGTCGTGTGAAATCACACTCTCCTTAAGACAAATTTCGCCCCCTCACCACGTTGTGCTTGAGATTACTTAGGACGATTGCCTCCCAGGTTGAAACGGAATGACCGGATGGTTGCTGCACAATAGAACCTCCGGCGAACTGAAGTCAATGCTTGGACGATATCACCACCAATGCAATATGCAGGAGGCCAAGGGAAAGAATTTCAATATGCAACAAAATCTGATGGTAGAGAGAATTTGGAAAATCTGTGTGTTCTTTTCCTTGTTGTTGTTGTTCTATTTGTATATTTCTCCACAGGAAAACTGCCCAAAAATTAAAAACCAGGTTTTTAATTTTCTCAATCAATATTGCAATTACAATCAATAAATTTGCAATTTATTTCGGCAGTTACAAGAGCAGGACAGTTTCTGGGAACCAGCTGCTGCCGCTGAGGCGCCCGCCTCGGACTTGGCCAGGCGCCCGCCTCACAGAGGCTCTATGGGCAGCTTCTCTACTGACCTCCAGGCGTCTTCCTTGGCCTGGTTCAGGCGCCCGCCTCGGTGGTGCTCAACTGGGCTGCACATACTGGACTCCAGGCGCCCTCCTCGCTGCAAGTAACAACGGGTCAGTTTTGGAAAAAAATTGCAAAAAGTGGGCTCGCGCGGATAGGCAATTTTAGAGCTACATTCTTGTCCGCAGGACGCGCATGCACATGAGTTTGGTGTCCGAAGCCTATTTCGGTCCATGATTTGCACCCCCCCTGCGCACCTATGCGCGAGAGAGAGCTTCTATGTACCACAATCTTACTCCCTACTAAAGTGTAGGAGTATATAAACTAAGCCACTTTTCAATCTTTTTCCAATGTGGGATAACAACATTTTACCCTTTCCAACCCATTAACTTTGAGCCTTCATATCTCATTCATTTCTCAACCATTTTTGACAAATGAATATATGTTTTCAATGTACTCATGGAGTAGAACACAATCCAACAATCAATTAGTCATTTTGACAAATAACTAATTAAGAAAATAACTCATTATTTCCTTCAAAACACAATTTTATCCAACATTATATACACCGAAGAGGACTCCAAAGAGGGGTGAGTTGAAAAAGATTAAGGTAATTGAACATGTTAGTGCAGTATATCAGAACAAGATGCCTAAAATTGTAGTGATCCGGGCATGTTTGTGGTTCTGATATCATTAGGGGGTAGCTCAGTTCAGGCTATGCTCGATTTGGGGGCTTCCATCAATGTGATGCCATATTCATTGTTTGAAGACCTTAAGTTAGGTAGGTCGGAGGATACGCGAGTGGTAAGTCAGTTGGCGGACCGATCTAATGCAAACCCTAAAGGGGTGGTGAGAGATGTAGAGGTTCGGGTTGGTGATTTATTATTCCCGGCAGATTTCTTTGTTCTTGATATGGAGACTGATTCTAAGGCTCCCATTCTGTTTGAGAGACCATTTATGTCTACCTCAGAAACTAAACTTGATGTGAAGAATGGCTCGTTAACCATTGAGTTTGATGGGAAAGTGGTGAGTTTTAATGTGTTTGGTGATAAAAATTTTCCCAAGAATGAGCGTAAGGTTTGTGCCATGGATGTGAGTGAGCCAACTATCAGGGATGTTGCCACGGTGGTGGAGTTTGATGTTGTGTTTCCAAAAGTGAATCCGGATGAGAGGAAAAAGAGAAAGCCACCAAGGAAGAAGAAGGAAGTGAAGCAGAAGAAGATTGGAAGCTTAAATGGTCTCCAACGGGAAAGCATGTCTGTGAATGTGGTGCCCAAAATCTTTTTTTGTGTTATAATTTGGATTCACTTGAGTTTGAAAACATCCGGTTTAATTTGAAAAACGGAGTCGCCACGCCATTTTGATTTCCTTAAAACTTTGAAAAAAAAGGAATTAGGGTTCGGAGGTTAAGTTACCCCTTGGGAAGAACGGATCGTCGTTCACCCAAGGTGCCTTGCCGAAGCAAGTCTCCCAAGATTCCATTTTTCGTGCTTGCTTGTGTGCTTTCTTGTGTGCATGTGTTGAAAAGAGGGGGGGGGATGTTCCAAGTTGTCTTCCGGACGTATAAACCATTTAGTTGGTTATCACTCGGGATTCCTTGGATTTTTATATGTTCGGGACTTTGATCCCGTCCTCATCTTGGACTTGTGATCGTCACTATTTGACCTTGGGTCATGTGTGATTGAGAGAAGGACTCTCTTTTATGGTCCAAGAGTGAGGTCCTTTAGAAAGGAATGACCTTAGCCCATCAATCCTACACCTTGAGACGATTGAGCTTGTATAGGGACTACTATGCTCGTCTCAAGTGATAATCGGAGATATAGGGTTCAAGGCTTATTCATTTCTAAAGGGATTATGACATCTTTAGGTGAAAGAAATGATGTAAAGATAAGACCTTTACACCATCTCGCTCCAAGAGATGCTCCAAATACCAATGGGGACTAGGGAATGCATGTTTAGGATAAAAATGACATTTTTAATGAAAAGATGACATTTTTATGTACAAAGATACTATTTAAATTGCAGATTGACATTAGATTACAACATGGTAAAGGTTAAAATCAGATTACAAACTGAAAAGATGAAGGCTCTGCAAACTGGCCAAGGTTGTCGCGTGACATAGGTTGCCTGGCAAGGTATGTCGCGTGACATACTTAGCCACTTGCAGAGACTTTAACAACTGAGATTTACAGAGGCAGCAAGGCATTAATATAGCCAAGTTACTTCACTGATAGATCTCAAAAAGCATGTATATATATAATGAACACTTCAAGGGAGTGTGGATATGAGAGATCCACACTCACCTCGGATGTTCATGCAAAACAATGTCAAGCCAATGCGATTACATGAAATGATATGCAAACGGAAATGGATCTAAGCAATATGAGACTAAAACATGCAATCTTACTCAGGATGCATCAAAGTCAACACATTTAATACATAGATCTCATGTATAAGGAAGATAGGGGAAGAGAAAAGGGATAGAGAATCGTTACCCTTGAAGATCCCCGACTTCCTATATCAAGTTAGATATAGGAGCCTTCAAACATCAGCCTCTGGAGCTGATATCAAGCCTTGGTTCCGTGAGAACCGTTGGTTCTTTGTGTGTATATGAAGTGGTGTTGGATTGATTGAATGGTGAGTAATTTGAGAGGATTAGTATGTGTTTTAGAGGGTATGTGAGGAGAGAGACTAGGCTCTTGGGCGTATTCTTGATAGAGTGACACTGAGGAGTGAAAAAGGCTCCCCAAAATGAGAGGTGCAGGCCTCTATTTATAGGCTGCATGGCAGTGGCTTAGTATGTCGCACAACATTACAAGCCATAACCGTTTTCCTTCTAGAAACATGCAAGATGGCAGCTTCTAGAATTCGCCATGGTAGGGTATGTCCCGCAACATAGTAAGCCTTATCCATTTGCCTTCTAGAAGCCTGCAAGGTGGCAGCTTCTAGAAGGGCTTTTCTACTGAAGGAAAACGTGGAATTTTAATTCTTAGTAATTCCTTCGCCCCTCGGAAGGTTGGGAAAAGTTCCCGAATTGCTCCTGAACTTTAGGGAAGCCCGGGGAATTGCCGGGAAACTTAACCAGAAGGCATGAGCCAGATTTGGGTACTTACAGAAGCCCCTCGGCAACGTCACTTGCAGGGCGAGTGGGGTTGTCGATAAACAAGGATCCAATCTGGCGAACTGCCGAGACGGATTGGGTGACCAAGGTGGTCGAGTGGCTGGACCTTTGGAAGGCTACCTACGTATCCCGGAGGAATCAAGCCAGATCGTAGTTCGAACTTTGATTGAGTCGAAATGTTATTCCTTCATCCTGGAATAACGGAGATCGAAAGAGAGCGAAATGTTATTCCTTCATTCTGGAATAACGGAGTGATGGACAAAAATCCACTATGTAATAAATTACCGAGCAAGTGTACTCGCTATCGGTGTAGCAATATGCACGAGCAGGGGTCGAACCACAGAGACTCGTTGGTTTTAACAAGTTAATTTAATTAGTGAAAAGTAACCAAGGGGGGGGTTTGGTTTTGATTGATTAAACTAATGATGAAACGCAAATAAATTAAACTAATGATTAAAATCACAGAATTAAACAAATAACGAATTCGAATTCTAACGAGGAGATTCACGGATTGGTCATTCACAACACATTCACTTTATGCCATTTTATTTATAAAGCCATCAATTTACATTCTAGGGTTCATTCACAAAATCATGAGTTGGGACGGTTTGGTGTGCGAATTGCAACTCAAATATTCTTCTTTTGTTATACTTCCAGTTACGTAAAGTTTAACAATCAAAGAACTCATGAAGATCGAAGGAATATAAAAACCTAAATCAATTGATTTCAGTTACGTCCTCAATTAGGTTTAAACAGTAAAATAGAAGCCTTGTATCTATGCCCGAGTTACCGTAGCAATGGATACCTACAAGTTCTAGGTCCAATGAACCCCTAGAACAAATTAAAATTATTTTACTGTTCTAGAAAGAAATTGAATTAATAATTAAAACATTATAACATAAAGATCATGTATTGTTTCAACCAATCCGCAAACCTAAAGGAGATTAGCTACTCATGCTCATGAAAAGAATTACAATAATTAAAAGAAGAAACATAAACTTTCACCAATGATTGAAGATGAGAAATTCTTCCAATCCTTCAACTCTCCAATTCCAATAGAAAATAAAGCATAAAAAATTGTTCTCTGCAGAAATCTGATTTATCTAGGGAAGAAAGGAGTCCCAAAATGGAAGGGAGCAACAAATCCTCCTTAAAAAAGGAAAACTGAATTGCTGGTAACGGGACATGGGCGGTCGCCCATCTTGACTTGGGCGGTCGCCCATGTAAACAGCGGTTTGGGATTTCAATCTTCAGCACACCTGGGCGGTCGCCCACCTTTCCTTGGGCGGTCGCCCATATCAACAGCAACTTCAACGCTTGGGGCGCCCCAACCTGGGCGGTCGCCCATGTACCTTGGGCGGTCGCCCATCATAACAGCGGATTCAGCAGCTTTCTTGGCCATTTTGCTTCACCAACTTTACTAACTACCTGACTATCAAAGCACTCCAATATACATTAAATTCTCAAGGATTCGAACAGAAAATAAGCTTAGGAACATATCTTTTGGATGGGTAAAACCACATCCATCAAATACCCCCAAACTTACCTTTTGCTCGTCCCCGAGTAAAACAAAAGAATTAAACAAAAACAAAACTACCCTAACAAATAAAAACAATAAACACAAAATATTTTTTATATGTTCTCAATATATACAAGGTTGTCGGCCAAAGCAGTCTCAAATTCTCACAAAAAATGCTAACCAAGTGCCAATAAGAATATGCAATTACAATTACATTAATGCATCTAACCCACAATTTTCCACCTCGGCCTGAATGATGAATGAATTATGGGAGATCATGATCACCAAGATAAGATTGTTTATGGGTTCACTAACACATGCTCTACATCACAAATAACAATACAGTTACGTACACAAGGATACTCATACGCATGATTACGCACTTGTCAACCCGATTACTCAATATTGAACAAAAATATGGCTCAAAGTTAAGTCCACAACAAATGTGGGGCTAGGCTCACGGGTACAAATGAAGGAATAGACATACAAACACAAGAATGTGGAATTAAAAACCTTCCATTGCATAATACTCCTTTCCCGAATTTTAACTTTTCCGCTCACCTTTGTTTCCCCAATGCTTCAACCCCCAAACTAGAACTTTGTTCATACTTTATACACTTGGGGTTGAAAGCATTCCCTCTCTCAAAATAAGTCACTAATCAAATATACTTCACAACATTAGGGGGCAATTTTTTTTTTTACTTGCCCCCTTTTTTACAATATACATCATGTTCTCAACTTTTGACGTTCCTCACTCATTCCCGTAATTTCCCCATGTAACCCCCAAACTGATCGTTTCTAATTTCACAATCTTCCAAAGGTAGGATAAACCTATTCTAGGTGTCAAGGGCTAGGGAGTAGGCGTCAAATGAAGGCGAATGGTGGTCTAGATGTTCCATTCTTTCTAAACAGGCTCAAAAGGGATCAAGTGACAATTTATATAAACAGTGACGAGAAAGTCGAAGGCTCACAAGAGGGTTGACAAAGAAATAAAAGCCATAAATATCAAGTAACCTATTGATTTGTTATTGACAAGCATGCAATCATGTTCTAGGACCCCCGAGAATGTCAAAGTGAACCCATAAATGACACCTAAATTAAAGACCATGATCAAGAAATATGATGGAAGTGAATGGTGGTGCAATTGTGTTTTACATGTAAAAATGCAATTATAAAAAACAAATTCAAATTGGCACAAACATAGCAAAACTCAATCAAAATCCCTCAAATCATCACGAACGTTGGCCAACTTCCAAACATATAACGAGAACAAAATTTTTAAAATTTTCTAATTTTTTGGAGGGTGACACTATATACACTCCCCTATAAACCCACAAACTCGGGAAGATATCTACCCCCAAACTCAAAACATGCTATGTCCTCATAGCAAAGAGAACAACAACATGCCTCAAGTTCAAAGGCCGATATGACACACAAAGCAAATAAATAAAGCAATAAAAATGTACCTACTTGGGTTGCCTTCCAATTAGCGCATTTGGTTAAGGTCGTTAGCCCGACCATTGCTCCCAACTAAATGGGATTTGATGTGACCACATTCCCTTTGGCCTTGGCTTTCCTTCCCTTGGCCCACTTCGCACATTCTCGGGCACAAATGCCCACCACTTTCCACAAGAATTCACCCTTTGTTACAAACTCGGGTGGAGCCCAAGGGATTTTTCTAACCTTTTTCTTGCTCTTTTTCTTTTTCTTCAATTTCTTTTTCTTGGGAGCCTCTCCCCCAAACTCATTTGGTGCCTTATTCTTATCACAATCATGCACCTCCTTTTCCTCCACAAAATCGCAAGCATCCTGAACATGCATCTTGACAAACAAAGTATCAGAAATATCAAGAGAACAACACTCTTCCATTTTATCACATGCATCAATATTGGTAGACTTAAGCGGAAAGAAAGATTTTAATGAGGACACCGACCCCTTTTGGGATCGGTCTAGAGGGTGATACGGGCCATCACAAGAACCAAGATTGTCGGCCTTATTTTTCACGGCACACAAGTGGAAACCCGCACTATCCCTAGAATTCTCACCGTCAATTGACAAAACTCCACAATCATCAACATATGAACACTCCTCACTATCATCACTAGGATGTTTCATGGCATCAAACACAGAAATTTCAATTTTCTCACCCGCCACTGTCATAGACAATTTGCCATTCATCACATTAATAATGGTGTTGGTCGTCGCCATGAAAGGTCTCCCAAGTAATATGGGTGAATCACGGTGACTTCCTTCACCCTTCGGAATTTCAAGCACCACAAAATCAACAGGCACAATGATTGAATTTACTTGAACTAAAACATCCTCCACAATGCCCACAGGTCTTTTAATGGACCGATCCGCAAGTTGTAGGGCCATTGTGGTGGGTTTTAATTCGGGTAAACCCAACTCCTCATACAGATAATAGGCAAGCAAATTAATGCTAGCTCCCAAGATCCAACATAGCTTTTACCCTCTTTGACTCCCCATAGTAATAGAAATCGAAGAAAACTTAGGGGTCTTTCAATTTGGGTGGAAGACTATGTTGTACCACTGTACTAGCATTTTCACTCATCACTACTCTTTCATTTGTCCCATACCTATGTTTCTTGGAATTTAATTCTTTGAAAAATTTGGAATAAGCAGGAATGTTTTTGATCACATTGAGTAAAGGGATATTGATGTTCACCTTAGAAAACATGTTCATCAACTCCGACATTTGCTTATCCAATTTATGTTTTAAAAACCTTCCGAGAAACGGTACGGGAGGTACATATGGCATGGGGGATGGAGAATCAATTTTAGAATTTTCCCCCATGTCACTTGTACTCTTATCACAACCAACATCATCATTATCCACATTAGCATTCTTATCTACAACAGGAGGGGGGAGAGAAGATGAAGGAGAAGTTACCTCACTACCTACCTGTTTGCCATTTCAAAGAGTGATAATGGCATTTGCTTGATGTGGTTGGCTAGGAAATGTCTCGGGCTTATGACTTTGTAGGGCGGTTGCTAATTGCCCAATTTGAGTCTCCAACTTCTGAAGGGCAGCTTCATGGTTCTTGGAAGCTTGTTGACTTTCCGCCCTCAATTGATTATTTTCAGCTTGCATTTTCTCCATGGCCACTTCCCACGGTTCCCTTTTCTGCTCATACTGTCCCGGTGGAGGTTGAGGATGGAGAGGCTTATTTTGTTCTTGATTGCCTCCCCATGAAAAATTTGGGTGTTGCCTCTACCCCGGGTTGTATGTGTTTGAAAAAGGATTATTGTTTTGAGGGAACCGCTGGCCAAATCCTTGCATTGCATGTGCCTGTTCAGAATTAAACAGCAAACCACTTTGACACACGTTAGTAGCATGAGTGTTAGGACCACAATTAGCACAAAAATCATTCACAAGATGAGCAGTGGAAGGCACAGTAGAAGAAGAAGCATTTTACAAAGCTAACTTATCAAATCTTTGGTTCAGTAGTGCAAACTGCTTAGCCAACTCATTATTTAGCCCTACCTCATTCACTCCCTTTGTTGCCCCCTAGAACCCTTTTGTTGAGAATTAGCACTCAACATCTCAAACAGTTCCTGGCATTGTTGTTCAGTCTTGGTACCCAAACTACCTCCTGCTGCATTATCAACCATTGATTGGTATTCAGGGGATAAAGCCCCATAAAATGTTTGATGCAGCATAGAAGCAGGAAAATTATGGTGCGGGCATTGAATTTGTAGCATCCTAAATCTATCCCATGCCTCGTGGAAGGCTTCCCCCGTTCCTGTGCAAATCCCATAATTTTCACCCTAAAATTTGTTAATGCATCATAAGGGTAAAACTTAGTAAGAAAAGCATCATGTAAAGCATCCCAAGTAGTGATGCTACGGGGAGGAAGTAACAATAGCCAAGTTTTGGCTTTATCTTTCAATGCATAAGGGAAGCACTTCAGTCTCAAGTGCTCCGACGTAACACTCTCTTTTATAGGGAACCCACTCACGGTAGACATGAATTCTCTCAAAAACGCTAATGCATCCTCACCGGCAAGGCCATAAAAATTAGGAATCATGTTAAAATATTGGCCTTTGATTTCATAGGCTAGTGCTGCATCGGGCAACACTATGCACGACACCGATGTGTCGACTCTTGACCTAGCAAACGCATTCATGACTTGGTCCGCCATTTCAAAATTAAAATCTTCTTCTCCCTCGGTGGAAGAAGTTTCTCGGTCGCTTTCAAGGGGATTGCCCTCTGTTAAGTATAAGTCTCTTAAATACTGACCCAACCTATTAATGTCGTCGTTCAATGGTTCCAGGTTAGGATTCAAAGAACGCCGACCAAGCATGCATCGATTAAACAAACTTGTTAAAAATCACAACAAGTCCCCGGCAACGGCGCCAAAAACTTGATGGACAAAAATCCACTGTGTAATAAATTACCGAGCAAGTGTACTCGCTACCGGTGTAGCAATATGCACGAGCAGGGGTCGAACCACAGAGACTCGTTGGTTTTAACAAGTTAATTTAATTAGTGAAAAGTAACCAAGGGGGGGGGTTTGGTTTTGATTGATTAAACTAATGATGAAACGCAAATAAATTAAACTAATGATTAAAATCACAGAATTAAACAAATAACGAATTCGAATTCTAACGAGGAGATTCACGGATTGGTCATTCACGACACATTCACTTTATGCCATTTTATTTATAAAGCCATCAATTTACATTCTAGGGTTCATTCACAAAATCATGAGTTGGGACGGTTTGGTGTGCGAATTGCAACTCAAATATTCTTCTTTTGTTATACTTCCAGTTACGTAAAGTTTAACAATCAAAGAACTCATGAAGATCGAAGGAATATAAAAACCTAAACCAATTGATTTCAGTTACGTCCTCAATTAGATTTAAACAGTAAAATAGAAGCCTTGTATCTATGCCCGAGTTACCGTAGCAATGGATACCTACAAGTTCTAGGTCCAATGAACCCCTAGAACAAATTAAAATATTTTACTGTTCTAGAAAGAAATTGAATTAATAATTAAAACATTATAACATAAAGATCATGTATTGTTTCAACCAATCCGCAAACCTAAAGGAGATTAGCTACTCATGCTCATGAAAAGAATTACAATAATTAAAAGAAGAAACATAAACCTTCACCAATGATTGAAGATGAGAAATTCTTCCAATCCTTCAACTCTCCAATTCCAATAGAAAATAAAGCATAAAAAATTGTTCTCTGCAGAAATCTGATTTATCTAGGGAAGAAAGGAGTCCCAAAATGGAAGGGAGCAACAAATCCTCCTTAAAAAAGGAAAACTGAATTGCTGGTAACGGGACATGGGCGGTCGCCCATCTTGACTTGGGCGGTCGCCCATGTAAACAGCGGTTTGGGATTTCAATCTTCAGCACACCTGGGCGGTCGCCCACCTTTCCTTGGGCGGTCGCCCATATCAACAGCAACTTCAACGCTTGGGGCGCCTCAACCTGGGCGGTCGCCCATGTACCTTGGGCGGTCGCCCATCATAACAGCGGATTCACCAGCTTTCTTGGCCATTTTGCTTCACCAACTTTACTAACTCCCTGACTATCAAAGCACTCCAATATACATTAAATTCTCAAGGATTCGAACAGAAAATAAGCTTAGGAACATATCTTTTGGATGGGTAAAACCACATCCATCACGGAGATCGCGAGAGAGGTCGAAATGTTATTCCTTCATTCGGGAATAACGGAGATCGAAAGAGAGCGAAATGTTATTCCTTCATTCTGGAATAACGGAGATCGCGAGAGAGGTCGAAATGTTATTCCTTCATTCTGGAATAACGGAGATCGAAAGAGAGCGAAATGTTATTCCTTCATTTGGGAATAACGGAGATCGCTAGAGAGGTCGAAATGTTATTCCTTCATTCTGGAATAACGGAGATCGAAAGAGAGCGAAATGTTATTCCTTCATTCTGGAATAACGGAGATCGCGAGAGAGGTCGAAATGTTATTCCTTCATTCTGGAATAACGGAGATCGCGAGAGAGGTCGAAATGTTATTCCTTCATTCTGGAATAACGGAGATCGCGAGAGAGGTCGAAATGTTATTCCTTCATTCTGGAATAACGGAGATCGAAAGAGAGCGAAATGTTATTCCTTCATTCGGGAATAACGGAGATCGCTTGAGAGGTCGAAATGTTATTCCTTCATTCGGTAATAACGGAGATCGAAAGAGAGCGAAATGTTATTCCTTCATTCGGGAATAACGGAGATCGCGAGAGAGGTCGAAATGTTATTCCTTCATTCTGGAATAACGGAGATCGAAAGAGAGCGAAATGTTATTCCTTCATTCGGGAATAACGGAGATCGAAAGAGAGCAAAATGTTATTCCTTTATTCTGGAATAACGGAGATCGCGAGAGAGGTCGAAATGTAATTCCTTCATTCGGGAATAACGGAGATCGAAAGAGAGCGAAATGTTATTCCTTCATTCGGGAATAACGGAGATCGCGAGAGAGGTCGAAATGTTATTCCTTCATTCTGGAATAACGGAGATCGAAAGAGAGCGAAATGTTATTCCTTCATTCTGGAATAACGGAGATCGCGAGAGAGGTCGAAATGTTATTCCTTCATTCTGGAATAATGGAGATCGAAAGAGAGCGAAATCTTATTCCTTCTTCGGGAATAACGGAGATCGCTAGAGAGGTCGAAATGTTATTCCTTCATTCGGGAATAACGGTGATCGAAAGAGAGCGAAATGTTATTCCTTCATTCTGGAATAACGGAGATCGCGAGAGAGGTCGAAATGTTATTCCTTCGTTCTGGAATAACGGAGATCGAAAGAGAGCGAAATGTTATTCCTTCATTTGGGAATAACGGAGATCGCTAGAGAGGTCGAAATGTTATTCCTTCATTCTGCAATAACGGCGATCAAAAGAGAGCGAAATGTTATTCCTTCATTCTGGAATAATGGAGATCGAAAGAGAGCGAAATGTTATTCCTTCATTCTGGAATAACGGAGATCGCGAGAGAGGTCGAAATGTTATTCCTTCATTCTGGAATAACGGAGATTGAAAGAGAGCGAAATGTTATTCCTTCATTCGGGAATAACGGAGATCGCTAGAGAGGTCGAAATGTTATTCCTTCATTCGGGAATAACGGAGATCTTTGGATGGAGAATGGGAAGGACCCAATAATTTTTGTAAAGAAACGGGAAAGACCCAAGGGTTTATTTATAAAGAAGCGGGAAGGACCCAATGATTTTTGTACAGAAGCGGGAAGGACCCGATAATCAAATTTTTTTTTTGTAAAGAAACGGGAAGGACCCGATGATTTTTCATAAAAAGGTGGGAAGGACCCGATAATTTTTGTAAAGAAACGGGACGTACCCGATAATTTGATTATTCGAGAGATAGGATTGAAAATGGCAGGGGCAAATAAAATGAGCCACAGGGGTAAATTTGTAAAATAGGCCACGGGGGCACTGGAAGGAAAACTTGATTGATATGATTGGAAATGCCAGGGACACAAAGGGTAAAACAGGCCTATGGGAGACAAAATTGTAAAAACCAGCCACATGGGCTAAGTATGTCGTACGACATAAGAAGCCATGTGGACTGTTTTGGTCAAATTTCAACAATTATATTTTTATGATGGGAAAAGTGACTAAAGTGATATGAATCTAGGTACAATGATCATCGAAATGAATAGAAATGGACACAAGTGGTTTGTTGACTAGGGAAAGCCCTTGAACAACTTGTTCGCCTGACAAAACCCCGGAGGATGTGGCTCCTACCTTCACCGAAAGTTTACTAAGAATGTATTCCAAATTACAAAGCTAAGAGCGTATGAAAAGGGAGCTTAGGCTAGTGTAGTCCGTGTGTGAATTTACAGTGTATGTCCCCTTTTATACCTCAAGAATAAAACTAAATAACAATGAGGGCCTACAAACTCGGAATTGGGGTTTATCCTTGGAGATTTATCCGCACTCATCTGTTGGGAAAGAGATAGTCGTTGGCTTGCTGAAGAAACGTGGCGGAAATGGTCTTTGGCTTGATCCCTATAAAATAGGAAAAACGTTATGCGTCCCAACCTGTAAAAACCAAGTTGTAAACAGAACAACCCAAGTTGTTAGTACCAAGTTGTTTAGGCGTAAGTTGCAAACATGTTGACTGAAAATGTAGGGCCCAACATGGACAGACTCTTTAAAAATTTGCACAGTCGTCATTTGAAACTTAATCAAAATTGAAATTGAGAGGGAGACGAAAATGAGAAGAGAGAGAGAGTAGACATCAGAGGGAAATTGAGAGGAATCGAGAGAAACCAAACATTTCGAGTCCGATTCAGTTGGGGAAATGCCTCCTAGATTGCGTCCTACCAAGAGGGCTCCACAACACGCCGAGTTGGCTACTCGATGGAAGGGGGTTCAGAGGAACCAAAGGCCATTCATTCCACAAGCTCAAAGAGGGGATTTCTATCCACAGCTTAATGAACACACCTCGGATGTCGAGAAGAAAACTGTGGTACGTAACCTTTGCTAGGTTTTAAAAAATTTTGATTTGGGTGAAATTGATTGGAACTTGATTTTCCAGACTGTAATGAGTTAACATGAATTTGCATGTGAACATGGATTGAACTAGGAAATGTGATGCTAAATGCATGTTCTACATTGATAGGTTTTGACCTATTTTCACTTGAGATGATTTCAAGAAACAGCATGAGATATTTATACCTGTGCTATGTTTACCTGCAGGGATTGCGCACCCGAGGTTCTCCGGAGGTGATTGGTAGGCTATGGCAGATCTTGCCGGGCAGCCAGGAGCAGATACATTCGCCTAAGGGCATGGTCTACGCCGTTGGGCTGGGGCAATTTTTTGAGATGGCGAAGGCCATCGGAGACACCCAGAGGAGTATGGATTTGGTGAAGGCGTTTAGGGAGTTTTGGTGGGAGACCACTCACTCATTCCATTTCTCCTGGGGTGAGACGACAGTCACACCGTATGATTTTGCGGTCATCACGGGATTGCCCTTTACGGCTGAGCCACTCTATATGGACGAGCCTGCACAGGTAGCTGAGCCCCAGCCTATTGCTGATGCCGACCTTATGAGCTTACTTGGTTTCGTTCCCCAGGTCAAGAAGGGGAATGGATACGAGCTGGGTGAGCTACATGGTTTGATTGGGGAGCAGAGTAGGGACTACCCTGTTGTTGATGATTCTGCTGAGAGCCGGCTGAGAGCCGAGAGATTGGCGAGAGCCTTTGTATGGGTGGGTTTTTCTGACATGCTGTTTATCAACAGCGCATCTACTGCCCTGATTTCACTGCTGGAGCTTCTGAGAGCTTGGGATGCCGTGGGGAATCTGTCCTGGGGTGAGGCAGGTTTAGCCGAGATGTACTTGGCTCTAGATGACATCAGCAGAGGGGAGGCGAAGTATTTCACCTGCTGTCACCTGGCCTTCGAGGTATTCTCTCATCTTGACTTCTTTTCTTTTGCACATTTCACTCTATCATTATTTTCCCTGTTTTGACTTCTTCTTCTTCTTTTCAGGCTTGGGCCTACGAGGTTTTTGGCTGTTATGCATGGCAGATCCGGGATGAGTTTCCTGCCACCACTTTTCCTGCTCTCAGACGGTGGGCGAAGAATGCCAGGAGACAGACCAGGACGGAGGGTGTGAGGTGCAGGATTACGGCCTCGTATCATGATACGCTGACATGCTTGAGAGGGACTCCCCAGAGGTTGAGTTTATTCCCTTGGACTGGCCGTTATGACAATTTGGATTTGGATCATGCTGCGCACTTGACAGAATGTCGCAAGCTGCTGGTGGGTTTGTCCGGAGATGCCCTATACTTAGCAGAGAGGGTGTTCAGACAGCATGGGCCCAATATGCATGCTCGAATCCCTGATGATCCTCCAGCTAGGATGTGGCTGCCTCGCCAGCTGGCGAATGTAGATGCTTTGATTGTAGGCGTGGCGGCACATCTCTTTACACGGGATGGAGATTACACCTTGTATGTGGCTAGGAATCTTCAGTCCCCACAGGTCAGAGTTGGCTATGATGCTCAGAGTGCGGGACCCTCGACTGGTCATGTGGCTAGACCTCCTTTGCCCCCGACTTTCATTGATTACCAGGGTGGCGGCCGTATGCGGCGAGCTCATATTGACATGTCACAGACTCATCCTCGTCTGCTACTCCCGCGAGGTTCTAAATCCGTAAGTACTGCCCCTTGTGTCTTTTGGATTGCTTGCATCCCTTTCTGTTATCAATAATTGCATTTTGACATATATTATGTCTGCTTGTAACAGGTGTCAGCCCAGGCTTACAGGCACTTGACTAGGGCTTTTACTAGCGCTGTGGGCATGATTGGCAAGCTCCAAAAAGGCGTGAGCTTTTGGAAGAACCAGTGCCGGTCACAAGATTTGATCCATATCTCCCCACCTGGCCAACCGAGAAAGAAGAAGAGCCGCTTTGATGATGTGGGCACCAGCGGTGGCATTAGTGGACCGAAGCCTCGGACAGAGAATGCGAATGTGCCTCTTCATGGACCTGTCGAGAGTGACGATGATGATGATGATGATGAGGCTGAGACCGCCACGGACTACGAGCTTGATTTTGCTGTTATCACTGAGCTTGATGACTATTATAGCATGGGGACCGTAGCCTACGAGGCACCCTCTGATGACCCTGATGACGAGCTTGAGGAGGCTGAGGACGACGACGAGGATGAAGATGATGATTCGGGAGATGATGAAGATGGTTTGGAGGATGATGAAGATGGTTCAAAGGATGATGGAGATGATTCAGAGTAGCCCCTTCTCCCCTAGATTATTATGACTTTTTGGTTATTGTACCCTTTTGGGGAAAACATATACCCTAAATCATGCTATTTTGCTATGCACATCCTTTGTACAAGATCAGACTTGGTCTTTTTTATTTTGTATGTACATTGTTAGCTCCTTCTGTTGCATGAGTTTATAAAAGGATGATGGTATGGTAGATGGCTTGAATTGGATGGCTTAAATGGGTTTCTGGCACGCATATGTACCAGGTGGATGAATGCATAAGTGTACATGGGGTAAATGAACCCTCCCCCATGCATTTGAGAAGTGGATGGGTGGTATTTGCAGCTTTTGACAAGTCGGGGAGTGCCCTGGGGAATGCAGCATACTGCAGGTTGCTGATGTCTGGTATTGGCTTAGGATGTCGCGCGACTTAGTATGCCATGTGGCCAGGTTTGTCGCGTGACATATATAGCCTGAACTGTACTTTTCATAAACTTTTGAATTGGACTGGAATTGCCAACACGGGTTGGAATTGGGTGACCAAAGAGGTCACATGCCTGATCCTACTGGGGCATGGCGAAGAGATACTGGTCCCTTACTATAAGGATGGAAACGGGGTGACCTAGGAGGTCAAACAGCCGATCCTACTGGGAATGTGCCAAATAAAGGGGGGTGACCAATGTGGTCGGATGGCTGGACCTTTATGAAAGGCTACCTACGTATCCCGGAGGAATCAAGCCTTGGTCATAGTTCAAGCCTCATCTAGATAGTTAGGAACTTGTCTAGGATCCTGGAAGTTTTGACGATTTATGGAGGAGTCACCTAATTTGACAATTAATGGATGTTATCACCTGAATTGACTGAAGCTTACGTCACTATCGAGGAGATAGGGGTAGCTAAAGTTTGGAAAACTTGAGCATACTTCTCAATCTGTGATAGAGGTAGCTTAAGTCTGGAGAACTTGAGCGTACTTCTCAATCTGTGATAGAGGTAGCTTAAGTTTGGAGAACTTGAGCGTACTTCTCAATCTGTGATAGAGGTAGCTAAAGTTTGGAAAAACTTGACAACTCGGGGGCTTTTTGATTTAATTCTAACAGAGATATAGGATATTTTCGGGAGAAATTTATACGATTTGGGAAATTTATACGGTCTTCCAGACCGAGTAATTTATAGCCTTCCGGGCTTCAGACAATGATTTTGGGAAGATCGTTATTCCATTTGGAGATAACGAGACATTTCTCGGATGAGACGTTATCCCATTTGGTGATAACGGAGGACTTCCCGTAGGAAACATTATCCCATTTGGTGATAATGGAGGACTTCCCGGAGGAAATTTTGAGCAAAAGTATTTAAGGTTATTTTTCTTTGTGCATGTCACATGAGTCACGGGCTGATTCTTTTGCGGGAAGGCAATGTGAGAATGTGTTTGGATGCAGGTGTTTGGGAACTGTTTGAGATATGTTTCAGGCAGGTAGGGTCGTATCCCTTGGGTGCGAACTGAACTGTTGTTGTTGCTGAGATGTTGTCGACGTGGACTAGAATTCCCTCTTAGGCTGAGGGTTTAAACCTCGGGTCTCGATTAATGCTCCTTTCTCACACTCTGACACTTGAAGCTGATGATGACAGACTTTTAGAACCAAAGACTAAAACAGATGTTGAAGTGACCAACCTCTCTTCTAGGGGTGGATGTAACTTATCGAAGCCTCGGCCTAAGGAAAAAACTTTCTGCAAAGCCCCATGTCTTATTAAAGCAAGGAAAGATCCTTTCATTTGGCAAAGCCCCAGTTGGATGAACTGAGTAGGCGAAGTTTTAGGTTACGAAGAAGTGACTTAGTGAAGCCCCAATCTGATGACCTAACAAAAATCCCAATATGATTGGTACTGCAAAAGTGATCCTGAGGTTAATCTGACCACGACTGAAACCATTTTGTGACACGGTGAGGAACCCGATGCGGACCCCAAAAATGGCTAAAGAAGCCCCAATCTAAAGAAACGGCTTGGCAAAGCCCCAACTTTGAAGAGTTTCAAGGCAGCCCTAATGATAATTGTAGCAGAAAAGGGAAACTTATCTTTTTTCTTCTTTTTTTTTTTATTTTCTTTAGTCAATCAGTCAACCATAAGAAGATGTGAAAGAAAAGATTTTTAGAAATTTATACATGCAGGGGCATATTTTTTCGAAAGGTGGGAATAGATCCCAATTTTGTGTTATTTTGATGGTCTTATTCGATGTAGGCACAAAACTCGCTTTGGGTTTGACTCTTTTGAGAGAGTATAAGCGTAGAAAGGTTGGTAAAAGTGTATGGAAGCCCCTGCTGATAAAAAATCAGTGTTTAGCACTATTTTTCCTAAGATGTAGAAAAGGAAGACTTGTCAAGACATCTGAAAACTTGTTTTATTTACAATGATCACAAGGTTGCTTAAAACCCTTTATTAATGTTCGGGTTATTCAACCATTAATCTCGATATGAAAAAACATTCTTATTAATCATGAGGAGAAAGTCAACCAATGTCGCGGATCAAGGTTGGCTGGTGTGAAAAAAAGGTTTGTGTATAGGGAGGTCATTGATGAGACCGGGTTTTCTGGGATTTGAATGTGTTTATGGGAGAGGTCACTGATGAGACCGGATTTTTTGGAATTTGAATATGCTTATGACCGGACCATTTCTGGTTGCCTACGTTCCCCTCATTGTGAGGAGCTCAGGTCGCCGTAGTTCGGCTTCGGCCGGACTGTGTTCGGTTTTGGAAAATGGGATTTGTGGTTCCTTTAGTGAAAAGGCTCGGATGAGAAGGTGGGATGATGAGGCATGGGCCTCGGGACGATTCCTTGACCAAGTCATTTTGGACGGTTGCTTCTGATTTTAGTCTTTCATTGGGGGAGAAAAGGGTTTGCATGTGCCTAAAGGCTTATGAAATGCTTCTGGCTTTGCTTCGACCACCCCATTGTTATTGACAATATCTATTCTTCGAGCTTTGATTTTGCCTGTCCGTTAAGCTTTTGTTTGGCGGTGCTGGGTCCTTGGCCTCATTTTTTTTTATATGTGCAACCCTGTTTTTTGCCTAGACTGTCCCTTTACAAGGTTTTTAGCCTAGCTGGGTATTACTCTTTTTGCACTACATTTTTTTTCTTCTTTTTTTTTTATGTGCAACCCTGTTTTTTGCCTAGACTGCCTTTTTTTTTTTTTTTTTTTTGGATTTTCAAATTTAGCCGGGCATTACTCTTTTTGCACTAAGATTTTTTTTTTTAAGCACCTGAGGGCCAAGGCGAGCCCCTGCTTGAACTTTCTTGATACCCTTGAGGTCTAAGGCAAGTTCCTAGGTTGTTGTCGACATGGGATCAATCTTTTGAAGCTGAGTGGCCTTTTGTTGTCCCTTGATGTTACCGCCGTCGTTGACTTGGTCAAGGTGACGATGAGGACATGATTTGGGAGGCGTATGGCTTGATGGAGGCTTTTGTGAGGTAAGGAAAGTGTATGGGGAAGGCATTAGTTGACTTTCTCACACTGATTAATCGAAACGTTAATTATTTCGAGAGATTATTTGTTGAGCAATGCAAGTGATCATATAAAATAAAACCATTTCATTAAATATAATGTAGGTGTGCAAATAATGTCTTAAGTCTAGCAAGAAAAAAAGAAGACTCTTTTATAGAAGATTGAAGATTAATTACAATGTCCAAAGAGGACTTGATTGAAAGGGAAAGCACTAGAACCTACGAAATTTGACTGAGAGACTATTTTTATTTCTTAATCTTGCTCGAGGATAGGTAACCCCTAGACTGGCTACTCCTCGCTGGTTGGACTGCCAGGAAACTTGAGCTTTCCTTCGTAGATCAACTCTTGAATTTCTTTCCTCAGATTCAAACACTTGTCTGTCATGTGACCATAATAATTGTGGTATTCGCAGAACTTGGTCCTGTCAACGTTACGTGGGTTTCTCGGCTTATAATTCTCGAGAGGTGTGAGAAGGCCTTGTCTTACCAAATCGTCAAAAACTTTGCTCATGGGCATCCCAAAATCATCAAGCTGACGTTTCTGACCTTGCACTTCCTGAATCGACCTCTTACAGTTTTTGGCCCATGGAGGTTCTCGAGCTTCCCATCTTCTATCAATTTCTGGATCCAATACCTCAAATAGCTGCAATCATCAGTGTCGTGCCCAGGGTATTGATGGAAAAGATAATGCTTAGACTCATCCACCGGAACGTTGGGGTTCCTGGGCTTCCAATTCTCCAGTGGCTTTATCAGCTTTTCTTTCATTAGCTCTTCCAGAATCTTGCTTAAAGGCATCTCCGCATTGTCAAAATGAAGGGAGCGGAGTTTTTGGGAGACATTGTTGTTCTCAAGACTTGGGTTTCCATTGTCCAATTGGTTCCATTGTTGGATTTGGCTGAAGGAGGCTACAACACTCTTTCCTTTATTAGGAACTGGTGCTGAGCTGGGTACGGTTGCTGCTTGGTGTTGGTGGCATTGGGTTATGCTTGTGTAAGTACCCAAATCCGGATCGTCCAAATCCGTCAGAAAGTTAACCGAAATCCGTTAACTGGCCCGCTCCAGGTTAACCGGAACTCGTTAAACTCCCCGTTGCTGTGCCAACGAGACGTCCCGGGACTGCCCCATGCATCCCGACGTCGAACCGTACTTAACACGTGTCATCACACGTAAAAGCACGGCTTTCCCTGAAAAACGCATTTTCCGGCACTTTCCAGGGGCGTTTCGGACATTTTCCGGACTGTTATTTTAAAAAACAGACAATACCGGGACCGGGGAACAAAATCCCACATGGCTGGTGACTCAGAGGGGCACGTGGCAGCCATGCCACCTCCCTCTAGTCACCCTTCAATCAAATTCAAAGGGAAAAGACCAACATACCCCTGATTTGCAAGCCAAGTCCTACGGACTCACTTTGTGCACATTTTCAAATTGCCGGCAAGTCCTTCAAATTCTCAAAATACCACAAAACCCCCTGGATTCAGGCCAAGTCCGTCCGGACTCCTACTGCAATTTTTACCCTATAAATAGAAGTTGCTGTCAAAGGCAAGAAAAAGAAAATTGACTCCAAAAACTCACCACCCCCACGGCCTAAGCAGTTTTTACCCCTCCCGAGCTCCCGTTCTGTCTCGATTCGCGTGAAACCTTCGTATTTCGATCAAATACGCCCCTTACAACTTCGAAACAACCTTTCGAATCACTTTTCGTGTCCCGTACACACCTCCCGAGTCAAAGGAGTCGACCCTAGCCATAGGTATAACTCCCTCTCTCTAAATCTCCCGTTCCGTCTCGGTTTACGCGCCAGTCGCTATAACCGTTTCGAACGTCGTTATCGAAATGTAGACGCCTCCGTCTAACGGGGTCCGATACGTTTTAGCCCCTCGATCCTCTTCTCTTTCCGTAAGAGAAGTAATCACGGGTTAAAACGGCGTTCCGACCCCGTTCCGTTTACTTTTATTGTCATTTACCAATTCCGGATCGATCGATCCGTTGATGGGTCATTTAATTCTGTCATTTACAAATCCGAGCCGTTTGGCCTCGTTGATCGTCATTTACAATTCTGAGCCGTTTGGCCTCGTTGATCGTCATTTACGAATCCGGATCGTTTGATTCCGTTGATACCGCACTTTAAATACTTGTCATTTCTGAGAAAGTCCGACCCGTTTGGATCGTGATAGTATTTACTTTTCAAAGTCCGAGTCGCAACCCGATTCGTTGATCGCATATCATTTAATACGCATTTTTCCCGTAAAAATCGTTAACAATGTAATGCCCGGTTCAAAACCGGAGTTCGTCCGTCGAACTCTCTTTCAAAACGCGCGAAATGACGTTTGTCATTCAAACGCTCATCTTTCAAACTCAAAGCCGCCATTTGACACTTAAAATCATTTAATACGCATTTTTCCCGTAAAAATCGTTAACAATGTAACGCTCGGTTCAAAAAATCGGAGTTCGACCTTGGAATTCCTTTTCAACTCAAAATCGACGTTTGCCACGCAAACGCTCATTTTCAACTCAAAATCGACGTTTGTCACGCAAACGCTCATTTCAAACTCAAAGTCGACGTTTGCCACGCAAACGCTCATTTCAAACTCAAAATCGACGTTTGCCACGCAAACGCTCATTTCAAACTCAAAATCGAAGTTTGCCACGCAAACGCTCATTTCAAACTCAAAACCGACGTTTGTCATTCAAACGCTCGTCTTTTCAAACAAAGTCACCTAATCAACGTTTGTCATTCAAACCAAGATTAATCTTGTCATTCAAGCCCCCATTTCAAAAGACACACACACACACACACGATTTCGAGAAAGGTAGAAAGACTCGTCATGCGAGGCGTTTCGGGCGATCTCGTAATACTCTACCCGAAACGTAACTTGACCTCCGAACCTAACAATCTTTGGTACAAAAAGCTTTTTACTCGTTTTTGCTGCCAATAAAAATGATCCCCGTTTTCAAAGCCTTTTCCTAAGTTTTTGCTACCAATAAAAACGACACCTTTTCACAATAGCCGTTTCTCAACGTTTGGGCTCAAAATACAAAAACCGCGTGGCGACTCCTCATTTTTCCTTCCCATGAAGCGAGGTCTCGTACACCTTGACCCTCCGCGAAAGACAACCGCGTTCGCGCGCGCGAAATCTCGGGTAATTTCGGTTGGCGACTCATTTGGGGAAAAGATACTTTTTTCAAAACTACCGTTGTTTTCTAAAAAGCCTTCCGTGGGTCAAACTTTCGTTTACCCTTCCTCGTTTTCGTGTGTGTGTGTTCCTTTAAACCTCGAACGGTTTTTTTAAAGGCATTACATTGTCAACTTTTCAAAATCTTACCATGTTTGTGCATCCCCATTCATGTTTGATTTTCATGCTGTCTTTTGAACTGTGCATCATAAATTCTTTAAGACACATTACGAAAAATCTCTGTTTTACTCGTAAAAGAATTTTAGTGACCGCACACTACGCGCACTTGCGCCTCGGAACACCGCACTCCACGTGCACTTGCGCCTCGGTACACTGCACACTACAACCCCTAACCCGGGATGGCCTTATCGGTTGCACTCCGATTGGCACCGAGATGCCTTTCGGGCGCACGGAGTCGTCCCAAACATCCCATCCTAGCCCGTGTAAGCCATGCACTCTTTGTGTCACACTTTGTCCAAGACCCCGGTTGGTTTTTGGCTTAGCTCGTGTCATAAAACCTAAGTGTATGTTTTTCACGCCGGGCCCCACTCCGAGTCAAGCTCGAAAGTTTGAGACCAAAGGTCGTTCCCGACCCGAAGTCTTGAGCTTTTCGGCCTTGACTTTGACGCGGAGCTCTGTCGAAAAATATACCCGAAGGTTCAATGTGACGCCGTGTCACCAAACCTCGCCGTATGTATCGCACCAGCCACAACTTGGCCAACGCTAAAAAGCTAAGGTCTCGCACAAGCGAGTCGGGAGAGGTCATGCCCAAATTTTGGCACGATCCCCGCCTTAACTTAAGGACGTTGACTTCGGCCAGTGGCCCGTACGTCACACACGTTGAAAGTTTACGTGATCAGCTAGCCTTAAGTTCACTTTTTCCTTTGTCGGTGGAATTCGCTTGCCTTATCGGACCTCGCTCGGGATGAGTCCGTCCTGAGAAAGATGATCTTCAATGGAAACTTGAGGGGCTTATAAGCGTAGTGACGAGATCCACACGATTAGAGCTCTAGGATTAGTTGCGAAAAAGAAGACACGCTCTTTTCCAACCAATTAGGACTACGAGAAGACGCGCTTTAAGTAAACTTTAATCGAGTAAGCGCACATTGCACAAGCCGGAAAACCTCGAGCCAAATACCCTTTTCCAGCTTCTAAACCCTTCCTTTCGTTCCTGCGGCGAGCGAGAAAGTGGTCTCGGATTTCCGGTCGGGCCGCCTTGCCGGGATCACGGTAACGGCGGCGTCGAGACGGTTCTTCGGTTCCCTCGGTTCCCTCGGCCCGAAATTTCCGACATGTCTAGCTCACCGATAAATCGTGACGGGGAAGGACCCCTTGCCACCGGTAATGTATATGACATTGGAAGAAGCCATCCGGGCTTGTGGAGGTTCACAAGAGTGCGTAAAGAAGATCGGGCCAGAATTTCGTGAGTACAGCCTTCCGAATGAGCGTGGTATAGCAGCCTATCCCCGCAGACAGTGGTACTTTTGTCCCGGTCGAGGATGACGATTCCCGAAACCAGCTTCACCAAACCTTCAATCAGTTCCTCCCCGCCAACTTACTTCGGATGCCCTCCAACCAAGGAAACAAATGACCTAGGCTCCATGTTGCCACCTCTCGTGGCAACCCTGTCATTTTTGGTCACCCAAAGGCTACTCCTATCACTCAATACCACCGGCACCGCCGGACCATCTCAGATGCCAATATCCCTCAATACTCCTCCCGGTTTGTCCCGTTGCCTATACACGAATCTCTAAACACCGGGACAAACCCCGATACAGCTTCGTAAAAGGCTCCCGTATATTCTCATATACCAAGCCTTCCACCTCCAATCACTACCGCTCACGTGGTAGCACCCGCGCCGAGCCTCACACCACCACCGGACCCAACCTTAGCCTCGGATGGTTGAGCAAATGAAAGACCCGAAAGCCACCATGAGCAGCTCAAAGCGTGAAACGCTTAAATCCATAGATCCGGAATGGTCACGCCTCTCCCCGCCAAGTTCGTAATGCCTGAGATGGACCGATTCGACGGAACCGAATGTCCTCAAACGCACGTCGACACCTACGTTCTCGGCATGAGAGCAAAAGGAGCAACCCTCCAAAGAAATGGCCGACCACTTCCAAAGATACGCTCAAAAGTTCGGCGTTACGATGGTTTCGAGGGTCAAGTCATGCGGATCGCCACACTCCGGGAACAGACGCAACATCTTCCCCGGAACTGGGCATGCATCCAACTTAGAGTGGGAAACAAGTCGCGAGGACTTAATCACCACCGAGCAGAAAGCGGATGAAAGTGTTGGGGAATTCTACAAGAGATGGAGCCGGAAACTCTCCCGAGATCATGGAGCCACTCTCCAAAGACGAACAGTATGCGGATCTTCAAGTCCCGCTTAAGACCGGGTCCATCGAACTCTCATCGGCCACAATTTCTTCCCGCATCTCCGGCCATGGTCAATGCCGGCTCACAGCTCGAGAAGGATCTCAAGGAAAAGTTAGCTACCGCATGCCCATACGTATACCGCCAACAGCTGCATTCAATCCCGCACCGGCCCCCGGCAAGTGGAAAGATACGTCCGTCAACTACGTCCATCGTGGACAACAATCGGGTAACGTAAAACCTCGCCCCACAAAGCAACAATTCTACTCGGGTAATCAGCCTCGCCGTACACTTCGGACAAGTTGGACATGCCACCGAGCAAGATGCTTTGGAAGTGGTTAATCAAGGAGGGTCTCCTTAAGCCCGTTGCCAATTACAAACCCAAAATTCCCGTAGCCAATGCGGACAAGAGCAAATATCGCGCCTTCCATCGCATCACGGCCATACCACCGACAATTGTTTGGGGTTACGATACAGAAATCCGTAACTTGATAGAAGAAGGCAAGTTAGAGCGCCCCGTGGCCCACATCCAGGAACCTCTTTTCCGAACAATAACAACGTGAATTCCATTGAGTGGGTGCCCAAGAAGAGTGCCACAGTAACCGCTCGCCTCTTTCACTGGATCCTCCTCTAATGTCCACATCGCCTACGATGTTTGTGATCGCTCCGCCTCGCCCGGAGTACGAGTCCCGAGAAACGGTCCTGAGCAATCCTCCGAGAAAACAAAGAAGAAATCCTCTCAACAAAGAATCGAGAGAAAGATACGAAGCTGAGATACCAGGTGTAGGTACACTTGGAGAACCCTCCTCCGGGAGGTTCGACTACTACGTGCCGTACTCCACTACCCTCTTGCCTCCAGCCATGCGGCTTTAGAGCAAACAGGGGAAAGCCGAAAAGTCCCGCCGAAACCGTAATTCAGCCCCGGGACACCGGAATACCTCGGATCTTGGTAATCTTATCGCGCCGAAGCCTAACCCTCCGCGGGATCAGCCAAGATTCAATTTGTCCAGCCTTCCGAGCTCGGACCGGCAAAGGAAGATCAAGGTCGCCTTGGCAATCGCACTCGATCAATGTGCAACCAAGGGCGGCAACCGCCACAGCAACCTCAACACACTCCCGAGGTTCCAAAGAAAGGCTTTACCTCGCAAGAGGAAGACAGAAACGGATGGCCGGATGACTCTCCTTCTACGGATAGAGACGAGATCTACGACTCCCGTTTGTATGGCGCATGATCACGTTCGTGACGAAGACCTACCTAGAGATGCCTCGGGGCACAACGAAGCTCGTACATCACTCTCAAACTCAACACCATATCACTCCCCGAGTATTGGTAGATAACGGGTCAGCCGTTAATGTCCTCCTCTCGCATGATGCGAGCTCTCCGCATCCATGAAAGCCATCTCGATTCCGTCGCCGGACTATCAAGGCCTACGACAACTCGTCTCGTCCCATCCCGGGGACAGCGACTCGAACTACGGTTCGAAACCCAAATGGTGCCAAGAAAATTCCACGTGATGGACATTCCATCCGAGTTCACAGCTTCTTTGGGACGCCCTTGGCTACACCACATGAAAGCCATAGCTTCCACTCTCCATCAAAATGTTAAATTCATTAACCGGCAGGGAGATCTCGAAGTCATCCGAGGATAGTTTCCTCATAGGAAACGAAGCCGAGACAAGAGCTGCGTGTCCGCACTCGTGCACCGGGGTACCTCCTTCGAATCAACCAAGGGACTACCGGGGCAAATCTCATCGTAATCCTCGTAGTCCTGAGATGCCAACTATGTAAACGTACTCGAGCAAAGTGCACTCGAAGCAGCCCGATACATCAAGTTCAACTGTCGTTTCCAACATTTGGAGGCATTGGAAGGAAACGCCGAACATCGCCATGATGCGGGCACATAAACCCCGTCTCGCAATCGGAGATTCGTCGCATTCTCCAAACAAACTCTCTCGGCCCCGCCAGGCGAAGAGATCTTTGTGATAAAGGTCAATAAGCTCCGTCACTCTCGTGATGAATGCATGGAAGTTGTATGGGTTGTCCTCCACGAGGAACTACCCGCTGCACCCCTCTTCTCCAACGAAGAGCACGATGTTTTCCTAGCTGCTCCAACAACGCAACCGGACGCAATACGTCCCTACACCTCGGATTGAGCGATCGATGACGATGAATCTGACTCTCCGAGTCGAGGACGCGGCACCCGCAAGCGCACCTCTCGCATTCACATGCTCGCTTGAGGACGGAACTCCTTCCGATCGTGTCACCTACGACCAAGGTTCCAATACCATGGAAATTGTCAAGCTCAACGCCCAGCAGATGCAGCCTATCCGACAATTGGAAGTTACCGGTTGACACGACGAAGAATCCTCTCGATCAAGTGATCGACGACGACTTCGTCAACATCATCTATTCCGTATACTCCCGATGATACCAAGGATCCGGTCCTTATCGCGATTCTCAGAATACCAAGGTCACCCTCGACGACCGCCCGCTCATGGTAAACGAGGCTCGGCCAAGCGAGCTCGTAGCTCATCACTACTTCCGAGTACTCACTCTGCAGTGGCAACCGGCCCGTGCCGTCGCCAAGCTTATACCCTCAAGCGCCGCCAAGGCCAAGGGCAACAGCCGAAGGAGACCAAGCTCCTCACCCCGCTACAAGTCGATCAACCTCGGGAACGCTTCCGGCAGCCCACCCCGAAAACATCTCGTGGAAAGTCTTCCCCGCAAGGCGTAGCCGCCTTCCGACATAGGAAATGACCACCTCAAAGATCAACATGCTCCGCCCGATTCTACTCCCACTCGTCACGGCCCCGGATTCGTACATCCCGCGCCGACCGCTAGCTCGATAGACTTGGCGATCGAGCGAGATCACGAGACCGTCAACATTGCGTGTATTCAATACCCCGTGGGTCAATCAAGCGTATATGGGCAAACTTCTTGGTGATCGAGATCAAGGAAGGCCGCATGGAATGTCCTGGCCCGACTTCCTTCGTCAACGTAATCCAAGTGTTCCCGCCATTCGGCGATTTGAATGTAATCACGGTTCTGACACTAGCTGACGATGCGCACCTACGGAGATCGCCTAGCTCTCGCAAGGAAAGCCCTCATGGAACTAGCCGCTCAAGAAAGTCGTCTGGGACGAAGACCAAGCTCGAAAGACCTACAGGACCAAGCCCTTAAAGTGTCACAGCAGCCTTCGTACAAAGCTAGAGGCCACTCTAGACCCGCCGACCTCAAGAGTTTTGCTCATGGCAACTTCCCCGACTACCGTCTCGTTCTCATCCAACCCCTCTCGCCCAAGGGTGGTCAACGGTCCCGATGACCTAGGAGATGGAACGACACAGAATGAATCCCGCCGCTTACCTTCCCGAGGAAAGCAAGTTCTCGTGAAAGCGACGACTGAAGACGATGAAACCATTCTCTTCCAAGCCGGGCATGAAGTCAACAAAACCGGACTCCCAAGGGTCCCGGGAGGATGGGAACGGATCATTTCCGCACTCAAATTGAAAGGCCAACTCAGTGGAGGAAGGTCTATTTAAAAACAAGAGGAGGATGGAAATTGCCTCGAGCAACTACTCAGGGAAATTCCACGCCTACGGCATTCGTTTACGTAAAACGATCAACTGGGACAAAGAACTACCACATGGGCCGATGTTCGGGAAGCCGTGTACTCACCTTCCGACATACCCGCCACTCGATAAAGCAAAAGGAGAAAAACTCTCCCCGATGGAGGTTTACCTAGACCGCCGCACGCAGCTCAAAGAAGCACCGGCTATTCTCACATGGGAAGAAACGCAGCACTAACTCTCGACGCAGCTCCGCCGCAAGAAGGTTGATCTCGGGGCCCGTGAGCGGAGGAAAACTAGCAAATCACGAGTATCGCTGCACCCAACCTAATGCCCCGAGTATGCCTCTGCAAGAAGAAGGAAAGGAACGCGATATACCGTGAAGAGATCAAGGAGACCGTTCGCTTGAGCCGAGAACTCTCCAACCTCCCGGAGGGTTAGCAACACACGCTTCGGGCCAGCAACCATTGTTGTGCACCGACATTCGAACAATCAAGGTCAAACCGTAGGCTACCTCCCCAAGCAGAGGCATCCAAGCGCATCCGACAGAATCCGTCGGCCAAGCCGCCGGCTCCCGGGAATTCATCCACAATCAATGAGTTGAGGGAAGACATATACGGCCCTATGCTACGAGGAATCCTCCTCTAACTATGGCTCAACTCGTGAGCAAACTGTTCGTAAGGGACCAAACCCGATGTCGGGCCGTTCTAACCCGATCGGGTCAAATCCATGCATTACCACCTAAGGCCACCAAAGCCGACGGAGCCGTAATTGCAATCCGGCCACCGAAGACGCAAATTCCTTGAAAGAGGACCCGATCCTCACTACCAAGCGCACTCAGCGAACATTTCCCTTGGTCTCTCGCCACCTCCTCTTATCCTCACAAGCTCAAGCTAGAGGAAAGCCTCGGCCCGTACCATGGTCCCCGTGGACGCAACCCCGCATGAAGTCATTCAAATGATCGGCAACATCCACTATGGCAACATTATCACCTTCACGTATTTGGACCTTCCAAAATTTGGGGCCGATCACAACGAGCCGCTCTACATCACATGAGCCCACTGGACGAGCGTCGCCTTCCCCGCGTGTTGGTAGACGGAGGTTCCGGAATGAATGTCTTGCCCGCCAAGATGATGGACTCCGCTTGACATCAAGCCCACAGATCTTAAGCCTTCACCCACACGTCAAGGCCTATGACTCTACTTCCCGTACAGCTTCTCGGGTTGCTACTCTTAACATCCGGGTTCGGCAAGCGGGTGATCCCCACCGAATTCCAAGTGTGTGGACATTCCAATCACTTTCACAGCCCATCCCGGGGCGTCCCCGGCTGCATCAAATCAATGGCGTGGCATCCACCTCTTCACCAAAGCCTCAAGTTCATGCAAGGCAACGAGCTAACTACGCCTACGGCGACAAATCACCACCGAGGGGACCAAAGCACTAACGACATTCCAAAGGTTGGAAATCAAGCATAATGATGACATGCCATTAATCGGATTCACTGAGACCTCCAAGATCCAAATATGCAACGTGGACCTTCCACTGCCCTGCCTCACGATCGATTCCTCCCGCCATGAGGATGATGAAACTCATGAACTTCATCCCAGATCGGCTCGCAAAAGGCCGCAAGGCCAACACCAAGTTATTGAAGTCAAGGACCACACCACGGTCCAGGCTTCGCTACGTGCCAACACCGCCGACATCAAGGAAGACAAAAGGCTCGCCCGCACCAAGGCAAAGCAGCCCGCAAAAGGGGAACCTCCGACGGCACACCCACCTCCGACCTTACAGTTTTGACCTCGCTCATTACTTCACCAAGGGAACCGACAGAACCGAGGGGACCAACAAGGGAACCGACAGCAGAACCGAGGGGACCGACAAGGGAACCGACAAGAACCGAGGGGACCGACAGCTGAACCGACAAACAGAACCGAGGGGACCGACAAAGGGAACCGATGAAGATGAGAAAGAAGCAGATAGTCGCACCGAGACTACAGGAAGAATGGAACAGCCTAGCACGGACCTCAAGCGTTTCGCAGGACTCAAAGCTAATCCGATAAGGGGAGCGTTCCTCGACATCACAGCCTCTACTCGGACCAACCGCCACCACACCCAAAGATGAGTACACATTCAAGGGAATCCTGCACTTGGAGGAGCAACTCAAGGTACTTCCATGGGAAACAAGATTGTTCGATCACCGCCGAGGCCACATTCGAGACGCAAGTCCAAAGCAAGGAACCGTAATTCATAGAAGACGCTCTCGTGGACCAAATTTCTACAGAGTCCGTTTGAAGAAGTCATGGAGTTGCCCAACTTGATCGACTGGGCTCCGACAACAAAGCATGATCGCCATGATAGGGACAAGCAGGAGCCAAGCCTCTCGATCCCCGCACCCTCATCAAGCATCCAAAGAATGCCACCGAAGAATTGGGTAACTTTCACCGACCAAGGGCAAGCCAGCAGAATTGGAAGACAAGCCGGGCCCGCACCCACATCTCCCTAAACCCGGTCTCAAACCCTCTCGAGCCGCCTCCTGTCGTAGTCCAGCCCTTCCGAGTCATCCAACGGCCTTACGCCGGAGGACTATAATGTTGTAGCCAATCATGTATTCCCGTTCTTGTTTAATGAAAAGTCTCACCTTCGAGTATCCTCTCATTGCCACTTTAACAACCGATAAGTTAACAAACAACTTAAAAGACGTTAATAATTCAATTGATAAAGAAGCGCATACATTAAACGAACAATACATTAAAGAAGTTCTCGAGCGTGTAGTTGACCAAGAGGACAACCGGGCCCAAGCCGCCGAAGAGGTTATGACCAAAGTGAACTCCGGGGTCGCTGCAAGAGCCTAAAGAGACACAAGGGCGCTTTTCGCCGATGCGTAAAAGAAGCCCCGATAAGCTCTCCTCCGGAGTATGTTGACGTGTTCGCCGGTCATATCAGATATGCCAGACTCGATCCCTCAATCGTGGAGCACAATTCCCCCGGATCCCGAATCCAAGCCTGTCAAATGTAAGCCGCGCAAGATCAAGCCAGAGTGGTCTCTTGCAAGTTAAAGAAGAAATTGAGAAAATGCTCCGAGTTGGTTTCATCGAGTGATTGAGTACTCCGACTTGGCTCTCCAACATCGCGATCTGGCCACCAAGGCCAACGGAAAGGTCGGATGTCGCGTAGATTTCCGGGATCTCAACAAGGCCAGCCCTAAAGATGATTTCCCACCGCCTAACATCGACATGCCGGTCGATACCACGGCAAATTTTCAAGTAAAGTCCTTCGTGGACGGGTTCGCCGGATACAAACTGATCAAGATGTCCGAGGAGGATCAAGCCAAGATCGCCTTCACCACTCCATGGGGACATACTGTCACACGGTCATGCCGTTCGGTCTAAAGAACGTCAAGCTACTTACCGGCCGCAATGCCTCTCTTCCATGACATGATTCACAAAGAAATCGAAGTATATGTCGACGACATGATCATCCACTCCAAGGGATCGACATGCAAGACATGACAGATCCGAGGAAGTTCTTCAAATGTACTCGTAAAACACTCCATGAGGCTAAACTCCGGCAAAGTGCACCTTCGGCGTCAAGCGCGGCAAGGTACCGGGGTACATGGTTACGTAAAGAGGTATCGAAGCCGATCCTGTGAAAATCAAGGCCATCATCGACATGAAGCCGCCTCAAACCCCGACAAGTGAAGAGCTTCATGGGAAGACTTCAAGCACATCGCCGCTTCATCAACCAGCTTGACATCTTCTCTCGCGAGCCCATGTTCAAACCGATGAAAAGAATGCCGACATCAAATGGGACTCCGAGTGCCAAACAAATGTTTTCGAGAAAATCAAGACCTACTTGGTTAATCCCCCAACTCGTGCCCGCCACATGAAGACAAGCCACTACTCCTATATCTCGATAAGAATGTACACGTCAATCGGAGCAATGCCGGCACAAGAACGTAAAGATTCCAAGGTTGAGCATGCAATCTACTTCGTAGCCGGAAGCTTCAAGGAAGTGAACTCACTTACTCAAAGATCGTGAGAAAACTTGTACCGCCTTGGTATGGGTAGTCGGGAAACCGAAACACTACATGCGCCGCATCTGCTCCCGGTCTCCAAAGTGGACTCCGTCCGATATCTCTTTGACAAGCCATCTCTCGTCGATGCGACTAGCCAAGTGGTCATTCTTCCCGGCCGAGTTCGACATCAAGTACATGGTCGAAAATCAACAAAGGGCGCAGTAATGGCGTATCGCCTTGCCGACTTCCCGAGCAAATGAACCTAAGGGTCCCGATCCGCAATTTCTGACGACGGAATCTTTTCACTTGACAAATAAGAAACCGCCGGCAACTCTTCTTCGATGGGGCAGCCAACAAGAAGGGGAATGGTATTGGAATGCTCCTTGTCGATCCCAAGGACGAGCATACTCCCATAGCCATCAAGCCGAATTTTGAAGCAACCAACAATGCAAAGCAGAATACGAAGCCTCGTGCAAAGCAGGTTTGGAAGCCGCCTCGAGCGCAACATCTTAGAGCCGGATGTATATGGAGACTCAACATTGATCATCAATCAAGTATCCAACAAATGGAAGACGGTAGATTCTCGGCCTTCGAAGTACCACGCGTACATGGAGGAACTCATTGCTCGCTCAAGGACATCTCTTTCACTATTTGCCAAGAGACGTGAAACCGCTTCGCAGACGCCCGGCAACCCTCGCCTCTCTTGTCGAAATTCCCGAAGGGAAAGCAAGAAACCCTCGTAATAGGCAGACGGGAAACACCCGCCTATTGCCGTGAGATCGAAAAAGAAAAAGAAACGATCGACGAACCCCGGTACAATCAAATTTACCAAGCACCTTCCAAAGCGGAGAAGCTTCCTTCACAAATGAAGATGGAAAATACAAAGAAGGGATCAAAGCCAAAAACATGATGGCATTAAAACGCCCGGCATCCCATTTCGTCATTCTGGGGGTATGTTATACAAGAAGCGCCACCAAGGGCCACTCCTTCGGTGTAAACAAAGAAAAAGCCGCGAGCTAATGAACGAAGTTCACAACGGAACCTCTGCGGTCCGCACATGAACGCCCGAGCATTGACACGATCATTCTCCGTATGGGATACTATTGGATATCAATGGAAATAGATCGCATCCAGCCTGTCCGAAGCCGCGACAAATGTCAACGGTTCCTCCAACCTCAATCACATCCTCCTCACGAACTCTATTGCATGACTACGCCACGGCCTTTCGCCACATGGGGAATCGACGTCATCGGCAAGATCACTCCTCCAGGGAGCAATGGTCACGAGTTCATTTTAGTCGCAGCCGACTACTTCACCAAACGGGTAGAAGCCGCATCGTACAAGGTACCGAATTCTAAGAAGGTGGCCGAGTTCATCCGAGAGAACATCATGTGCCGATACGGAGTGCCCAACGAGATCATCTCCGACAATGGGACCCACTTTGAAGGAGATTGTGACCAACTACCGACCGACCCGTAGTCACACGTCACAAGTCTTCTCCTTACGTACCACAAACCAATGGTGCAAGAGAGGCACCAACAAGACTCTCGCCATGATAATCGTAAAGATGACCACCGCAGGTCGTGGACCGGCCCGAAAAGCTACATCTAGCTCCTCTCGGGGATACCGAACATCAGCCGAACCGCCACAGGGAGACTCCGTTCGCACTTACCTACGGAATGGAAGCGATGTTACCCGTGGAATTGGAAATTCCATCCCTCCGAGTCCTCTTGGAAAACGGGATCAATGAAGTCGAATGGCTACGCAGCCGTCACGACGAACTTGCTCTACTCGACGAGCGCAGATTGAAAGCCTACGGAACACACTCGAGCCTACCGAAAGTGTATGGCACGAGCATTCGACAAGAAAGTCAAGATCCGAGACATCGTAGAAGGCGACTTGGTGCTAAAGGAAAAGCCTCCTACGCACCAATCCCCTCGGAAAGTGGGAGCCTACTCGATAGGACCGCTTCGTGGTACAAAGAATCTTCTCCGAAGGAGCCATGAAGCTTAGCGTATACTTGGACGGAAACCCTTTCGTTAATCCCGTGAACGGAAGCAAGCTCCGCAGATACTTCGTTTGAGGAAGAGCACGAGTCAACTCTCCTTCCCCATACACCGTCCCCTCGCAAATTAAAAGTGCTAAAAGAGTAATACCCAACCGGATACATTCCCGCTAATGATCCAGTAAAAAATGTGGTCGCACTTCTTTTGTCTTTGTTTTTCTCAAATTCACCTAAAGTGTCGAACTACGGTGACCCGAGCCCCTTAGTCCAATTGTAAAAGGGGAACGTAGGCACCATCTTTGGTTCGGTCTAAAAAACAAAAAAAATAATACAATAAGCATCAATTGCTTGTGTTTCGAAAACTCTTTTCATTTAACCTACAAATTCATAACGATTAAAACATTCTTTGATGAGTTCAAGCACGGTCAACTCTTGACTCGCTACACGCTAGCAAAACTACAATAAAACATTAATCAATTAATGTGTCCGCAATGACAATGGGTGGATACTCTCCGGGATGCTAGAAGGTCAACCTAGTTTCCCGTACTAGGTCCTTCATCCTTCTTCCCTTCCCTTTTCCCCGCGAGTGTTCTTCACCTTCGCAGAAATATTCCGGTAGGCCTTCTACCTCGGCTCGTGGACTCTTCCCGACGCCTCCGTCAAGCCCGCGGCCGCTAACGCAGCCTCTTTCTCTAGCTCGTCTCGAGCCGCCTCGCTTCGAGCCATCATCACAGTGCTTTGATTGGCCTCCCGATCGCACTTGCCACATAATCGCCCATGGCATCGCCCGCACGATTCCTGTGGTTATCCCTCGCTTCGTCCTCCTCAAGGTCAAAGTCGGTCTGCCCAGTGTCCCGGATTGCAATGGGCTCTACCACTCGTCTCCACAAGATAGCCATCTCGTGTCTCCCCATACACTCTTCGCACTGCAGCCCGCATATCAAGCGATGCACGAAGCGCTCTCTCTCCGGTGAAAGAGAACCCCGGGCAGAAAGGACGTGTATTGCCACCACCGGGTGATCGCAATAGCGTCGAAGGATCTTCCATCCGCAGAGATCCCACCTCAAAGGTAGCAAGATAACTCGATCGGGCCAAGGGCACTCGCTCCACTCGCATACCGCCGCAGTAACCAATGATGGAATATAGAAAGACGCCCGAGATGCCCCGCACTCGACAATCAATGCACCCTCCCGAGCGGTCCTACAAGTCTCAGAATCTCCAATGGGGAACCCACCATCGCAAGTGATGCGTGCAAAGTCCTGCCATCCGTAGCTCCAGCTCAGCCCGATTGCCCCTATCACCAGAGGACGCCGCGAGAAAGACCAAGCGTCACAAGACATTGGCACCTCGTGCATCATCTCGCAGCCTCTCCTCAACCACATGGTCGCATAGCGGGACTCCCTCCCCACATGTATCGGCCACCGCCGCCATCCGGCCTATGCCCAGAACGTCTCGCCCAAGACCAATGGCACGATGTCTCCCACTCCTCCTAAGATCGCCTCACTGTGTCCGGACATCGTGATGGCACACACCTGCAGACGTGAATGTGAACAGCAGTAGCAATCGCGCACGCAGCAAACGCGCCCCACGAAAAGACGCTCCTCGCCTCGGCAAATCTTTCTGCAATCCCGAAATGTCAACGTAATCGCATATCTCAGACAAGATCCCGTATGCTTCTCCAAATGAGATACCCAACAAAGACACTAGCTTCTCAACAGGGCCATGCCACCAAAGATACGAAAGAACTAGTCGTTCCGCCTCAGTCCTCCTGCACGGCCCTAAATCTTCAAACGTAGGAGTGACTTCGTTGTATGAAAAGCCGTACACATTCCTCCGTACGTCCTGCAACCGAGACGCGGCTCTCAAAAGATCCCAATCCGGCATGAGCTCCTTCAAAGCCCAAATAGATTTAATCCCGTAATGTGCCTTCGAAAACCTTTTGTTCTCGCCTCGTGTGGTTCCGTACCCACGATCGAAAGTTGTCCAAATATCGCTCTTGCATCCGAGACGATAACTTGGGAAAGGGAGCCATGTCGAAGGTGAAGAAAACCTTAAGAAATGGAAAGGAATTCAAATGATGAACAAAAACTATGCGCAGCTTTTCACCAATTGCAAAGCCGAAACCGCAATTTAAAGAATCTGAAATTCATTCCAAGTCCTGGCCGATTCCTCTCGCAGCTTGACTTGGTCAACTCGCAGCCACCGCCCTAAATTGGAAACATTTCCAAACCACTCCCTGTTCACTCCTATGAGAAATCTCGCGTGCCGCCCATGGTTTCATGCAACAAATATCAATATCCCTTCCGCCCCGGCTCGTGCAACAAAGGCAAATAATTAATAATTAGTGCATACATGCTTAATTTTTGACCCGTTCAATTTTTAATGCATTTCTCATTTTATTTATTTTTGATTAACCTATTTGCTTATTTGCCGAAAATAATGTATGGTGATCACGTGTAATAAATATGCGAAGTACGTGTTCATTTCTACTCGGGAGCATTTTTTTGCAAATACAAGCTTCAAATCAAAATTTGTTCTCGACAAATACATGCATTTTGTCTAAACAAAGCAAGAAAGAAAGAAAGCAAGAAAATAGGACTACTCGAGTCCCGCTCGTCATTCCGTACACTCGACGTACCGCTCCGCCGCCGCCAGGATCCGTCGCAAACAGAACTCGCCGAACTCCTCCACTGAATAGGCGAAGGGCCTCCTCGGAGTACGCGAACTCGAGGACTCCTCTCGCGCCCGAGTGCGCGTAAGAAGGAGCTCCAAATCCAGCCGTTCCGCCCGCGAACCGGCCAAACCCCGTGTAATGTCCTCCCCACCCGCCGCTGGGAGCAGCGAACCTCTCGGCCTAGACGGCCCCGATCACGGACGTCCACGCTCCTCCGGGAATCGCACCGCATGAACTCCACGAGCATCCTAGCGTAGGCGGACCACCCGTCCACCACCTCATGGCTTCATTGTACGTACGGGCGATACTCGCGAACCAGAAAGTCATCGAAAGCAATCGTAAAGTACAGATGCAACATTTGGCGTAATGCTACTATCAAATGCGTAAAATCAAAAGGGTGCTCACCGAAGCTATTGGGGTCCGCCCGTATCGTGGTCTCGGCTCAGCCGGGAGCGGGATCATAAGTCGCCTACGCGAACCGTCCAGCCCCTCATACGCTAGCCTAGCTCGCGGGACCGGAAAATCTCGAGGACCTCCGGGGACCTCGCCCTCTCTGTGCTGTACCTGCGGGCTCCTAAGCCTCATCCTCAAGAAAACATCATAGGCGGCCCCCGCTATGATGTACTCGGCAGTACACGCCCGTATGTACCACTCCACCTCATCCATCGGCATCTCCCGGGATGCCGCATGTACAAAGGAGGATCCACCGGCACCAAGGGAAGAGACCCCGCCTATGCCGACAAGTCACCCTCTCCCCGCATACATGGCGTCACAAAGGAAGTCCCACCAGAGCTTCCGCCTCCGTGTAGTCTCGCCGGCACCCGCACCGCGACATGATCGAACCTACTCCACTGTGTCACCGGATCCTCTCGTAGAACTCCCGGTTCAAGCGAGAGATATCTCCTCGTATGACACTCGAGTGCCAACTCTCGAAGAGACCGACCTCTTCGCTTTCTTCTCGCCAAACCAAAGATGGCAGTGGAACAGGGACGGTACGGCTCCTTGATGTCCCAAGCTCGCGGACCGAACACCTCGTAGCACTGCACTGCCAAGAAAGTGGAAAGTTATGTCCGCCTACAAAGCGTATACATACGAGTACATAAAAGAGGCAAGGAAGAGAAAAAGTACGTGAACTTACATCCAAGACAAAGCGTAAAGCGCCTAAAGGAGTGCTCCCTCTCCCCGCGAGAACCCGTCCAAGGAATGGTAGAGCTCGGCCACCCAGCCTCCCCCACGCAAACCCCTCACGACATCCAAGTCTACCAACACCCGAGCAAAGGGAAGTGACAAGACATGTCGAAGTCGGGAATAAAGTCGCAGAGCCGCAAACCAAAGGAACCTCGAGCGACGCTCCGCGGTCATCCTCAAGGACCCCAATGATAAGCGGCAACACCCGCCTCCGCATGCCTCTCCATCGGCTGTACCGAATGCCTAAGCCCCCGGCATCGGTAATATCAAAACCCCAGCCCGCATAACCGCTCCGGGTGTAACCATCAACCCACACCCGCCGTGTTGCCATAAGTCGGCAACCCAAAGCCGATAGCGGCAAAATCCGTGGGAGTCACCGTCGCCTCCCCCATCTCGAAATGGAAAGTGTGGGTCGTATCCCACCGCACTCGCTCGCCGCAACGTACATGGACTCCGCCGGCGTATCACTGCCGCAGCCTACAAGACTAATAAACCTGACCTAACCCGGTGTCAAGCACCACCGCCGCGACTCCTCTCTCTCTCGAGCCACGTCCGGGATAATGTCCCACAATGCTTGCACCGCCTCAAAGGCACCCCGACTTTTCTGGTTATGAGTATTAACCGTCCCTGTCCCCTGCAGACAAACAACACAGAAGCAACGTCAACAAAAATGCACCAACGCATGTCAAAAGGATGCAATGCAGATACGATTCTCATTCATTTCCTACGTATATTCAAATCATTTCGAAAATTGAACTACATCCTAGTCAATTTCGACAAAGGTTCATAGCAAAGTCAAAAGCCCCAATTCGGGCACCAAAATCCCTAAGTTCATTCCTAACAAATTTCTAACATTTAAAGAATGCACATTCTTAAAATTAATGGAATTTGTAGGAAGCTTACTTGTCTTTCGATCCCATCCTTGGAGTTGTGTCTATCCCTCGCCGGATAAAACTCCACCGGATTCAATGGGTGAACAATGGTTCGAATGGTCCGAACCAACCGTGTTCTTTCGTCATCGGTCCTTCCGTGGCGAGCCATTGGTCCTCCTTCACCCTCCATAGCAAATTTCCTTCACAAATTCGAGCAAACCTTGCAATTTGGGTTGGATTTTTTCTCTCCTTTCTCTCCTCTCTCGTCGGAATTAATGGAAGAAAATGGCCAACTCTTCTTCTGCCTCGGCGCTGATAACAACCTGGTCAAATTCAGTAAAAGTCCGGCCGGACTCTTACTGCACCAGGAAAAGATTCCTTCCATTTTGGTCCCTCAACTTTTGGCAATTCCAATTTTACCACTTTTGGCCCCCAAAAGTGTAAAATTTCCCCCAGTTAGACATTTCTAACACCCATCCCCCGAGGATAATTCCCAGTTAGTTTTCACTAACACTCGTCTCCAGACGTTAAATTCTCAATCCCCAGTCGACGTTTGACATTCAAACGCTCACTTCCTTCTCAAGTCGACGTTTGACATTCAAACGCTCATTTACATCCCAAGTTGACGTTTGACATTCAAACGCTCATTTCCACCCCAAACCGACGTTTGACATTCAAACGCTCAGTCCTGTCTTCGGACATCAAATCACAATCCCGTCTCCAGACGTTAAATTCCCAATTGACGTTTGACATTCAAACGCTCAATCATGTCTCCGGACATTCCAGTTACAATTCCGTCTCCAGACGTTAAATTCCCAGTTGACGTTTGACATTCAAACGCTCACTCCTATCTTCGGACATCAAATCACAATTCCGTCTCCAGACGTTAAATTCCCAGTTGACGTTTGACATTCAAACGCTCAATCATGTCTCCGGACATTCCAGTTACAATTCCGTCTCCAGACGTTAAATTCCCAATTGACGTTTGACATTCAAACGCTCAATCATGTCTACGGACATTCCAGTTACAATTCCGTCACCAGACGTTAAATTCCCAGTTGACGTTTGACATTCAAATGCTCAACCATGTCCCCGGACATCCCAATCACAATTCCGTCTCATGACGTCAAAATTCCCATGGGTTTTCACCAAAGTTCACTTCCTCGGCAGCCGCAATAAGCCCGAACCCCAAGGCATGAATGCCTTGCAACAATTCTCCTTCGGCAGCCGCAATAAGCCCGAACCCCAAGGCACGAACGCCTTGCAACAATTCTCCTTCGGCAGCCGCAATAAGCCCGAACCCCAAGGCACGAACGCCTTGCAACAATTCTCCTCCGGCAACAGCAATAAGCCCGAACCCCAAGGCACGAACGCCTTGCAACAATCCCTCTTCGGCCATCCTCGTAAGCCCGAACACCTTTTCACTTCAGTAAGTAAACATTCATCTCCCCGGCCGCCAGTCGTAAGCCCGATCGTTCCACCTCACCGGCGACAGCAATAAGCCCGAACCCCAAGGCACGAACGCCTTGCAACAATCCCTCTTCGGCCATCAAGGTAAGCCCGAACGCTCATCCCCAGCAGGATAAAACCGGCAACAGCAATAAGCCCAGCACCCAAGGCACGAGAGCCCTCATTAGCATCGCAACTCCGGTTTGAGGCGCCACACGCCCTCGAAGGTTTCAGAAGTCCCAGGTTCAGACGCCTCCCAACAGTCTCCATTCAGGTACAGGTACCGCGCGAATGGTCTCATCCAGGTTTAGACGCCTCCTAACAGTCTCGCTCAGGTCAAGGTCCCCACGCGCGGCCCCTAGCACCTTCGAACTACGATCGGCTTGATTCCCGCTCGGGATACGTAGGAATCCTTTTCGCTAAGGGTCCAACACTGACCGCCTGTGTCTCTTTCAAAGTAAGGCATCCCGATTTGGATCCTTATCTTTTTCAACGACCCCGCCTCCTTCGGAGGAGACGCCGCCGAGGGGCTAACCTGTAAGTACCCCAATCCGGATCGTCCAAATTCGTAGAAAGCTAACCGAAATCCGTTAATCGGCCCGCCTCCAGGTTAACCGAACTCGTTAAACTCTCCGTTGCCGTGCCAACGAGACGTCCGGATCGCCCGTGCATCCCGACGGCGAACCGTACTTAACACGTGTCATCACACGTAAAAGCACGGCTTTCCCTGAAAACGCATTTTCCGGCACTTTTCGGGCGTTTCGGACATTTCCTGATCGTTATTTTAAAAAATGGACAAAACCGGGACCGGGGACAAAATCCCACATGGTCGGTGACTCGAGGGCACGTGGCAGCCATGCCACCTCCCTCTAGTCACCCTTCAATCAAATTCAAAGGGAAAAGACCAAAATACCCCCGGGTTTGCAAGCCTAGTCCTAGGACTCCCCGCGCACTTTTCCTGAAATTGCCAGCAAGTCCCCCAGATTTCCAAAATACCCAAAAACCCCCTGGATTCAGTCCAAGTCCGTCCGGACTCCTACTGCAATTTTCACCTATAAATAGAAGTTGCTGTCAAAGCTTTCAAAAACAACAAAATTACTCCAAAATTTCACTACCCCTCGGCCCAAACTGATTTCACCCCTTCCGAGCCCCCGTTCTGTCTCGATTCGCGTGAAACCTTCGTATTTCGATCAAATACGCACCCTACTACTTCGAAACAACCTTTCGAATCACTTTCCGTGTCCCGTACACACCTCCCGAGCCAAAGGAGTCGACCCTAGCCATAGGTATAACTCCCTCTCTCTAAATCTCCCGTTCCGTCTCGGTTTACGCGCCAGTCGCTATAACCGTTTCGAACGTCGTCATCGAAATGTAGACGCCTCCGTCTAACGGGGTCCGATACGTTTTAGCCCCTCGATCCTCTTCTCTTTCCGTAAGAGAAGTAATCACGGGTTAAAACGGCGTTCCGACCCCGTTCCGTTACTTTTATTGTCATTTATCAATTCCGGATCGATCGATCCGTTGATCGTCCTTTAATTTCTGTCATTTACAATTCCGAGCCGTTTGGCCTCGTTGATCGTCATTTACAATTCCGAGCCGATTGGCCTCGTTGATCGTCATTTACGAATCCGGATCGTTTGATTCCGTTGACACTGCTTTAAATACTGTCATTTACAAGTCCGACCCGTTTGGATCGTGATAGTATTTACTTTTCAAAGTCCGAGTCGCAACCCGATTCGTTGATCGCATATCATTTAATACGCATTTTTCCCGTAAAAATCGTTAACAATGTAATGCCCGGTTCAAAACCGGAGTTCGTCCGTCGAACTCTCTTTCAAAACGCGCGAAATGACGTTCGGCCTCCGAATGCTCATCTTCAAACTAAAAGCCGCCATTTGACACTTAAAATCATTTAATACGCATTTTTCCCATAAAAATCGTTAACAATGACTCGCACGGTTCAAAATCGACGTTTGCCACGCAAACGCTCTTTTCAAACTCAAAATCGACGTTTGCCACGCAAACGCTCATTTTCGTCTCAAAACCGACGTTTGCCACGCAAACGCTCATTTCAAACTCAAAACCGACGTTTGTCATTCAAACGCTCGTCTTTTCAAACAAAGTCACCTAATCAAACGTTTGTCATTCAAACCAAGATTAAGCTTGTCATTCAAGCCCCCATTTCAAAAGACACACACACACACACACGATTTCGAGAAAGGTAGAAAGACTCGTCATGCGAGGCGTTTCAGGCGATCTCGTAATACTCTACCCGAAACGTAACTTGACCTCCGAACCTAACAATCTCTGGTACTAAAAGCTTTTTACTCGTTTTTGCTACCAATAAAAATGATCCCCTGTTTTCAAAGCCTTTTCCTAAGTTTTTGCTACCAATAAAAACGACACCTTTTCACAATAGTCGTTTCTCAACGTTTGGGCTCAAAATACAAAAACCGCGTGGCGACTCCTCATTTTGTTCCTTCCCATGAAGCGAGGTCTCAGACACCAACCCCCCGCGAAAGACAACCGCGTTTCGCGCCCCCGCGCGAAATCCCGGGTAATTTCAGTTATGTTTGAGGCTGGTTGGGTCTTCAGAGCTTTCTCAAGCTTAGAACTGGCATTGGCCAAGCGAGTTCTTGGGCAAGTTGTCCTATAAGATTCCCTCACTTTGGGCATTTGGATTTTGCACGACAGAATCACTTCTTTGCTTGGTTCGATATCTTGAGTCGAGGGAGTACCGGTACTCATCATGAGATCAAGCTTTTCTTGCATTCGTTTCACTTGCTCCATCAATATTGCCACATGGGGGTCAACGGGAACACTCGAGTTACTGGAACTCGCAACAAGCCTTTTATCAGTAGAGGGAACCGCAGTAGGAGGCCGATGAAACAGACAGGTGAATTCACTAAGTCTGATAGGCGGCAACGAAAAACTTGAGGCATCCAGATTTTCTTTTAGCAACTCATGATCGTATTCAGGTGGGTATAGGGGTCTCAGAACATAGCCAAATGGCTCAAACTGATTATGTGAAGCTGGAGCATAAAATGGCAGGTACTGCTGAAATTGAGAAATAGGTGTGGATGTAGCATTTAGCCATTGATGATGAATGAAGCCCAATCCATTCTGAGGAGCTGAGGGCGATGGAGCCCTGATGGCCTGAGGTACTGGGAGGAACTGGAGGGTAGTAGTCCTTGGTGGGGGATCATATGTCGAAGGAGGAGGGTATTGGTTATAGGATGGAGGGTATTGGTTGTAGGATGGAGGGTATTGGTTATAGGATGGAGGGTATTGGTTATAGGATGGAGGGCTTAAAGTCACTGCTTTGGGAGTTTCATCTTCGACCATGGCCAAAGAACCATTTGCCTCAACTGTTACCTGAACCCCGTGGGGCAGAGAGCATCGATGAGCATGGCTTGTTGCTCTTCATGAATCTTGCGGCTGTTTTCCAAGGCGAGGGCTAACTCTTCCTCTCTAGTCATCGGATTACCCATACCATCACTGTTTTCTGCCATATCTGCCATTCTAAACCCCTGAGTAGACAAAACTGATGATTCTGCTTAACTGTCTGAACCTGAGGTTTCCGCACTGAAAAGCCGCTGACCCGGTATTCTCACCCACTTCTTTCTCTCTGCGGAAAAGAGATAGGCAAGGTTTAGACTTGGGGGTAGGCAAGGTTTAGACTTGGAGGTAGGTGAGGTTTAGACTCGGAGATAGGTGTTTAAACTGAAGGCTCAAGTAACATGCATGTACTGCTTAAGTTTTACTTAAAACACATTTTCTCATAATCCTAATTGATCGGAAAGGATTAGACCTTGAAAGTTCAAGATTGAAAATTGGACCGTGAGGGTCTTGATTGGAGATTTGACCGTGAAAGGTCGAGATTAAAGATTTAACCATGGAAGATCGGGATTGCCTATTTGACCATGAAAGGTCGATATCGGAGGTTGGACCGTGATGGTCGCGATTGGAGATTTGACCGTGAGAGGTCGAGATTAAAGCTCGGAGATCGGATCGTGAAGGTCGCAATTGGAGATTTGATCGTGAGAGGTCGAGATCGAAGATCGGAGATCGAACCGTGAAGGTCGCGATTGGAGATTTGACCATGAGAGGTCGAGATCGAAGATCGGACCGTGAAGGTCGCAATTGGAGATTTGACCGTGAGAGGTCGAGATAGAAGATCGGAGATCGAACCGGGAGGGTCTCGATTGAAGATTTGATCGTGAAAGGTCGGGATTAAATATTGGAGATCGGACCGTGAGGGTCTCGATTAGAGATTTGACCGTGAAAGGTCAAGATCAAAGATTTGAGATCGGACCATGAAAGGTCGCGATTAGAGATTTGACTGTGAAAGGTCAGGATTGGAGATCGGAGATCGGACGTGAGGGTCTCGATTAGAGATTTGACCGTGAAAGGTCAGAATCAAAGATCAGAGATCAGACCGAGAGGGTCTCAATTGGAGATTTGACCGTCAAAGGTCGGAATTAGAGATTGAAAATCGGAACGTGAGGGCCTCGATTAGAGTTTTGACCATGAAAGGTCAGGATCAAAGATTGGAGATCGGACCGAGAGGGTCTCGATTGGAGATTTGACCGTGAAAGGTCAGGATTAAAGATTGGAGATCGGACCGGGAGGGTCTCGATTGGAGATTTGACCGTGAAAGGTCAGGATTAAATATTTGAGATCGGACCGTGAGGGTCTCGATTGGAGATTTGACCGTGAAAGGTCGAGATCGAAGATCGGAGATCGGACCGGGAGGGTCTCGATTGGAGATTTGACCGTGAAAGGTCGGGATTAAAGATTTGAGATCGGACCGTGAAGGTCGCGATTAGAGATTCTAGAAATGGGACCTTGCAATTGTGATTCCATTAATTGTTCAAGTTTACTTAAAACAGTGTCTTTTAATTATCCCTATTTGGTTGGAAAAGGTTGCCCTTCTTTTTCGCAACTACTCTAGATCCTGGATCAGTGGGCTCCGTCACTACGTCTATAAGCCCCTCGTTTTGCACCTGATTTTGACATCCCAGGGTGGACAGCCCCGGGCGAGGGTCCTATAGGGCAAGTGGATCATAGGAATTTTAACGCACGAGCGATGCGGATTATAGTCAATGTCAATGCCGTGAAAGTCAAGTCTTTAGCCCTAACAAAATTTCGGCAGAGCTTCGCTTGCGCGATAGACGTTGACTTCGGCATTGTACAAGGAAGATAATAGGCATGGGTCGGACGTAAAAAGTCGAATGACACAGTGTCACATTGAGCATTGTTTCATACTTTGTGCAAGTCAAAGTCAATACCGGGGTCAAGATTTTGCCAATTTTTGCCTAACGAAATTTCGGCATGGCTTTGCTTGCGCGAGGAATCTTGACTCTAGCATGGGCTCGGGTTTAACTTTTACATACCCCGTGCAAGTCAAAGTCAAAATCAATGCCGGAGTCAAGATTTTTGCCAATTTTGCCTAACGAAATTTTGGCATGGCTTCGCTTGCGCGAAGAATCTTGACTTTTAGCATGGGCTCGGGTGTGACTTTTACGGGGGTATACGACGAGGCTGTATGACACGGTCTAGACCAAAAACCAACCAAAAAGTCACGGTTTTAAAAGTGTGACACGGACTAGTACATTGGTCGACACTGGCTGCCATGGGGAGTTTTGGATGATTCCGTGCGCGCCCGGGAGCGTCGTAACACTGTCCGTGACTGCAGCTGAACAACCATCCCGGGTTAAAAGGACGTGCATGCAAAAGTGTACAGGATATATAGTGTGCATAGTGTGCGGTCTCCTAAAAATTCTTTTTTTTTTTGAGTTAAAATAGAGATTTTCATCATGTTTTTTAAAAGAATATTTTTGGGGACGGGGAAAATGCATCACATAAGCACGTAAATTTTCTGGAACCAGGCCAGATTCAGGACTGAATAGCCCCAAATTGCCATGGTTTCCAGATTAACCTCAGATAAAAGTGTCCTGGTGGAACTGGGAATGAAGCCGCCCGGCCCAGATCAAGGCAGATCAAGCCGTCCGGCTGGATTCAACAGCTTTCCAGGTTCCAATTTGCTTTATTTCCAGACTGTTTTTCCAGGAATTTTTGGCAACTTTCAGCTTCAGAATGGCACCTGTTCATTATTCAGAGTATTCACAAGCCAAAAAAAGAACACAAAGGATGCATAAAAAAAAGAAAATTGCACAAGCACAAAGATCGGACCCGAGACGGAAGGCTAACCCTCATAAATGTTTCCAACGCTTCTTATGAAAAAAGAAGTTTGGAAAACATTTACATGTCCCCAGTGGAGTCGCCAAACTGTGAATGTGGCCTCGGAAACGTTTTTCTTTTTATGGAAAAAGGATCGCCGTTCACCTCAGTTTGAAGACACCGGTTTTATGAAAAACGGAGTCGCCACACCATTTTGATTTCCTCAAAACTTTGAAAAAAAGGATAAGGGTTCAGAGGTTAAGTTACTCCTTGGGAAGAAAGTTTGGCGTTCACCCAAGGAGCCTTGCAAAAGCAAGTCTTCCTAGGTCCAAAATTTGTGCTTGTTTGTGTGCTTGTGTGCATGCATGATTTGAAAAGAGAAAGAGATGTGCCAAGTTTATCTTCCGGACATAAAAACCATTTAAGAAGGTTTTAGCTCGGGATACCTTGTATTTGATGTTTTCGGGATTTTGATCCCGTGCTCACTTTAGACTTGTGATCATCATGACAGGACTTATCTACCCTTCCGTTAGATTAATCAACCATGATAGGCGTAGGAGCCTTGGTATGTCTTCAACTAACATTCCTTGGGGATTTAGTCACATGTGATCAAAATGGGCTCGTCTTTAAGTCCAAGAATGAGACTCTTTAGAAAAGAATGAATCTTTGCCCATCGATCCTACATCTTGAGACGATAATGATTCGTAGGGACATTTTTATGTTCGTCTCAAGTGATTGTTGGAGATTTTGGGACTAAGACTCATTGAGTTCTAAAAGGGACAAGGATTGTGGCATTTTTATGATGGGATTGATGTAAAGATGGAGTCTTTACACCTATCCTTACCATGGAATCATCAAGAACCACAGGACTAGGGGAATGGGATGTAAAGATTGAATCTTTATACTCATCCTATGTCTTTTTGTGCCTTAGAAGGCTTTTAGACAATCCTTGGAGAGAAAGATCCATCTTTAGGGACAAAGGGGGAAATAACTTTAAGGTAAAGATTATATTTTTAATATGAACAATACAAGGAGTATCATTAAACTAAAGACTTAATGTAAAGGGGATGATCTTTATGGCTTTTCCTATATCTTTAAGACCTCATAAGGTGGACATCCTTGGAAAGCTAGATCAAGGGAAGGGGATGACATAATATGAATAAAGATTGCATTTTTATACATTAAAGTAATGGGAAATCACATCATCATATGGTAGATCATCCCTAGAACAAGCCACTTGTGGAACCTTGTTCATCCTAGGGAGAGAATCTCCATTGAATCCTTTATGAAAGGGGAGTGGGAAATATGATGATTACATTGAAAATATTAAAGCTTTATAATAATATATGAAGATAAATGATAAGTAATAATAGAACAAGATAATATAGGAGTAAATCAAAGGTAAAGGAAGGAGATATTACCAATATTGATTTTTCTCTATCTCCCAAGGGGGTTTTCCTAGGCAATATCTATTTAGGAATAGATTAAGGTAGGATTGGTGTATGAGAGAGGAGGGTTTTGTGTGATTTTTGGGACTGTAAATTCGAGGGACTATTTTGACAGAGTAACAATGCTTAAAATTTTATATGAAAATGAATAGAGGAGGCCTCTATTTATAGGCATCTGGTGTGCTTCTAATGAAGCTGCTCGGCGAGATCTCTTGGCTAATGAAGCCGCCCGGCGTTATCCACCGTCGCGTCAGCATGTTTCTAGATTCATGCAAGGTGGCAGCTTGGAAGCTTCTTTCCAGTGAGGTCTTGTTGAGAATTCTAATTCCTAACATGTCCTTCCTCCCTTGGAAAGTTTGGAAAAATTCCCGAATTGCCCCTAAACTTTATGAAAGTTTGGGGAACTGCCAGGAAACTTTAACTGGAAGGCATGAGCCAAATTTGGGTACTTACAGAAGCTACTTGAGGATGTGTACATGACACAGCCAGAAGGGTTTGTCGATCCAAGAAATTCTAATAAAGTATGCAAGTTGCAAAGATCCATATATGGGTTGAAGCAAGCTTTTAGAAGTTGGAATCTTCGTTTTGATGAATCGATCAAAGAGTTTGGCTTCATCAAGAACGAAGATGAACCATGTGTATACATGAAGTTCAGTGGGAGCGTAATACTATTTCTAATATTGTATGCTGATGATATCTTACTTATTGGAAACGACATTCCTACACATCAGAATGTCAAGTCTTGGTTAAGGAAGTGTTTCTCAATGAAAGATATGGGTGAAGTCGCCTACATCCTTGGCATCAAGATCTATAGAGATAGATCTAAAAGGATGATTGGTTTGAGTCAAAGTACTTACATTGATAAAGTTCTTAGAAGATTCAAGATGGAAAATTCTAAGAGAGGAAACTTGCTAATGGGTCATGGTGTTACTCTTAGCAAGACTCAGTGTCCTAAGACAACTGGTGAGCGAAAGAGAATGAATGAGATTTCATATGCTTCGGTAATTGGATCTATCATGTATGCCATGATTTGTACTAGACCTGATGTCTCGTATGCTCTAAGCATGATGAGCAGATACCAATATGATCCTGGTGAAAACCATTGGATGGCAGTTAAGACGATCCTTAAGTACTTGAGAAGGACTAAGGATGCGTTCTTAGTCTTTGGAGGGATGGAAGATGATCTTGTTGTAAAGGGTTACACAGATGCAAGCTTCCAAACTGACAAAGATGATTTTAGATCCTAATCGGGGTTTGTGTTTATGCTTAACGGAGGTGCGATTTGTTGGAAGAGTTCCAAGCAGAGTACCATAGCCGATTCCACAAATGAGGCCGAATATATAGCGACATCCGATGCATCTAAAGAGACACTTTGGATCAAGAAGTTCATTAGTGACATAGAAGTCGTTCCAAGTATCACTAATCCGGTGGAGCTTTATTGTGACAATAATGGTGCCATTGCCCAAGCAAAGGAACCAAGGTCACATAAACGATCCAAACACATACTTATACGTTTCCACCTCATTCAAGAATTCATAGAAAGAGAAGACGTTAATATATGCAAAGTATCAACCGACGATAACATAGGGGATCCGCTTACAAAGCCCCTCGCACAAGCAAAGCATGATGGTCATGTTAGGTCCATGGGTATATGATACATATGAGATTGGGCCTAGTGCAAGTGGGAGATTGTTGGTGTTATGCCCTAGGCGTATAACTATTTTGACTCATAGTTAATACTGTTATGTAATCGTCTTTACAATTTATAATAGAGAATGTTTATCTTGAGTATTATATGTTTTACATGTTTATTATAATATTCCGTGTCCCTAGTTAATGTGAATAACTAGTATAAGTTGGTAATGGATAATCATAGAGATGATTATATGCATGGGGATGCACATTACACTTATAGGTATTTGTTAGAGAACAAGGTACTGGACTGACCCATTTATGAGATTTATGGCATGGTCTATGGTCATATATGTCATGATTAAATCTCATGATAGTCATGTCATTAGAATCCTTAGTACCTGAGATTATCATCGTCTTCCACATGATGAACGTTGTGTTTGATGTAGTCTAACACTATCTTTAATAGGATAGCAATAAGGGCTATGTTGGCATGACTGGATTCTTGTAGGGAAGAATGATAAGTCAAGATGGGATTTGTCCCTCGTAAAGAGAGATGTCTGCTTGGACCCCTCGATGAGTTGTGTTGATGAAATGTGTGGCCACACTCAAGGGATTTGATAGAGATCAAATGCACTTGGATTATCAACATATTCAGAGTTGAGAAAGCATTGAACAATATAAGTTGACGTGGACCATGGCTTATGTTCAATATGACACCGTGTGACAAAGGGATTGTGGCAATGATCTATCAAGGAATCAAGCTTTGATGTTATATTAATTGGGTGGACATAATGGCTTGCTAGAAACCACTTATGTCTTGTGAGAATTGATGTTTCAACTCACTACCAACATAAATATAATTTATATAGGGTCACACACAAAGAACGGATTGAAAATTGGCTCAAATATGGAAAAGGGGAGGGGGCGATCACGCGCCCATAGAGGGGGTGATTGCGCCTTTTCTCTGGACAATAGGGGCGATCACGCACCCTAGAGGGGGCAATCACGCGCCCTGGAGGGGGCGATCACGCCTTTTCTCTGGACAAAGGGGGCAATCGTACGCCCTGGAGGGGGTGATCGCGCTCTGGAGGGGGCGATCACGCCTTTTCCCTAGAGGGGGTGATCACGCCCCCTGGAGGGGGCGATCACGCCCTGGAGGGGGCGATCGCGCCCTGCCGTCTGACCATCTCCGTTTTTGGCTTGGATTAGAATTTTCTTCTTAATGGTTAGGAATATTTATAAAGTACAAATAAAACCCTTTTGCTTCAGCCAAGACACGTGAAAATTAGGGTTTATGAAACACTAATTTCTTGATTTTGATTACGAATCAAAGATCAAAACACCATTCCATAACAACCATAGATTGTTGAAAACAGTTTCAACAATCAAGAATCATCTAGCAATCCAAAAAGATACAGATCTTGGTTCGTTCGTGTGTTGATTACCAATAGAGGGTGGTTGCTTTATCACCTAAATCTTGAAGACCTACCATTGTTGATTCATCACAAGGAAGAACAAGGAGAAGATCAAAGTTTCGCCTACGATTCAAATATGAATTACGATTTGTGTACGAAAGACAAACTTGCTATAAAGGTTAGTAAATCTATATTCATAGTTTTAATCTATTCATATTATACGGATTCATGGCTAGGGTTTTGTTTTATATCAAGTCTTCAGGGTTTTGTTTTATATCAAGTCTTCCGCTGCGTATGTAACCCCAAAACCCAACATTATTATCAATATGAGGATATGATTACATTGAAGCATGTGCATTATGATTACTTCACCTTTCACTTCCATGCTATTTTCTTGATCATTGTTACCAACTTAGAAGGCCTTTTTATATGATCAATTTGGCATTCTGGGGCACCCTATAACATGTTTGCGTGTCTGTCAATAACACATTAAATAGCTATTCGTGAAGTGATATATGACTATTTCTTTGAATCCTTTTGTATGTTTTTAACTTTCTAGTCACTTATAAAAATTTCCGCTAGAACCCCTTTTGAGCTTTAATAAGAATGCAAATTTCTCATAAAGTGAGAGGTTATCATAGACCGCCATTCGCCTTCATTTTGTACCCACATTATCCTACCCTTACACTTATACTTATTTTCTCACTTTTTCAAGAAAGTGAAACTATGGAATGAATGGGAAATTGGGGGTTGTGCTTGGAAAATCAAGGGCTTGAGTGGGAAGTGGTCAACAAAGGAAAGAAAAAGGGTCATGTATTGTATTTAGAAGAGGATCATGTGCAAAGTATTAAATTATAATACTCTTTGTGATCTTTATATATGCAAAGCAAAAGAAAAGAAAGAAGAGGTGAAGAAAATCTAAAAAGCCTTGCCCTTTTATGTTAAAGTGGAAAGTGATCAAAAGAAAGGAAGGTGATCAACCCCATGGGTAAAAGTATGCAAAAGTCTAAGTTTGAAGACTTTCTAGTTTCACTTGCTTGACTTCGTATGTCATTACCTTCATTTGTAACAGTGAACCTAGCCCACGATTGTCGCAATACATTACAAGCTATAAAGCCATATTTGATCCCTAAAGAATAGCCGGGTTGACAGTTGTGGTTAAACATGCATATGAGTGTCCTTGTGCATAATTTTCATCTTATTATCATTAAAGCATGACACACGTGACCCTATAAAATATCTTACTTTGGTGACGACGATTTCCCATTATTCATTCATATTATCATTCTGTGGTGGAGAATTGTAAGTTAGATGCATCAATGTAAGTATAATCTCATGTTCATAATAATACTTGTAGATTATGTGTATTTGTAAAGATCTGAGACTTATATGGCTAACAACTCTTTATATGATTAGAACATCCCAAAAATATTTACTTCTGTTTTGTTGTTTTTATTTTTTTTTAGATTAGAAAGTAGTTTATTGTTTTGTTTTAGTTTTTGTTTTACTCAAGCGCGAACAAAAGATAAGTTTGGAGGTATTTAATGGATGTGTTTTCACCCATCCAAATGATATATCCTTATACCTATTTGATGCTCAACCTAGGGTGTTTTAATGGCTTTTTGGAGTGTTTATTAGTACAGGGAATAGAGAGAGAAAGTCACAGATTATGATCTTAATGAGTACAAAAAGGAACGATCAAGAGCGGAGTGACAAAGGAGGAAATAATGGAAATAACTGAAGGAAATAATGATGTGACCTTAAGAAACCCTTACCAATGGACATTAATCGATGATAGCTTTCCAACGATATGTGGCACGTCCCAATTGGAGTCTGTATGAAGAATTTATGACCTCCGGAAGTTTGCCTATAAAAGTAAAAGTCAATGAAGCACGATGAGCGAACGCACCCCGAGGGAAGAAGCGGATGCTCTCAAATTCCAGAAACAAATTTAGCTTCTGCCTATAGGGGTGCGTCTGCCCCATTTATAGGGGAGTGCACTCCCCCCTCCTCCAACACTATTTTCGTTTCTATTTCAGATTAGGTTTCCTCGGTTGTTTCCTAACATGACACCTCTTCTCCCATGTATAAATCGAACATTCCAGCCACGTTTTGAGACATCTTTTATGTTTTATTATCTTTTTGAAGTTGTAGCAAGGATTCAAGTTTGATTCAAAAATTCAATTGAAGGTATTATGCAATTTTATTGAAGCTTTGTTGATGTTCATCATGAATAGGACTAATCTTATTTATCTGCGGAATGGAGGTAATGAGTGTCAATCCATTATGTATTGATTATGTTAGAATATGGTTTGCAAAATGTGTATGCTTGATAAATATACATAAACATGTAGACGTACATGTATAAATCATAAATATAATGTTGTATAAAGTATAGAAATTAATCAATGTGTAGAATTCCCGAAGTAAAAATTACCTATTTATGACGGACAAAAGGTAAACTTTTTACTACTTCATATGAAAGGGTGTGGTCCCTAAATGAAATGCCCTTTGATTATCTATATATAGAGGCTTTCCATCAGCCTAGAAACACACATTATTTACATATACTCACATAATCTGAGTTTATAAGTGAAGACATTCATCATTTAGAAGACTTCATCTCCCTACTTAATTCTTCTTCTTCTTGTCTTCAACATCAAGGCATACATGGATTCGTCAGGTATAACGCTTCCGCCTCTATTTCTTTTCTCTTACTTCTTCAAGACTTGAGTATGACTTGGGTATAATGGAATAAAAATGTTCCAACAATTGGTATCAGAGCCTACTCATGTTCTTGATTAAGTTTGAGTTCATGATAGCATGTTTTGCTTTACTTTATGTTGAATTCATTGTGTTTTGGTTTTATTTAACCACTCTAATTCATTCATAGAGTGTTAATAATTTTGTCCAGTTTAAAATACGAAAAATTCATCTAAAGGGATAATGAATATTGTAAGATTATCCCATTGGCACAACAGAGCGTTGTATGACGCACAACTGTGCTGGATCTACTTGTGTATTCATGTCTGTATTACAAGATTATCCCATTAGCACAACAGAGCGTTGTATGACGCACGACCGTGCTGGATAATCTAGTTTAAAATCTGGAAAGGATTGAAGTTTTTGGCTCAAAAGGCATAAAATTCGTCAAAAGGTGCAATGGTTCAAGCAAGTCTATTCCATTGGCACAGCCATGCGTTGTATGGTGCACGACCGTGCGGATCTACTTACACGGCCGTGCGCTTCTCTATGCTCGGCCGTGCACCATTGTGCTGATTGATGAAGTATTCTGGAACATGCCTTGCACGGCCGTGCAAGTTATAACGCACGGCCGTGCACCACTTGGGTTGAAATTTAGTCTTTCTGAAACAGGCTTTGCACGGCTGTGCAAGTTATTATAACGCACGACCGTGCACCTGCAGATTCAACCTTTCCCTTTAATTTCTTGAGCAAAAACATACATTTTTCAAACCTTTATTTCTTTGTGATTAATTATATGCTTAAAGAACTTCATAAATTTTCTAAATAATATTGTTGCCAAAGTGATTTACGTTATTTGGATTCGAAGTTGATTAAGTGATGAATGTATTCTTTAATATGTGGATAAAATAAATTTTCCAAAGAAGATCGTTTATTTGACTAAATTTATACATTCATAGGGTAACAAGTAAGAGAACATCAATTTGTTTTATTGAGTACTTAAATCGGCCCAAAGGAAGATTAATTATTTGATTAAAACATTGTTTGATTTCTTGGTTACCTAAATATAATTATATTTGAGTAAACTCGAAATCCAAAGATTAGTTTTGATGTCATATTAATTGTCTTATAGATAGGATTCATTTGATATGATTAATCACTCCTTATGTAGTTACTTATACATGTTTTGTATTTCATTCTTGTTCTTACCCCATCAGATTTAGTAAATGCTTCATCTTTGACTGCTGCAATGAACAATGTTCCGATGCTTAATGGGACTAATTTTAAAACTTGGAAAAACAAAATTACTATGATCTTGGGCTGTATGGACATTGATCTCGCATTAAGGGAACCAAGTCCAACTCCTTTCACTGATAAAAGCACTCAAGAAGATCGCTTGAGTATTGAGAGGTGGAACCGTTCCAACCGCGTGAGCCTAATGATCATGAAAAATTCTATCCCAGAAACATTCTTAAATAGCATTTCTGAGGACGTTAGTGCTAAGGGTTTTATGGATACCCTTGAAGAACGCTTTACAAAAATCGAGAAATCGGAAACAAGTGCTTCCTTGAGGAAACTTGTTTCCATGAGGTACAAGGGTAACATAAACTTAAGGGAGTACATTCTTGAAATGTTTCATCTCTGGACAAAACTAAGGTCACTTAAGTTAGAGATTTCGGAAGATTTACTCGTGCACTTAGTTTTGATCTCTCTTCCTCCTCAATTTGGTCACTTTGAAGTGACCAATAATTGTCAAAAGAATAAGTGGAATATAAATAAACTTATTTCACATGTGGCACAAGAGGAGGATAGGATGAAACAAATCAAACCGGAAAGTGCTCACTTAGCATCTACCTCTTCTCATGGGATTAAGAGAAAAGGGAAGGAAATTGCGGTTGCAAATAAGAGGCATAAGGGATCATCCAATGATCAAAAAGTTAAGAAGTGCTTCATTTGCAAAGACCCTACTCACATGAAGAGCGACTGCCCTAATTATCATGCTTGGCGTGTTAAGAAAGGTATGTCATTTGGCCTTGTTTGTACTGAGGCAAATTTGGTTTCAATTCCTACATATACATGGTGGTTGGATTACGGTGCAACAACTCACATAAGTGTATCTATGCGTGGTTGCCTCAATTACCGAAGCCCTAGCGAAGATGAGAAATACATCTATATGGGAAATTTGGAAATCCGGTTGAAGTTATGGGCATTGGGACTTTTAGATTATTGTTAAAATCTTGGATTTTATTTTGTATTAAAAAATACATTTATTGTACCGTCCTTTAGGCGGAATTCGATTTCAATCACAGTTTTGGACAGGGAAGGTTATTCCTGTTCATTTGGTAATAATAAATGTGATCTTTATTTCAATTTCAAAGTTGTTGGTACTAGTACTTTGTCATATAGTGATAATCTTTATTTACTTGACACTGTCAAGTCTTTTAATGAGTCCCATGTTAATGAAACCAAAACTAAAGGCACAAAACGAAAGTTATCAAGTGAAAAATCATACTCCCTCCGTCCCACGTGAATGTAAACCAACTTTTTGGGTGTGGGAATTAAGGAAAAGTGATGTAAGAAAGAGAAAAAGTTAAATGTTGTGAGTATGAAAAATTAAATAGGAGAGAGAATGAGTGGGAGAAATAGTGAGGAGAGAGAATGTTGTGAGTGTAAAAGTGAAATATTTATTTCCATTTTGGGAAGTTTGCATTTACGTGGGACGAACCAAAATAGAAATAAGTTTGCATTCACGTGGGACGGAGGGAGTATACCTTATGGCATAGGCGTTTGGTTCATATCTACAAAAGGAGAATTGATAAGCTTGTGTCAGAAGGAATCTTAAATAAGCTTGATATTCCAGATAAAAACTTTTGTATTGAATGCCTTAAAGAAAAATTTACAAACACCAAAGGAAAAGAACCCTTAAGAGCATCAAATGTCTTAGAACTAATTCATACGGATATTTGTGGACCATTCACTATCCCTTCATGGAATGGTCAGCAATATTTCATTACGTTCATAGATGATTACTCTCGTTATGGATACATTTATTTGCTTCATGAAAAGTCTCAATCATTGGACGTCTTCAAGTATTTTAAAGCAAAAGTTGAAAATCAACTTGGAAAGACTATTAAGAACGTTAGATCCGATCGTGGTGGTGAATACTACGGTCAGAATGACGGTTCAGGTGAACAACGTTCGGGTCCTTTTGCTCGCTATCTTGAAGAGTGTGGAATCGTCCCTCACTACACCATACCGGGCAAACCTAGCATGAATGGTGTAGCAGAGAGACGTAATAGAACCCTTAAAGATATGGTAAGAAGTATGATTTCTTGTACTTCTTTACCTCACTCATTATGGGGCGATGCATTAAAAACCGCATCTTATATTCTCAATAGAGCTCCTTCAAAGGCTACTGACAAAACTCCTTATGAATTACGGACGAATAAGAAACCATCCCTAAATCATTTTCATGTATGGGGTTGTCCAGCAGAAGCAAGGCCTTATAGGCCTAATGAGGGCAAACTGGATGCTAAGACTCTCAGTAGTTACTTTATGGGGTATGCTGAGAGATCTAGGGGATATATATTTTATGAGCCGAAAACTAGAACCTTTTTTGAGACGGGAAATGCTAGATTTTTTGAGGATGTTGAATTTGGAGGGGAAATTAAGAATAGTTTTGAATTTGAAAAAGAAGAGGAATACATTTCTATACCTCTTTCCATAGTTCCTATTGAAAATCAAGTACTTGTACCTGAAATTCAATAGGAACATACAATTCAAAACAATATAGAATCTCCTATAATTTTAGAACAACATGAAAATGTTGTTAATGAGGATCAAATTCAACAACCTCAAAATCAAGAAGAACCGGTGCCCTTAAGGAGATCTAATAGAGTAAGAAGGAGTGTGATTTCGGCTGATTATGATGTGTATCTTACCGAGAATGAGGAACACTTAGAATTAGTGGGAGATGAACCATTCACCTTCCATGAAGCCATTAATAGTCCAAATTCTCATAAGTTGATCGATGCCATAAATGAAGAGTTAAAATCCATGAAAGACAATGACGTTTGGTATCTTGTTCCATTACCGAAAAATGTGAACCCCATCAGATGTAAATGGGTCTTTAAGACCGAAAGGGATTCACAAGGTAATGTGGAAAGATATAAAGACCGTCTTGTTTATAAGGGATTCACTCAAAAGGAAGACATTGATTATGAAGAAACCAGAAATGGTGACTGATTTAGATCAAATTAATCAATTAGTTTGTAAACTTAAGAAATCCATTTATGGGCTCAAGCAAGATTCTTGTCAATGATACTTAAAATTCAATCAAGTAATGCTTTCTTTTGGTTTTGAAATGAATCTTGTGGAAGATTGTGTGTACCATAAGTTCAGTGGGAGTAGATTTATATTTTTGATCTTATATGTGGATGATATTTTACTTGCTAGCAATGATAAGGACCTTCTTAAGGAAACTAAGAAATTTCTTTCAAACAAATTTGAAATGAAAGATCTTGGTGAGGCATCTTTTGTATTAGGAATCCAAATTCACCGTGATCGTTCACGAGGTATTTTAGGATTGTCGCAAAAGAACTATATAGAGAAGGTATTGTAAAGGTTTAGCATGCAAAATTGTAAACCACACGACACACCTGTTTCTAAGGGAAACAAGTTTAGTCTCAAACAATGTCCTAAAAATAATATAGAGTCCAAGTTTATGGAAAATATCCCTTTTGCATCAGCAGTAGGAAGCTTAATGTATACGCAAGTCTGTACTCATCCAGACCTTGCATTTATTGTTGGGATACTTGGTCGATACCAATGCAATCCGGGGAGAGAACATTGGGTTGCATCCAAAAGAGTGATGAGATACCTACAAAACACTAAGGACTACATGCTTATATATACAAAGTCGGATCATCTTGAGATCGTTGGGTATTCTGATTTCGATTTTGCTGGATGTCAAGATAGTAGAAAATCGACATCTGGTTATGTCTTCACGTTAGCTGGTGGAGCAATATCTTGGAGAAGTGCCAAGCAAACACTTGTGACTTCCTCTACCATGAAAGCCGAGTTTGTTGATTGTTACAAAGCATCCAAACAAGCTATATGGCAGCATAAATTCATTGAAGGATTGATAATTATCAATGGTGTTGAAAAACTGCTCAAGTTATATTGTGACAATCGGGCTGCAGTATTGTATTCTAACAACAACAAGAATTCATCTAGATCTAAGAATATAGATATCAAGTATCTTGTTGTTAGAAAAAGAGTACAAAATGGACAAATAGAAATACAACTTATAGGAACAAACTCCATGTTAGCGGATCCGTTTACTAAAGCGTTATCTCCTTTAGCGTTTCACGAGCATACCGCTCATATGGGTGTAACAACTTTTGATAACATTTAATATAGTGGGAGTTTATGTTGTACTTTCATTTGATTGTTTTATATCTATTAAAGATTGATCTCATTTGGTTAAGTAGGACTAGTTGAAGGAATATATATAAATGCTTCAATATATTCATCAATTTTCCATGCTACACATCTATACTTAATCTATGTCATTTAGTTGGATATTGTTTTGGTAGAAAAAACAATAGAGTTGAATCTTAACTTTGTTTAGTGTGTGGATTGAACAATAAGGAGGGGACTATGGAATTCGACTATATGGAACAAAAGCAAGAAAAAGAATGACACCACGATTTGTTAACGAGGAAAACCTTGGAGGTGATAACCTCTTTGGAAAAAACCCCGGGAGTTAGGTCTCCAACCTTAAAAGTTTCACTATGATGATTATGAGTACAACTTTGGAAGAGAATGGAGAGGATTACAATCAGTTCGTGCGTAGAGTGTGTGTGCGTCTGAGCCTTAGTGTCTTCCATCTCCATTTCCCCTTAAATATAAATAAGTATGAAGGAGTCAAATACGGTTCCTACAATCTCGGGACATAAGCTTATCCTTTCAACCTTCGTGAGACCAAGTCGCCCTAGCCGTTGAAGGTATGTTGAACGTGCTGGAGAATATCCCGCATTTCTTCTCTCTTAATTACTGGAAAATAAGAATAAATATATTAGGAAATATTAAATAAGTAAATATTAAAACAATACTTACAGTGGAATGACATCTTGATATGCAGGATCAACTGAAGATGTCACCATGCTGAAAAATACCCACAACAATTTGTCCCCAAAAACATTTGGCTATGTAGGCAACTGAAGAGGCAAAATGTTTTTCTGTCCACTTAAATGCCCAACCGCCAGCTCTGCTTTGATGGGACTGTTTAGGGATACGTGGCGTCAATGGACGGTTGGGGAGAAGCGCTTGGAAAAGTAACTTTTTTGAAAAAAGAATCCTTTTTCTTTTTAATAACCGCTTGGATAAATAAGCTTCTCAAAGCTTCTCTTTCACCCCTGTTACGGCGCCGTTCATCTTTCAAGGTAACATTTCTCCGCTTCTCATCTTCTTCCATTGTTTATCTTTTTTCTTTCCTTTGTCAACCATGGGTAGGACCAGGTGGTCCTCGACCAAAACTAAGAGTGTCCCAACCCCACAAGGCCCCAAAGAAATTAGTCTCGATGATTTCGTTTGCGAAAACCTTCTTGCAAAACCAGACGAAGAGACTTGCTTGTTCAGTGATTCCCAAATAGAGTCCATGAAACAACAATGCTACTTCCCAAATGGTACAATTTTTCATCCTTTTTCCGTAAATCTTAGGTCTGATTACGTTTCCTGCAAATGGATCTGTTTTTTCGAGTATCCCTTTCTTCTAGGGTTCAGCTACCCTTTTCCCTTGTTGGTTTCTGAGTTCTTCCAAAAGACCCAACTCGCTTATGCTCAACTGATGCCGATGGCTTGGCGAGTTTTTGCTTTTGTCATCAAAGTGAACCGAGAGAATGGATTAAACCTAGGGCTCCATGAAATTGCATATTCGTACGATCTTCAACCTTTTGGTTCCAAAAGATACCTTTTTAGGAAGAGGTCATGCAGGAGTTCCCTAATGAGCACCACATCATCTAGTGATAGGGGATGGAAAAATAGATTTTTCTTTGTTGATAGGGCATCTATTGGAGAAGGAAATGAGGTTTCAAGCGAATGGAACAAGGGAGGTACTTAAATTCTTACTTTTGTGACTTCCTGTTCTTGAGACAAACTGAATTGTAATTGTTTTTGCCTTTATGCAGATATCGACTGGGGAGAACTGTTCCCACCTGCTGAAGACACTCTAACCAAGGTTGAAGAATTTTTTAGGCTCCCTCCAGACAAGAGATCTCCTAAGGGTTTATTGGAGGCATCTTTGACTATCCCGGAAGACCAAAAGGCCTCCACCTCCGTTATTATGTCCACAGGTAAGCGTGTTATCCTCTCAGTTTAGTTTGTCAAACTGATGCACTATACTTATTGACAATCTTTCATATGTCAATGCAGTTTCCAAACCAGTCATCTCAGGATCAGACTTTGACCTCGATGAAATTGAAGCCATGTTTACAGGCTCTACTGTGAAGATAGAGATGAAGCCCCTGCCCGCCCCTAAGAAGACTCCAACTTTGGATGATAGTGCAGGTATTGGTTCTAGAGTAAAGAAGCAAAAGGCTAGTCAAGAGGAGGTAGTCGAAGTTGAAGATTCCTTTGATGGAATGCCAGTAGGAGATTTTAAGAAGAAATGCATGAGCTTTGCGACTGGGGTAAGATACTATTAATTGGATATTTACTAACGCAAAAGTTTTTATAAACATCTAGTGATGTCGAGTTATTATTTTTCAGACTGTAGGGTATGTGGAGGAGTTGGTGAAAGAAATTGAAATGCTAAAGAAGAAGTCCAAAGCTGACATCGCTTTGGTTAGGAAGGAGAAGATAGCGTTAGAAAACAAGGTGAAGGTACATGAGAAGACCCTGGAGCAACAAAGCAAGTCGTTGGGAGAGCAAGAACAAACGGTGAAGGACTTACTGAATAGTTTGGCTAAGAGTGAGGATGATCATCAAAAAGAGATCGCAGATGTGAAGAGTTCCTGCAAACTGGCTGCGGCAAAAACTGTTTCTCAATGCAAGATAAAAATGATGAAGGAGTATCAAGAAGGGAAGGCTGATACTTGGGATATCAACAGGGAGTGTGCCTATTTGTTTAAGTTGACAGGTGAGGTGATGGATGAGGGCGAGGTGTCGTCAAGCCCATATGAAGCGATCGTTAAGGATGCACCAGTAGATGGAGAAGTTAACCCAAATGCAACACCTGCGGCAGAAGCCACCTAAAAAAGAAGGTAAAACAACTTTGTTCTTGGTCTTTTGATGATGTTACTGGGGTGGAATCCCTTAAAAAAAATTTTGTTTGGTTATGTAATGGGTCCATAAGGACCAAAGACAATTTCCTTTACGTGTTGGGTTGGTCCAACACTTTTGCACTTTAAGTTTAGTAGTTTGGATGATAACTTTATGGTTTAATGATTTTCAAGCGTGTCAAGGCTTGCTATATTTTGGATAAAATTTTTCTTTGGATGATCCTTTGTTATGCTCATAAGGTGACATGATAGTATGTCAAAACGGTAGGTACTTAAGATGACATGTATATGCCATAACCCGTAGATACTTTAGATGACACGTATATGTCATAACCATAAGAATAATACGTAAGATCAATCATTTAACTGAGTGGGAATGGGTAAGCTATATGAGTTTACCCATATAGGCCCACCCCACACCTCAATTAAAGAGATAACTTGCGCTCCAGGCGAAGGTGTGGTAACCTAACATCTTAAGAAAGAGGTAATTAACTCTTTAAACCTTAGAAGGGATTGTGTACCTTTACTTAAGAAGAGATGGCCAGTCTCTAACGGAGGAGAATTCGTTGTTCTTTGCGTGCTTTGGACATGTCCCCATGTAAATGTGTCAATACCTCATAAGACAGAAACATGTTAAAAACGGACGCCAACTAAGGTTGACGTCTCTCCACAAAGTACGTTAGCGACATCTTGTTTTGTAAAGAATTAAAAAGGTACATAGGAAAAAAGAAAGATTGCAAAAAATTAAAAGACGATCCATACCTGGAAAAGATGAGTTCATGGGGAATTTTGTTTAAATGTAATACCTTTTAAGATGAATGGCGTTCCAACTTCGCGGTATCATTTGGCCATCCAAGGTTGCCAGGCGATATGATCCTTTCCCGGCTTGTGCATCTATTAGGTAGGGTCCTTCCCATTTTGGGGCAAGCTTGCCTGCATTGGGCTCCTTTGTATTTTGGAATGCCTTTCGTAGGACTAAGTCTCCTACTTGAAAGCTTCTAATCCTTACGTTTTTGTTATAAGATCTCGGCTACCCTTTGTTGATATGCTTCCATGCGAACTTTGGCCATGTCCCCGCTCGTCCACGGTATCTAGGTCATGTATCAAGATGTCTTTGTTATGTTCGTACGTCAACAAACCGTATCCGGCCGTATGTATAAGGACTTCGCCGGGAATAACCGATTCGGTTCCAAATACAAGTGAATAGGGGTTTGACTCAAGAGCGTTCTTAGATGTCGTTCGCGCCCCATAGAACCATTGGTAATTCTTCTGCCCATCGTCCTTTCTTCTGGTTCAGTCTCTTTTTTAAGTTGCTTATGATTATTTTGTTGCTAGATTCTGCTTGTCCATTGGCTTGAGGGTGAACAGGTGAAGATGTCACCATCTTGACTCCCCAAGATGTCAAGAAATCTTGGGTTCTCTTACTAATGAATTGAGAGCCGTTGTCACAAATTATTTCTGATGGTATTCCAAATCGGCTGAATATGTTTCTTTTGATAAAAGATATAACCTCTTTGTCACGAACTTGTACGTATGCCTCAGCTTCTACCCATTTAGAAAAGTAGTCTGTCATAGCCAATAGAAATACTCTTCCACCTGGTGCCCTGGGTAATTTTCCTACAATGTCCATTCCCCAAACCATAAACGGCCATGGAGACAGAATAGGATGTAGCAATTCAGCTGGTTGGTGTAGGATGTCCCCATGTCGTTGACAGGAATCACATTTCTTTGCGTAATCGACAGCGTCTTTTCTCATTGTGGGCCAAAAATAGCCCATTCTAAGAGCCTTGGTATGCAGGCTTCTGCCCCCGGTATGATTTCCACATTCTCCTTCGTGTAGCTCCTTGAGAACCTGATGGGCTCTATCTGCTTCTAGACATCTTAAGTAGTGACCTGCAGCAGATTTTCTAAACAAGAGGTTATCAATAAGTAAATATTTAGATACTCTTACCCTGAATGCTCTAGCATTTTTCTCCTCAGCTGGGATCGTATCATCTAAGAGATACTTGATAATAGGAGGCATCCGAGAAGTTGCTTCTTTGGAGAGGAAGGTATGTCGACATCTAGAGCGAACATCTCAAAATGATCAACTTTGGGATGTCAATATGCACAATTGGGATCTTGGTTTGTGAAATTCTTTTGAAGGCTGAACCCAAGTTTGCAGAGCATGCGCGAGAATTTTCTTCTCGTGGGATTTGTTCTAAGGAAAATGATTTGAATTTGGCGAAAGAATTTTTACAATTTCCAAATATGTCGTCATCTTAGCATTTTTATTTGTGTAGGATCCGTTGTAGTGGTTAACAATTAGCAAAGAATCCATGAACACCCGGATATGCTTGACATCTAGGTCTGGGCCGCCGTTAAACCCGCGATTAGTGCCTCATACTGCTTCATTGTTGGTAGCCTTGAAATTGCAATCGATGGATTGTGGTATTATGTCCCTCTTGTGGCGATTTTAGTACAACTCCCAGACCTGTACCTCTTATGTTAGAAGCACCATCTGTATAGAGAGTCCAAACTTTTCAGATGTCATCATCTTGAAGTTCTTTGTACTTCCAATTCCACCTCTTGTTGCGGGTTGGTGAAATCAGCCACAAAATCAGCTAGGGCTTGGGATTTTATTGTCGTTCTGGGCTCATACTTGATGTCGTATGTGCTTAATTGTACAGACCATTTCGCCATTCGACCTGACATCTCTGGTTTTCTCATAATATTCTTAATAGGATAGTTAGTGCGTACAATTATAGTATGTGTTTCAAAGTAGTGCCTTAATTTAATAGAAGCGATTATCAAAGCTAGAATTAATTTTTGTAAATGAGAATACCTGGTCTCCGCATCTAGGAGTGTCTTACTTATATAGTAGATGGGTTGCTGATTACCATCTCGTTACGTCACCAAGGCGCACTTACGGCACCTTCGGATACTGCCAGGTAGATGTAAAGATGTTCCTCCTCTTGAGGTTTGGCCAATAACGGAGGTGTTGACAGGTAAGTTTTGAGCTCCTGAAAGGCTTCTTCATGTTGGTCCTCCCATTGGAACTTATTGTTCTTCCTCAAGATGTCGTAGAAAGGTTTGCATCGATGCGAGGATTTTGAAATGAATGCGGTAAGTGCGGCAATCTTTCCCGTCAACCTTTGGACGTCCTTGACGTATTGAGGTGATGACGGGTTGATAATAGCACGTATACGATTGCAGAGCGGCTTCAATGCCTCTTTTAGTAACCATGTAACCCAAGAACTTCCCGGCCTTCATTCCAAAGTTGCATTTAGTGGATTTAGTTTCATATTGAAACGGTCCAAGATGTCAAAGGCTTGAGAGAGGTTGCTTATGTGATCTTCGGCTTTCTTGGACTTTACCACCATGTCGTCGATGTATACCTCCATTGTGTCCCCAATCTGATCTTTAAACATCTTGTTGACGAGCCTTTGATACGTTGCACCCGCATTTTTTAGTCCAAAAGGTACATGGCAATATAACAATAAATACTGTGGGTGTTATGAAGGCGGTGTCCTCTTGGTCGAGATGGTTCCATCGAATTTGTTGAAATCCTGAGGACGCGTCCATGAATGTGAGGAGTTCATGTCCGGAGGTGGCATCAACTAACGAATCTATGTGCGGCAAAGGAAAAGGATCTTTGGACAGGCTTTGTTTAAGTCGGTGAAGTCGACACAAACTCGCCATTTCCCGTTTCTCTTCTCTACCACAACCACGTTTGCTAACCATCTTGGATAATCGACCTCTCGTATCATGTTGGCTTTGAGTAGGCACTCTACCTCTTCCTTGATGATCCGGTTTCGGTCTCTCGCAAACTTCCTACGTTTACGGTGTCTTGGTTTGAAGATAGGATCTACGTTAAGTTTGTGAGTGATGACATCTTTGCTAATGCCTGTCATATCATCGTGTTTCCAAGCAAAACTCTTTATTCTCGCTTCTTAATAGCTCCACAAGCTTCTCTTCTATATCTGATGGGATGTCGGTGCCAATAAGTACCTTGATGTCCGGGTTGGAAGAGTCTAGCAATACTTCTTTCACATCATCCTCCCTAGCTTCCAGACTTCACGTACTTTGCTCGGTAATTGCTATGCTTGTTTTGGAGATGTCGACGCCTTCATTGAAGTTTTATAACATTCCTTGGCCACCTGTTGATCACTGTAAATCTTAGCGACACCCCAAGGTGTTGGAAACTTCACACACTGATGGTATGTGGAGGGTACAACCTTCATTCCATGAATCCACGGTCTTCCCAGAATGACATTGTAGGATGTTGCACAATCAATTACGCAGAACCGTTCCATGATGTTGAGGCCCTTTGAGTATATTGGAAGCTTTATCTCCCCCACTGTTTCTTTGACTTCACCCTTTGAAGCCTACCGGCCGAGGACTTCTTAATGATCTCCGATTACAGGATGTTCATTTCCTTAAGGGCCCCCAACATAATAAGATTTATAGAGCTACCCCCATCAACCAGTATGCGCCGGATTGTATAATTGGCGATCTGCAAGGAAATAACTAGATCGTCGTGATGGGGTTCCAGCAAATTATCTCGGTCGCTTTCATCAAAGGTGATTGGATCCTGGCAAGGTGTCGGAATCTGGCCGTCTTTACGGCTTTTCCTCCTTTGACTCCTTAGCATGTCGTTTTGCAGCGAGAATAGGATGTTCCACATATTTCCAAACCTCCGCCGATAAAATTGATCACCTTCGTTGATGCTTTGGGGGAGAAAGCGGTCTTTCGGCTTCATGAGGAGCTTCCGCATTTTCGGCCTTCTTCTTCCTAGATCCCAAAGAACTCCTTAAGATGTCCTTTCGAGAGCAAGTAACTGATCTCCTTCCTTAGTGCGATGCAATCTTCAGTAACATGTCCAAAGTCTTCATGGTAAGCGCACCATTTTGATTTGTCACGCCATCCTGTGGCTTTGTCCGTCTTCTTTGGCCATCTGGCTTTGTCCCCAAGGTTGCCCATTGCACAGAGTATACCTGAAATGTCAACAGAAAAACAATAATCAGAAATGTTAGGCACATTATCGTTATCTTCATCCTCACCGTCTATTGAATTAATTTTGCTAGTGTCAATTCTCGGATAAGGATTGGAACGGTGGTTCCTGCGATGGGACGATTCAGTCTTTCTGTCGGGGTTGTCATATGTCGACATCTTGGATGAGGACTTCGATCTTCGCAGCTCGTCTTCCTCCAGTCTTATGAATCTCACTGCCCTGCTCCTGACTTCTTCCAACCGCTTACAAGGAGTCATCACCAAATCTTGATAATACTGTGAATCTTTCTTCAAATTTCCATTTTGAATGCTTCGTCAGTGTCGACATGTCAAGATTGGGAATTTCTAGCACTTCCTTATTGAAGCGGTGGACATAATCCTTTAGAGTTTCATTAGGCTGCTGGATCACATTGTAGAGATCACTTTTCAACCTTTCAAATTGTCGACTGCATGAGAATTGGTTATAGAGCATGTTGATAAGCTGGGCGTAAGAACCAATTGAACCTAGAGGTTGCCTAATCAACCATTTGAGGGCTGGTCCAGACAAGGTTGATCCAAATCCCCTGCATAAGCAGGCCTCCCGGAATTGAAGAGGAATATGAATTATGTCCATCTTTTCTTGATAGTGTGCAACATGCTCCTCTGGGTCCGTGGTGCCGTCGTACAACTTCATAGATGGTACACTGAAACGCTTTGGGATGTCAACATTTGCAATTGCTGGGACAAACCGGGATTGATTGTAGCAGTTTTGAGTCACAGGTTGGATTGGAGGAGTTACGCCTGGCACGTTCATTATCAGCTCTCTGAGATCCTGCATCTGTTTGGCTAGTGGGTTTCCTGCAAAAGGGTCAGCCATAGGAATACGATTGAAATTATTATTATTAAAAAGATTATTTAGCAAACCAGAGTTGTCCGTAGTAGTCGTGACAGTAGTGCTGTCAATGAATGGAATGAACGGGGTGAATCCTGCGGAAGATGGCGTCAATGGGTTGTCCCCGGGCAAGGATGTCGACATCATTAAGGATGTCAGCGGATGAGTTAGAGGAGGACTGCCCATTGGGATGAATTCACTCTGAAATGTAGATCCTCCAGTGTTGTCAAAGTTGAGAACCCTTGCACGCAGTGGTGATATGTTGTCAAGCCGAGACGCGATGAGCTGTTGATCTTTCTGCATCTTAATCATGGAATTGGTCAGCACCTTAGAATTGCTGTCTTCTTTGGTCCAACCTTTGATTCAACCTGGTAAGGATACTCCGGATGTCAGCATCTACATTGGAAGAGGTTGTTCCCTTTTGTGGAGTCTTCGTAAGTTGAGCTGGCTGAGGTCCGGTCTGAGGAGGTGGTGGTAACAAGCTGGTTCTTCCTCCTGATGTGGGAACAACGGCGGGACTCTTGCCGGCGGCGGACACATTGGGGGGTGCAGACATAATGAATTTGCTTAGGAAATGATCCAAATAATCGATAAACCACGAGGCCCCTCGGTGGGCGCCAAATTGTTTTGGTAGAAAAAACAATAGAGTTGAATCTTAACTTTGTTTAGTGTGTGGATTGAACAATAAGGAGGGGACTATGGAATTCGACTATATGGAACAAAAGCAAGAAAAAGAAGTAATGACACCACGATTTGTTAACGAGGAAAACCTTAGAGGTGATAACCTCTTTGGAAAAAACCCCGGGAGTTAGGTCTCCAACCTTAAAAGTTTCACTATGATGATTATGAGTACAACTTTGGAAGAGAATGGAGAGGATTACAATCAGTTCGTGCGTAGAGTGTGTGTGCGTCCGAGAGTTAGTGTGTTCCATCTCCATTTCCCCTTAAATATAAATAAGTATGAAGGAGTCAAATACGGTTCCTACAATCTCGGGATATAAGCTTATCCTTTCAACCTCCGTGAGACCAAGTCGCCCTAGCCGTTGAAGATATGTTGAACGTGCTGGAGAATATCCCGCATTTCTTCTCTCTTAATTACTGGAAAATAAGAATAAATATATTAGGAAATATTAAATAAGTAAATATTAAAACAATACTTACAGTGGAATGACATCTTGATATGCAGGATCAACTGAAGATGTCACCATGCTGAAAAATACCCACAACAGCTACCAACATAAAATGTGATAGCAAGTCAGCAGTGATGTTAGCAAAGAATCTTGTGCACCATAGTAAAATCAAACACATTGAAATCAAGCATCATTTCATAAGGGAGCCGATTACTAACAAAGAGTCGGCCACAAGAAAAACATGAAGAATTCATCGCTCAATTGGGAATTTCAACGTTTGAAAGAAGGGGGAGTGTTAGAATAAATTATAATTCTCACATTTCTGTTAGTAGTCATTGTCGAATAAGTCTTTTAGACTAATTTTGTGGCATTAGAAGCAGTCAGGTAGTTGAGATTATTTAGGCTTAAAACATTTCTTTTCTATTTAGCTTGTACAACCTATTTAAATGTTTTGATTCGGTTCAATAAAATCATCACATCATCATCTCTCTTCTTATTGTCATTCTTGCTTCGTCAAAATCTCCAACACGAACTGCTTCAGCGCCTCTTAGCTCTAGCTTGTTCTATCTGGCGATTATGATTGTGTCACCTCGACTTATCTTCGCAGAAACAATGTGGGATCCTTGTTTTAATAGTTTTTTATGAAATTCTTAGAAAAAATGATAATTTCAATAAAATTCTAAATTGTAATTGCAGTGCCTATAATAATATATCATAACAAGTTATAAAATTTTATTTATTTTTTAAATCTTTTGGCATAGTTAATTATATTAATCATTAATGACTAAAAAAGAAAGACTAGAATAAAGGAAGTGTGTTTGTTCCATTATGTTAGTAGCGGTTAATTTGATGGAGTTTGAAAAAATACTCTCTCCATCTCATTGCGGACTAACTATTTGCATGAGAATTAAAAAAAAATATATTGGAATAGCCGTTGAGAATTAAAAAAAATTTATTGGAATAGATGTTGTAAGTAGGCCAAACTAATATTTTGACCACTGAACTATTGACCGATTATCAAAGTCCTCACTGTTCTTTTGATTTTTTGACTGTCACCACTAAACTTTTTCATTTTTGTCATTGTCACCACTTTGTGTGACTAACTTTTTAATGACTTTGCTAACGTATTTATGTGTGTGCTAACTAAAATAAAAATAAAATGCTCTAGGTTTCTGTAACGCAGCTGGGATTGTGTTTCCTTCTTTGATGTTTCCTTTTTCCTTTGGGTTTCTTATTTCCTTATTTGATGTTTCCTTTTTCCTTTGGGTTTCTTATTTCCTTATTTGATGTTTCCTTCTTCCTTTGGGTTTCTTATTTCCTTATTTGATGTTTCCTTTTGACTACAACTCTTTTGTAATCTCATATAAATCCTTCCTCCATGTGAGAAGAATAACAAGAGAAATTATTATCCCAATTTAAATTTCTACATGGTATCAGAGCTAGCATACACAAGCTTTTGATAGATGGCGGAACAAGCACCACCGGCCGGTGGCGGTGATGGAAGACCTCCTCCGATTTTGAAGATTGAATACAAATCTCCTTTCTACCTAGGTCCCCAAGATCGACCCGGTGATTTCATAACTCCTACTCGCTCCGTGGTGATAACTATGATGATTGGGCCGGCGATATACGCACCGCTTGAGGCTAGACGCAAATTCGGCTTCTTGGATGGATCTATTCCATCCGCCGTTTCTCCTTGCACCGAGTTAGATTGGAATACTATTCATGCTATGTTGGTATCATGGCTCATGAACACTATTGATCCCGAGGTTAAGAGCCACTTGTTGCCCGCCCCAGTATAGGGATCTTTGGCGTTTGTGGGATTCTCTCAGAATCTCGATATGCGTTGGTGGATGGACCTCGCATTCAACAATCGAAGATGTCAATAGCACGATGTGAGCGGACCAAGACCATGCCTCGTTGCTGTATTTCGGTAAGTTGACTGGATTATGGGAATCTATGCACAATTACGAGCCGCTTATAGATTGTTCTTCTTTGCGACAAACCGCACAACGAGAAGCACGCGGCACGAAGGGAGGCCGTGCAAGCTTCATGAATTTCTTATGGGTTTAAATTCGAATACTATGCCTCTCTTCGTACTAACCTCTTGTCTCGGGATCCTTTGCCCACTCTTGATCGAGCTTACCAATTGATAGCACAGCCGAACGAGTGCGACTTGCTAAACCAATTCTTGATGAACCTCCGGATGCGCAAATGGCTTTTCCTCAAAACCGGTGGTCCTCGTGGTCGTGACAAGCCCGATAAATCCCACCTTACATGTTCACACCGTCGAAAAGGGCCATGATGTCTCTTCTTGCTTTGAGCTTGTCGGTTATCCAGAATGGTGGGGAGACAAAGAGCAAAACAAGTGCTCGTGGTGGCGGTCGTCCTCAATAAGGTCGAGGGAGAGAGAGTTGCGCGGACCAACTCGCTGCCCAAGTTGGTGCCGCCCAAGTCGGCATGGCCGCTGGATCCGCCCAAGCCGGTTCTTCATCCTTGTTTACCGCAACAATGGAATGCTTTGGCCGGCCTAGTTGGTAACACTCGTATTCCTGATAATCGCCTTCGTGATACGTCCGAGACATCTTCTTGGATCATTGATACGGGAGCATCCAATCATGTGACCGGAAACGCCGCTTGTCTCTTTGATTCATACTCTATACAAGCTTGCCCCGTCAAGCTTCCTAATCGGCACCTCTGTGTTTGCACATATTGAGGGTTCTTCCCCCATGTACACCTTTGTTCTTCATCATGTTCTTTATATACCAAATTTAAACCGCAATCTTCTCTCGTTTCTCAATTATCTCGATGATGTTCATTGCCTTTGTCCATTTTAATGCTTCTATGTGTGCTATACAGGACCGGTCGAGGAACACGATTGGAACGGGTGTTAGGCGGGATGGACTATACTACTTCGGAGGCGCACCTTACGCTTGTCACGTTTCAACAATGCATCTGCTTTGCTCGAGTCAGTGGCATAATCGTATGGGGCATCCTTCTTAAAAAGTAGTAAAACTTCTTCCTCCGGTCTCTCATTTGTCGAGTAGTCTTCATCAACCTTGCGACGTTTGTTTTCGTGCTAAACATTCTAGAGATAGCTTTCCTATTAGTGAGTATAAATCTACTAGAGTTTTTGAGAAAGTTCACTGTGACTTGTGGGTCCTTACACCCATGTTTCCTCTTGTGGTGCCCGTTATTTTTGACTTTGGTAGATGATTATTCACGTCTTTGTTTGGATTTATTTACTAGTTGATAAAACGGAAGTTTTTCGCATGTTTATGGCCTTTGTTGCAATGGTGGATCGACAGTTTTCTCAAAAAATCAAAATTGTTCAATCTGATAATGGCACTGAGTTTAACTCCCTGTTTGATTATTTTCTTTCCACCGGCATTCTTTTTCAAACATCATGTGTTGGCACCTCAACAAAATGGGCGTGTCGACGTAAACACCGTCATATTTTGAACATAGCTAGAGCCTTGAGGTTTCGGGCTCACCTTCCCATTTACTTTTGGGGCGAAGCGGTCCTTACCGCTGCTCATTTGATTAATCGAACCCCTTCCCCATCATTGTTGGATAACAAAACTCCCTACGATATCTTGTTTGGCAAAAACCCCTTTTATGATTCTCTTCGAGTTTTTGGTTCGATGTGTTATGCTCATAATCAGCAGGCTAGGGGTGACAAATTTGCTAGTCGCAGTCGTAAATGCATCTTCGTGGGGTATCCTCTTGGTAAAAAGGGGTGGAAGTTGTTTGATCTTGAGACCAAGAAATTTTTCGTCTCTCGTGATGTCAAGTTCTTTGAGACTGTGTTTCCATACAGCGATTCTACTACTGTTCCTCATATCCAGGATTCTGTTGATGTTCTTGCTGAGGAAGAAGCTTTTGGTCACATTGATTTTCCTATTGAAGAAGACTCCGCTGCTCCTTCGTTGTTCGGGACCGCAGCCGAGCCCGCTCCTCTATCCGATGTACAGGAAGAGGTTGCTCCGGCTCCCATTGATCCGGATCCTCCGGCTCCCACTGCTCCCTCTGCATCAACGTCGGTCTCTTCTGATGACTCTGGATCCAGATAAATGTGCTTGTGTATGTTGACGATCTCATCATAGCCGGGAACGATTCCGCTGCCTTGCTATCCTTCAAAAAGTACCTGTGTGAGTGCTTCAAAATGAAGGATCTCGGGTCTCTGAAATACTTTCTTGGCATTGAGGTTGCTCGCAATCCCGATGGCACTTTACGTTTCGTGCCAACGAAAGTATACATTGGATATTATTTCGAGGCCGGTTTACTAGGTTCGAAGCCCTCTAGCTTTCCCATTGAACCTAACCATAAGCTTGGGCGTTGCCAAGTGCTATCTTGGAAGATCCGAACGCTATCGACGCCTAGTTGGGCGACTCATTTACTTGGCCGTAATCTCGACCGGATCTTGCATATTCGGTCCACATCCTTTCTCGGTTCATGAATGAACCTCGTTAGAGCATTGGGAGGCTGCTCTACGGGTGGTTCGATATCTCAAAGGCACGCCAGAGCAAGGCATTCTTTTACGCACCGACAGCCGATCTCACTCTTCAAGGATGGTGTGACTCGGGCCAGGCTGCATGCCCCATTTCTCGTCGTTCTCTTACCGGGTGGCTCGTTTTTCTCGGGCATTCTCCCATATCTTGGAAGACTAAGAAACAACCCATCAAGCTTCTCGTTCTTCCGCCGAGGTCAATACCGCGCCGTAGCGGCTCTTACATGCGAGCTTAAATGGTGAAGGGTTTATTGTTGAGCATGGGTGTCCATCATCCCAAGGCTATTCCCATTTTACGTGACGGTGAATCGGCTCTTCCACATTGCCAAGAATCCTGTTTATCATGAGCGCACCAAGCATATTGAGGTAGATTGTCATTTTGTCCGTGACGCTATCTCCAGTGTCTTATTTGCCCTTCTTATGTTCCAACGAAGACTCGGTTAGGCGACATATTTACTAAAGCTCTCGGGAAGCAACGGTTTGATGTTTTACTTAGCAAGTTGGGCATTCTTGATCCTCACGCTCCAACTTGAGGGAGGGTGTAACGCACTTGGGATTGTGTTTCCTTCTTTGATGTTTCCTTTTTCCTTCGGGGTTTCTTATTTCCTTATTTGATGTTTCCTTTTTCCTTTGGGTTTCTTATTTCCTTATTTGATGTTTCCTTTTTCCTTTGGGTTTCTTATTTCCTTATTTGATGTTTCCTTTTGACTACAACTCTTTTGTAATCTCATATAAATCCTTCTCCATGTGAGAAGAATAACAAGAGAAATTATTATCCCAATTTAAATTTCTACAGTTTCTTATCAAAATCAAAATGATAGGTATGTAGTTTCAAAATTTCTTCGATGATGACCGCCACTATTGTAAGTTTGTCGGGGTGGAAGGAATAATTTACTATGACCTTCAATTTTTGTACTCCATCCTTCCCTAAATGTTTGTCTCATTTGACTTTTTAGTTGAACTTTGACCACAAATATATGACAATTTAATTATGTTTATGAAATTCTAAAAATTTCTATTGATTCACCATTAATAATATTATCAATAACAACTTTTAGAATTTCATGCACATGATTAATCTCTCATAAATTTGTGGTCAAAGTTCAACAAAAAAGTCAAATGAGACAAACATTTAGGGACGGAGGGAGTATTGAATATTCTCTCTCTCCGCCCCATAATAAATATTACATTTCATTTATCTTATTTATTTAGAAATGTGTTTTTACATGTTTTTACATTGTTTGTATAATGTAAAAAAATGCACTAAAATACTTTTCCTTTTTAGAAAATGCTACATTTATTGTGGAACGGATTAAAAATAAAAATGTGATATTTATTTTGGGACAGGGGAATATAAAAGTTATTGTTGCTTTTATTGTAAATTCTACGTATTTTATTTTGATTTCGCCTATCTACCAATATTTTATTTTGATTTTGTATCTACCCAGTTGAGTGAAAAGGTTAATCGATACACAAATAAATACTCATATTTTATTTTGATTTTGACTATCTACCCAGTTGAGTGAAAATGTTAAGCGATACACATAAATAAAAGCCAAATTGCACTTTTGTACCATTAATTTTACATGTAGTTGCAATGTGGTACATAATATACCAATGTCACAATTTGAGTCTTTATATTCACAATTAGTTGCAATTTAGTGCAAAATTGAATGTCTGTTAAATTTTTTAAACGAAAGTTAACGACCGTTAACTTCATTACTATTTAATTTATTATGTCCTTGGCGAAAATGATAGCTAAAGTAAAGTCAGGCGGAATGTCACTTCTTCGTTGGATAGTCATGTTTTGGCAAAAGTTCTCACCACGGCCCTATTTGGACTGTCGATTAATATGTTTTCCACAAGTTTGTTTATTCTCATGTAGGCTAAAGCCGTTAATTTGGGACGGTCCCGTCCCGACATACAAATGGAATGTGATGAAACGGAATATTTTAGTCCCGCAAAAATTTGTCCCGTTCCGTTTTAGTCGCGAGACAACTTAGTGCCGTCCCTCTCGTCCCGTTATCCCGTATTGACGGCTCTACCTTTCCCCCATCTTTGGCTCCCCTTCTAAAATTTAAGAGTCTCAAAAATCTGTCACCCAAAATACAGAACCATTGACAATTACCAAACCTGAATAACTCTACTTGGAGGGTGACCATGTACTACTACTACTACTATACTACACAACAAAAACAACTAAAATCATTTTCTATCCAACCTATTATTGCCGCAGAGAAAAAATAGTACGAAAAAAAATGAAAATTCAATAGACCATCCACAGAGATAAGAAGCTGTTTACCTTCCTACTTGATCCACTGAATTTTAGAATGGAATAATCTAACAAAACAAGAGACTAGCATGACCCTTTTCTCGAGTACATCTTTGCTTAGGACCTGAATTTGTTAGGACCTGATCATTTAGAATATTTTGTAATACACTTGCTAGAATCTTGACTTGTCCCGCATTGTCCTGCGCCCCGCAATAGATTTGGAATGGGACGGAATATTTTAGTCCCGCAAAAATTCTTCCCGTCCCGTTTTAATCGCGGAACAACTTAGTGTCGTTCCGTCCCGTTATCCCGTATTGACGATTCTAATGTAGGCCTAATCACATTACAAAATGCAAAAAAAGGAGTAACCCTAATCTAATCTCAAATCCCACCTTCAATGATCTTAAGACACACAAATTACTTTCTCATTTTCATTTTGTATCTATTTTTTTGTAATTTTTTTTTGGCAAATGACAAATAAGAGCTTGAATTTTGGTGATCGTTAGTAGGATGGATGAGGTCTGAAGTTCTAAAACTAGCTGATCAAAGCCTAAATACAGGAAAAACTAGCAACTGGGCTTGACGGAAATGTTAGATTTATCAATAAAATCAGCATGTGCAGTGCATATATGTAGACTTAATTGAAATTAATTTTACTATTTAAGGGGTAAAATAAATATTTTAAACTATAAAGAAATAAAAGTTAATTTTTCACTAGTATATACTCCCTCCGTCCCAGTCCAAAAGGCACAAAATCAATCGGGCATGAAAATTAAGGAAAGTGATGTAGAAAAGAGAAAAAGTTTAAATGTTGTGAGTATGAAAAATTAAATAGGAGAGAAAATGAGTGGGAGGAATAGTTAGGAGAGAGAATGTTGTGAGTGTAAAAGTAAAGTAGGAGAGAGAATGAGTGGGTGCCTGAGTGGAATAATAATAAAAACTTTCTTTTTTGGGACTGTGCCTTTTTAAATGGGGCACCCAAAAAGGAAATTTGTGCCTTTTCGACCGGGACGGAGGGAGTAATTTACTAAATTAATATTATTTTTTGAAAAAAATATTTCACTAAATTAGTTTGTTTCTTAAAATAAATATTTCAGTAATTTTTTTTTTGATAAAATGAGAGTCCATGTCACATGTTTTAAATTATACTCCCTCCGTCCCTAAATGTTTGTCCCATTTTTTCTTTTCCTTTGTCTCAAAAAGTTAGTCTTATTTTCAAAATTAAAGCTTCAAAATCACTAAATTTTCAAAACTTGTAACATTTAGGGACGGAGTATTACATAACGGCGGTGTATATTATCAATAATTTTCAAAGCGTTCGTAAAAATAACCAAAATTAAAGCTTCAAAATCACTAAATTAAAATGTTTGAAAGTCAAATGGGACAAACATATAAAGACGGAGGGAGTACATAGACATTGATTTCGCTAAACAATTTTTAAAATAAATATTCCACTAGATTTTTTTTTTTAAATGAGAACCCCCGTCACATGTTTTAAATCAAATATTTTTAAAAATTTATTTGAAATATTTATTTAAAATAAACTTAGTGAAATAATTTTAAGAAAAAACTGATTTAGTGAAATATTTTTTCAAAATAATAATAATAGTAATATAGTAAATTATATATTAATGATTTTTTTTTTCTAAAAAAAATATTGCATTAAATTACTCTATCCTAAAATTAAATCCCTAGATTTATACATTCCCTTCTCTCTTCGTAAAAACCTATGTCACCTACTCTAAAATTTAAATATAAATCCCAATTTTTATGCTTATAAGGGGGAGGGGGAGAATGGGTGAAGTGGGTCACTAAAGAGAGAGGGGGAGATATAATTTTACAGATTCTTCTGATTTTAGGATAGCTTATTTTAGTAAAATATTTTTTCAAAAAAATTATGATTTTTTTTTAAAAAATAAAAAGTTTAGTGAAATTATTTAAAAAAAATAATTTAGTGAAATATATTTTCAAAACAAATAAATTAATATAGTGATCATATATTAGAGAGATATTTATTTTTTACTTTCAGTATTAAAGTTTAATATGTTCATTTTACTAATTAAATAGTAAAATAAATTTCAATTTTACATGTGCACGACACATACCGCCCTTAATACTAGTTTTCCCTACCTTTAGATCCTAATCTGCTAGTTTTAAAATCTTAAACCCCATTATACGAACGGTCCCCAAACTTCAAGCCCTTATTTGTCATTTGCCTTTTTATTTTTCTCTAGCATTACTGTTTGGGTCCGCTCTCGAGTTTTTGAAGCAGAGAAGAGAAAAGGAGGGGGGAGAAAAGGAAGGGAAAGAAGAGGAGGGGAATGAATTCAATAAATTATTGAAGTCCTCCTGAGTTTAGGAAGAAAAAGTAAAAAAAAATGAATTACAATTGTACAATTAATGAAATGAAGAAAGAGGGTTATACTTGGGGGTAAATAGGTTTAACCAAAAATTTTGTTTTATATTTCCTATCTTTCAAAATTCTCTCACTTTTGGGAGAATTGTGTAGGAGATTTTTTTTAAAAAATTTTCCTTCATTTTTCTTTCACTTTTTTTTTTAAAAAAACTAGGCAAGAAAATATATTAGATTTTCTCAAATTTCCTTTAATTTCTCTCGTTTTTAAACTCGGGAGCGCACCCTTTATATTTCGTAGACAGCCTTCTCCTTTATTCGTGCTATTTTCGGTCACTAAATTTTGTGATGTCATCATCAAACTTTCATAACTTTTAAAATGTGATCACTCTCTGTAAAAAAAAAAAAAACTATTTTAAATGTCACAAATGTTAGTCTCGTAACCTAACGTGACTAACCTCTGTTAAAATATTGTATACTTGGTTGACTCATCTTCAACCCGTACTTTGTTCATCGTCCATCGTCCCCCAAAACACCCACCTTATAATTGATTTCTCTCTCTCTCTCTTGAAACACTTTGAAGCCATTGATTTTCATTTTCCTAGACAGATATTTGCAATATTCCCCCAATTCAAACCCTAATATATTGTGTTTATAAAATCTCTCGACTACACAGACACAATTCCAACCCAAATCCGTCAACCTTTACCCGCCAATTATCGCGATCACGCACACAGACACACACTCCACCACCAACCAGTAACTTTCTCTCACTTCAAGCCGACTATCAGTGACCCCAAAACCCTCTACGTCGCCGGCAAATCCGCTATTGCCCCACTCCCGGCCAGGTTTTGAGGAGGATCGCTATTTCTAGGGTTTGCAAAGGACGAATCGGACGGTGAAAGATGAAGACAGTAACGGTGATAATATGGATGTTGATGATAGCGATTTTATCAGGTTCTTTTAATTTCTTGGAAATTATCTTGATTTGAGTTTAATATTGAGTTCTTGAAAATTTACGTATGGCTATTGTTCTGCAGTCTGGCACTGATGGTTGTTTTTTAGGGAGGGTAGTGATCTTGTTATTGTGGAGTGTGTGCGGTGGCCGGAGTTTGGGGTTTTATTTTCATTTTTGTCGGCGGCGATGGCGATGGCTGTGAATGTGGCGGTGGAAATGGGTTTTCAAAATGTAACGTAAAGTTACAAAATATAACAGGGGTTAGTCATTTGAGGTCATTGGACTAGCTTCTATTAGTTTTTTAGCAAGATTATTGACAGAGGGACGGACCATATTTAATAAAATATAAATTTCAGTGATGACATTAAAAAATATGTTCAAAGTTCATTTTAGAAATCTTACTCCGAGAATAAGTTTCACACCTTGAGTTTGTACGCTTATTTTGTAAAATATTAAATAAAGGCAAAAATCAGTTTTAACATAAATTATTTTGTATTTATTCAGACAATATGAAGATATATACTCTAGGTCTAAAACATTTTTTTGAGTAATTAATAAGATGCAACAAATTTTAATATTTTCTCAGGTCCAAAAATATATAATCATTTTATGACTAAAAATACATGTCATTTTAGGGCAAAAATCTAAGTGTTTCCTCATTGGAACTTGTTCTATGTCATTAATTATATTTTTTGAGTTAAGCTAATGTAAGAAAGAGACAACTAATAAAGATGTACTCCATCCTCCCAATTGAAAAGGAACAAAATTTCATTTTGGATGTTTCATTTAAAAAGGCATATTCTCAAAATTAATTTTTTTAATACTTTTTATTTATGGGACTCACTTGTAATACTCAAAATAACTATTTATTTACGATTCCCTATTCCACGTTCTCTCTCATACCTCACTTTTCATATTTAAAACATTTAATTCACTATATACTCTACTTAATTCTCGTGTAATACCCATTTTGTACATTTTCGAGTGGGGTGGTGGGAGTATTTGATAGTTTCTTTATAAAGTTATAATAATATTCCCTCCGTCCCTAAAAGATTGTCTTATTGTACATTTTGCAATTATTAAAGAAGAACTCCACCTTCTTGTACCTTAGTAGATTTGTACTAATATTCATGCCTAAATTTAAAAATGAGACATATTTTTTGGGACAAGTCAAAATGATAAATAGGACATGCAGTGACTAGAGTGAGTAATTTTTTTTTTAATATACTCCCTCCGTCCCAATAGTAGCTTTCCATTTTGTCATTTTGGGTGTCCCGTTAATAGCTTTCACTTTCCTTTTTTGGCAAAGGAATATTTACTATTTCCTCCACTCATTCTCTCTCCTACATTATTTTAATACTCACAACACCATTATAATTTACTATTTCCTCCACTCATTCTCTCTCCTATTTTCAAATTACACTCACAATATTTTTTCTTTCCATCCATTTTATTAATTTGCGTGCAAGGCAAAAAATGGACAGCTACTATTGGGACGGAAGGAGTATGCAAAAAACTGATAGTAGGTATTTTGGATTGGTGGGAGTATATAGATAAGTGAAATTATAATCATTGTGAACAAAATTTTTTAAACTAATTAATAGGAGTAGTAATTAAAAGGAGGGAGAAAAAGGAAATTATAAGATCGGATGGTTGGACCAATCAGAAAGTTTTTCATTTTTTTGTTAACAAAGAGAGGAAAGCGAAGAAAAAGGAAATATCGTTTCTTCTCTCTCTCTCCACATTCACTCTGTTCTCCTGTTCGGTGATCTCCATGGGAGAGAAGCAGTCATCATCAGTATTGATTTCATCCATTTGATTTGATTTTGATTCGATTCGAGGCATTGGTTTCCTTGTATAATTTACGTATGTATAAAACCCTAATTTCGTGGAAGCGTTGAAGTTCTTCCCCAAATGCATTGTTCTTCGAACAAATTACGACGGCAAAAATCGAAGCGAAATTTAAATCATTTAATCGGAAAGTGTTTGTTGGAATCTGGATCGCTGAATTGTCGCAACGGCCGTGGTGGATCTGATGGTGAGCGCAGCTCCGGCGAGGAATTGTTATTGTTTTTATTGGTTGGGATTTGTAGGTGGTGGTTGTGTTAGGGTTTTGAGGATTGAGGAGTGTGGAGGAAGACGATGCAGCTGCACTTCTCACCTAGTATGAGAAGTATAACGATATCGAGCACCAATGGGTTTATTGACTTGATGAAGATCAAGGTCGCAGCTCGCCACATTTCTTACCGTACTCTTTTTCACACCATCCTCATACTAGCTTTCTTGTTGCCCTTTGTTTTTATTCTCACTGCTCTTGTTACCCTCGAAGGTGTCAACAAGTGTTCCTCTTTTGGTGAGCCTTTATCTCGATCTATGATCAATTAATTGCTGTTCATCCATATCTGTTGTTATTGATGTTTGTATATGAAGTCGTGATTGGGATGTGGTGAATCTTGATTTGGTTGTTTTTCAGAGCCCAAATGTTTGGTTAGGATGATAGGATCATAATGTAGGTGCCTTGCTTACTTTGATTTAGTAGGAAGTTACTTTGGATTTCAGCGGTCAATTGGGTCAGTGAGGGATCTGAGTTTTGGTTCTTTAGACTGAACTTATATGGCAATACAACTATAGTAGGTTAGGTTACACAGAAGAATTTCTAAATCTGATTCGAGGGTATTTCACTTATATTTAAGTTTATTACTGCAACTCAATTCACTAGTTGTGCAGTAGCTTTAGTGGACACTAACACACTGACGTTTTTTTGGTGTTGGTGTTCTTGTATTTATCTGGATTGGGTCGAAACCTAGGTAGAAACATGGGTTTATGGTGAAGGATAGTGGATCATTTGATAGCTTGAGTTTTTCTTGTGTTGTTTGCAGTTCTACTTTTGATGCTAACCCCAAAAATGCTGATAGAAATATGTTTTTTTTCCTTCTCTCTCTCTCTCTCTCTCTGTATATATATATATATATATATATATATATATATATATATCTATATATAATAGTATATATTAATTTTCAGTGTGATTTTTTTCTCTAAGAGACTGAAGTTTATTCTATCAAAATTGATCATGCTAGTTGCTGTAGGACTGTTGGATTCTCTGGATGTTGCTTCTCTATTTTTTCTGATCTTACCTTGTCTTCTGCATTGTGAGTTTTACTGTGAAACTAAAACCTATAATGGAAATCATAAATATGATATTTCCACAGTTATGTTAAATTTGTTCTTTTTCTATTATTTTGTTTCTTTTTATGTTTTCATTGATTATTTGGGTATGTGGCTCTTAATCCTTTTGGACTCTTCTGATGAACTTGGTGATTTCTGTCTTACTCTTAGTGGGTGCTAACTTATTTTGTGGTGTTATTTTATCCTTTTTGAATTTTCCTAGTTGCTTGCTTTATATGGCCTGCTTTGATGTCTCTATCATTTCTGAATGGCGTTACCATTTCTCCTTTTCTGAATCTGTCAGCATATTTACCTACCGTGGTTTCTCTCTTTCTTTTCTTTCATCACCCAGATTGTTTAGGCCGGCGTTTGGGACCAAGGCTTCTCGGTAGAGTTGATGATTCAGGGGTAAATGCCTGTTTTTTTATTCCTTTTTGCAACAATTCATTAGTTTTAGTTCACAACTTGTGTTATCTTTTGTACTCTTTATTGAACTAAGCCTGGTGCTAAATCATTCTCATTATGGTGGCGGCAGAGGCTGGTTAGGGACTTCTACAAAATCCTTAATCAAGTAAGCTCTGAGGAAATCCCAGATGGCCTGAAGCTCCCTGAGTCCTTTAGTCAACTTGTTACTGAAATGAAAAGCAGTAAGTATAATGCAAAAGAATTTGCATTAGTTCTGAAGGGAATGGTATGTCTCACTCTGTATCTATGTAGATGTATTCTTTTTGGATATTCTGTTTTGTAATCTTTTTAGATACCCTTTTTGTAGTAGTAGTTGCTGTTGATATTTTAATTTGTTATGGTGCTTTCTAATCCCTATGTAACTCTCTTGATCTCTTCCTATATGTCATGGACCAGAGTAACTATTATGGATCTGATTTTGTTCGTTAGTAACCCATAGATTGATCTCATTACCATCAACAAAAAGAGGAGAGCAATTTAACAAGTTAACTACTACTTCCACAAACCTGCCGTCCAAGAAGCATCTCAATTAGAAAAGGGGACTTTACAGCGAGTGCTTTCAATGCAGCCTTACTTAAGAGATACCCCGAAAACGCCTTCGAAAAAAAAGGATACAGACCCTTAAAATCATCAGTTTCACATAAAAACCACGAGGAAAGGGCTAACTTCCTTGGCTGTCTATGAAGGGGACTACAGATTATCCTGTCTGTTAAGCGGAAGTAAGAACTCAAGCTCCTAGCTTCAGAGCTCTTCAACAACTATAGAACTCTTTATAGAACTCTTAGCTACTGAGAAATGAGAAGATAAAATGCACTTTTGCATCTATATAAAACGTAAAAGTATGATTCCGGATGTTGTGCTCTTATGAGGGAAAATTGGATTGCTAACTTAGCTATGTCAAACATAAATTCATCGATATGCAAAGACCATTTATTAGGGAAATTCCACTTGGAAACTTTCCTTTACTTCTTCTCCTTGACTATTCATTAAGGGCGAGCTCATCTTCTTTCGCCTCTCCCCTTTCATCTGTTAAGGTCAGTAACCCTTCGAAATTGGGCCCTTCTTCTATGAATCCAACTGTGGGTTCTGTTGTTTCTGGGTCTGTCTTCTCTTCGTGAGAATGATTCCGAGGAACTTTCATCGAATTCTCCTGATGACCAACCGGAAGCATGTTATAGGTTTACTTGGAATCGAAGAAAATATGGCGTTGGAGAGGGTGGTGGAGGGGAGGGAAAAATTCATGTGATAGACTGGGTTTGATTATTTAAAAAAATCTTTCCAAATGTTTTTTGTATTCCTATTTCTCTTAATTTTATTCACACATATTTCTTCTTTGTAAATATCTTACTTTTTAGTATTTTTATTTTACCACCTCTCCACTTTTTCATTGTTTTCTCACCCCTTCATTGACAAGTCCATTCTACGATTCATGTTAACCGACCACAAGTCATTTTGGTAACAAGGCTTTGTTGTTGTTGTTGCTACTGCTGTTTAAGTAGAAAGAATAAGAACTTTTGACCTTATTTGGCTTAAGGATCGATCTATATACCCCCACCGGCTTCCAATCTCTCATAAAAAGCTCTGAAGACAAACACGCCCATACAAAGATTATAAATGACTAATGCTCTTGTTAACCACTCAAGTGCTTCTTATTGGTGAGTGCTACCCTACCCGACATTGGTAATTCCTCTCTAATACATACTCCCTGCGTCACATAACAATTGTTACTTCTTTCCCTTTTGGTCGTCCCATAACAAATGTTACTATCTCAAAATGGAAACTTGAAAATACTTATTTATTCAATGAGATCCATTTGCCACACTAATAACTACAATTCACTTACTATTCCTTACCCTACTTTCTCTTTCCTATTTTACTTTTCATACTCACAACACCTACTCTACTATCAATATTATACTACTTTTTCTTAATTTTCGCGCATTCAATTTTGTAACATTTGTTATGAGACGGGGGAAGTACATTCTAACTATAATATCTTATATATGTTGCATGGGAAGGGGGTATTTCTTTCTTTTGTCTCGATTTTCTAGGCTTTATGGTGTTCCTTTATACATACAAAGATTTAAAGATGACCCCTTGACCACCCGTTGTAAATTAATCTTCTTTTATTATATATATATATATATATATATATATATATATATATATATATATATATATATATATATATATATATATATATATATATATATATATATATATATAAATCAAAGCTGTAAAGTTTGAGCTATACCCTCTCTTTTTTTTCAACAACAACAACAACAACAACATCATCCCAGTGCCGCAAAGGCTCCCACCTACGATGAGGCAAAGGGGGGGGGTCGGATGTATGCAGCGTTGCCTCTGTATTAAAGCACATATAGGTTGTTTACGACCCATGATGAAAATTGCATAAACTGATTGCTACTTCATAATAAAGAAGCGCATACAGTTTAATGAACCATTTTGCTTTATTTCATCATATTCCCAAGCTAAAAGATAGTGAGTTTTTGGCTACATCGGAAATGATGGACACCCTCTTTTTTTCATTGACTAAAAATTCATTTATTAATTGAATGATTACACCTCTCCAATTGAATCATGATAATGACTTGTGCATTCAAAATTGTGCTCTTTGAATATTACTCCCTCCGTCCCTAATTGAATGTCCAAATTTCATTTTAAGGAAAACTATGAAAAGTGTCTTTTATAAAATTTAATGGCAAAGATTCATAAATTTCTTCTTATCCACTTTCTAAACATTTAGTTTTACGATAATACAATGAATAGCGAATAATTTTTGGTAACAAATGTTTAGGGACAGTTTTTTGCAAAAGTGACATTCATTTTGGGACAAAAATTTCTTAAATTGTGATTTCCATTTAAGGACAGAGTGAATATATGTCCATAACATTAGACACGTGAGAGTATTCCTGGGTTGAGTTTCGTGTGCTTACTTTCAATTGACAAGAGTTATCAAGAAACAGTTTAAATCACTGTGGTTGTTGTTTCTTATGTGCTTCATTTCTGGCAAAAAAGGTCTCATATCTTGAGGCCCAGGTTAATACAAAGCATTGCCTAATCAAGGAAGGTTGTTTCTTTTTGGTCTGTATATGAAGCAACATTTTGGAGGAATGGACTGTAAGGATTAACATTCTGTCTACAGAGCAAAGGCATAATATTTATGTTGGTTGAATTTCTTGTTTTTTATGACTTTTCCCTATGGAGAAAAATGTGATTGTTGATCAGACATCAACATAATGAATTTGTGATTGTTATTGATCACTTGCATGATCAGTGCTAGAAACTGTCATGGTAGATTTGATGGTCCAAAACGTATAGCCGTGTATGTGTTTAATTGTATGCACTGTATGAGAGTGCTTGCTGGTCTTTGGGGTGGACCTAATTTGTGATACAGCTGAAGATGTATGGGCTATAGGTTACTGATGTTACATTCTTTAGCATGAATTTGTTCAACTACGTAATCTGGACATGAGCGCGGGTTGAGATGGTGATGTGTTGCTTCGCACAGACTAGAATGGTAAAAAAGGATTATATAGCTGACAGGTGTGAATTCAGAGTCACTAATGGATGAGCTTTCATGTATTTTCCAGTAACTTCCGCTTTTATATCCCTTCTAAAGGTTGCAGTTTAAGAGTTCTCATTGACAGGTTAGATGTTACATCTTAGAACTGAGTGTCTTCTTCAACAAGTGAAAAGTGCATGCAATTGACTATTGGTGTAAACTGTTTGTTATACAGTTTTACCTTGTAATATACTTAATATACACCACCACAGGTAGCTTGCCTGCACATGGGATGTATTTATGATATTTGTTTAATGTAAAAGATTTGCAAGGAGGAAATGCTTGCACTTCCGCTCAGGAGTTAATCTGGATGCTATGCTACAAGGTCTCGGGTATAAATACAGGTGCTGGTGTGAGACGTACCAAAATTGTCCGGTATCAGACTTAGTTCATGTGTTGAGCTGCCAAATCAATGTCCATGTGGTGTTGTATTGACACTTGGATTTGGGTGGAACTACAATTCCGTTTTGGACTAGGGGGTTATTAATGAGTTAATGCAAAGGAAGAAATTTGTTTCGCACATGCTTGGTAATATATGTGAACACTTGGGCCTTTAAGAGGAAGTTTGGGGTCATATGGCGAATCTAGTGGTCATACAATCATTTCGCCTCTTATTTGTTGATTTGCACAATAGTAGTAGTTTGTTAAACTTTGTGCGTATGTGCTGTAATATATTAATTTGACCTTTCTGTAGGCCCTGTAAATTGATCCTAAGTGGATCAGATATAGAAGTCCGAATCAGTTTCCGCTAAGAGAAAGTGTGTACAGATACATCTATTGGTTGGATAAATAATTTCTTAATACAAACTGATTCAGATGCAAGTGAAGGTTTGCACAAGAACACAAGACTTCAGATTGTTAAATTACAAATCTTAATAAATTCCAAATTCAAATAGGTGCCAGCTGTTTCTGAAGCAATATACATTCAATGGATTGAACATCAGTAGTTAACAGAATGAAACAGTGATTAGGGAGGTGATGCAGTTTAGCTCTCAAGTTTTTGATTGATTTTATACATCTTTATAATTACATAAGACATTCTATACAATACGTTATATACTATTGATTGGTTTAATGAATGAATATACCCCTATCCATATGAGATCCATGTATTTATTGGATAAATGGTGGTATGATAATAGAATATCAGAGAAATTTATTTACTATCAATCTGCATAAATGGATTGATTGGGTGGATAAATATTTGCAATTTTATAAAACGTTTCTTAAACATGATGATAGTAGATATTTCCACAGCAAGACCAACACTGCTGGTGGAAGTTATTCAAGTTCTTGAACTTTCAATTTGTTTCATTTTCCACTTACTTGACAAGGTCCATTTTGCAGAGAGTTTATTGTTCGCATATGAATAGTTAGAACTTAGAATGCTATTTGTTTGTTTTTCAAACCAGAAATTTTGTACTTGTTTTTCATGCTATTTACATTTGGTTTTACAGATGGAGAGATCTGAGAGAGATATTAGAGAATCAAAGTTTGCAGAACTAGTGAACAAACACTTCGCTGCAAGTTCCATTCCAAAAGGCATCCATTGTCTTTCTCTACGCTTGACTGACGAGTACTCTTCTAATGCTCATGCAAGAAAACAACTGCCTTCGCCAGAATTACTCCCCATCCTTTCTGACAACTCATACAACCACTTTATTGTTTCGTCTGATAACATTCTGGCCGCGTCGGTTGTTGTCACTTCGGCAGTCCAGTCATCTCTAAAGCCTGAAAAGATTGTCTTCCACGTAATAACTGACAAGAAAACTTATGCGGGTATGCACTCATGGTTCGCACTGAATCCTGTCTCCCCTGCTATTGTCGAAGTGAAAGGCGTTCATCAGTTTGACTGGTTGACTAGAGACAATGTTCCAGTGCTTGAAGCTGTTGAAAATCATAATTCAATTCGGAATTACTACCATGGAAATCTTATGACAGGGGCCAATCTTAGCGATACCACGCCTCGAACATTTGCATCCAAGTTGCAGGCTAGGAGTTCCAAATATATCTCGTTGCTGAACCATCTTCGCATATATTTGCCAGAGGTAATTTGACGTCGGTGTTACACATCTCTTGCCTTCTCTTTAATATATATATGTATGTGAACAATTGTGATGAGGGCGAGCCTTGGCGCAACGGTTAAGTTGCTCCTTTGGTGACCATAAGGTCACGGGTTCGAACCTTGGCGAACAGCCTCTTGGCAATTGTCAGGGGAAGGCTCTAGCAAATGGTTCCCTCTCCCAACCCCCGCTTGGCGGGGAGCGCTTGGCGCACCGGGGTTTGCCCTTATTATTTATGTGAACAATTGTGATGTGAGACAGACGGATTAGATGATTATGCTTGACTTGCCCATTGCACAAGCAATCTTCATTCCAAGCCAATTTATTTGAACTCTCCCACTTTTTTTCTTTTTCATTTTCTTTTTTACTGTATTCTGTTATTGATACAGTTTTAGCATGTTAGATTATCTTGAATGTAATCTCGGGTTCCTACGTTAGCTAGTTGATACTTGAGTTACCCTGGAATTCTTCAAACACTTGTCATGAACCAGTTCACAGGGTGTATGTAGATTTCTACACATTACAATTGGCTTTGTCCAAAGTTTTGCAAGATGAGGGGGGTTTATTAGTATGTAGTTGGGTACTCACCTGCGAAATCATTTTTTTGACCATCTCTTATTTTTATTCTGATATTTTGCTCTATTCTTATGTTGTACAGCTCTTCCCAAATCTTGACAAAGTGGTTTTCTTGGACGATGACATTGTAATTCAGCGTGATTTGTCTCCCCTTTGGGATATTGACCTTGGTGGTAAGGTTAATGGAGCTGTTGAAACATGTAAAGGTGAAGACGAGTGGGTTATGTCAAAGAGATTCAGGAACTACTTCAATTTTTCTCATCCTCTCGTAGCTAAAAGTTTGGATCCGGAAGAATGCGCATGGGCTTATGGGATGAATATCTTTGATTTGCATGCATGGAGGAAGACTAATATTAGAGATACATATCATACGTGGCTGAAAGAGGTATATCTGTGTGTGTGTGTGTTCTCATATTTTCTGCCTTTTCCTTTCGTGGGTCAAAAAAGTAGGGGTCTAGAAAGAAAGGAAACAAACATATTTAATCTGGAAAATGGGTTCTTTTAGTATAGATATGCATTTTCATATATTTCTGGCATCTGCAAGAGTATCCACTCTGATTCTGAAATTAGTCTACATCTATTAATCATATTCCCTCCTTTCTAAATTAATACTTCATGAGTTGATACTTTTAATGCATTCATAACTATCCTTGAGAGTATTCATTTCTTGTGGCGGCTGAATCTGCATATTTTGCTTGGGAAGAAATGAGGATGTCTTTATCAGACCCCTGTCATAGTTTTTAAAGGCGAGCCAGGCGGTCGGCTAAGGTGTGAAGCGAGGCTAGGTGACCCTCCGGCGCCTCACCGGAGGTCAGGTGTGGTACATGTTGACAGGCAGGATTAAGGCGGTCAGGTGACACCAGGCAAGATGAGAGGCGGAAGGCGCCATTAGGCGACGCCTTTGTGACATGCGCTCGACTGACCTATTATTTAGCCAAACTACGTACTTGCGTGAAAAAAAAAAACCCCAGTGTCGCTTAACTGACCTTTTCTTAAGCCAAACAGACGTGGTTGTAGGGGAAAAGAAAACAAACCAAGTTCAGCACGAATTTTATTCTAAGCAGAAAATTAACTCTCACTCAAAATAACCTGATGTAGCACAAGTTACGGATCAAGCAGAGGGCGAAGAAATTCTGGGGATGTGCGCGACCGCGCACATGACGAGGGCGACCGCGCACGAAAGAGGTTTGACGAAAGGGAAGGTGCGACACTGTTGCGCGACCGCGCACATGACGGGGGCGACCGCGCACGAAGGAGGATTGATGAAGGGATAGCTCGGCACAGGTGCGCGACCGCGCAGAGGATGAGGGCGGCCGCGCTTATGACGGATTTTCAGAACAGAATTTATTTTCTTTCCAGTTTAAAAACTTTAAGTAGGGTTATTTTGGGTATTTCTTTAAGTCCGTTTTATTTAGGTTTTCCTGCTTTCCTAGGTCATATAAATACTTGTTTTAATTATGTTTAGGGTAGAACTCTTATTATTGAATTACTTTGCTTTGCAAAATTGAGGTTATTCCTTGAAGTCAATTTGGCTTGTTAAACCCTATTCGTGGATTCGAAGAGGTCGAACGTTCCCTTTGAATTGTTCGTTATTTTGGTTGTTTAAGATCCTTTGACGAGGAATTATTCAATCTTTTACGTTCGTTTTGTTCCATTGTTTACTTGACATCAATGGTATCAAAGCGAGTTGATCCTTGGAAGAGATGGCGGGAAACAACGGTGGCAACAACGCCGATAACCAAGCTGCGGTTATAGCGATCCTCGATCGTATGGAGCGACAAGCTACGGAGCGTGCAAAGAATCCAAGATCGCCAACATGCCGAACTTTTGGAGGCTTTGCGCGGTTTGAGGGTTGAAGGAAATCGCGGGCACGTAGATGACGTTGAGTTTGAACCTAAGATCGAGGGAGGGCCGCCGTCGAGCTCCACCGCCGGTGGTGATAGAAACCATGGAGAAGAGAAGGTAATAATTTTCATGAACAAGTACCGAAAATTAAGGCCGATTTACCATCTTTTTCGGGTGATTTGAATATGATCGAATTTTCTGATTTGGTTAGAAGAGGTTGAGAAATTCTTCACGTTGATGAGTATTCCGAGGACAGGAAGGTGCCATATGTAGCCTATAAGGCTGCGTGGGGGTGCTTCGCGTGGTGGAAGCAACCGAGTAATCAATTGCGTAGGGAGTTTCGGGAGCCAATTTAGACACGGCCACGATGAGGCTAGCTTTGCGTCGGCGTTTTCTACCCAAGAATTACGGTCATGTTATCTATCAAAAATTCTTGGAGTGTAGACAAGGGGCGAAAAGTGTGGCGGAATATTCGCATGAATTCCATACTCTACATCGGCTCGTTGTGATTTGGGAGAGTCGGATGTTCGAAGCTTCGAGATTCGTTGCGGCCTTCGTGCCAACATCGTAGATGTGGTGGAGTTGCATGCTCATGAATTTTGGAGGACGCATTGACGTGGCTACAACGGTAGAGAAGCAACTTTCTAGACCTCGCCCTATTGTTAGGAACTTTGGAGGTTCTTATTCCGGAAGCAAGGGTGTGGCTCAAGATAAGACACATGCTATTAGTGCTAAGGCGTCGGAGGAGAAGAATGATGTTCTGCAGGCTAGTCACCGACACAAACTAGAAAGCCCAATAATCCTACCGGTCAACCAAACACTAACCCTTCCGCCAAAACTTTTGGTAACAAGTGTTTTAAGTGTGGGCAAACCGGGCATATTTCTAGTGGTTGTCACCTCCGTAAGAGCACTAATATGGTGGATCGTGATGATACCGGTGATGACGGAGAGGAGGAAGATGGTCCGGAATATTGGGAGGATCCCAATGGTGATGACGAGGGTGTGGAAGAGCACGGGTCTTTCGTAGTTAATAGACTCATGTTGACTACGCCGAAGGAGGAGGAGGATCCAAGGCACAGCATTTTTCGCACCCAAGGGAAGGTGAAGGACTTCGATATTCGATCATTGTTGACGGTGGAAGCAGTGAGAATTTGGTGGCTCGTGATTTGGTGGACAAGTTAAAATTGGAGGTCCTGCCCATCCTACGCCCTATTAGTTGGGTGGATCAACTCCGTCGGTAAAATTAAGGTACACGAACAATGTCTTGTTCCTTTCTCTATCGGTCGTTATAAGGATGCTATTCTCTCGTGACATTATTGATATGACCGCTGGCAATTTACTGTTGGGGAGGCCTTGGCAATTTGATCTTGATGTGGTACATAAGGGGAGAGATAATATTCTTCAATTTAAGAAAGATGGTGCACGTTTTAACTTGTGTCCTTTACGAGATAGAGATCCTAATGTTAAGAAGATGAAGAAGCCTATTGTTTCTCTTTGACTTTGCTAATGAATTTCGAGTGATATTGATGAAGCTACATGTGTTTTTGCGGTGGTCGGAAAGGGTGTGTCAGGTTCGGTTTGTTTGGTTCCCAAGTCTTTGGAGGCTTTGTTACATGAGTATCGTGATGTTATGCACGATGAAAGCTGCGGGGTTGCCTCCCTTGCGAAATATTCAAAGATAACATTGACTTGGTTCCGGTGCATCTCTTCCTAATCTAGCTCATTATAGAATGAGTCCTATTTGAACATGCGATTTTGAAGGAGCAGGTGGAGGATTTACTGAAGAAGGGGTATATTCAGGAGAGTTTGAGCCCTTGTGCAGTCCCGGCTCTATTGGTTCCTAAGAAAGATGGGACTTGGCGTATGTGTGTAGACAGTCGGGCTATTAATAAAATTACGGTTAAGTATCGTTTTCCCATTCCTCGTCTTGATGATATGCTAGACATGCTTCGTGGTGCTAAGATATTTTCTAAAATTGATCTAAAGAGTGGATATCACCAAGTACGTGTTCGCCGGGTGATGAGTGGAAAACAGCCTTCAAGACCAAAGAGGGATTGTATGAATGGTTGGTGATGCCGTTTGGTTTATCAAATGCACCTAGTACCTTCATGCGTTTGATGAATCAAGTATTGAAGCCCTTCAATGGTAAGTTTTTGGTTGTTTATTTTGATGATATCTTGATTTTTAGCAAGACGGAGGAGGAACATGTTGGGCATTTACGATCAGTGTTGCGGGCGTTGAGGAGAATGAATTGTTTATAAATCTCAAGAAGTGTTGTTTTATGCTTGATAAATTATTATTCTTGGGATACATTGTTTCAAGCGGAGGGTATCCAAATTGATGAAGACAAGATAAAGACTATTCGAGAGTGGCCTACTCCCACTACTGTTAGCGAGGTACATAGCTTTCATGGCTTGGCTACTTTTTATCGTCGCTTTATTCGCAACTTTAGTTCCATTGTGGCTCAGATTCTTGAATGTATGAAGAAAGGTGGTTTCCGTTGGGGTGATGAGGCGGATGCTAGTTTCGCTCTAATTAAGGAGAAATTGACTAGTGCTCCTTTACTAGCTTTACCGGATTTTTCTAAGCCTTTCGAGCTTGAGACGGATGCTTCGTGATTGGGATAGGCTGTTTGATTCAAGAGAAGAGGCCGGTTGCTTTCATGAGTCAAAAGTTGGAGGAGTCTAAACGAAAGTGGACACCTATGAGCTTGAGTTTTATGCGGTGGTTCAGGCTATTAAGCATTGGGAGCAATATTTATTTCATCGTGAATTTGTTCTTCATACTGATCACGAGGCTTTGAAGTATATGAACGGTCAGAAATCTCTTTCACGTATGCATGCTCGTTGGGTAGCTTATTTGCAGCAGTTTACTTTTGTTATCAAACACAAGAGTGGGAAGACTAATAAGGTTGCGGATGCGTTGAGTCGTCGGGCACATTTGTTAGTTACTATGAAGAATGTGGTTATCGGGTTTGAGTGTATGAAGGACTTGTATGAGGCGATGTTGATTTTGCGGATGCTTGGGCCAAGTGTCGTGATGGTGTTCAAGCTAGCTTATTTTCTTTGCAAGATGGGTTTTTGTTCTTCATGGACAAGTTATGTATTCCAGGGGTTACGTCCGTGAGAGTCTTATTTATGAGATTCATAGAGATGGTCACGTGGGCGTGGACAAGACAGTTGAGTTAGTTACGAAGAAGTACTTTTGGCCACAAATCCGAGAGATACCTACAAGATTGTGCAGAAGTGTATGGTGTGCCAGACGAATAAAGGGCAGTCACAAAATACGGGGTTGTATACTCCTTTGCCGGTTCCTGATAAGCCGTAGGTGGATATTTCTATGGACTTTGTGCTTGGGTTACCTCGTACTCAAAGGTCCAATGATTCGGTGTTTGTGGTAGTTGATCGTTTTTCGAAGATGGCTCATTTTATTCCTTGTAGGAAGACTGGCGTCTTTGCACATATTGCGGGGTTGTTTTTCAAGGAAATTGTTCGTTTGCGTAGGGTTCCAAAGACTATTACCTCGATCGTGACACGAAGTTCCTCGGTCACTTTTGGCGTACTCTTTGGAAGATTTTTGGTACGGGTTTGCAATTTAGCAGTTCTTTTCATCCGCAGATCGATGGCCGAACAGAGGTGGTGAATCGAACTTTGGGTAGCATGGTCCGTTGTTTGTGTAGTGATCATCCCAAGTGGGATTTAGTGTTGGCTACTGCTGAATTTGCCTTCAACAACATGACCAATCGAACTACAAAGATGTCTCCATTCGAAATAGTCTATCAGAGGGCTCCTACTCATACTTTGGATTTGGTTCCGTTGCCTAGCTTACCGGGGTATAGTGTTGCTGCGAAAAATTTGGCTGAGATGGTTGATTCTGTGCAAGCGGAGGTGAAGAGGAACATTGAAGAGTCCAACACAAAGTACAAGGAAGCTGCGGATCGGAAACGGCGTCAAAAGGTGTTTTCTGTGGGGGATATGGTTATGGTTCACTTACGAAAGGAACGTTTCCCTCAAGGAACATATAGCAAGCTTCATCCGAAGAAGATTGGTCCGTGCAAAGTGTTGAAGAAGATAAATGACAATGCGTATGTGGTGGATTTGCCGGTTGGTTGGAATATTTCGCCTACATTCAATGTGTCGGATTTGGTTGATTTTTACCCGGATGATCCTTTATATAGTGATGCGGATTCGGGGACGAATCCTTTCAAAGTGGGGGAAAATGATGTAGCACAAGTTACGGATCAAGCAGAGGGCGAAGAAATTCTGGGGATGTGCGCGACCGCGCACATGACGAGGGCGACCGCGCACGAAAGAGGTTTGACGAAAGGGAAGGTGCGACACTGTTGCGCGACCGCGCACATGACGGGGGCGACCGCGCACGAAGGAGGATTGATGAAGGGATAGCTCGGCACAGGTGCGCGACCGCGCAGAGGATGAGGGCGGCCGCGCTTATGACGGATTTTCAGAACAGAATTTATTTTCTTTCCAGTTTAAAAACTTTAAGTAGGGTTATTTTGGGTATTTCTTTAAGTCCGTTTTATTTAGGTTTTCCTGCTTTCCTAGGTCATATAAATACTTGTTTTAATTATGTTTAGGGTAGAACTCTTATTATTGAATTACTTTGCTTTGCAAAATTGAGGTTATTCCTTGAAGTCAATTTGGCTTGTTAAACCCTATTCGTGGATTCGAAGAGGTCGAACGTTCCCTTTGAATTGTTCGTTATTTTGGTTGTTTAAGATCCTTTGACGAGGAATTATTCAATCTTTTCTGTTCGTTTTGTTCCGCTGTGTTTACTTGACATCATAACCTGTGCAACGAGTTCCGGTGACAGCTCCGTGGATGACAAACTGACCGGAAATTGATCCTGGCAGCCGAAATATGATTTGTTTTTTTCCTTTCCTTTCCCATTTTAGCCTGTGCTTGTACCTCTGCTCCTGCTGTTCTTTCTCTCTAATCTGGTTTGAAGCTGAGTCTATTGACTGCCTCCTTTTCACCTTTCTTTTACTTTTGGTTACCATGTACGACTTCCTCTTTTAAGTTTTCCTTCTGTTAACACATTGTTTACATTCTGTAATACTCATGCGTCGTTACCCTGCCACCAAATTATCTACTGTAGGATAAATGTGCCATGATTTTCAAAGAATCCAATTCAGTCGGGATAAATTTTGTTTGATTTGGAAACGAGACCTTCGTAGTTGGAATCTTCAAATGATGAAAATGCACTATGTTGTTGTAGTATTTTTGACCCCTGTTGTGCCAAGTTTAGACTCTACCTTGTAATTTTCTATCTTAATCATAATTTTGACCCCATTTAATTAGAATCCTAGCTCCGCCACTAAACTATATCTTGTAGGGTATCCAATTTAGTTGGGGTACATTTTGTTTGATTTTGAAACTGAGACTTTTTAGTTGGAATCTTCAAATAATGAAAGTGAAATATTTTTAATGGATGGAAATACTTTTGATTTGGCACTTGTTGCTGCTGTAGGTTTTGAGTTTCTGTGGGTTGGTAATAGTTAAGTAGTTGTAACCCTTATTGTATGTGTGCTAATGCTTAGGTTATACTTTCCTGACTGATTTGGCTGTCAAATATTTGCAAAATTACATTTACTCACAATACTACTTTAATCTTGCAGAACCTCAAGTCAAATTTGACCATGTGGAAGCTCGGAACTCTCCCCCCTGCTCTCATTGCATTTAAAGGTCACGTTCAACCAATTGACCCGTCTTGGCACATGCTTGGGTTGGGTTACCAGAATAAGACAAATATCGAGAGTTTGAAAAAGGCTGCTGTAATCCACTACAATGGGCAGTCGAAACCGTGGCTGCAGATTGGCTTTGAGCAGCTTCGTCCATATTGGACCAAGTATGTTAACTACTCTAATGATTTTGTTAGGAATTGCCACATTTTGGAGTAGTTATACCTTTGATTAAAACTCCGTAATAGACAGAAATGGGAACGGAGAAGGATACAGTTAAAACACAAATTTACATTTTCTACTAGGGAATTTTGTCCATATTATTTTGAAAAGAGAAACAGAAAAATTGCCAAAATGGCAATTCTACCCTTGAATGTCTGGATTTGCTGCTGCAGCAGAAACAAGACCCACGTCTATCATCTCTGGGGGCATCAGCCCGTCTATTTTGTTTCTGGTCGGAGAAAGGACGCATTTTTTTGCCTTCCCGAGAAGGGTATTTGGCTATATCTTAGTGCATAGGAGAAAATAATGGGCTAAACCACGAAAGGATGATATGCTGGTCCTCGTAAGGCTCCCACTTGAGGTAGATTGTAGCCCCAGAAAACAAATTTTCCCCATTTATTCAAATATTGCTATCTCCTCATTGTTTTTGTCTTTCCATATAGAACCATTTTCATATGATTTGTGTCAATTCTAGGCAGTAGGTCATGGAGATTGCAATATTATTTTTATTTTTATTTTTTTTTTAGTTTGAGAACAATTTCTAGGTTATGTATGATTGATGAGAAACATTTAAATGTGCAGTAAATTCTTTTTGATCCAATTTCTACAAGTTGTTTGAAATCCTATTTGTTGGCCTCTCCAAGCTAATTAATGTTGCAGCAGTGTGCGTGTTGCTGTTGCTGTTGCTCTTATTTATGGAATTTCCTAAGTTGGGTTCCTCTCCACTCCTGATTGATTGGACTAACCTCCGTCACTTGGAGAACCTTTTCCTTATTTTTCTCATGCAAACCCCACCTCGGTTGGCTTGTATTTTATTTACTTGCTACTCCCCTTCATCTTTCATTTTATTTTATTTCTCAATATTTTTATTTTTAAAGGATCCTTTATTCATTTGTATATTAGGGTGAGTTTGGGAGTTCTTTTTTGTAGCTTATAATCACTTTTGAAGCTCAAAATCACTTTTAATAACGTTTGGATAACATTACTGATTATGATTTTAAGCTGTTAAAATGCAAAAAACTGTGTTTTCGTAGAAGCTGCTATGACCCAGCTTTCGCTAAAAGTGATTCTTAGAAGCTGTTATTTGTGTTGTTTTTACAATATTAACATTTATCTCTTTTATACATTTATTATATTGAGATACATATTGATGATGCCAAAATCGTCAAATAAGCCCAAATCCAAGCGTTCGAATGTTCCGGAGATTGCAAGGCCTGAAAATAAGAGAAAACACGTAAACTAAGCCGGGGCGGATCCGGCTAAAGGCCCTCCGGCGTGAGAGTAAGTTCACGGTTTGTATGTGAGAAACTAAATTGACAGAGTTTCTTTATTGTAAAAAATAACGTACCGAAAATGAGCCATAGGGCTTGTATTTATAGGGATGGATTGATAGAATCCATGTTGGAGTGAACTTGTAAAGAGATAAGACATAATCCTAAGAGAATTATATCTGTTAAGGAGTCATTGTTTGACTAGAATTGGTGTTGACGGTTACAATCCTGATTAGATAATAACTGTTGAATCCTTGTTTGAATAGGATTATATGATTTGATAGTCGGAACGCCGAGGAGCATGGATGTCTTATCTCGGCATTTATGAAGGAGCCGAGGTGAATGATTATGCTTCCTCGTCATTTGATGGTTGGCCGACATGTGGATATGCCGGGATAAATGATTCTGTTTCCTCGCCATTTGATAAAATGCCGAGGTAAGAACTTTTCTCTCCTCGTCATTTTTGGTATCTCGGAGTATGACGAGTCAAGTATGAAGAGCACGTTGCTGACGTAAGGCCGAGGTGATGCTCCTCGGCATACGAGGAAGGTGTTCCTCGGCCCTGACACTTGTGTATTGGATTATGTTTATGGCCCAATCCTTTTGGGCCCAACTCAGGCAAGCCCATGTTCGTATCTCGGTTTATACTGTTCAGTGGCCCCCGACTTTCTAGCTCGGCCTAGGACGAGGAGAAAGTCATCCCATCTTCGGCTTATGGGATACGAACAGGTTTTACACGTGTCAATGGCGCTTCAGTCCGTGCATCGCTTCAATATCCGCCGATTATTTGCCATGATGATAAATGGTGGGTCCCAGATCTGACGTGCCTCGAAAATTGTTGATAGCATTTACTTCTTGAGGCGTCAAACCCGGTTATATGCTTTACCCATGGGTTTGACCCGGTTTTGTGGAGTATAAAACCTTAAACCCTTCTCATTTCAACCTTTTCGCATCAGTGTTATTTGAGAGCAAAGGCAAAGAATTTCAAGCGATAAATCTTCTCCGACGAACCTTCTTGATTTCCCAGTTTTCGACGAAGCTCAGTCTTCCGGTGTAGCATTCTTTCAGAGTGATTCCGATCGTATCTTCAAACTCAGGTATGAAATTTCTTCCTTTCTACACATTTCGTTCATGATTCTGCATTTTCTAGGGTTTTTAGGAGAGATTTTGAATGTGTCAAGAAAAATAGACCGCATTATTGAAGGTTGAAGCTTTTCTTCATGAATTTTTTGCTTTTAACTCTCAAACATTTTGAATCTTTGATTTCCTTTGGATTTTGTATGAATTTCTTTGAATATTGAATGAACTCCCCCTTTAATCTTTGATTCCCCTTAGAAATGGCTCGTTCTTGGGACCATTCTCCCCGATTCCGTTATGGATATCACACCGGCAATCTGAGGGTTTATCGTAGAGAGAGAGGTCCATGGTTGATGCTGAACTTGGATGACATAGGAAAGATGTTGAGGAGTTATGGCCGTACTCGGATGTTCATCCAATACCCGGATAAAACAAGGATAGATCGAATTGATTCTTCGACTCGTAATGTAGTGTTGCTTGAGGATAGAGTAGAAATAGTGGAACACATCGAACTGTTCTACCCGTCTTCAGACCATATAGTTCGTGAGCGTCTGAGTGGTAAGGCTCCCTCCTCGGCCTTATGTAATGACGAGGAGGGATATCTCCCTTCCCCGTCATTAGATCAGCCATTGGCGAGGTAACTAACTTTGTCCCCTCGTCTTTTTGCAGATATGACGGGAAGAGAAGGAAAGACCTCCTCGTCCACCCGAATAGTTGATGCTTTCGTGGAGGGTGCCCAAGTTGAGGGCAATAGAGGCCGAGGAAGGGGAAGCCGAGGGAAACAACGAGAGAGGGCTCCAAAGGCCGGGGATCCTATGCTGACGAAGTTATATTCCACATACGGGGTAGACAAAGCCGAATATAAGTTAACTTATATGGGCAAACTTGATCTTAAGACGGAGAAGGAGGAGAAGAGCTTCTACTATAATGAAGATTATGTTCACTTCTACTTCAAACAGTTTCAACAAGGGCTCCGTCTTCCCTTGGACCCCTTTATCAATGAATTTTTGGACGATGTAAGGGCAGTATCGGCCATGCTAGGAGCCAATGGTACTAGGGTTCTTGTTAGTTTTATTGTCCTTTGCCGTAGCCTAGGTTACGAGCCGACCATGGGAGCTTTTCGGCACTTCTACCAAGTCAGTTTCGTCACGGACAGTTGGCTCCTCGTCATTAGGAGTGCACCCAAGAAACCCAAACTTCTTCTTCCCATGTCAAGCAAGGTTGCAGGCTGGGATAATCATGTAATCCGGGTGGAGAGCCGCCAAGGTTGGGAGTTCCAATCCCCTTGTAAGGCTCCAACTTCATCAGGTCCCGTTCAACAGTATGAATGGACTAAGGCCTTGATCAAGCGCTTAGAGGCATTTGCCGAGGTGGGGCTCCTCGACTGGTCATCACTTGAGTCCTCGGATCACTACTACGTCCAGGCAGGACTGATGTCGGGGCCGAAGGACGGGGTGGTTCCCCTAGTCACTGTCAAGAGAGGAAGGTGTTTTAATGACTGGACAACACACCCCGACCTCATTTTTCATGAGTGTCCGAGGTGTAAGATCCGTCCCCTTGACCAATGTTTGGAAGAAGTAGACGTGGTTGGATGTAAATATTTAACTCTGATACTTTGCCTTTTTGAGTTTTTGTTGGTTTTTCTTCTGCTCGTATCTAACTATCTCGTCCTTGCCTTCGCAGATTTGACCCCCGAGGAGGAAGCTGAATTAGCCATGAGGAGGCTAAGTCCTATGGAGCTGGTTAAGCAGAAGAGGAAGCAAGTCAAGAAGTCAGGTTTGACAGAGAGGAGGGAGGAAGCCAATGCCCGCAACCTGGTACTAAATGTTCAGGGTGACCAACCCCTTCCCCTCAAACTGCACGAGGAAGTTAATGCCGAGGAGGCTGCGTCCGAGGAGCGGGCTGACCCAACTGGAGAGGGGCCTATCCCTCATGCTGATGCCGAGGAGGTGGGGGCCGAGGAAACCAACCTTGTTGCCAGGCGCTCTGGCTCCAAGAGAGCCCATGCTGCAAGCACCGAGGAGCCTGCAACTAAATGGGCAACCGTTGGGGAGGCTTCCAATCCTGAGGCTCCTCCCCTGACCATCCAAACCTGAAAGACTCAAGCTGAAGCCGAGGAACTTGCTCGGCTTATGGCAGCAAACGTCCCTCGTCTGAAGGGCCTCCCTTTACAAGATATGAAGAGTCACTTGATGAGGTTGGGCCGAGCTCCCGTCCAAAGGGCCATGGACGAGGACGCCTATGACGCCCTGGTGAAGGAGAAGCCGAGCAGGGATAACTTGCTCTGCCGTAAGGGACTCATGCTGGCTGAGGTAGTTATCTCGTACTTTCGACTTCGTTGATTTTATTTGTGCTTATTCATGGTTCTAACACAAATTTATCTTGTAGGCTTCCAGCATTGCGGCATATGAGAATGTCTTGACCAAGGCCCAAGAGAAACAAGTTATTGATGCCAAGGCTGCTCACAAGAAAAGTGAGGCCGAGAAGGCTAACTTGGTTGAGCTGTTGAAGGCCAAGGAGGCCGAGCTGGGGGCGGCCAAGGCCAAGGTAGAGGCCGAAGTGCTGAGGGCCAGTGACGAGAGGACTAAGGCCGAGGAGCTCCGTACGAAGGCCGAGGAACATCTCTGGCAGACGGAAGCCGAGCTAGCCGAGGCACGGAAGGCCAAGGCCGAGGTCCAAGTAAGGGCTGAGGAAGCTGAAGCCAAGTGCCGAGGTTACGAGGCTACTCTTGTCACCAGGGAAGAGGCGGCCGTGACCCGCTTCAAGGAGAGCCAAGCTTTCCAAGACGCCGTGGATGAGAAGACGGCGACAATGTTCGAGGACGGGTACCTTCACTTGGCCCGTCGTCTGATAGCTGATCCTTCCACAGGCTTGGATTTAAACAAGATTGCTCTGCTGATCTGCAAGGATCCGTACGACCAAGCAGCTAGAGCTCTTCACCCTTCGATCCCCTTCTCTCAGTACAACTTGGATGTGATGGCTGAGATGGACGCCCAAGCAGGCCGTGAAGTGTGGACGCCCCCGGCTACTGTTCCCAGCAACCTTCAGTTCTTGGTGGCGGCCATCCAAGATGAAGGGGCCGAGGATGTAAATGCCAAGGACGCCGGGGCTCAAGCCGATCAGACTGTTCTTCCTCCCCCCGGTACTGTCACGGAGGAATGGCTTGAGGGGCCTTTTAATGATGGCCAACAAACTTAGGATCGGATTTTTCTTTTCCTTTTTTGTAATAGCCGTTAGGATTTGTAATTTCTCTTGAAATGTTAATGAACGAACCCTTTTGTTTCAATTCATATGTTTCAATGAGTTGTTTGTGTTTGTTTCTATGCTAGGCATAGGCACCAGATTTGTGAAGGTGGAATCTGAGGAGGGTCCCTCGTTCCCTGATTGTTGGGCAAGTGGTTAGGCCGAGGAAGGACTCCTCGGCTTGGACTGCACTCTTTAAGTCGTATGGGCCGAGGAAGGACTCCTCGGCTTGGACTGCACTCTTTAAGTCGTATAGGCCGAGGAAGGACTCCTCGGCCTTTGACTGTTAGGTGATTTCTTCTTTTCCGTCTCCTTATGCCGAGGAAGATGACTCGTGCACAGGTTTCAGACGTGATACCTTTTAGTCGTGGTGACAAGGTGTTTCCTTGTCTTGACGTGAGGCAAGTCATTAGGCCGAGGAGAGATCCTCGGTCTTGACTGTGATACTTGTAATCCTGGAATCAAGGCGGACCCTTGTCAGGATGTAAGGTAAGCCGTTGGGCCGAGGAGGACCCTCGGTCTCGGCTGTCAGGAACCTGTAGTCGTTGAGTCAAGGCGGACCCTTGTCAAGACGTAAGGTGTATGTGATGAAGAGTCGGGGATACGATCCTCGTCTTCTGGTGTTTGTGTGAGGAGTTGATAGTTGCTTTGCATGTTGGAAGAAACTGTTTTCGTAAAACTGAAACGTGATTACATCGAACTGCAATCCTATCAACTAAAAAGTAAAAGACAGAAAACAAGAAACTAATCTATTGCAAAATAAACTAGACTAGTGATAATATTTTTGGAGATTGTCGGAATGCCACGAATGCTTGAGATCTTTCCCCTCCTTGGTCTTCAATTTGTAGGTCCCTTCTCGAATGACTTGAGTGATGATATAGGGACCTTCCCAATTTGGGGAGAGCTTGTTTTGTTCTGCCTTCCGACCAGTTGCCTCGATTTTTCTAAGCACCCAATCACCTACTTGGAATACTCTTTTGATGACCCTCTTGTCATGATAGGCCTTGGTCCTTTGCTTGTAATTTACCATCCTCATCTGCGCAGCTAGTCGCTTCTCATCTACTAGGTCTAGGTCTAGAATCCTATTAACCCTGTTGACTTGCTCATCGTAGTGGGAGTTTCTTACAGTTGGGATGGCCATTTCAGCTGGTGCCATAGCCTCAGAACTGAAGGTTAATGCGAATGGGGTTTCACCGGTTGGCCCCCGGGTGATTGTGCGAACAACCCATAAGGCTAGGGGAAGTTCGTCCAACCATCTACCCTCGCGTCCTTCAAGGTTCTTGGTAAGGGCTGTTAGGACCAGTTTGTTGGCAGCTTCTGCTTGACCGTTGCCTTGGGGTCTGCTAACTGAGGATTTTGCATGGCGGACTTTGACTCCTCCCAATTCTATTGTAAATGCCGTAGAGAATTGTAGCCCATGATCAGAGAAAATTGTGTGAGGAAGGCCAAATCTGCACCAGATGTTGTCGTGGACAAAGTTGATTGCGTTCTCTTCTGTTATCTTGGCTAATGCCTTGGCTTCTATCCACTTGGAGAAGTAATCAACAGCTACTATGACGTACTTGCAATTACCACGGGCGGGAGGGAAGGGTCCGATGATGTCGATCCCCCACATATCAAATGGCCATGCAGGTATCACAAGTGTTTGCTCAACTGCCGGTAGCCTAGGAATGTCAGAGAATCTTTGGCACTTGTCACTTTTTCTAACATAGGCGTGCGCGTCTTCCCTCAGGTTTGGCCAATAGTAACCTAGTGATATGATCTTGTCAGCTAAGGTTCTGGCCCCCGGGTGTCCGCCGCAAACACCTTCATGCACTTCTGCCAAAAGGTTCTCAATTTCCTTTGGATAGACACACCTTAGCAGGGGCTTCGTGAAAGATCTTCGGTAGAGAACTTCGTTCATCACAACGAACCTTGGGGACCTCTTCTTGATAAGTTTGGCTTGCGTTTCATCTTCTGGGAGTTGTTCCTTCTCGATGTAGTCAATGTAGTCATCGATCCAACACCTCTCCTCCCCATCTAGGAGCATGACTTGTAGTCTTTCATACGCAGGTTCCTCAGCATAAACTACATATGGATTGGTCTTAGATGTAGACACATCCATGGTTGCTAGTTTAGATAGAACGTCTGCGACTTGATTGTCTTCCCTGCCTATTTGCTTGAGTTCGAAAAACTCCATCTTCTTTGTCATATCTAGGACAAGGTCCCTATATTTGGTATTGGTGGGGTCTTGGGTGTTATACTCTCCCTTTACTTGTTTGACAATGAGTTGGGAGTCACAGAAAGCCGCCACCTTAGTTGCTCCGTAGAAGGAGGCCAACTCAATACCAAATATTAGAGCTTCATATTCCGCTTGATTGTTGGAGGCAGGGAACTTGAAACGGATGGCGTCTTGCATAGTGTACTCTCCTTCCGGGCTTGCCAGTACAACTCCAGCTTCGCTTCTTTCTTTTGTAGCTGATCCGTCCGTATACAGGATCCAACAGTTGGATGGGAGTTCGATGGGAGACTTTTCTTCTTCCGTAGCGTTTTGCTTGCGGGAAGTGGGGAGGTGCTCACCCATGAAAGCAGTCTCAACCATGAAGTCAACAAAAGGCTGTGCCAGGAGGGTCTTCCTTGGTTGGTTAGTGATATCAAACTCGGTAAGAGCGATGGACCAATTAAGGAGACGTCCGGAGCCGTCCAACTTATGTAATATCTTCTTCAGTGGCTCATTCGTATACACGGTGATAGGATGTGCAGAAAAATAGGCACGTAATTTCCTTGATGCAATAACTAGCGCGTACGCTATCTTTTCCACATTGAAGTATCTGCTCTCCACGTTAGACAATGCCTTAGAGACATAGTAGACGGGCTTCTGAATTCCTTCGTCATTCCGAACTAGGACAGCTGCGACAGCGTGATCAGTGGCAGCTAGGAAGACATATAGTGTCTCGCCGGTAGTCGGACTGCTGAGCAAGGGATGGGAACCCAAGTACTCCTTCAACCGGAGGAATGCTTCAGAGCATTCTGGAGTCCAGGAGAAGCTTTTGGTACCCTTCAGTACCTTGAAGAAGGGCAGTGACTTTTCGGCGGATTTGGCGATGAATCTTCCAAGTGCCGCTATTCTTCCATTAAGTCTTTGAACCTCCTTGATGGTGGTAGGTTCCTTCATGTCAATGAGCGCCTTAATTTTTTCAGGGTTGGCCTCTATTCCCCTTTGAGATACCATGAAGCCTAGGAATTTTCCCGCCGTCACTCCAAATACGCACTTGCTTGGATTCAGCTTCATGTTATTAGCTCGGAGGTTGTTAATTGTTTCTTCCAGGTCAGGAGCGTGACTGCCCTCCTTGGTCTTTATGACCATGTCATCGATATAGGCCTCCATGTTGCGACCTATTTTCGCGCCAAATACTCGATTCACCATCCGTTGGTACGTGGCACCCGCATTCTTGAGCCCAAAAGGCATCATGATGTAACAGTAGTTTCCCCCAGGTGTTTGGAAGGTCGTCTTTTCGATGTCCTCTTCCGCCATTTTTATCTGATGATAGCCTGAATAGGCATCTAGGAAGTTGAGAGTTTGGTGTCCAGTAATGGAGTCGACCAATTTGTCGATTCTGGGAAGAGGATAGCTGTCTTTGGGGCAGGCCTTGTTCAGATCGGTGAAGTTTATACACATACGCCACTTTCCATTTTTCTTCTTCACCATAACTACATTGGCCAACCAAACGGGTTACTTTACTTCACGAATTATTCCGGCGCTCAGTAACTTTTGTACCTCTTCCTTAATAGCTTCCTCCTTGACCCTTGCAAAATTTCTCCTTGTATGGGAGATAGTTTTCTCCAAAGGATCAACTTCCAGACGGTGGAGGGCTACTTCTTCATTGATCCCTCTCATGTCTTCGACTCTCCAAGCAAAGACGTCGAGACTGTTTTTCAAGAGGGAGATGATTTTTTCTCTCTCTTCTGGAGATAGTTGGCCCCCGAGTTTGATTTTTTGTTTAGGATAGTCAGGTTGATGACTACCTCTTCCAGCTCATCCACAGGCTTCATTTCAGGACCGTCTCGAAATTCCAGAGATTCGATAATAATTTCTCTAATTCTCCTTCCTTCATTGTCGTTCACATTGAGGCCTTCTTCCTCCATAAGTTTATCGACGTCGGGAAGATCGACTTTCCCCAAGTCATGGTTGGCCCCCGAGTTCTGGCCGTTGACGAGAATGGGTTCTTCCTCGGAGACGGGCGGAACTATACCTTGGTCATCTGCAATTTCTTGGACCATAGGTATTTCCTCAGATACAGGTGGAATTGCGCCTTGGTCATCTGCAATTTCTAGGACCATAGGCTCTTCCTCATCATCAAGTATCTCACGGATATAGCTCATTCTGGAGCTAGTTTCGGTGGTTTTTTGAGATTTAGAAATCTTGATGTTTTCCTCGGGGGTATCTATCTCCACGCTTTTAGATTTTTTCCGACTCTTGACGACATGCTCCAAGAAGTCTTTGGGGGTTGCCCTCACACATCCAATTCCAGCACGAGTAGGAAATTTAACTCGTTGGTGAGGAAGGGAGGCTACCATCCCAATTTTAGCTTGACTTGGAATGCCTATGATTGCATGATAATCGCTAGTCAAATCCATGACTACAAAATTGACAGTAGCTTTGGCTCGGAAGGGGTGTTCACCGACTTCAAGTTCCAGCCCACGCTCCCTTGGCTCCAACTTTATGGTTGGTGAATCCTTCCAGCCTACCATGATATGGTTCCAGCATAGTGTCTTTCAATCCCATCTGTTGGAAAGCGGAATAGTACAGAATGTCACGGGAGGCCCCCGTGTCCACAAGTAATCTTTTCGATTCCGCATTATCAATTCGACCCTTTATCACCAAGGGTTGTTCACGGGCAGCACGGCTCCCTGCCAGTTCGTTGGGAGAAAAACTAATGACCTCTTCCGCCTTATGAATCCAAGCAGGCACGTGGTACACCTTGCTTAGTTCATGGATCTGGTCCCTCAACTTTCTGGTAGATGTCACTTCTTCACGGATCACGTGCAATTTGGCCCTAGGAGGCCTACGCTCTCCATCTTCACTTTTGTCGTCCTCTTCACTTTCCTCCTCCTTTCGCTTCCGCTTTCCATCCTTCTTCATGACATAGCGGTCTAGCTTTTCCTCGTCAACCCATCGTTGGATTATTTTCTTGAGGGCCCAACATCCATCAGTGGTGTGCCCGTTGTCCTTGTGGAAATCACAGTATTTGGAAGTGTCACGAGGGTACTTTGGTTTATCACTCAGCGAACGAGGAGGTGGAAGATTTACTAGTTGCATGATTTCTGAGATGGGCTTGGTCAGAGGGGTGAACACTTCAGGTTTTTCTGTGCTTCTTGTTCTGTTCTTCCCCTTGGATCCCTTGCCATTTCCTTTATCATTCTGGCGAGTGCCCGTCGCCTCTGGCTCCTCCTTGTCGGATCCCCTTTTCTTGCTCTTGTCCTCGGCCATTGCAATGGCGTATGCCACATGGTATAATTCGGACTTGGAATTAGGTTCCCGGGCGGAGAGTTCATAGATGAGGGGACCAGATTTCAATCCAGAATTGAAACAAAAAATGACCTCCCTGTCAGTGAGGCTCTCTTCCACCTGGTCTGCCATTTTTCGGAAACGGTTGTAATAACTGAGGGTGGTTTCTCCCTTTCCTTGCTCGATATTGGCAAGGTCGGTCAATCTCATCTTCCTCCTTCCAGCTGTGGCAAAGTGATTCAAGAACATTCTCCTCATGCCTCTCCAGCTATCGATGCAACCTTTTTTCAGCTCGCGAAACCAGGTTATGGCTGTTCCGGAGAAGGTGCTCGCGAAAGCTTTGCAAATCATGTCATCAGCTACAGTGAGGAGGTTCATGGTTTGTTCAAAACTTTGCATATGGTCCTTTGCATCAGTGGTTCCGTTATATTTTTCAAAATTCGGGACCTTAAAGTGAGGATTAGGTGGTGCTGCTGTTATCCTCAGGGAGAACGGACGAGTTGCCCAGTCAAAGTCATCATCATCAAATTTCTTTCCCATCTCCATGTCATCCAGTCTTTGTTTCAACAGTTTCCATTGTTTGGTTTCCACTGCCTGATCACTGCTAGAGCGGGTACTTCGGTGGGAGCTACGGGTTGATTTATCCTTGGGATGACCATTCACCTTACTGTGCTCCCCGTCATTTCGACGGCTGTCCCGTTTAGATGGTGCCTTATCACGTCTTGGTCCCAACTCTTGGCCACCAAGTATCATTCTGTGTGGGTTCGGGGTTCTCGGTCTAACGAATCGATGAGGTCGAGGAGAATCACGACGATGGCGACGAGGTCGAGGAGAATCAGGACGCCTAGGTGCCATGACTAGACGAGGAGGGGAGAGCCTCTTGGACAAATTGAGACTCGTCCTTAGATCCCTGGAATTCACCTCTTCTTCCCTGAAAGTTAATTAGCTTCTCAGGTCGACTACCTGATCCTTCTTTTTATGGTCATGCTGAGGACGGGTAGGTTCTCGGAGGGCCTGCTGTGGTGGTCCAGCGGGTTCGAGGGGAGGACCTCGTCGCTCACCTCGTCGCTCACCTTGCTCCCTTCCACGAGAATTTCCCATCGATGGCAACATGAACTCAGCCATGGAATTATCAGGATCCAATTGCAACAGAGCAGCCTATGTTTCATACATCCTTTGCAACGTCTCCATTTGCCTATGCAGTAAAGTGCGTCGGTCAATGGTTTAAGTACCTTCCGCTTGACCGTCATCGGCTTTCTTTGTCATCTTCCTTCCTACTCGTTTCTGACGAGGGCGAGTAGGACGAGGAAGGTTAGCTCCCTCTCCCTCGGCATTCGCCTGACCCATGGAACGAAGAGTCATGGCGAGGGGAGGGGGGCCATCTGGCTGAGGTAGAGGAGGAGGAGGCGGTAGTTCCTCGGCACCCTGGTTAACTCCATTCACTTGGGTTTGTTCCTCAGCTGTAACACTTGTAAATTGTCCGTCCATTGCTAATCAACAACAAGTTAACAAAATGTGAATTTCCAATAGACCCAAATTTCCAGCCAAATTTAGGGAAAATATTGACCGCAAACAATAAACTGCAAATTACAATTTTTCCAACTCAAAAATTCCGGCCAAAAATCCGCTTCAGACGTCAAAAGTGGCAAATTCCGGCCGAAATTGGTACAGAGCAGGAACGGAATGAAATTTTCCGGCGAGTCAAGATCAAAGCTAAAACGAAACAGAAATTTCCGATCAAATCTAGAAAATTTCCGGCAAACAAACTAGCTTTCAGCGAGATTTTTCCAGGCCAAACAAAGGGCGTTTGAATCGACTTCCCGGCAATGGAACCAATTGATGATGCCAAAATCGTCAAATCAGCCCAAATCCAAGCGTTCGGATGCTCCGGAGATTGCAAGGCCTGAAAATAAGAGAAAACACGTAAACTAAGCCGGGGCGGATCCGGCTAAAGGCCCTCCGGCGTGAGAGTAAGTTCACGGTTTGTATGTGAGAAACTAAATTGACAGAGTTTCTGTATTGTAAAAAATAACGTACCAAATAATGAGCCATATGGCTTGTATTTAAAGGGATGGATTGATAGAATCCATGTTGGAGTGAACTTGTAAAGAGATAAGACATAATCCTAAGAGAATTATATCTGTTAAGGAGTCATTGTTTGACTAGAATTGGTGTTGGCGGTTACAATCTTGATTGGATAATAACTGTTGAATCCTTGTTTGAATAGGATTATATGATCTGATAGCCGGAAGGCCGAGGAGCATGAATGTCTTATCTCGGCATTTATGAAGGAGCCGAGGTGAATGATTATACTTCCTCGTCATTTGATGGTTGGCCGACATGTGGATATGTCGGGACAAATGATTCTGTTTCCTCGTCATTTGATAAAATGCCGAGGTAAGAACTTTTCTCTCCTCGTCATTTTTGGTATCTCGGAGTATGACGAGTCAAGTATGAAGAGCACGTTGCTGACGTAAGGCCGAGGTGATGCTCCTCGGCATACGAGGAAGGTGTTCCTCAGCCCTGACACTTGTGTATTGGATTATGTTTATGGCCCAATCCTTTTGGGCCCAACTCAGGCAAGCCCATGTTCGTATCTCGGTTTATACTGTTCACATATCATAAAGGTCATTTTTGTTATTTATTTTTAATAATCAGTTTTGAACATATACTATCCAAACATACTTATAGATTTTAGTATTTATTACAAATAATCAATTTTTCTAAAATCACTTTTGACAAATCACTTTCAGGAAATCAGAAGCAATGCCAAACTCACCCTTACTCGTACATTGCACCAACACTCTTTCTTTATTTAAAAATATGATTTTTATTTTGAAATTAATTAAAAAATATGGGCAAATTGCAATTTGCAATTTGGATTCATTTCAACTCTAACACCACCGACCACCACCACTATTAGCACCACTGTCACCACCACTCACTATTTTACGTGTTATTTTAATTAATTTATATTTTTGAATCTTTTTTTTTATTACTGAAGAGCTATAAAGCTACATCATTTTGATGTTAAAGAGCAATTAATTCATTTTTCCCTTTCGAAATGATTAGCATTTCCTTTGAAAAGTTATTTGCATGGCACATGATTTTATTTTCATCAAAAAACTAACAATTTGTTAGTTTTACACCAATTTGCAATAAAATGTTAATAATAGAAATCGATTTGCAACTTTTTCAATGTTAAAAATCAAATTGCAAAATTATACACCTAGGCAACTTTTTCAATGTTAAAAATCAAATTGCAAAATCGATCAGTACATTTTTTTCTTTGCACAAACGGACAAACCTTAATAAATTACACTAAACTCCCAATTTTTTAAAAATATTTGCACTAATAATTTAATTAATTAATTAATTAATTAATTTATTTATTTATTTATCTATGTGGGACAACTGCCCCATTTGTTCTCTGCTACCTCCGCCACTGATAACACAGATACTATCTATAGTATAAATGAGAGAAGGGTGAATAGTTGAATGAATAGTTTCAATCGGCGAATTTCCCATTTTGCCCTCATATATTTGTCTCTTTCCCATTTTGCCCTTAAAAATTTTTTTTTTTTTAACTAAAATTTTTTTTTTTTCAAAAAAATAAATAAATCCATGTCCTTGAACACAGACATGTACTAGTGCACTTGTACTTACAAGGCACAACATAGGGGATCACACCATAAACTGAATTATGCTTAGCTATATATTTAAGTAATCTTAAATATTTCGTTGAATGGATGATATATATTTAACATTGTTAATTGTTTGATAACTTATCCATGGTTTCGATTCCCACTACATAGTGCGCCATATCATATACTCCTATACTCCCTCCCGATTGAAAGGGCACAAATTTCCTTTTTAAGCGTTTCATTTAAAAGGGCACAACTCAAATATGGAAAGTTTTTTATTACTTTTTTAATTGTGGGACCCACTTGTCATACTCTCACAATAAATATCCACCAACTATTTCCTACCCCACTTTCTCTTTCCTACATCACCTTTCACTCACAACATTTATTTCACTATACACTTTTTCTCTTTCCTACATCACTTTTCTTAATTCCCACGCAAAGCACAAAATTTGCACTTTCGAACGAGACGGAGGGAGTATATTTAGTAGTAGTACTATAATTATATTAATTTTGATATCTACCGACAGTAATTTTTTTTTTTAATTTATTAACATATTTTAAGAAGATGACACTCCATAACATAACAACAGACAAAGGCTCATCTCAAAGTTGAGGATATGAATACTACAATTTTCCATAAACTGCCCGCCACAATGAAAATGCCTAACCCATCTCGAATAGAATAATGTAGCCAAACCTTGAACCAAATGTATATTGAGCTCCGTGATGAACAATAACATGTGATGTCAAATTGATTCTCCAATCATAACTTGAAAACAACCCAAAATTAGCCTTTAAAAAATCCCCACATGAAAATATTTGGCATTGAAAACACAAAAATGTAACACATTTGAGTTGAAAATAAATGTCAACAAAGCATCTCATGCATTGCAACATTAATAAATACAAAAATCACACAGAGCCTCTCAATTCAGACAATAAAGCAAAGGCTCTCGACAAATGAGTGAAAACATAACGAGAATTAGTTAAGGCAAGACAATGATTTTCTTATAAACCCACAAAAGTACAATTATATAAAATGAAATCAATAACACAATAGTTTCTTATTTCAATAAGTTGAAATTAAAAAAATTGTGTTATGTTGTCGAGGAAGAGGACGAAGTTAGATCGAAAATGGAAACCGGTTTTGGAGAAAAGGAAGAAGATGGAATACCGACAATCTATAGTATAAATCACATCATGGGTGAACAATACTATGAACAGTATCAAATGTCAAATTTCTCATTTTGCCCTCACTAAATTGCTCATTTCCCATTTTGCCCTTAAAAAAAAACAAAAAACTAAAAACACACGTGTCCTCGGACACGGGCTTTTACTAGTATTTAATATGGCTAGTTGGATTTTGTTTCTCATATAAAAACTTTCATATATTAAATTAATCTCAATATCTTCATTTGAAATTGTAATAACCAGAATTTTTTTTATTAATTAATTTATTCCTTTTAATTAATAATTGTTTCCTTTAATAAATAAGTTGTTTTCCTTTTATTAAATAGATTAGTATAAATGGGCTTGAAGTATTGGGCTTAGATTATCTTCTTGGACTTGGATTACCTTTTGAATTAGGTTTTGAAAACCCAATCATATAAATACTCTTTTCTAACCTATGTGCCTTATTATTTTCACAAACCAAGAAAGAAATAGAGAGATTGCCGTGAAGAGAGAGAGAGAGAGAGAGAGAGAGAGAGAGAGAGAGAGAGAGAGAGAGAGAGAGAGAGAGAGAGAGAGAGAGAGAGAGAGAGAGAGAGAGAGAGAGAGAATTGCCGTGAGAAGAGAGGGAGCGGCCGAGGCTTGGAAGAAGGAAAGAGGAAGAAAAGCTTGATTATTTTGGTGTTCTAAGATCAAACCAAGGTAAGGATTCGATCCGTATTGATTATTGTTCTTGGATTAAAACCTAGAAAACCCTAGAACATCTTTGGATTGAATTAGGGTTTGTAATATCATTATGTTGATTATTTGAGGATTGAATCTATGATAATTATGTTGAGAAGTAACATCAAGTGAGAACCTAACATTGATGAATAATGATTAGGGTTTAGGCATATTAAATTAAGGGTGTTGACCTAAATATTGCGTGCTAGGGTTCATGGGAAGAATTAGGGTTTTGTATGTGTGTGTGTGTGTCGTGTGGGTGTGTGTGTGACGTGTATATGTTGTGTGCGTGCAGTGTGTGTGTCGTGTGTGTACTGTGTATGTGCAGCGTGTGTGTGTACTGTGTGCGTGTGTGTGTATGCAGTAGTGTGTATGTGTGTGTGTGTGGCGGCGGCTGTGTGTGTAGGGTTAGGGTTTAGTGTGTGTTTGTGTGTGCTGGAAAAGGTGTAATCAGTGTGTGTGAATGTGAAATAGATATCATTAATGGGAATTGATTATCGAAAACCCTAGGGATAGTTTGATATACCTTATGGGGATAAGTTAACCTTAGAAGGAGTTAAAGAAGAATAATTCATAGGTTAACAAGACAATGAAAGATAGTAATGGGTTGAGTAAATAAGAATTACTTTTACCCTAAGAGAACCTTTTGCATGATTGTAGATTCGTGCGAAAATTATTGCAAGGACGTGCAAGCAATCGAGGTAAGGGATTACGCTCTTTAGTAATTGAAGCATCCTTCTTTGAGATAGGATTCCATGAATTGTATTTGTTTACTACCAATGTGGCCGGTAGTCTTATTCTAAATATTCTTTGATTTGAACGTCTATTGAAATATTCCTACCCTTGATATGTGTTGTTCAAAGGGTATTCATGGTGATTGGATTTGTTATGTGTTCTTGTACCTATGAACATGAAGTGTGGAATTTGCTATATCTATTTGAAACTTGATGTAGCTAGCTTTGTCCGATTGAAAAGGACTTAGCAAGAATTGTCCGATTGAAAAGGACTTTATGTGATTTGGGTCTCTGATTGAAAAGGACTTTATGTGATTTGGGTCTAGCCTAATCATAAAGGGTTTTAGACATGTTTATACTACTTGATGAAGTAGTTTGATGATCATGATACATCTTGGCAAGGCAGTGCCCTGTAAAGGCGTAAGGTCTCTTGTTTGATGAGGGAGCGCCCTTTAAAGGCGTGGAGTCTCTTATCAAAATAAGGGAGCGTCCAGTAAAGGCGTAAGGTCTCTTATTTAAAGAACACCCTGTAAAGGTGTAGCGTTACCTTGGAATTGACGGACTTTGTGTTTACAGTCTTCATTGCGATTCTTGTGATAGTGCCACAATTTCCTTATTTGAAAAGTATCTCTTTATTGTACTCTTGAATGTAGTTTAGTTGTAGTGAACCTTTCGTTGTTTATTCGATTGGCTCCGTTCGTTTCGATCATCTCTTCCTTAGTACCCGGAGAGATCCCGTATGAACTTACTGAGCATTGTTTGCTCACCCTTTCTTTATTTTTCCCCTCCCAGGTAATCACTAAGAGGAGTGGATCAGTCGTATGGATAGCGGCTTGAATCGAGGATCTAGGGCTCATTTATTAAACTTTAAGTATTATTGAGCTAGTGGGATGTCCTAGCCGTTGAATTTTGAATATTATTTATTGTGGTTTGATTGTATTAGGGTTAGGACTGTCGCTTGAGATGCCCTCTTAATGAATTATTATTGATGTTTGGGAATTATGTTTTATTTTGGAAATTGGGGTCGTTACAGTTGGTATCAGAGCTTTGGCTTTAGGTCACATGGGAGAACTTAGATTGTTAAGGACTATGGAAGAAAGTAGTGCTTAGCTATGATTGGGTCTACCTAGGAATCTATTTTGGGATAGAAAGTTTTGGGATAAGATTTCTCTAGGAGTATGACTAAGAATTCGTTTGGGAATCTAGAGAACTTATCTTTGGGATATGCAATTATTGTTTATGATTTACTGCTATTGTATTTTGAGGTTTTACGAGATACCGATGAGTGGTTCTTTATTGTAGGAAATGGAAGCAACAAGTAACGTTTGGAGCAAGATGATCAGGTCTAAACCAACTAGAGGGAGTTTGGTGAAGATCAATAGGTACGAATGGAGGATCAGAAAGTACAGAGAAGCTGCTAGAAGAGAGTAGAGATTGAGGATAAAATCTGAAGTAGAAGCAGCATATGTGCAAGTTGACCTAGAAGAGGCAGTACAAGAATTGATTAAAACTAAGGAAGAGCTAGTCAAGACAGAAAAATGGGCTGATAAGGTTAGAGAGGAAGCTTATGGATACTACTATGAGTTGCAGGATCTAAAGGTAGCCAATGCTTAGAGAAAGAATCCAGTAGAACCAGTGACTCCTGCAATTCCAATCACTGAGGATTTAGCTGTTAAGGATCTTGTTGGAGACATTGAAGGGACTGACGCTTCTCTGATTATACTTGATGATGAGGATGATATCGTAACCCCTATGCATAAGTCTCGAGAGAAACCCAAGGGATCCCTGAAGATAATAAAATGACCAAGTGGAAGACCTAGGGGAAGGCCTAGGAAAAATGTAATTCCATGAGTAAAGTAGAGTGTTTGTTTTTGCTTTCTAGAATATTTAGTGGTGTTCTAGTCTAGTAGTCAGAATTTGAGGATTTTATTGTTTTGACACAAAATTTTTATGAAATAAAATGTAGTTCATTTTGTTGCATTGTGTTTTGATTGAATTTGTTCCATAGTGTTAAATTAGTATGTTAATCAGAACGACGATCACCCTATTGAAATGGCCAAGTGTGAATAATAATTGGGTCTATTGAAATGACCAATGTGAAAAGTAATCTAGGTCTATTAAAATGACCTCTGAATGTGAGTTAGTCTATTGAAATGACCTGTGAATGAGAGATCGGTCGATTGAAACGACCGATGGTCTAATGGACCGATGTATGATGGAAGTCTATTCAGACGAGCTATTTTAGGTGAATGCTATAGATGTAGCGAGTATGAGTACTAATAGTATTGGCGTGGGTGGTAATGTATCGTTTCGTAATACGGATGAGTATTATGTTATCGTCCTCATATGTCGAGGAACAACCGAAGCAACGCCAGTGCTAGTAACGGACGAAACAACCAGGAGCAGCCAGATCAAGACCTGGCAATCCTCCTACAAATGCTGAACCAGACAGTGGCAAGCATTTGTCAGGTAGTAGCAACCATGGCTCAGCCGCAGTCGCAAGCGCAACCACTACTGGACAAAGCAAGGATAGTGGAGAAAGAGGCGAACAGCTATCGCAGTAAGTGAGAAGAGAAAAAGGAAGAGACAAGTGGAACCAAGGGGTATGCTGGAAGCTGTAATCGAGATGGGACCAGTAACAAAAGGAAGGCTACGGATGAGAACCGTGGAAAGGAAGGTGTTAGCAACAAGTATCAGAACAGAGACTACGGTAATTGCAAAGATGGGGATCGAAGTAACGCTCAAAGAAAAGGATCAGACGATAGATGCCAAGTGTGTGAAGGGAAGTATAAGACAGAGGAATGCCGATACAAAGCCCAGAAATTATGTAATTGTGACAAGGTGGGACATCCGCAGTGGTAGTGCCCGGAGCCTAAGAAGGCTGGGAAGTTCAGGAAGCCAAGACTAATAAAGGCAATAGAGTAGGTCGTGGACGAGTGTTCACCATGACTGCTAGAGACGCGATGGTCACAAATGATGTCGTGGCAGGTATGCTCCAATCCTATACTCATAGTGTATATGCATTGATAGACACTGGTGCTACGCATTCTGTTATTAACACTCGTTTAGCTAAGAAAATGAACTTGAAACCCGAGGCGTTAGAAATACCTCTTGTGATAGATACTTCGACTAGAGATTCGATTCCTATTTCGTCTGTATAAAAGATGTGCCCTTTGAAAAGAGGAGATAGAGAACTCGAGGTTAATCTTATCGATTTAGAGGTGAATGAATTTGATATTATCTTAGGAATGGATTGGTTAACTGCTTATCATGCCAGTGTAGACTGTTTTAAGAAGGAAGTGCAATTCAGATTACTATCTGGAGAGGAGTTCTGTTTTCAAGGATCGAAACCGAGAATTCGATCGAGTCTTATTTCTGTAATGAAGGCTCGGAAGATGTTAAGGAAAGAATGTGAAGGGTTCTTGGCCTATGTTGACGAGACGGACAAGAAAGAAGTAAGTTTAGAATCGCTTTCAGTGATCGGAGATTTTAAGGATGCGTATCAACTATCGGGAATTGAATCGTGTGACGGTGAGGAATCAGTATCCGTTACCCAGAATTGATGAACTATTTGACCAACTTCGGGGAGTGTGTTATTTCTCGAAGATAGATTTGAGATAGGGATATCGTTAGTTGAGAGTGAAAAAGAAGGATGTTGCGAAGACGACCTTTAAGACAAGGTACGATCATTATGAGTTTTTGGTTATGCCTGGATTGACGAACACGTCAGCTGCATTCATGGAGCTTATGAATAGAATTTTCAAGAGTTCTTGGATAAGTGTGTAAATGTGTTTATAGATGATATCTTGGTGTATTCGAAGACTAATAGGAACACGAGGAGCATTTGAGGTTAGTACTGTAGATCTTGAGGAAACAAAAAGTTGTATGCTAAATTCAAGAAGTGTGAATTTTGGCTTGAGAGAGTGGCATTCTTAGGGCATGTGGTATCTAAGGATGGGATTGAAGTGGATCCAACAAAAATAGAAGCTATAGTGAATTGGGAGAGACCAACCATGGTTAGCGAAATAAGAAGTTACTTGGGATTAGCTGGATATTATAGGAGATTTGTTGAGGGATTCTCAAAGTTGTCAGTACCGTTAACAAGGTTAATGCAGAAGGAGGCAAAGTTTGTTTGGTCGGAAGAATGTGAGAAAAAATTCCAAGAGCTGAAGCACAGGTTAGTGTCTGCACCAGTTCTTACCTTACCATCCGGATCGGACGAATTTGTGATCTAAAGTGACGCATCACTTAAAGGACTAGGCTGCGTGTTAATGCAGAATGATAAGGTAATAGCTTATATGTCAAGGCAATTGAAGAATCATGAGAAGAATTACCCAACCCATGATTTGGAGTTAGTAGCCGTGGTATTTGCATTGAAGATTTGGAGACATTACTTGTATGGGGTATTTTGTCAGATTTACACGGATCATAAGAGTCTTAAGTACATTTTAACCCAAAAGGAACTGAACATGAGGCAAAGGAGATGGTTAGAGCTGCTTAAGGATTATGATTGTACAATTTTGCATCACCCAGGAAAGGCCAATAAGGTGGCAGATGCTTTGAGTAGGAAGAATCGTGGAACCTTTGCGATGTTTATTTCTAAGGGGGTATGTACATGGAACAGTATTGAGGTTTAGGGTATAGAAGTGAGAGTTAAAGGGTATTTGGCTCAGTTGAGTATTCAGTCAACACTTTTGGACCGAATCAAGGAAGCACAAGGGATTGACGAGGAGGCTGTAAAGATACACGAGAGTATGGCAAAAGGAAAAGTAACAAATTTTTATATGGGAGACGATGGGATTTTGAGGTACCAATCGAGGATTTGGGTGCCAAGTAATGAAGGTATAAAAAGGGAGATTTTGAAAGAAGCTCACTGTTTGAGGTTTTCTATACATCCTGGAAGTACAAAGATGTATATGAATTCAAGGGAATCATTTTGGTGGAACAATATGAAGGGAGATGTGGTAAAATTTGTATCAAGATGTTTGGTATGTCAGCAAGTGAAGAGTGAAAAACAGAAACCGACAGGATTACTGCAGTCATTACCAATACCAGAATGGAAATGGGAGAATATAGCTATGGACTTAGTAGTGCGACTACCGAAGACGTTGAAAGGTCATAACGCAATTTGGGTTATAGTGGACAGATTTATGAAGTAAGCTCACTTTCTGGCAATTAAGGTGACAGATTCATAGGAGAAGTTGGTCAAGTTATATGTTGACGAGATTGTAAGGTTGCATGGAATACCAGTTTCGATAGTGTCAGATCGAGATGCGAAGTTCATGTCAAAATTTTGGAAGAGTCTACAACAAGCATTGGGTACCGAGTTGACAATGAGTACAACTTTTCACCCACAAACAGATGGACAGTCAGAGAGAACTATTCAGACTCTTGAAGATATGTTAAGAGCCACATCATTGGATTGGCAAGGGACTTGGGACGAACATCTGACGCTAGTGGAATTCGCCTACAACAACAGTTTTCAAGCTAGTATTTGTATGGCACCGTATGAAGCATTGTATGGATGGAAGTGTATATCACCTACATGTTAGGATGAAGTGGGTGAGAGGAAATTTACAGGGCCAAAGATTGTTCAAGTGACCGCAGACAAGGTACAACAGATTCGAAAATGGTTATTAACCGCTCAGAATAGACAGAAGTCATATGCAGATCACCGACGATGAGACTTGGAATTTCAGTTGGGGGATTACGTGTTCTTGAAGATTTCACCAACCAAAGGAGTCATGAGATTTCATATTCGCGGGAAGTTAAGCCCGAGATATGTGGAACCGTTCAAAATTTTGGAACAAGTTGGGCAGGTAGCCTATAAGTTGGCTTTACCACATGTACTAGCGGGAGTGCATAATGTATTTCATGTCTCGATGTTGAGGAAGTATATTTCCGACCCGAGCCATGTGATTGAGTATAGGCAGCTGAGATTTCGTGTCAACTTGAGTTATGATGAACAACCTGTGAAGATTGTGGATCGAAAAGATCAGATATTGAGAAGGTGAGTAATTCCTTATGTGAAAGTGCAGTGGAGCAACCACACTGAAAGAGAAGCAATGTGGGAGCTCGAGAGTGAGATGCGAGAGTCGTTATCCCACCCTGTTTTCTGATTGAGTGCGTTTGTTTTGGAGGACCAAACCCTTTTAAGGGGGTTATAATGTAATAACCTAAATTTTTTTATTAATTAATTTATTCCTTTTAATTAATAATTGTTTCCTTTAATAAATAAGTTGTTTTCCTTTTATTAAATGGATTAGTATAAATGGGCTTGAAGTATTGGGCTTAGGTTACCTTCTTGGACTTGGATTACCTTTTTGAATTAGGTTTTGGAAACCCAATCATATAAATACTCTTTTTTAACCTAGGAGCCTTATTATTTTCACAAACCAAGAAAGAAATAGAGAGAGTTCCGTGAAGAGAGAGAGAGAGAGAGAGGCGACAAGAGAGAGAAACCGAGAGAGAGAGAGAGAATTGCCGTGAGAAGAGAGGGAGTGGCCGAGGCTTGGAAGAAGGAAAGAGGAAGAAAAGCTAGATTGTTTTGGTGTTCTAAGATCAAACAAAGGTAAGGATTCGATCCGTATTGATTATTGTTCTTGGATTAAAACCTAGAAAATCCTAGAACATCTTTGGATTGAATTAGGGTTTGTAATATCATTATGTTGATTATTTGGGGATTGAATCTATGATAATTATGTTGAGAAGTAACATCAAATGAGAACCTGACATTGATGAATAATGATTAGGGTTTAGGGATGTTAAATTAAGGGTGTTGACCTAAATATTGCATGCTAGGGTTCATGGGAAGAATTAGGGTTTTGTATGTGTGTGTGTGTGCCGTGTGTGTGTGTGCTGTATATATGTTGTGTGCGTGCAATGTGTGTGTCGTGTGTGTACTGTATATAACGTGCAAGCAATCGAGGTAAGGGATTACGCTCTTTAGTAATTGAAGTATCCTTCTTTGAGATAGGATTCCATGAATTGTATTTGTTTACTACCAATGTGGCTGATAGTCTTATTCTAAATATTCTTTGATTTGAATGTCTATTTAAATAATCCTACCCTTGATATGTGTTGTTCAAATGGTATCCATGGTGATTGGATTTGTTATGTGTTCTTGTACCTATGAACATGAAGTGTGGAATTTGCTATATCTATTTGAAACTTGATGTAGCTAGCTTTGTCTGATTGAAAAGGACTTAGCAAGAATTGTCCGATTGAAAAGGACTTTATGTAATTTGGGTCTCCGATTGAAAAGGACTTTATGTGATTTGGGTCTAGCCTGATTAAAAAGGGTTAAGACATGTTTATACTACTTGATGAAGTAGTTTGATGATCATGATACATCTTGGCAAGGGAGCGCCCTGTAAAGGCGTAAGGTCTCTTGTCTGATGAGGGAGCGCCCTGTAAAGGCGTGGAGTCTCTTATCAAAATAAGGGAGCGTCCTGTAAAGACGTAAGGTCTCTTATTTAAAGAACACCCTGTAAAGGTGTAGTGTTACCTTGGAATTGACGAACTTTGTGTTTAGAGTCGTCATTGTGATTCTTGTGATAGTGCCACAATTTGCTTATTTGAAAAGTATATATTTATTGTACTCTTGAATGTACTTTAGTTGTAGTGAACCTTTTGTTGTTTATTCGATTGGCTCAGTTCATTTCGGTCATCTATTTCTTAGTACCCGGAGAGATCCCGTATGAACTTACCGAGCATTGTTCGCTCACCATTTCTTTATTTTCCCCTCCCAGGTAATCAGTAAGAGGAGTGGATCAGTCGTATGGATAGCGGCTTGGATCGAGGATCTAGGGTTCATTTATTAAACTTTAAGTATTATTGAGCTAGTGAGATGTACTAGCCGTTGAATTTTGAATACTATTTATTATGGTTTGATTATATTAGGGTTAGGGTTGTCGATTGAAATGCCCTCTTAATGACTTATTATTGATGTTTGGGAATTACTATGTTTTATCATGAAAATTGAGGTAGTTACAGAAATTGTGTAAATGAGATTAGTATAAAATTTATAATAAGTTTGTTATGTGTGAAAAATGTAGTTATATTTATTTTAATTTTGACCTCCATCTATAATAATTTTGAAAGATTATCATGAAATTTTACCCATGTACTCCTTCTGTGCCAAAATAATACAATATTCAATTTTAGCTTTAGTAGTGAAATCTAAAGAAATAGGAATTTATTATTTTCGTCCCAAAAAATGAACAATTTTAACTTTAATAAACTTTAATAAATAAAAAATTATTTCTTCTGTTCCAAAGTACATACTCCCTCCCTCCGTCCCATTAATAACTTCACCTTTTACCCAAAATGGCGTCCCGTTAGAAGCTTCACCTTTCCTTTTTTGGCAAAGAATCTTTACTATTTTCTCCACTCATTCTCTCTCCTATTTCACTATTACACTCACAACACTTTTCAAATTTACTATTTCCTCCACTCATTCTCTCTCCTATTTTACTATTACACTCACAACATTTTCTTCATCCTTAATTTGCGTGTCGAGTCTAAAATGGTGAAGTAATTATTGGGACGGAGGGAGTACAAAGTATTTTTTTTTAAAAGAAATAAATTTATTAATTTCATCCGCAAACAATTAAGAGTTGACTATTTAAAAATAACGATAACTCAACCCAAATGGAGATAATATGATAGACTATAATCACACGAGAGAAACAATCAGACAAAACATTGGCACAACGACATAAATGAGAAAAAGAAAAACAGAAAATTTTGGGAGAAACTTGTTTCTCCATAAGTTATAAAAAGTCATGTTTTTAAATATATCGACTTGGTGTTTTAAAGCCTAAACTCAATGTTTTAAGGCCTAAACTCGCAATTTTATTTTCTAGCTTAAACTCACTGTTTTCACGCCTAAACTCACTATTTTATTTTCTAGGTATTTTAAGGCCTAAACTCAATATTTTAAGGTCTAAACTCGATACTTTTAAGAATGAAAAGTGAACTTTTTATAACTTATGGAGAAACAAGTTTCCCATAAAACTAACTCAAAGAAAAATAAAAAGAAGGATGCGTTTCTAAACAAATTTTGTCGCACAATATCCCGAGATGAGGCACAAATATACTCCCTCCGTTCCAGTTCAATTGATACTTATTTCTTTTTTGGTCCGTCCCACACCAATTGATACTTACCCAAAATGGAAATGAATCTTCACTATTTACCCCACTCATTCTCTCTCCTATTTTACTTTTTTACTCACAACATTCTCTCTCCTAATTATTCCTCCCACTCATTCTCTCTCCTATTTTACTTTTACACTCACAACATTTTCTCTCCACTTTTTCTCTTTCTTACCTTTCCTAAATATGTGTGCCATTTTTTTTTGATATCTAATGAACTGGGACGGAGGGAGTATTTTTTTAATATTAACTTGAACACTTCTAGTATTGGCATTTAAAAATTTCTCACTCGAAAAGTATTTAATTTTGAAAACCTGACTACCAAGAGAACCTGGGTCGGGAAAAAACCTTCAACCAAGCATTTCAAGAATTATGTTGTTAAAGAGCTGCAGGTTGCTACAATCCAAACTGTAAGTCGTAGTTGTTTCACATGTTTTTACCAAGTATGATTTTTAATTGTTAGGATTTGTATCTTTCTTATATTTAGAATATATTTGTAAATATATTCTTTAGTTTATTTAGTTGTTATTATTTATATACTAACCTATTAATTATTTTCCTTGTTATATTGTATCTTTTAATTATTTTGTATCACTCACATTTATTAGGAAACTCTATTTGTGGGTAAGATCAAAACAAGAAAGAATTCAAGTTAATGAAGTATTTGTAATCTTTCTGTAGACTTTATTCTAGGAAAGTGTAAAAAGGATTTGTTGGAAAAATACTACAAGATATACATGAATTTGAAAGGAAGGTCTTTATATGGTTTAGGACTTCTTTTTTTCTTAAAGGAATCCAAGATAAGTAAGGATTAACTTGATTGACAAAAGTTCAAAGAAAGGTAGAAGTCTAAATATGGAGGATCTTGTCAAGCAAATCATTCCCTGCAACTTAGAATTTTCACTCATTTATAAGAAGATTACACGGTTCATTCATAGACACGTCTTTTGATGATGCATTCCCGCAATTCCAAAAGAGAGATCAGCTGTTTTTGATTGCTTTTGTGAGAATTATTTTGTTACACAAAGTTCTCCTTAAACTTGTGTTTTTAATGTTTAAGTATTTTGTTTCTTCTCTTGTTTCTTTGTAACCAAACCATTAAATCGTTTATTAAAAAAAATATTTTGTTGTTTACAACAAGTTGATATAGATAAGTGGTAAACATTGTTTTTATTTCGTGTTTTGTATTTATATTCTGCTGCAAATCTGTCCGTATGGTCCTTGGTGTCATCACATCAGGACTAACACCAGTACTTTGTTTTTCTGTCCGACCGTTCTAGCTACTCAATTTCTTTTAATTGGTATCAGAGCTCAACTCGATTACACTAAGTAAGATCCATAAAGAGTACTCCCTCCGTCCCAAACCTAGATACCCGTTTATTGTTTGGCGCGAAAATTAAGGAAAGTGGGTAATGGAGAAAGTGTTGTGAGTATAAAAGTAAAATAGGAGAGAGAATGAGTGAAGGGAATAGTAAAGTTGATTGGTGTTGTGAGTATAAAAGTAAAATAGGAGAGAGAATGAGTGGAGAGAATATTAAAGATTCTTTGCCATTTTAGAAAAGGAGTATGTTAGTTTGGGACGCCCAAAATGGCAAAATGGGTATCTAGGTTTGGGACGGAGTCATTATGGATGGTAATTTGAGTCAATATCGTCCTCCTGTTTTAGATGGTACAAACTATGCTATATGTAAAGCTAATATTCGTCTTTACATCAAAGCAATTGATGAGAGGTCGTGGCTAAGCATAATTGTCCCATGGTCTCCTGCTAAGGTTGAAAGCAAGGATGTAGTGGGTGAAATCCCTGAAAAATCCTACAAACTTAAACCTGAGAAAGACTGGACTACAATAGAAATTACCCTAGCTAATTATAATTCTAGAGCTCTAGGTGCTATATCAAGTCATGTTGATAAACACATGATTCACCTAGTAATTAATCAGAATATAGCAAAAATAGCTTGGGATATTTTGCAAGGTCATTGTGAAGGTGATGATAGTGTAAAGGCTACTAGCTTGAGAATTCTCATGACCAAGTTTGAAAACTTGAGTATGAATGATAATGAAAACATTAAAAGCTATTCTGCGAAATTAAGGGAAATATCAAATGAATGTCTTTCACTAGGTGAGCCTATATCAAATGCAAGGTTGGTAAGTAAGATGTTGAGAACTGTAACTGAAAAATTTAACATCAAAATTGATGCTGTCGAAGAAGCACATGACACCACAACTATGAAATTAGATACTCTTGTGAGTATTCTGATCATGTTCAAAATGAATCTGTCAACTCAACAGCAACATAAGGCAGATATTATTACTCTTGTTGATGCTCTTTCCAGTGCCTCCAAAGTTTCTAAAGAGATTGTAGAAATCTCTAAGGAAATAGATAAATCTAATTTGAAAATTGAAGATGTGGCTTTACTCACCAAAAGGTTTACATCATTTTTAAGTAAGAAAAAGGATAACAAGTTTTCATCAGAAAGACAAAACACATCAATTTTTGAAAATTCTGAGTAGGATAATGGAAATACATTTAAACAACCTAAAAGTTTTTCAAAAAGGAAACATGATTCTGTTCAATGTAGAGCCTGTAAAGGCTTTGGTCACTTTTCTAGTGAGTGTGCCAATAATCTGAAGAAAAAGGAGATGATATTATGTGCAACCCTTAGTGACAGCGAAGATGAAGATGAGACTGTAAACCTAGCAGTCATGGAAATTTCATCTCAAAATCACGAAAATCATTCTGATGTTACTTCATATGTAGTTACACTAGAGATCACACCTTTTGACTTTGAGTTCAAATGCTTCAATTCTTCTATTTCTGAAAAACCAGAGTATGAAGAGGATTGTGATGGTAATTTTGAGGAACTTCATGAGGAATCATGAGGAATACACTGATTTTTTTGCCGATTGGCAAAAACGTGTTGAAAAACTTGATGTTTTTTAAAAGGTCAATGAGAAACTCTCTACTGAAATTTCTTCTTTAAAATCTGATCTTGACAGAGTTTCCATTGAGAATGACAATCAAAAGGATTCTATAGCCAAACTTGAGGTCATGCTCACCAACATGATATTGAACTTTAGAAAACCAAAACTGAAATTGAAAAAGCGAATGTGACTTTTAAAAAGTTAAAACTCTGGAAAAAGCTAAACTTGAATAAGTTTTGAACTTGGTAAGTCAAACTAAAACTGGTATTGCCTATGAATCCACTTTTGTAAAATAATGTGAAGGTACCTCCAAATCTAAAGTTTTTCAAGAGGTAGAGTTCAAACATAAGAGAAGGAAGTTTATGTGTCATTACTGTTTTGATACAGGTCATATCTGGCCCTTTTACTATCAAAGGATTCATGACCTTAGGGAATCTACTCCCCAGATGAAAGCAGAGATGTACTCACACCACAGCTCACATCGCCAAAATTCTGGGTGATTCGTGTGGGTTGTGAAGAAGGAAGAGGAGTGTAAGGATGTTTTCACTTCTTCGAATAGCAGTGTGTCTAGCTCTTGATATTTTGATAGTGGGTGCTCAATACACATGACATGTACAATTAAATTCATGTCTGATTACTCTCCTGTGAATGGAGGAATTGTGAAATATGGAGGTGGTGCCCAAGGTAAGATTGTTGGTAAAGGAACCTTGAGTGTTGAGGGTCTACCAAATCTCCATAATATTCTTCATGTAGAAGGCCATAAGGTCAATCTTATAAGCATTATTCATTTGTGTGACGATGATATGCATTTGAAATTTGATAAGCAAGTTTGTGAGGTTTTTGATAAAACTGACAATTGTGTCTTTAAAGGATTTAAAACTTCTGACAATTGCTATAAGTTTTGTGATATTACAAGTTTTGTTGAATAGCTGGAGACTGCCAATGAAAAATATGAACAGAAAATTCTAGATGAAAAGCAAGAGAATACAGAAAAGACTGATGTATCTCATGATGTGATCACATTGCACCTCACATCAGCAGAATCTAATGGCTGTTCAGATTCAGAGGCATCCTCCAGCAGCTCAGATAGTGAAGAAGCAGGTATGGATAGGTCCAGAGACATTTCAAGCAAAATACAAATGGACCATTCTGTCTCACAAGTGGATGGAGACGTGCATGCAAAGGTAAGCACCAGACTGGAGGCTAGAGTCAATTACAAAGACTCTGCTAGTCTAAACTGGTCATCATCCGTGTTACCCAAGATAAGTATTTGTCATTATGTATCTAATATTAAGCCCAAAATTGTTGAAATAATGAAAAATGAGTGGGGTACTGATGATATGAAGAGTATAATTGGGGTTTATTTTTGTATTGGAAATAATATGGTCTCGTAGTACAATCAAAACTATGCTTCTCCCTCTAAAGGCAGGTGTTGCTCTCAATTTTTTAGGATGAATAAAATGATTAAGGACCATGGACATAAAAATAATGTGTTATTTGCACTACCAGAAAAACATGTTTTAGCGGCGGAAATTTCCGCCGCTAAAGTCACAATTCCGTCGCTAAAGGTAATTATCGACGGAAAAATTCCGTCGGTGGTCCGCCTCTATCATCCCGCCGCAGTGGTCCGATGGACCAAATTCCGTCGGTATACTTTTGATTTTACCGACGGAATTAATATTCCGTCGGTGATCTTTTGATATTAGCGACGGAAATTTCCGTCGCTGAATTAATATAATTTAATTAAATTTTTATTCCAGCAACGGAATATTTCGCCGGTGAAAATAAAAATTTAATTAAAATGAATTAATACAGCGACAGAAATTTTCGTCGCTGAATTAATATAATTTAATTAAATTTTTATTTTCACCGGAGAAATATTCCGTCGCTGGAATAAAAAAATTAATTAAATTATATTAATTCAGCGACGGAAATTTCCGTCGCTATATTAATTAATTTTAATTAAATTTTTATTCCAGCGACGGAATATTTCGCCGGTGAAAATAAAAATTAAATTAAATTAAATTAAAATTAATTGATATAGCGGCGAAAATTTCCGTCGCTGGGATAAAAAATTTAATTAAAATATTATTAATACAGCGACGAAAATTTCCGTCGCTGATAATGCAATAAAATAAAAAAAATAATTTAAAATATCAATTAACCAATTTTTTTTGTACCTGATATAACAATTCAATTGATAAAACTAAAACTATAAATCTAAAAACCAAATATTAGCGTACCAAATAGGTGGGGGGGGGGCTCCCGCGGGTACCAAATCGGTGGGGAGGCGGGGGGACATCCCAGTACCCAAAATGTAATATACAAACAAATATCACAAATGTTATTACAAAAACGTATAAAATAGTACGAAATTAACTCGGGGGGGGGGATTTGGGAGGCTGAAAATTATCGCCACTGCTCTAGATTCTGCATCTGGGCCATCAACATCTCAAATTTACTATTCGTCTCCTCCTGATGCTGCGCAAGCTCTGCCCTAGCCTGTGCCTTAGCCTCCGCAAGCTCTGCCCTAGCCTGTGCGTGAGCCTCCGCAAGAGCCTCTGCAGCCACGCGTCTCTCCTCAGCCAGCTGAGCCTCCAAAGTGTCGATCCTCGGATCATTATACCGAGTATCGGGCGTGAAAAGATTTGGCCGACGGCCGGTCGACGTCGATGGGCATTGCAGCCCGTAATCCCCCATCCCTAACACTCGGTCTCCTCTCTTTGGATGTCCATCCGAGGTGACCGAGCGCCAAACTTCAGGCACGAAAGGAACGGGCTGGCCGAGAGGAGTACCTTAGAGAACAACGGCGGCTTGATATGTACTCTGTCAAAATAAAACAAACAAATATAATCATATACACAATGTAATGTACATAAATAAATTTACATATTCAAAATCAAGTCATTTAAATATAAATAAATTTACTTACAAAGGCATTAGTAGAGCGATCGTCAACCCATTGCGGAGGTTGATCGGGCGATGTAGGAGCTCGAACATGGGTGCTAACGAAAACATCAAAAAAACTGACATCTGGGCCATATTCCTTTTCCTATAAATAAAAGAAGCGAGATTATTATTTTGAAATTGTATAAATGCAACATTTAGCTTCCCATATTATCCTTGTGATAAAAAAATGTTCTCTTTAATCACTAAAGTTGTGAGTATAATATTTACTTAATTCATTAGGATTTAGGGGTAATCTTAGAAAAGAAAACATACACTACATTTACACTAAAATCATGGATTTCATAGCATCAACATGGCTCCCAGCTAACATACGTACATAAACCTATTTAAAAGCATGCATACACTACATTTAAACTAACACCCCATGTATTTCTTATCATTTACACTAACACCCACCAACAACGTGCATACAACCGTCCTGTTTGGTTTCAAAGTCAATTAAACTAAAACCATGGATTTCATAGCATCAACATGGCTCCCAGCTAACATACGTACATAAACTGATTTAAAAGCATGCATACACTACATTTAAACTAACACCCCATGTATTTCTTATCATTTACACTAACACCCACCAACAATGTGCATACAACCGTCCTGTTTGATTTCAAAGTCAATTAAACTAAAATCATGGATTTCATAGCATCAACATGGCTCCCAGCTAACATACGTATATAAACTGATTTCAAAGCATGCATACACTACATTTAAACTAACATACATACCATACGGTAGTGATGCTCGCCGACTGGTATCGTCCCCATCGTATGCTTTATCGCCGACCCCGTGGAGCCTGCTCTATTTGCCCGAGCCTGTTGGGCGATAGCTATCGCCCCATCCGACGACCAATGTTCGCAAAAGAGAAGAAACACCTCCTCGGTCATCCAAGGAGGTGTCAAGGGCTGTAATTTCGCCTCGAGCCGCTTAATATAAAATTTAGACTTCGTCATACCTATAAAAAATATGAATATCTTGTAAACATATAATGATAACATTATAAAATTAAAAGAGTATAATCATTGTTAATTAAACTAATTAAGGATAGATAAATATGTTACCAATATGATCCCGAAATAACTTCGAACACTGTTTCTTGAAAACATATTTAACCGACGCCTCGTCGATATCCGGCCTCCATGTAAATTTCAACTACAACATATAATGATAACATCACAAAACTAAAAGATTATAATCATTATTAACTATAACATTTTAATAACAAACTAACATTTAAGTTTTAAACAAAAACCATTATAACCTCTAAACCCTAAGCCTTAACCCCTAAACCATAAACCTTAAACCCTAAACCCTAACCCCTAAACCATAAACCCTAAACCCTAGCTAAACCCTATACCCCGAAACCCTAAACCCTAAAACCTAAATCTCAAATCTCATATACTTATAACCGTTTGAAATTTCAGTCAGTTTTTTAACGTTTCCACTTAGTTTTTTAGAATTTCAGTCAGTTTTTTAACGTTTGCAGTTAGTTTATTAGAATTTCAGTCAGTTTTTTAAGGTTTTCAGTTAGTTTTTTAGAATTTCAATCAGTTTTTTAATGTTTTCAATCAGTTTTTTAACGTTTTCAGTTAGTTTATTGAAGTTCCAGCCAGTTTTTTAACGTTTTCAGTTAGTTTTTTAGAATTTCAGTCAGTTTTTTAATGTTTCCAATTAGTTTTTTAATGTTTTCAGTTAGTTTTTCAAAATTTCAGTTAGTTTTTTGAAATTTCAGTCAATTTTCTAACGTTTCTAGTTAAATTTTTTAATGTTTTCAGTTAGTTATTTTGTTAATTAGTTCTAAAAATAATTAAAAATTAAATGTTATAATCACCGACGGAATATTTCCGTCGCTGATAAATAAAAAAAAATAAAAAAACAAAAATTATTTATCACCGACGGAATAATTTCGTCGCTGTTTAATTAAAAATGAAATGCTATAATCACCGACGGAATAAATCCGTCCCTGATAAATTAAAAAAATAAAAAAAAATTAATTTATCACCGACGGAAATATTTCGCCGCTGGTTTATTTAAATAAAAATAAAAAATATTTAATTTCTACCGACGGAATTATTTCGTCGCTGATTAATTAAAAATAATTAAAAATTAAATGTTATAATCACCGACGGAATATTTCCGTCGCTGATAAATAAAAAAATTAATTTATCACCGACGAAAATATTCTGTCACTGGTTTATTTAAAAAAATTTAAAAATTAATTAATTTCTACCGACGGAATAATTCCGTCGCTGATTAATTAAAAATAATTAAAAATTAAATGTTATAATCACCGACGAAATATTTTCGTCGCTGATAAATAAAAAAAATTAAAAAAAATTAATTTATCACCGACGAAAATATTCCGTCGCCGATTTATTTTAAAAAAAATTTAAAAAATAATTAATTTCTACCGACGGAATAATTCCGCCGCTGATTAATTAAAAATAATTAAAAATTAAATTTTATAATCACCGATGGAATATTTCCGTCCCTGATAAATAAAAAAAATAAAAAACAAAATTAATTTATCACCGATGAAAATATTCCGTCTCTGGTTTATTTAAAAAAATAAAAAAATATTAACTTTTCACCGACGGAATAATTTCGTCGCGGAGAAAGAACTAGCGATGGAATATTTCGTCGGTAAATCAGGCGCAATCTAGTGGCGGTAATGAAACGAATATTCGAGGAATATTCGTTTTTAGCGACGGAAGTCAGCGACGGAATTCAATTCCCTCGGTAAAGTTGACACCAAAATTATTTCGTCGCTATAGCATAATTTTCGTCGCTATATAGCGACGGAATGATTCCGTCGCTGTTGATTCCGTCGGTAAAGACTCAGTTTCTGGTAGTGTTGTCTTTTGTGATAATCTAGGTGCTGTAGACGTTTCAAAAAATCCTGTTCAACACTCTCGCAATAAACACGAAGACATTAGATATCATTTTATTCGAGACCTTATTGAGCATAACTTTTTTAGCCCAGATCCTGTAAGAACTGAAAACCAGTTGACTAACATTTTCACCAATGCCATTGATTTTGAGAGACTTTACACTCTAAGAAAGTTTCTTTATTTGTGTGTCATCTGATAGTGTGATCCCCTGTGTAGTCACATCATGGTATACACCTGTATTATAGATTATTAAAAAAAAATGCATACATATTAGTTTAATTTACATTATATATCTAATTGTGGTCACTTGAATTCCTCCCTTAACTTGTCACATATTTGGATTGTAAACTTTTCCAATGTATGTTAGCTAATGTTAACTTACTTTTTATTCTATTGGATGTCTCTTAGTGGGTGCCAAATTTAAAGGGAAACAACTGTTCCACCCACTGTATGAAGGCACTATAATGTGATCAAACGATATCAAGATAATAGTTTGTGTCGAATTTGATAAAATCATTTGAAAAAGAGCTATCATTGGGAGTAAATAAGAGTGAAAGTTACCCACAATTTAATTTCCCAAAACAAAAAATTGGTGGGTGCATTATAAAGGCTGATAATACTGGAAAATAGTTCATTGACTTACTTGGAAAAGATGAGTTCCCGAGTTTGATTTCATACTACAATACTGAGATATATACATCGCTTGATTGTACATTATTCATTATAGTCTATTCATAAATTTAGGTCATCCTTGTTATTGGTGAAAATATTACTCAAGTTTTTTTTTTCTTCCCACAATTTTTCGGCTAAAAATCATGTGCTCAATGACTATCCAACCAACTTTGATTTTTGTCTAATAGTTTGTGGTTATAGGGAGCGTGCTCTATGATATTGTTTTATATTTTTTATAGCAGGTACATTACCACAAAATAAAATATCTTAATGCCATTTTTTTGAAATACTTAATCTCCATGAAATTTAAAAAGGATGGAGAAGCAGTTTTGGTAATTACCATCCACTATTTTTCGACTCCCTATACCCCTTTACTCATCTCTCATCGGCTACCACCGTCTTTCTCTATTTCGTTGGAGGGAACACAAAGTGTTGTGTACGGTGTGATTTCTTATGTGGTCACATCTTGACTCACATGCTGACGCATTTTCATATTGATATCCTCCATTCTGGTCAAAAAAGGGGAGAGTAAGTTAAAAGGGGAGATACAACTGAAGTTTGATGATAAGCTGTATCAAATTCAGGGGGAGTTGGATCATTTAATAATTTAGGGGGAGTTTCTATATTTGGTTGATTTATTGGCTTGATCGTAAGATATTTATCAAATGTTGTTTTGATAAAAAAGCTACAAATCAGGGGGAGATTATAAGTGTGAGTTGTTTCACACATTTTTACCAAAGATTGATTTCTAATTATTAGAATTTGTATCTTTCTTATTTTTAGAATATATTTTTAAATATCTTCTTTAGTTTATTTAATTGTTATTATTTATTTACTAACTTATTAATTAGTTTCCTTGTTATAGTGTATCTTTTGATTATTTTGTAGGACTTTTATATATATTAGGAAACTCTATTTATGTGTAAGATAAATACAAGAAAAAATTCAAGTCAATAAAGGAAGTATTTGTGATATTCCTGTTTTGGTAGAAAAAACAATAAAGTAGAATCTTAACTAGGTTTAGTGTGTGGATTGAATAATAAGGAGGGAACTATGGAATTCGATTATATGGAACAAAAGAATGAAAAAGAGATAACGACAACACGATTTGTTAACGAGGAAAACCTTGGAGGTGATAACCTCTTTGGAAAAAACCCCGGGAGTTAGGTCTCCAACCTTAAAGGTTTCACTATAATAATCACGATTACAACTTTGGAAGATAATGGAGAGGATTACAAGAGCTTGTGTGTAGAGTGTGTGCGTATGAGCATGAATATGTTTTTTCGTCTCCATTTCCCCTTAAATACAAGTAGATATGAAAGAGTCAATATGGTTCCTATAATCTCGGCATTTTGGTTTATCACTTCAACCTCCGTGAGACCAAGTCGCCCTAGCCGTTTGAAGATCTGTTGAACGTGCTTGGAGATTGTTCCGCATTCCTCTCTTAATTACTGAAAAATAAGAATAAGAATATTAGGAAATATTGAACAAGTAAATATTAAAACAATACTTACAGTGTAATGACATCTCGATATGCAGGATCAATTGAAGATGTCGCCATGTTGAAAAATGCCCACAACAATTTGTCCCCAAAAACATTTGACTATGTTGGCAACTGAAGAGGCAAAATGTTTTTCTCTTGATTAACCGTTCATCTTCTAACTGGCTTCAATGCGACGGTTAGGGATACGAGGCGATTAAAAAGGAAGAGTTTTGATAACCGCAATTCTGGATAACTATTGTGATCATCCAATCTTCTCCAAATCCTTTATCCAAATCAGACGTCTCCTACTATATTACGGGGAGAGTAATCTTCCCAAGCATACAGTTTTCATCTTTCCTCTATAATTACGACGCTCTTAAGTAAGTCAGAATCAACGTATCACTTGGCTATTTTATTGAATCCTGCTAACATCTATTCTTATATGCAGTGACTTTCTCCGGCTTGACAACAAGTGATATTGTGGCCAAATATAAAGGTAAGATGAAAGCGGAAGGGAACATACCAGAGATAGATAAGATTACTCCGAAGAGAAAAAGGGTGGAACAAATCTCCGGTGTAGAGAAACAAATTTGGAACGAAGAAGTGTTGGAAAATCAGGTAAGAGTTACTTTTGAAACGTGGACACCTTGATCCTCTTTTATTTTTTTAGTAAAATACCTCTTCTTGTTTGATGATAGATTGTCTCGATGGCTAAATTAATGTCCAAAGAAATTAGGACATTGAGGGAAAAATGCGATACCTACGACATGAGTAAGGTTGAATATGAGAAGGACTTGAAGGAAGCTGCAAGCATAATAAGGGAAAGGGGATTGGAGATCAGGGACAAGAATGAAGAGATATTAAAATGGCGGTCCAGGCTCGCAAGCGTTGACATCAGTCATGAAAGGGAGATGGAAGCATTTCGGGACGACTTGGTGCATGAGACTGCAAAAGCTGTCTTTGAAACTAGAATCCAAATGATTGAGGAATATCAGGCAGGAGAGCATGTGAGTTGGAACCTGAATGAAGAGAAAATGGCTTTGCAGCGAATTCACGAGGAAAAAGCAATCGATGATTTCAAGGATCTGGAACAGGCTGGTGAGGACACCGATCTGGGGTGATTTTTAGAAACCCGGTGAAGTTAGTCCAGAGCAATACCTCCGACAGATGCCACCTGAAAAAGGTAAAATAACTTGGTTCTTGGTATTTTGTTAATGTTTACTGGGGTGGAATCCCTTAAGACAATTTTTATTTTCGTTTGGTTTGTAATGGGTCCATAAGGACTAAAGACAATCTTTTTTATGTGTTGGGTTGGTCCAACACTTGTGCTCGTTTACTGTTGGTAGTTCGGATACTTTATGGTTTCTTTAGTTTAGTTATGGTTTAATAGTTTTCAAGCACGTCAAGGCTTGTTTCTTTTGGATAATTTTTTGTATGGCGACATGATAGTATGTCGAAATGATAGATACTTAGGATGACATTTATACGTCATAAACCGTAGATACTTAGATGACACGTATATGCCATAAACCGTAGATACTTAGATGACACGAATATGCCATAACCATAAGAATAATACTTAAGATCAATCATCTAACTGAGTGGGAATGGGTAAGCTATATGAGTTTACCCATATAGGCCCACCCCACACCTCAATTAGTGAGATAACTTGCACTCCAGGCGAAGGTGTGGTAACCCAACTTCTTAAGAAAGAGGTAATTAACTCTTTAAACCTTAGAAGGGATTGTGTACCTTTACTTAAGAAGAGATGGCCAGTCTCTAACGGAGGAGAAATCGTTGTTCGTTGCGTGCATTCGATATGTCCTCATGTAAATGTGTCGATACCTCATAATATAGAAACACGTTAAAAACGGACGCCAACTAAAGTTGACGTCTCTCCACAAAGTGTATTAGCGACATCTTAACTTGTAAATAATAAAAAAGATGCATAGGAGAAAAGAAAGGTTGTAAAGAATTAAAAGACGATTCATACCTGGAAAGATGAGTTCATGGGAAATCATATTTAAATGTAATACCTTTTGAGATGAATGGCATTCCAACTTCGCGGTATCATTTGGCCATCCAAGGTTGCAAGGCGATATGCTCCTTTTCCGGCTTGTGCATCTATTAAGTAGGGTCCCTCCCATTTTGGGGCGAGCTTGCCTGCATTGGGCTCCTTGGTATTTTGGAATGCCTTTCGTAGGACTAAGTCTCCTACTTGAAACCTTCTAACCCTTACGTTTTTATTGTAAGATCGGGCTACCCTTTGCTGATACGCTGCCATGCGAACTTTGGCCATGTCCCTTAGCTCGTCCACAGTATCCAGGTCATGTATCAAGATGTCTTTATTATGTTCAAATGTCAGTAAGCTGTATCTTGCCGTTGGTACAAGGACTTCTGCTGGAATAACAGATTCAGTTCCAAATACAAGCGAATAGGGGGTTTGACCAGTAGCATTCTTAGATGTCGTCCTGTCAGCCCATAGGACCATTGGTAACTCTTCTGCCCAACGTCCTTTCTTCTTGTTTAGTCTCTTTTTTAAGTTGCTGATTATTATTTTGTTGCTAGACTCTGCCTGTCCATTGGCTTGAGGGTGAACAGGCGAAGATGTCACCATCTTAACACCCCAAGATGTCAAGAAATCTTGGGTCCTCTTCTTTGATGAATTGAGAGCCGTTGTCACAAATTATCTCTGATGGAATTCCGAATCGGCTGAATATGTTCCTTTTGATAAAAGATATCACTTCTTTGTCACGAACTTGCACATATGCCTCAGCCTCCACCCATTTAGAAAAGTAGTCTGTCATGGCCAAAAGAAATACTCGTCCTCCTGGTGCTATGGGAAGTTTTCCTACTATGTCCATTCCCCAAACCATAAAAGGCCATGGTGACAGGATAGGATCTAGCGATTCAGTGGTGCAGTGCGGGATGTCCCCATGTCGTTGACGGGAATCACATTTCTTTGCGTAGTCAACGGCATCTTTTCTCATTGTAGGCCGAAATAGCCCATTCTAAGAGCTTTAGTATGTAAACTTACGCCCCTGTATGATTTCTACAATCTCCTTCGTGCGGCTCCTTGAGAACCCGATGGGCTCTATACGCCTCTAGACATCTTAAGTAGTGACTGCGGCGAGATTTTCTAAACAAGAGATTATCAATAAGTACATATTTAGATACTCTTACCACAGAAGGCTCTTGCATTTTTCTCCTCGACTGGGATCGTATCATCTAAGAGATATTTGATAATAGGAGCTGTCCAAGAGGTTCTTTGCAGGAGAGGCAAGTATGTCGGCATCTAGGGGCGAACATCTCAAGATGGTCAATTCTTGGGATGTCAACATGTATGATTGGGATACTTGGTTTGTGAGAAGCTTTTGAAGGCTGAACCCAAGTTCGCAGAGCATACGCTTGAGAATTTTCTTCCCGTGGGATTTGTTCCAAGGAAAATGTTTTGAATTTGGCCGAAATAATTTTTACGATTTCCAAATATGTTGTCATCTTAGCGTTTTTCGCGACGTAGGACCCGTTGTACTGATTAACAATTAGTAATGAATCCATGAACACCCGGATATGCTTGACATCTAAGTCTTGGGCTGCAGTTAAACCTGCAATTAGAGCCTCATACTCGCTTCATTGTTGGTAGCCTTGAAAGCTGCAACTGATAGATTGTGGTATTATGTCCCCTTGTGGCGATTTTAGTACAACTCCAAGACCTGTACCTCTCATGTTAGAAGCACCGTCCGTGTAGAGAGTCCAAATTTTTAGGATGTCATCATCTTGAAGTTGTTGTACTTCCAATTCCACCTCTTGTTGTAAGGTCGGATGAAATCGGCCACAAAATCAGCCGGGGCTTGGGATTTTATTGCGGTTACAGGCTCGTACTTGATGTCGTATGTGCTTAATTGTACAGACCATTTCGCCATTCGACTGACATCTCTGGTTTTCTCATGACATTCTTAATAGGATAGTTAGTGCGTACAATAATAGTATGTGTTTCAAAATAGTGCCTTAACTTAATAGAAAGCAATTATCAAAGCTAAAATTAATTTTTGTAAATGAGAATACCTGGTCTCGGCTTCTAAGAGTGTCTTACTTATATAGTAGATGGGTTGCTGATTACCATCTCGTTACGTCACCAAGACTACGCTTACGGCGCCTTCGGACACTTGCTAGGTAGATGTAAAGACGTTCTTCCATCGAGGTTTGGCCAATAAGGGAGGTGTCGACGGGTAAGTTTTGAGCTCACTGAAAAGCTTCTTCATGTTGTTCCTCCCATTGGAACTTCTTGTTCTTTCTTAAGATGTCGTAGAAAGGTTTGCATCGATCTGAGGATTTGGAAATGAATCTAGTGAGTGCGGCAATTTTCCTGTCAATCTTTGGACGTCCTTGACGGAATTGAGGTGATGACGGAGTTGAGAATAGCGCGTATTTGTTACGGGGCGGCTTCAATGCCTCTTTTAGTAACCATATAACCCGAAACTTGCCGGCCTTCATTCCGAAGTTGCATTTAGATGGATTAAGTTTCATATTGAAACAATCCAAGATGTCAAAAGCTTGAGAGAGGTTGCTTATGTGATCCTCGGCCTTCTTGGATTTTACTACCATGTCGTCGATGTATACCTCCATTGTGTCCCCAATCTGATCCTTAAACATATTGTTGACGAGCCTTTGATACGTTGCACTTTGCATTTTTTAGTCCAAAAGGCATGGCAATATAACAATAAATACCTGTGGGGGTTATGAAGGCGTGTCCTCTTGGTCGAGATGGTTCCATCTGAATTTGTTGAAATCCGAGGACGCGTCCATGAAAGTGAGGAGTTCGTGACCTGAAGTGGCATCAACTAGTGAATCTATGTGCGGCAAAGGGAAAGGATCTTTTGGGCGAGCTTTATTTAAGTCGGTGAAGTCGACGCAAACTCGCCATTTCCCGTTTCTCTTCTCTACCACAACCACATTCGCCAACCATCTTGGATAATCGACCTCCAGCATCATGTTGGCTTTGAGTAAGTGCTCTACCTCTTCCTTGATGATCTGATTTCTGGTTTCTGCAAACTTTCTACGTTTCTGGTGCACTGGTTTAAAGCTAGGATCTATGTTAAGTTTGTGAGTGATGACATCTTTGCTAATGCCTGTCATGTCATCATGTTTCCAAGCGAAACTCTTTATTCTGCTTCTTAATAGGTTCACAAGCTTCTCTTCTATATCTGACGGGATGTCAGTGCCAATAAGTACTTTGATGTCCGGGTTGGAAGGATCTAACAAGACTTCTTTCACATCATCCTCCCTAGCTTCCAGGACTTCACGTACTTTCCTCGGTAATTGCTATGCTTGTTTTGGAGATGTAGACGCCTTCATTGAAGTTTTGTAACATTCCTTGGCCACCTGTTGATCACTGTAAATCTTAGCGACACCCCAAGGTGTTGGAAACTTCACACACTGATGGTAAGTGGAGGGTACGACCTTCATTCCGTGAATCCATGGTCTTCCAAGAATGACATTGTAAGATGTTGCGCAATCAATTACGCAGAACCGCTCCATGGTGTTGAGGCCCTTTGAGTATATTGGAAGCTTTATCTCCCCCACCGTTTCTTTGACTTCACCACTGAAGCCTACCAAAGATTGAAGACTTTTTGACAATCTCCGATTCGGGATGTTCATTTCCTTAAGGGTACCCAACATAATAAGATTGACGGAGCTGCCCCATCTACCAGAATACGTCGTATTGTACAGTTGGCGATCTGCAAGGAAATAACTAGACCGTCATGATGGGGTTCCAGCAAGTTATCACGATCACTTTCATCAAAGGTAATTGGATCCGGGCAAGGTGTCGACATCTTGAAATTTGTCTCTCTGGCTTTTCCTCTTTTGACTCCTTAGCGTGTCGTTTTGCGAGAATAGGATGTTCCACATATTTCGAGCCTCCACGATGAAGTTGATCACCTTTGTTGATGCCGGGGAGAAACCGGCCTTTCGGCTTCATGAGGAGCTTCGCATTTTCAGCCTTCTTCTTTACGGATCCCAACAACTCCTTAAGATGTCCTTTCGAGAGTAAGTAATCGATCTCCTTTCTTAACGCGATGCGATCTTCGCAACGTGTCCAAAGTCTTCATGGTAAGCGCACCATTTTGATTTGTCACGCCATCCTGTGGTTTTGTCCGTTTTCTTTGGCCATCGGCTTTGTCTCCTAGGTTGCCCATTGCACAAAGTACACCTGAAATGTCAACAGTAAAAACAATAATTAGAAATGTTAGGCACATTATCACTATCTTCATCCTCACCGTCTACCGAATTAATTTTGCTAGTGTCAATTCTCGGATAAGGATTGGGACGGTTATTCTGCGATGGGACGATTCGGTCTTTTCCGTCGGGATGGTCATATGTCGACGTCTTGGATGACGACTTCGATCTTCGCAGCTCATCTTCCTCCGATCTTATGAACCTTAATGCCCTGCTCTGACTTCTTCTAGCCGCTTACAAGGAGTCATTACCAAATCTTGATAATCTTGTGAATCTTTCTTCAACCCCATTTTGAATGCTTCGTGGGTTGTCGACATGTCAAGATTGGGAATTTCTAACACCTCCTTTGAACCGATGGACATAATCCTTCGTGAGTCTCATTAGCCTGTTTGGGTCACATTGTAGAGATCACTTGTCAACTTTTCAAATTGTCGATCGCATGAGAATTGGTTATAGAACATGTTGATGAGCTGGGCGTATGAACCAATTGAACCTAGGGGTTGCCTAATCGGCCATTTGAGAGCTGGTCCGGACAAGGTGGATCCAAATCCCCTGCATAAGCGGGCCTCCCGATCTTGAAGCGGGATATGGACTATGTCCATCTTTTCTTGATAGTGTGCAACATGCTCCTCTGGTCCGTGGTGCCATCGTACAACTTCATAGATGGTACGCTGAAACGCTTCGGGATGTCGACATTTGCAATTGCTTTGGGACAAACGGGATTGATTGTAACAGTTTTGGGTCACGGGTTGAATTGGAGGAGTTACACACAGCACGTTCATTATCGGCTCTCGAGATCCCGCATCTGTTTAGCTAGTGGGTTTTCTGCAAAAGGGTCAGCCATAGGAATACGATTGAAATTATTATTAGTGAAAAGATTATTTAGCAAACCAAAATCGTCCGTAGTAGTCGTGACAGTAGTGTTGTCTATAAATGGAATGAATGGGGTGAATCCTGCGGAAGATGGCGTCAATGGGGTGTCCCCGAGGTAAAGATGTCGACATCATTAAAGATGTCGGCGGATGAGTTTGAGGAGGACTCGCCCATTGGAATGAATTCACTCTGAAATGTAGATCCTCCGGTGTTGTCAAAGTTGAGGACCCTTGCACGCGGTGGTGATATGTTCTCAAGCCGAGATGCGATGAGTGTTGGTCTTTCCCGCATCTTAATCATGGAATTGGTCAACACCTTCGAATTGTTGTCTTCTTGGTCCAACCTTTGATTCAACCTCGGTTAGGATACTCCGGATGTCAGCATCTGCATTGGAAGAGGTTGCCCCCTTTTGTGGAGTCCTCGTAGGTTGAGTTGGCTGAGACCCGGTCTGAGGAGGTGGTGGTAACAAGCTGGTTCTACCTCCTGATGTGGGAACAACGGCGGGACCTTTCCCGGCGGTGGACACATTGGAGGGTGCAGACATAGTGAATTTGGTTAGGAAATGTTTCAAATAACCGATAAACCACGAGGCCCCACGGTGGGCGCCAAATTGTTTTGGTAGAAAAAACAATAAAGTAGAATCTTAACTAGGTTTAGTGTGTGGATTGAATAATAAGGAGGGAACTATGGAATTCGATTATATGGAACAAAAGAATGAAAAAGAGATAACGACAACACGATTTGTTAACGAGGAAAACCTTGGAGGTGATAACCTCTTTGGAAAAAACCCCGGGAGTTAGGTCTCCAACCTTAAAGGTTTCACTATAATAATCACGATTACAACTTTGGAAGATAATGGAGAGGATTACAAGAGCTTGTGTGTAGAGTGTGTGCGTATGAGCATGAATATGTTTTTCCGTCTCCATTTCCCCTTAAATACAAGTAGATATGAAAGAGTCAATATGGTTCCTATAATCTCGGCATTTTGGTTTATCACTTCAACCTCCGTGAGACCAAGTCGCCCTAGCCGTTTGAAGATCTGTTGAACGTGCTTGGAGATTGTTCCGCATTCCTCTCTTAATTACTGAAAAATAAGAATAAGAATATTAGGAAATATTGAACAAGTAAATATTAAAACAATACTTACAGTGTAATGACATCTCGATATGCAGGATCAATTGAAGATGTCGCCATGTTGAAAAATGCCCACAACAATTCCTTTAGATTTTGAATAGGTTTCATTTTAAGAAAGGATGAAAAGGATTTGTTGAAAAAAATACTTCAAGATATACATGGATTTGAAAGGAAGATCTCTACATGTTTTAAAATTTCTTTTTCCTTAAAGGAATAAAAGATAAGCAAGGATTGAATTGATTGACAAGAGTTTAAAGAAAGGTAGAAGTCTAAATATGCAGGATATTCTCAAGCAAATCATTCCCTACAATTTAGGATTTTCACTCCTATATAATAATACTACACGGTTCATTTATAGACTCAGTTTTTGATAATTCATTCCCGCGATTTTAAAAGAGAGATCAGCTATTTTTGAGTGCTTTTGTGAGAGTTATTTTGTTACACAAATTTCTCATTAAACTTGTGTTTTTAGTGTTTAATTATTTCATTTTTCTCTTGTTTCTTTGTAACCAAATCATTAAATCGTTTATTAAAGAAAAGTTTTTGTTGTCTACAACAATTTGATGTAAATAAGTGGTAAACATTGTTTTTATTTCATGTTTTGTATTCATATTCCGCTGCAAATCTGTCCGTTTAGTCATTGGTGTTATCAACTCAGGAATAACACTAGTACTTTGTTCTTCTCTACGACCGTATTACCTAATCAATTTCTTTCACAAACCACCCAGGGGCGGATCCAAGTGAGAGGTGGGTAGGGCTCAAGCCCACCTGAAATTACCCGATCTTTTTCGCGCGCGGGCGGGGAGCGCGGAAAAGGCGGTTGTCTTTCGCGGAGGGGTTGGTGTCTGAGACCTCGCTTCATGGGAAGGAACAAAATGAGGAGTCGCCACGCGGTTTTTGTATTTTGAGCCCAAACGTTGAGAAACGGCTTTTGTGAAAAGGTGTCGTTTTTATTGGTAGCAAAAACTTAGGAAAAGGATTCGAAAAAAGGGATCATTTTTATTGGCAGCAAAAACGAGTAAAAAGCTTTTTTTTTGTACCAGAGATTGTTAGGTTCGGAGGTCAGGTTACGTTTCGGGTAGAGTATTACGAGATCGCCCGAAACGCCTCGCATGACGAGTCTTTCTACCTTTCTCGAAATCGTGTGTGTGTGTGTGTGTGTGTCTTTTGAAATGGGGGGCTTGGATGACAAGCTTAATCTTGGTTTGAATGACAAACGTTGATTAGGTGATTTTTGAAAAGACGAGCGTTTGAATGACAAACGTCGGTTTGAGTTTGAAATGAGCGTTTGCGTGGCAAACGTCGATTTTGAGTTTGAAATGAGCGTTTGCGTGGCAAACGTCGATTTTGAGCCGTGCGAGTCATTGTTAACGATTTTTACGGGAAAAATGCGTATTAAATGATTTTAAGTGTCAAATGGCGGCTTTGAGTTTGAAGATGAGCGTTTGGAGGCCGAACGTCATTTCGCGCGTTTTGAAAGAGAGTTCGACGGACGAACTCCGGTTTTGAACCGGGCATTACATTGTTAACGATTTTTACGGAAAAAATGCGTATTAAATGACATGCGATCAACGAATCGGGTTGCGACTCGGACTTTGAGAAGTAAATACTATCACAATCCAAACGGATCGGACTTGTAAATGACAGTATTTAAAGCGGTGTCAACGGAATCAAACGATCCGGATTCGTAAATGACGATCGACGAGGCCAAACGGCTCGGAATTGTAAATGACGATCAACGAGGCCAAACGGCTCGGAATTGTAAATGACGATCAACGAGGCCAAACAGCTCGGAATTGTAAATGACGATCAACGGATCGATCGATCCGGAATGGTAAATGACATAAAAGTAAACGGAACGGGGTCGGAACGCCGTTTTAACCCGTGATTACTTCTCTTACGGAAAGAGAAGAGGATCGAGGGGCTAAAACGTATCGGACCCTATTAGACGGAGGCGTCTACATTTTGATAACGACGTTCGAAACGGTTATAGCGACTGGCGCGTAAACCGAGACGGAACGGGAGATTTAGAGAGAGGGAGTTATACCTATGGCTAGGGTCGACTCCTTTGGCTCGGGAGGTGTGTACGGGACACGGAAAGTGATTCGAAAGGTTGTTTCGAAGTTGTAGGGTGCGTATTTGATCGAAATACGAAGGTTTCACGCGAATCGAGACGGAAACGGGAGCTCGGGAGGGGTGAAAACCCGGTTTGGACCGTGGGGGTGGTGAAATTTTGGTGTAAAATTCCTCTCCATTTGGCTTTGACAGCCATTTCTATTTATAGGTGAAATTTGCAGTAGGAGTCCAGGACGGACTTGGCACGAATCCGGGGGTTTTGTGGTATTTTGGGAATTTGAAGGACTTGCTTTGGCAATTTCGAAAATGTGCACAGCTGAGTCCGTGGGACTTGGCTTGCAAACCGGGGGCATTTTGGTCTTTTCCCTTTGAAATTGATTGAAGGGTGACTAGAGGGAGGTGGCATGGCTGCCACGTGCCCTCTGAGTCACCAGGGCGGAGTGGAAGATTGTTCCCGGTCCGGTTTTGTCCGTTTTTTAAAATAACGATCAGGAAATGTCAGAAAACGCCCGGAAAGTGCCGGAAAATGCGTTTTTCGAGGAAAGCCATACTTTTACGTGAGATGTCACATGCTAGAAGTACGGTTCGACGTCGGGATGCACGAAGCGTCCGGGACGTCGTTAGCCTGGCACGACAACGGGAGTTTAACGAGTTCGGTTAACCTGGAGCGGGCCGGTTAACGGATTTCGGTTAACTTTCGACGGATTTGGGCGATCCGGATTTGGGTACTTCTGATTAGCCCCTCGGCGACGTCTCCTCCGAAGGAGGTGGGGTCATTGAAAAGATAAGGATCAAATCGGGATGCCTTACTTTGAAAGAGACACAGGCGGTGGTGGTGGACCCTTAGTGAAAAGGATTCCTACGTATCCCGAGCGGGAATCAAGCCGATCGTAGTTCGAAAAGGGGCAAGGGCCGCGCATGGGGACCTTGACCTGAGCGAGACTATTAGGAGGCGTCTAAACCTGAGAGGAGACCATTCGCGAGGTATCTGTACCCGAATGGAGACTGTTAGGAGGCGTCTAAACCTGAGAGGAGACCATTCGCGAGGTATCGGAACCTGAATGGAGACTATTGGGAGGCGTCTGAACCTGAGAGGAGACTGTTAGGAGGCATCTAAACCTGAGAGGAGACCATTCGCGAGGTATCGGAACCTGAATGGAGACTATTGGGAGGCGTCTGAACCTGAGAGGAGACCATTCGCGAGGTATCGGAACCTGAATGGAGACTATTGGGAGGCGTCTGAACCTGAGAGGAGACTGTTAGGAGGCGTCTAAACCTGAGAGGAGACCATTCGCGAGGTATCGGAACCTGAATGGAGGCATTAGGAGGCGTCGAACTGAGAGAGACCATTCGCGAGGTATCGGAACTGAATGGAGACTATTAGGAGGCGTACGAACTGAGAGGAGACCATTCGCGAGGTATCGGAACACTGAATGGAGACTATTGGGAGGCGTCTCGAACACGAGACTTCTGAAACACGAGAGGGCGTGTGGCGCCTCAAACCGGAGTTGCGATGCGACGAGGGTGTTCGTGCCTTGGAGTCAGGCTTATTCTTTGTTGCGATTTTATCTGGCTGGGGATGAGCGTTCGGGCTTACGGATGGCCGAAGAGGATTGTTGCAAAGGCGTTCGTGCCTTGGGGTTCGGAGCTTATTCTTTGCTTGCCGTGAGGTGGAACGATCGGGCTTACGGCTTGGCGGCGGGAGATGAATGTTCACTTCTTTGAAGTGAAAAGGTGTTCGGGCTTACGAGGATGGCCGAAGAGGGATTGTTGCAAGGCGTTCGTGCCTTGGGGTTCGGGCTTATTGCTGTTGCCGGAGAGATGACTGTTTGCAAGGCGTTCGTGCCTTGGGGTTCGGGCTTATTGCTGTTGCCGGAGAGATGGCCCATTGTTTGCAAGGCGTTCGTGCCTTGGGGTTCGGAGCTTATTGCTTTGTTGCCGGAGAGATGATTGTTTGCAAGGCGTTCGTGCCTTGGGGTTCGGGCTTATTGCATTGCCGGAGAGATGGCCCCATTTTGCAAGCGTTCGTGCCTTGGGGTTCGGGCTTATTGTTGTTGCCGGAGAGATGGCTTGTTTGCAAAGGCGTTTGTGCCTTGGGGTTCGGAACTTATTGCATTGCCGGAGAGATGAACGGCGAAGGTCTCGATAAGAGAGTGGAGGTCGGACCGCGAAGGTCGGGATTGGCTTGTTTGAGATGGGACCAGGAAAGGCCGAGATGGGAATTGAGATCGGACCGTGAAAGGTCGCGATTGAGACTTGAATCGGACCGTGAAAGGTCGCGGTTGAGGATTGAAATCGGACCGTGAAAGGTCGCGATTGAGACTTTAATGGTGAGGACAATTATTAAATTTTAACGTCGGGAGACGGAATAATGCTTGAAATGTCCGGAGACATGGTTGAACGTTTGAATGTCAAACGTCAAGCTGGAGTTTAACGTCGGGAGACGAGCGTTAGTGAGAACTAACTTTGATTTATCCTCGGGGATAGGGTATTAGACATGTCTAGCGGGAAATTTTACACTTTTGGGGGCAAAAGTGGTAAAATTGGAATTGCCAAAAGGCGAGGGGCAAAAGGGGCAAAAATTATTACAGTGCGGTAAGAGTCCGGTCGGACTTTTACTGAATTTCCAGAATCTTTTTAATGCCGAGGCTGGGGAAGGAAGAAGGCCATTTTCTTCCATTATTGCCGGCGAGAGAGGAGAGAAAGGAGAGAAAAATCCAACCCAAATTGCAAGGTTTGCTCGAATTTGTGAGGGAAAATCGCTATGGAGGGTGAAGGAGGACCAATGGCTTGCCACGGAAGGACCGATGACGAAAGAACTCGATTGGTTCGGACCATTCGAACCACCACTCTCCCATTGAATCCGGCGGAATTTTATCCGGCGAGGGACCGCCACAACTCCAAGGGAGGGATCGAAAGACACGTAAGTTTCCTACAAATTCCATTAATTTCAAGAATGTGCATTCTTTAAATGTTAGAAATTTGTTAGGAATTTACATAGGGATTTTGGTGCCCGATTTGGGGCTTTTGACTTTGCTATGAACATTTGTCAAAATTGACTAGGATGTAGTTCAATTGACATCATGGGTATATGGCATAAAAATTTTGGTTGCAAAATTCCATGTCTAAATGCATTTTCCAAAATTAAAGTAGCTTTAATTCGGGACGGAGCGAAATTTTCGAAAAATTCGAAAGAATTTGAAAGTTCCGGATTCGACGGAGTTTTCGAAATGATTTTGAAAGTTCCGGATTCGACGGAGTTTTCGAAATGATTTTGAAAGTTCCGGATTCGACGGAGTTTTCGAAAGATTTTGAAAGTTCCGGATTCGACGGAGTTTTCGAAATGATTTTGAATATACGTAGGAAATGAATGAGGACCGTATCTGCATTGCATCCTTTTGACATGCGTTGTTGCATTTTGTTGACGTTGCTTCTGTCTTGTTTGTCTGCAGGGGACAGGGACGGTTAGTACTCATAACCAGAAGAGTCGGGGTGCCTTTGAGGCGGTGCAGGCATTGTGGGGCATTATCCCGGACGTGGCTCGAGAGGGAGAGAGGAGTCCACGACACCGGTGATTGACTCGGTCGCCGGACTATTTTGGTTTATCGCAGCCGTAGCCGCGATGCTGACACGTCGAAGGGGCGCATCCATGTATGTCGCGGGGCCTGAGCAAGCACGGTGGGATACGACCCACACTTTCCATTTCGATGGGGAGGCGACGGTGACTCCCACGGATTTTGCCGCTATCACTGAGTTGCCGACTTATGGCAACACGCCGGTGTGGGTTGATGGTTACACCCCTGAGCAGTTTGTCCTGGCCGCTGGGTTTTGATATTACCGATGCCGTGGGCTTAGGCATTCGGCATGTGCCGATGGAGAATCATTTGAGGGAAGGGGTCGCCGATTATCCGGGCCGGGTCCTTGAGGATGACCGCGGAGCGCCCGGCTCGAGGGTTCCTTTGGTTTGCGTTGTCGCCGACTTTGTTCCCGACTTCCGACACGTCTTGTCACTTCCCTCCGCTCGGGTCGCCGGTAGACTTGGATGCCGTGGAGGGGGTTTGCGTGGGGGAGGCCGGATCGGCCGAAGCTCTACCATTCCACAGACAGGTTCTCGCGGGAGAGGAGCACTCATTTAGCCGTTTCACGCCCGTCTTGGATGTAAGTTTACGTACTTTTCTCTTCCCTTGCCTCCTTTATGTACTCGTATGTATCCGCTTTGTAGCCGACATAACTTTCCATTCTCTTGGCGGTGTCCGGTGCTACGAGGTATTCATCATGAGCTTGGGACATCAAGGAGCCGTACCGTCCCCGTTCCCCGCCATTACGGTTTGGCAGAAGAAAGCGAAGAGGGCGGTCTCTTCGAGAGTTGGCACTCGAGTGTCATACGAGGAGATATCTCGCGCTGAACCTGGAGTTCTCCGAGAGGATCCAGCTGACCTGGTGGAGTAGGTTTGATCATGTCGCGGTGCAGATTGCCAGCGAGACTACACGGCGGCGGAAGCTCCTGGTGGGACTTCACTGTGACGCCATGTATTTGGGGGAGAGGGTGACCCGTCAGCATAGGCAGGGGTCTCTTCCCTTGGTGCCGGTGGATCCTCCTTTGTACATGCAGCATCCCCGGGAGATGCCGATTGATGAGCTGGAGGGGTACCTTCAGGGCGTGTACTTCACCGAGTACATCATAGCGGGGGCCGCCTATGATGTTTTCTTGAGGATGAGGCTGAGGAGCCCGCAGGTGCAGCATAGAGAGGGCGAGGTCCCTGGAGGTCCTCGAGATTTTCCGATCCCGCGAGCTAGGCTAGCGTACGAGGGGCTGGATGGTTCGCGTAGGCGACTTGTGATCCCGCTCCCGGCGGAGCCGAGACCACGATACAGGGCGGACCCCAATGCTTCGGTGAGCACCTTTTGACTTTCTGCATTTGATAGTAGCATTCTGCACATGATGCATCTGTACTTTCTGTTCGCTTTCTGATGATTTTCCTGGTTCGCAGGTTTCTGGCCGTACGTATAATGAGGCCATGAGGCTGGTGGACGGGTGGTCCGCCTACGCCAGGAGGCTCGTGGAGTTCATGCGGTGCAGTTCGGAGGAGCGTGGGACGTCCGTGATCAGGGGGGCCGCACTGGGCCGAGGGAATTCCCTTGCTCCCACGGGCTAGTGGGGAGGACTTCACAAGGGGGTTTGGCCGGTTCGCGGGCGGAGCGGGCTGGATTTGGAGCTCCTTCTTCTGTACACTCGGGGCGCGAGAGGGGGAGTCCTCGAGTTCGCGTACTCGAGGAGGCCCTTTGCCTATTCCCGACCGGAGGAGTTCGGCGAGTTCCTGTTTGCGACAGATCCGGCACGGCGGGCAAGACGTCGAGTGTACGGATGATGAGCAGACTCAGAGTAGTCCCCTTTTTACCGCTTTCTTTCTTTACCGCTTTGTTTAGACAAAATGCATGTATTTGTCGAGAACAAATTTTTGATTTGAACCGTATTTGCAAAAAGGCGCGTGGGGCGGAACTGTACTTCGCATATTTATTCCGTGATCACCTTCGTTATTTTTGGCAAATAAGCAAATAGGTTAATCAACAATAAATAACAAGGAGAAATGCATTAAAAATTGAACGGATCAACAATTAAGCATGTATGCACTATTTTTTAATTATTTGCACTGTTGCACGAGCCCGGGCGGAAGGGATATTGACATTGGTTGAATGAAATCGATGTGCACGCAGATTTCACTTAAGAGTGAACAGGCATGGTTTGGAAATGTTTCCAACTTTAAGGCAATACTGGCCGCAGAGTTGACCAAGTCAATCTGCAGTAGGAGTCCAGCCGGACTAGAACCGAATTTCCGAGATTCTTTAAATTGCAGTTTCGGCTTTGCAATTTGTAAGAAGCTGCGCATTGTTTTTTGCTCATTCTGGCTGAATTCTTTTCCCTTTCTCAAGGTTTTCTTCACCTTCCGACATGGCTCCCTTTCCCAGGATTATCGTCTCGGATGCAAGAACGATATTTGGACAACTTTCAGTCGTGGAGTACGGAACCACACGAGGCGTAACAAAAGGTTTTTCGAAGGATGTTACGGGATTAAATCTGTTTGGGCTTTGAAGGAGCTCATGCCGATTGGGATCTTTGAGAGCCGCGTCTCGGTTCTGGGACGTAAGGAGGAACGTGTACGACCTTTCGTACAACGAAGTCACTCCTACGTTTGAAGATTTCCGGGCCATTCTGGAGGACACGAGACGGAACAGCTAAGTTCTTCCGTATGCTTTGGTGGCATGGCCACCGTTGAGAAGCTAGTGTCTTTGTTGGGTATCTCGGCCGGAGAAGCATACGGGATGCCGATACAGGATACCGATTACGTTGACATTTCGGGACCGCCCAGAAAGATTTGCCTGAGCCGAGGGGAGCGTCTTTTCGTGGGACGCGTTTGCTCTGTGCGCGCTTGCTACTCTGTTCACATTCACGTCTACGGGTGTGTGCCATCACGGTGTCTTGGACCGTGAGGCAAAGGCAGAGTGGAGGAGACATCGTGCCATTGGTCTCTGGGCGAGACGTTCCTCGGGCATAGGTCGGATGGCGACCGGTAGCCGTACATGTGGGGAGGGAGTCCCGCTATGCCGACCATGTGGCCGAGGGAGAGGCTGCAGATGATGCCCGAGGTGCCCAATGTCCCGTGACGCTTGGTCTTTCTCGCGACGTCCTTCTGGTGATAGGGGCAATCAGCCGAGCCGAGCTCTGGATGGCCGACTTTGCACGCATCACTTGCGATGGTGGAGTTCCCCATTGGAAGATTCTGAGACTTGTAGGACCGCTCGGGAGGGTGCATTTGATCGTCGGAAGTGCGGGGCTGTCTCGGACGCTCTTTCTATATTCCATCATTGGTTACGCGGCGTGCAGTGGAGCGAGGTGCCCTTGGCCCGATCTGAGTTATGCCGCTACCTTTGAGGTGGGATCTCTCGCGGATGGAGGATCCTTCGACGCTATTCGATCACCGGTGGTGGCAATACACGTCCTTTCTGCCGGAGTTCTCTTTCACCGGAGAGAGGGACGCGTTTGTCATCGGCCTTGATTCATCGGCGAGTACGAAGAGTGTATGGGGGAGACACGAGATGGCTATCTTGTGGAGACGGAGTGAGCCGTTGAGTGCGATCACACAGACGGCTCGACCTTGAGGAGGACGAAGCGAGGCTAACCACAGGAATCGTGCGGCGATGCCATGGGCGATTATGTGGCAAGTGCGTCGGGAGGCCAATCAAAGCACTATGATGATGGCTCGAAGCGAGGCGGCTCGAGACGAGCTAGAGAAGGGCTGTGTTGACGGCCACGGGCTTGACGGAGGCGTCGGGAAGGGTCCACTGAGCCGGGTAGAAGGCCTCTGTTGGAATATTTCCTGCGAAGGTGAAGAACACTCGCCGGGGAAAAGGGAAGGGGAAGAAGGATGAAGGACCTAGTACGGGAAACTAGGTTGACCTTGCTTTGTCCGGAGTATCCACCCATTGTCATTGCGAGACACATTAATTGATTAATGTTTTATTGTAGTTTTGCTAGCGTGTAGCGAGTCAAGAGTTGACCGTGCTTGAACTCATCAAAGAATGTTTTAACCGTTATGAATTTGTAGGTTAAATGAAAAGAGTTTTTCGAAACACAAGCAATTGATGCTTATTGTATTTTTTTGTTTTTAGACCGAACCAAAGATGGTGCCTACGTTCCCCTTTTACAATTGGACTAAGGGGCTCGGGTCACCGTAGTTCGACACTTTAGGTGAATTTGAGAAAAACAAAGACAAAAGAAGTGCGACCACTGTTTTTACGGATCATTAGCGGGAATGTATCCGGTTGGGTATTACTCTTTTAGCACTTTAATTTGCGGGGACGGTGTATGGGGAAGGAGAGTTGACTCGTGCTCTTCCTCAAACGAAGTATCTGCGGAGCTTGCTTCCGTTCACGGGGTTAACGAAAGGGTTTCCGTCCAAGTACGCTAGCTTCATGGCTCCTCAGGAGAAGATTCTTTGTACCACGAACGGTCCTATCCGGGTAGGCTCCCACTTTCGAGGGGATTGGTATGCAACGTAGGAGGTTTTCCTTTAGCACCAAGTCGCCTTCTACGATGTCTCGGATCTTGACTTTCTTGTCGAATGCTCGTGCCATTACGCTCTGGTAGGCTCGAGTGTGTTCCATGGCTTTCAATCTGCGCTCGTCGAGTAGAGCAAGTTCGTCGTGACGGCTCTGTAGCCATTCGACTTCATTGATGCCGTTTTCCAAGAGGACTCGGAGGGATGCAATTTCCAATTCCACGGGTAACATCGCTTCCATTCCGTAGGTAAGTGCGAACGGAGTCTCCCTGTGGCGGTTCGGCGATGTTCGGTATCCCCGGAGGGCTAGATGTAGCTTTTCGGGCCGATCCGACCTGCAGTGGTCATCTTTCGATTATCATGGCGAGAGTCTTGTTGGTTTGCCTCTCTTGCACCATTGGTTTGTGGTGCGTAAGGAGAAGACTGTGACGTGTGACTCACGAATTCGGTCGGTAGTTGGTCACAATCTCCTTCGAAGTGAGTCCCATTATCGGATATGATCTCGTTGGGCACTCCGTATCGGCACATGATGTTCTCTCGGATGAACTCGGCCACCTTCTTAGAATTCGGTACCTTGTACGATCGGCTTCTACCCATTTGGTGAAGTAGTCGTGCGACTAAAATGAACTCGTGACCATTGCTCCCTGGAGGAGTGATCTTGCCGATGACGTCGATTCCCCATGTGGCGAAAGGCCGTGGCGTAGTCATGCAATAGAGTTCGTGAGGAGGGATGTGATTGAGGTTGGAGAATCGTTGACATTTGTCGCGGCTTCGGACGGCTGGATGCGATCTGTTTCCATTGATATCCAATAGTATCCCATACGGAGAATGATGCGTGTCAATGCTCGGGCGTTCATGTGCGGACCGCGAGTTCCGTTGTGAACTTCGTTCATTAGCTCGCTGGCTTTTTCTTTGTTTACACACCGAAGGAGTGGCCCTTGGTGGCGCTTCTTGTACAACATACCCCCGAATGACGAAATGGGATGCCGGGCGTTTTAATGCCATCATGTTTTTGGCTTTGATCCCTTCTTTGTATTTTCCATCTTCACTTGTGAAGGAAGCTTCTCCGTTTTGGAGGTGCTTGGTAAATTTGATTGTACCGGGGTTCGTCGATCGTTTCTTTTTCTTTTCGATCTCACGGCAATAGGCGGGTGTTTCCCGTCTGCCTATTACGAGGGGTTTCTTGCTTTCCCTTCGGGAATTTCGACAAGAGGCGAGGTTGCCGGGCGTGCGAGCGGTTTCTGTCTCTTGGCAAATAGTGAAAAGAGATGTCCTTGAGCGAGCAATGAGCTCCTCCATGTACGCGTGGTACTTACGAAGGCCGGAATCTACCGTCTTCCATTTGTTGGATACTTGATTGATGATCAATCTTGAGTCTCCATATACATCCCGGCTCTAAGATGTTGCGCTCGAGGCGGCTTCCAAACTGCTTGCACGAGGCTTCGTGATTCTGTTGCATTGTTGGTTGCTTCAAAATTCGACTTGATGGCTATGGGAGTATGCTCGTCCTTGGGATCGACAAGGAGCATTCCAATACCATTCCCCTTCTTGTTGGCTGCCCCATCGAAGAAGAGTTGCCGGCGGTTTGCGCTGTCAAGTGAAAAGATTCCGTCATCAGGAAATTGCGGATCGGGACCCTTAGGTTCATTGCTTGGGAAGTCGGCGGTGATGCGCCATTACTCTACGCCCTTTGTTGATTTTCGACCATGTACTTGATGTCGAACTCGGCCCGGGAAGAATGACCACTTGGCTAGCCGCATTGACGGGGATGGCTTGTCAAAGAGATATCGGACGGGGTCCACTTTGGAGACCGGGAGCGAATGTGGCTTTGCATGTAGTGTTTCGGTTTCCCGACTACCCATACCAAGGCGGTACAAGTTTTCTCGATCTTTGAGTAGAGTTCACTTCCTTGAAGCTTTCGGCTTACGAAGTAGATTGCATGCTCAACCTTGGAATCTTTACGTTCTTGTGCCGGCATTGCTCCGATTGACGTGTACATTCTTGTCGGATACGGGAGTAGTGGCTTGTCTTCATGTGGCGGGCACAAAATTGGGGGATTAACCAAGTAGGTCTTGATCTTCTCGAAAATTTGTTTGGCACTCGGAGTCCCATTTGATGTCGGCATTCTTTTTCATCGGTTTGAACATGGGCTCGCGAGAAGATGTCAAGCGGTTGATGAAGCGGCCCGATGTCTTGAAGTCTTCCCATGAAGCTCTTTACTTACGTCGGGGTTTGAGGCGGCTTCATGTCGATGATGGCCTTGATTTTCCTGGGATCGGCTTCGATACCTCTTTACGTAACCATGTATCCCGGTACCTTGCCGCGCTTGACGCCTTGAAGGTGCACTTTGCGGGTTCAACCTCATGGAGTGTTTTACGAGTGCTGTTGAAGAACTTCCTCGGATCTGTCATGTCTTTGCATGTCGATCCCTTGGAGTGGATGATCATGTCGTCGACATATACTTCGATTTCTTTGTGTATCATGTCATGGAAGAGAGCACATTGCGGCCAGTAAGTAACCCAGCGTTCTTCGGAGCCGAACGGCATGGCCGTGTAACGGTATGTCCCCACGGAGTGGTGAAGGCGATCTTGGCACGATCCTCCTCGGACATCTTGATCTGGTTGTATCCGGCGAACCCGTCCACGAAGGACTTTACTTCGAAATTTGTCGTGGTGTCGACCGGCATGTCGATGTTAGGCGGTGGGAAATCATCTTTAGGGCTGGCCTTGTTGAGATCCACTGAAATCCACAGACATCGACCTTTCCGTTGGCCTTGGTGACCGTCACGATGTTGGAGAGCCAAGTCGGGTACTCAATCACTACTGATGAAACCAACTCGGAGCATTTTCTCAATTTCTTCTTTTACTTGCAAGGACCACTCTGGCTTGATCTTGCGCGGCTTACATTTGACGAGGCTTGGATTCGGGATCGGGGGAATTACGTGCTCCACGATTGAGGATCGAGTCTGGCATGTCTGGTATGACCGGGCGAACACGTCAACATACTCCCGGAGGAGGCTTATCGGGGCTTCTTTTACGCATCGGCGAAGAAGCGCCCACTTGTGTCTCTTTAGGCTCTTGCAGTGACCCCGGGTTCACTTTGGTCATAACCTCTTCGGCGGCTTGGGCCCGGTTGTCCTCTTGGTCAACTACACGCTCGAGAACTTCTTTAATGTATTGTTCGTTTAATGTGTACTTCTTTATCAATTGAATTATTAACGTCTTTTAAGTTGTTTGTTAACTTATCGGTTGTTAAAGTGGCAATGAGAGGATACTCAGAAAGGTCGAGACTTTTCATTAAACAAGAACGGGAATACATGATTGGCTACAACATTATAGTCCTCCGGCGTAAGGCCGTTGGATGACTCGGAAGGGCTGGACTCGACAGGAGGCGGCTCGAGAGGGTTTGAGACCGGGTTTAGGGAGATGTGGGTGCGGGCCCGGCTTGTCTTCCAATTGCTGGCTTGCCTTTGGTCAGGTGAAAGTTACCCAATTCTTCGGTGGCATTGCTTTGGATGCTTGATGAGGGTGCGGGGATCGAGAGGCTTGGCCTGCTGTCCCTATCATGGCGATCATGCTTTGTTGTCGGAGCCCAGTCGATCAAGTTGGGCAACTCCATGACTTCTTCAAACGGACTACGTAGAGCTGGTCCACTGAGAGCGTCTTCTATGAATTACGGTTCCTTACGCTTTGGACTTCTTGTCTCGAATGTGGCCTCGGCGGCTGATCCGAACAACTTGTTTCCCATGGAGAGTACCTTGAGTTGCTCCTCCAAGTGCAGGATTCCCTTGAATGTGTACTCATCTTTGGGTGTGGTGGCGGTTGGTCCGAGGTAGAGGCTGTGATGTCGAGAACGCTCCCCTTATCGGATTAGCTTTGAGTCCTCTGAAACGCTTGAGGTCCGTGCTAGGCTGTTCCATTCTTCTGTAGTCTTGGTGTTGACTATCCTGCTTCTTTCTCATCTTCATCGGTTCCATTTGTCGGTCCCCTCGGTTCTTTGTCGGTTCATTGTCGGTCCCCTCGGTTCTGCTGTCGGTTCCCTTGTTGGTCCCCTCGGTTACTGCGTCGGTTCCCTTGGTGAAGTAATGAGCGAGGTCAAAGGCATGTAAGGCCGGAGGTGGGTGTGCCGTCGGAGGTTCCCCTTTTGCGGCTGCTTGCCTTGGTGCGGGCGAGCCTTTTGTCTTCCTTGATGTCGGCCGGTGTTGGCACGTAGCCAAGCCCACTGGACCGTGGTGTGGTCCTTGACTTCAATAACTTGGTGTTGGCCTTGCGGCCTTTTGCCGAGCCCGATCACAGGATGAAGTTCATGAGTTTCATCATCCTCGTGGCGGGAGGAATGCGATCGTGAGACAGTGGAAGGTCCACGTTGCATATTTGGATCTTGGAGGTCTCGAGTGAATCCAGATTAATGGCATGTCGTCATTATGCTTGATTTCCAATCTTGGAATGTCGTTGGTCTTTGGTCCCTCGGTGGTGACAACATCGCCGTAGGCGTAGTTAGCTCGTTGCCTTGCATGAACTTGAGGCAGGTGAAGGGTGGATGCCACACCATTGATTTGATGCGGCCGGGGACGCCCAGGGATGGCTGTGAAAGTGATTGGAATGTCCAACACTTGGAATTCGGTGGGGATCACCCGCTTGCCGAACCGGATGTTGAGTAGCAACCCCAGGCATGTACGGGAAGTAGAGTCGTAGGCCTTGACGGTGTGGGTGAAGGCTTAAGATACGTGGGCTTGATGTCAAGCGGGTCCATCATCTTGGCGGGCAAGACATTCATTAGGAACCTCCGTCTACCAACACGCGGGAAGGCGACGCTCGTCCAGTGGGCTGTGATGTAGAGCGGCTCATTGTGATCGGCCCCAAATTTTGGAAGGTCCAAATACGTGAAGGTGATAATGTTGCCATAGTGGATGTTGCCAATCATCGGAATGACTTCATGCGGGGTTGCGTCCACGGGGACCATGGTACGGGCCGAGAGCTTTCCTCTAGCTTGAGCTTGTGAGGATAAGAGGAGGTGAGCCGAGACGAAAGGGAAATGTTCGCTGAGTGCCTTGGTGAGTGAGGATCGGGTCCTCTTTCAAGGAATTTGCGTCTTCGGGTGGCCGGATTGCAATTACGGCTCCGTCGGCTTTTTGGTGGCCTTAGGTGGTAATGCATGGATTTGACCCGATCGGGTTAGAACGGCGACATCGGGTTTGGTCCCTTACGAGCAGTGCTCTGAGTTGAGCCATAGTTAGAGGAGGATTCCTCGTAGCATAGGGCCATATGTCTTCCCTCAACTCATTGATTGTGGATGAATTCCGGGAGCTTCGGCGGCTTGACGGATTACGTCCCGGGATGCGGCTTAGGTGCCTCTGCGGGGAGGTAGCCTACGGTTTGGCCTTGATTGTTCGAATGTCGGTGCACAACGGTGGTTGCACAGGCGAGCTGTGCGTTGTTAACCCTCCGGGGGAGGTTGGAGAGTTCTCGGCTTAGCGAACGGTCTCCTTGATCTCTTCACGGTATATCGCGTTCCTTTCCTTCTTCTTGAGCATACTCGGGGCATTACAGGTTGGGTGCAGCGATACTCGTGGTTTGCTAGTTTTCCTCCGCTGCTGGCCAGATCAACCTTCTTGCGGCGGAGCTGCGTCGAAGTTAGCGCTGCGTTTCTTCCCATGTGAGAATAGCCGGTGCTTCTTTGAGCTGCGTGCGGCGGTCTAGGTAAACCTCCATCGGGGAGAGTTTTCTCCTCTGCTTTATACGAGTGGCGGGTATGTCGGAAGGTGAGTACACGGCTTCCCGAACATCGGCCCATGTGGTAGTTCTTTGTCCCGGTTGATCGTTTACGTAAACGAATGTAGGTGTGGAATTTCCACTGAGTAGTTGCTCGAGGCGAATTTCCATCCTCCTCTTGTTTTTAAATAGACCTTCCTCCCTGAGTTGGCCTTTCAATTTGAGTGCGGCAATGATCCGTTCCCATCTTCCCAGGACCCTTGGGAGTTCGATTTTGTTGACTTCATGCCCGGCTTGGAAAAGAATGGTTTCATCATCTTCGTCGTCGCTTTCACAGAGAACTTGCTTTCCTCGGGAAGGTAAGCGGCGGGATTCGTTATCTTGTGTCGTTCCATCTCCTAGGTCATTGGGACCGTTGACCACCCTTGCACAGCGAGAGGGGTTGGATGAGAACAGAGACGGTAGTCGGGGAAGTTGCCATGAGCAAAACTCTTGAGGTCGAATTGGTCTAGAGTGGCCTCTAGCTTTACATGCGAAGGCACTGTGACACTTTAAGGAGCTTGGTCCACTGTAGGTCTTTCGAGCTTGGTCTTCGTCCCAAAGACGACTTTCTTGAGCGGCTAGCTCCATGAGAGCTTTCCTTGCGAGACCTAGAGCGAGTCTCCGTAGGTGCGCATCGTCGGCTAGTGTCCGGAACCGTGATTACATTCAAATCGCCGAATGGCGGAACACTTGGATTACATTGACGAAGGAAGTCGGGCCAGGACATTCCATGCGGCCTTCCTTGATCTCGATCACCAAGAAGTTTGCCCATATACGCTTGATTGACCCCAGGGGTATTGAATTCTGCAATGTTGACGGTCTCGTGATCTCGCTCGATCGCCAAGTCTATCAAAGCTAGCGGTCGGCGCGGGATGTACGATCCGGGGCCGTGACGGCGGGAGTAGAATCGAGCGAAGCATGTTGATCTTTGAGGTGGTCATTTCCTGTGTCGGAAGGCGGCTACGCCTTGCGGGGAAGACTTTCGCGAGATGTTTCGGGGTGGCTGTGCCGGAAGCGTTCCCGAGGTTGATCGACTTGTAGCGGGGTGAGGAGCTTGGTCTCCTTCGCTGTTGCCCTTGGCCTTGGCGGCGTTTGAGGGTATAAGCTTGGCGGCACGGGCCGGTTGCCCAGGTGAGTACTCGGAAGTAAAGATGAGCTCACGAGCTCGCTTGGCCAAGCCTCGTTTACCATGAGCGAGCGGTCATCGAGGGTGACCTTGGTGTTACGAGAATACGATGACAAGGACCGGATCCTTGGCTTCATCGGGATATCTGGAATAGATGATATTGACGAAGTCGTCGTCCTTTACTTGATCGAGGGATTCCTCGTTGCGTGAATCACGTGCTTCCAATTATCGGATAGGCTGCACATGCTGGACATTGAGCTTGACAATTTCCATGGTATTGGAACCTTGGTCGTAGGTGACACGATCGGAAGGAGTTCCGTCCTCAAAGCGAGCATGTGAATGCGGAGGTGCGCTTGCGGGTGCCGCGTCCTCGACTCCGGAGAGTCCCAGATTCATCGTCATCGATCGCTCAATCCCGGGTGTAGGGGACGTATTGCGTCCGGTTGCGTTGTTGGAGCGGCTAGGAAAACATCATGCTCTTCGTTGGAGAAAAGGGGTGCGGCGGGTAGTTCCTCGTGGAGGACATCCCATACGACTTCCATGCATTCATCACGAGAATGACGGTGCTTGTTGACCTTTATCACAAAGATCTCTTCGCTGGCGGGAGCCGGAGGAGTTGGTTTGGAGAATGCGACAAATCTCCGAGCGGAGACGGGGTTTATGTGCCCGCATCATGGCGATGTTCGGCGTTTCCTTCCAATCGCCTCCAAATGTTGGAAACGACAGTTGAACTTGATGTATCGGGCTGCCCGGGGAGTGCACTTTTTGCTCGAGTACGTTTACATAGTTAGCATCTCCGGACTACGAGGATTCGATGAGATTTGCCCGGTAGTCCCTTGGTTGATTCGAAGGAGGTAACCCGGTGCCTGAGTGCGGACACGCTTGGCTATTGTCTCGGCTTCGTTTCCTATGAGGAAAATATCCCCTCGGATGACTTCAAGATCTCCCTACCGGTTAATGAACTTAACACACTGATGGAGAGTGGAGGCTATGGCTTTCATGTGATGTAGCCAAGGGCGTCCTAACAGAGCTGTGAACTCGGATGGAATGTCCATTATGTGGAATTTCTTTGGCACCATTTGGGTTTCGAACCGTAGTTCCGCAGTTACCGTCCCCGAGGATGGGGACGAGACGAGCTGTCGTAGGCCTTGATAGTCCGAGTTGACGGAATCAGATGGCTTTCGTTGATACGGAGGGCTCGCATCATGCTAAGAGGGAGAACGTTAACGGCTGACCCGTTGTCTACCAATACTCCGGGGAGTGTTATGGTAAGTTGAGCTTGAGAGTGATGTCTGAGCTTCGTTGTGCCCCGAGGCATCTCTCGGTAAGTCTTCGTCACAAAACGTGATCATACTGGCGTACAGTCGGGAATCGTAGATCCGGTCTCTATCCGGAGAAGGAGAGTCATCAAGCCATCCGTTTCCTGTCTTCCTCTTGCGAGGTAAAGCCTTTCTTTGGAGCCTTCGGGATAGTGTTGAGGCCATTTGTGACGGTTTCGCCCTTGGTTAGCATGTTGATCGAGTGCGAGTGCCAAGCCGACCTTGATCTTCCTTTACCGGTCCGAGCTCGGAAGGCTGGACAAATTGAATCTTAGGCGATCCGCAGTTAGGCTTAAAGCCTATTTGGCAAGAAGATTGCAGATCGAGGTATTCCGGTGTCCCGGGTGCGAGCTCTGTTGTCGGCGGGACTTTTCGGCTTTCCCATCCCCTCGCTTGCTCTAAGGCCGCATGGCACGGAGGAAGAGAGGGGCCGGAGTACGGTACGTAGTAGTCGAACCTCCCGGAAGGCTCTCCGAGTGTACCTACCTTTGGTGTCCCCACCTCGTATCTTTCTCTCGATTCTTTGTTGAGAGGACTTTTCTTACATTTTCGCGGAGGATTGCTCGGACCATATCTCGAGACTCGTACTCCGGGCGGGCGGGCAATCACAAACATCGTAGGCGATGTGGACATTTGATGAGGACTGGCCGGAAGAGGCGGAGCGGTTGTGGCAATCTTCTTGGGCACCCACTCTATGGAATTCACGTTGTTATCGTTCGGAAAAGGGTTTCCGACCGTATTGGGCCACGGGGCGCTCCAACTTGCCTTCTTCTATCAAGTTACGGATTTCGTATCGTAACCCCACGCAGCTGTCGGTGGTATGGCCGTGATGCGATGGAAGGCGCGAGATTTGCTCTTGTCCGCATTGGCTACGGGATTTTTGGTTTGTAATTTGCAACGGGTTTAAGGAGACCTTCCTTGATTAACCCTTCCGACATCTTGCTCAGTGGCATGTCCAACTTGTCGAAGTGTACGACAGTACAGCCACGAGTAGAATTGTTACTTTGCGGGGCGGGTTTGTTGCCCGTGTTGTCCACGATGGATGTAGTTGACGGACGTATCTTTCCCTTTGCTTGGGAGGCCGGTACGGGGATTGAATGCAAGCTGCTGAGCGGTATACGCATGGCTGTGCGGTAGCCAACTTTTCCTTGAGATCCTTCTCGAGCGTGAGCCTGGCATTGACCATGGCCGGAGATCTGCAGGAAGAAATGATGGTGATGAGAGTTCTGATGGACGGTCTTAAGCGGGACTTGAAGATCCGCATCTGTTCCTCTTTGGAGAGTGGCTCCATGATCTCGGAGAGTTTCCAGCTCCACCTCTTGTAGAATTCCCCAACACTTTCATCCGCTTTCTGCTCAGTGGTGATTAAGTCCTCACGACTTGTTTCCCACTCTAAGTTGGATCGGTACCATTCCGGGAAGATGTTACTGATCGATCCCAGTGTGGCGATCCGCGAGCTTGACCCTCGAAACCATCGTAACGCTGAACTTTTGAGCGTATCTTTGGAAGTGGTCGGCCATTTGCTTTGGAGGGTTGCTCCTTTTGCTCTCATGCCGAGAACGTAAGTGTCGACGTGCGTTTGAGGACATTCGGTTCCGTCGAATCGGTCCATCTCCGGCATTCTGAACTTGGCAGGGAGAGGTGTGAGGACCCCGACCCGGAACCTACACGTGTCCCGAGTTGGAGCGTCCTCAAACTAACCCAAAAACACTAAACTTTTAAAACTTCACTTTGACTTTCAAATATAAACATCAATAACATAACCGTTTCAAAAGAACTCTACTCCACTCCACATTGGAGGAGGAGTTGACCAACTTTGAAAGCGAACACTGTTTAGTTACAAAAGATTAAGGTTATGACGTAGAATTTAAAGTTTATAATTACAAACTCCAATAAAGGAATTACCAAAATACATTTTATACGTCACCCTATACATACCCCGACAATACCCAAAAGATTACTCCAAACTCCTCTCCGTCCTTACTTGGCCGGTCCGCCTGTCTCGGGATCTAAAACATTAAAGGGAGAGGGGTGAGAATAAATCTCAGCAAGCTATTATGTATGCAACAATATGCCAAATAGATGCAACACATAACACGTTGGAAAAACTGTAAACACCTTACGTTACCTTTGGTTTACCTTTTCCCGTCTGAACAATAGTCGTACAACATTGGGTATAATAATACTCCAATCTTAAGTGAGCTGCTTAAGCAATACTCACATCTTATAAGACCCATTTTTCAGGGAACCAAATAAGATAGTAGCAACTCTGTAAGGCTTTTGGCTCAATACAGATGCTATAACCCCAACTGTGGCCACGGGGAGGGGACGGTCACAGGTATAACATAATCCGATCACATTAGGTCACACTTCCATAATTGATCGTATTACGTTATACCCCCAATATCAGCTGATTAACAAATTATCAAGCACATAGTAGTTACTTGAAATAAATCCACAAAAGGAATAAACAATAGCCACATGGTAATGTATACTCATGCCCAATAATTATCCAAGTGCAACAATTTGAATACACTAAGCAACATCAACAACAATATATATATATATAACATCAAGTAAGGAAATGAGGGATCATTAACCTACCCTACAAATTCCATATTCAAGGATACAAGATCTCAATGAAGGTTCAAGTTCAATTACTAAGTGGGAGTCACAATTTATAAGTGGCCAAACAACTTGCTAATCAATTCTTGTTTAAATTGAAAAAGTTGGTTCAGGGGCATGGGCGACCGCCCTAACCACTTGGGCGACCGCCCAAGTGGGTTTCCTAGGAAAATAAGATTTCTGCCACTATGGGCGACCGCCCTCACCACTTGGGCGACCGCCCAAGTGGATTTCAAAGGCAATATTGTTTCTGGGGTGATGGGCGGCCGCTCAAGCCCCCATGGGCGACCGCCCAAGCCCTCCTCCGGCCCTCGATTTTTGACCCTTTTATGCCTAGGTTTCCATTCCTTCTAACCAAGCTTAATTCAAGAACACCAAAGGATACTTCAATCTTTCCAAGTCCCATACAAACATGTAAACTCCAAAACCAAGTAACCCTAGATTATTTATCACTACAATTTCTACCCATTTCAAACCTTTTAGATCATCTTCATTGAACCCTAACTTCAACAAATGTCATTTTCTAACCATTCAACTCCCATTTAGGTTTCCAAGCAAGAAATCAACATCACAAGGCCAAGAACAATAATCAAAGAACTTATGAACAAATAGAAGAAGGGAATCATAACAACTCACCTTAGGGTTTTCAATGGGAGGTTGATCTTTCTAACTTGGATGGATTCCCAAGATGATCCCAACTTCAATGATGCTCCTAGACTTGAATTTGGTGAAGAAATGGCTTGGCTTCAAGAATGGAGGTTGAGAGCTTCCATGGAATTTCTCTAAGGTTTCTCTAGGAGGAAGAAGTATGAGAAATGAGGGAGAAGGAGAGGAGGAAGTAAGAGGAGGGGATGGAGGGTGGACACTTGTCACCTAGGGAGAGAGCAAGACTTCTATGGCCCCTCCTACAAATATATAACTAAGGCTTTCATCTTTAAATTTAAACTTAACCTTTAACCCAATAATTCATCCTACTCACTCATTTAACCTCCTCAAATATTTATCTATTTAATAAATTTCCATTTTTATTATTTCCCCAAATTTCTTTATTTAACAACCCACAATTTCTCAAAGGATTCAAATTTCACTTCTCACCCAATTTATCTTAAATTACGAATTAAAGATATAATTGAACACATAAAGCTAACATAAATATTAAAAGCATATAAGTTAATATTTAAAATGAGTGCCTAGGGTTGGGGTCGTCACACTCACTCCCCCTTAAAGAAAATTCGACCCGAATTTTAAAAGACTTACTTGAATTCTCAAACAACCAAGGGTATTTCGCCCTCATCTCCGACTCTAGCTCCCACGTTGCTTCCTCGACGGTATGATTCTTCCAAAGGACTTTTACTATCGGGATACTCTTAGTTCTTAACTCCTTAACTTGGAATTCTAGGACTCTTAACGGTTCTTCCACATAAGACATGTCCGCCTGAACATCGTCGGGGGGAGAACTCAAAACATGGGAGGGGTCATGACAATACTTCCTTAGCATAGAAACGTGAAACACATCATGAAGCAAAGAAAAAGACGGAGGCAACGCCAACCGGTAAGCCAATTCCCCTATCTTCTCTAGAATCTCAAACGGACCTACAAACCTCGGAGCCAACTTACCCTTATTACCAAACCTTTTAATTCCCGTCCTCGGAGAGACCTTCAAGAACACAAAGTCACCAACCCGAAAAGATAAATCCCGTCTTCTATTGTCGGCGTAGCTTTTCTGTCTACTCTGAGCCATCTTCAATCTATCCCGAATCACCTTGATCTTCTCCGTAGAATCTCGAACCAAATCCGGGCCCCAAAGTCTCGCTTCTCCTACCTCGTCCCAACACATCGGAGATCGACATTTCCTACCATACAACGCCTCATACGGAGCCATCTCGATACTCGACTGATAACTGTTATTGTAAGCAAACTCAACTAGCGGTAGATGATCCTCCCAAGATAATTGGAAATCCATCACACAAGCCCGTAGCATATCCTCAAGTATCTGAATAGTTCTCTCGGACTGACCATCGGTTTGAGGATGAAATGCCGTACTGAAACACAATTTAGAACCCAAGGCTTCCTGCAATGCTCTCCAAAATCTAGATGTAAACCTCGGATCTCTGTCGGAAACAATACTAACCGGAACCCCGTGAAGTCTCACAATTTCCTTCATATACAACTGGGCTAACTTCTCTAAAGAAAACTTAGTTGACACCGGAAGAAAATGAGCCGACTTTGTCAATCTATCCACAATAACCCAAATAGCATCCATCTTCTTCACGGTAAGAGGTAAACCCGAAACAAAATCCATCGAGATCCCTTCCCATTTCCACTCCGGAATATCCAACGGTTGAAGCAGTCCCGCTGGTCTCTGATGCTCGGCCTTAATTTGTTGACAAGTCAAACACTTAGAAACATAATCCGCAATTTCCCTCTTCATACCATTCCACCAATACCCACGCTTCAAGTCTTGATACATTTTGGTACTACCCGGATGAATCGCAAACTTGGACTTATGGCCATCCTCTAACACACGCTTCTTGATTTCCGGTAACGAAGGAACGCAAATTCTCCTTTGAAAGGTTAATATACCATCTCTATTCAACGCAAAATCCCCGAATTTTCCCTCTTGCACTTGATCTAAAATTTTCTTCAATTTCGGATCATTTTGTTGAGCTTCCTTCAACTCTCCATACAATGTAGGAACGGCTCGAACATTCGCAACGATTACTTCTCTCTTCAACTCTCGAGAACTCAAAGCTGTCACATACGCCTTTCGGCTAATCGCATCCGCCACTACATTGGCCTTCCCCGGATGATAAGAAATTATACAATCAAAATCCTTCAAGAACTCAAGCCATCTTCTTTGTCGGTTGTTCAACTCCTTTTGGGTAAATAAGTATTTCAAACTCTTATGATCGGTGAAAATCTCAAACTTCGCCCCATAAAGGTAATGCTTCCACTTATGTAACGCAAACACGATCGCCGCCAATTCCATATCATGAGTAGGGTAATTACATTTCCGCCGGTGATAACTTCCTAGAGGCATACGCAATAACTTTCCCATTTTGCATCAACACACAACCCAAACCCGCCTTCGAGGCATCACTATAAATAACAAAATTCTCGCAACCATCCGGAAGGGTAAGAATAGGAGCCGTTGTCAACCTTTTCTTCAATTCATCAAAACTTGCCTCACACTTGGAATCCCATACGAACGATACGTCTTTCCGAGTCAACCTAGTCAACGGAGTCGCAATCCGAGAAAAACCCTCAATGAACCTTCGGTAATACCCCGCCAAACCAAGAAAACTACGAATCTCGGTCACAGTCGAAGGCTGCTTCCAATTAACCACGGCTTCAATCTTCGAAGGATCCACGGAAATTCCCGAACTCGACACAACATGCCCCAAGAAAGAAATTTGCTCGAGCCAAAACTCGCACTTGCTGAACTTGGCATACAACTGCTTCTCACGAAGAATGGACAAGACAATCCTCAAATGATTCTCGTGCTCTTCCCGGGACTTAGAGTATACAAGAATATCGTCTATGAATACCACCACAAAGCTATCAAGATAAGGCTTGAAGACACGGTTCATCATATCCATAAAAACGGCTGGAGCATTAGTCAACCCGAAAGGCATCACCACAAACTCATAATGACCATATCTAGTACGGAAAGCTGTCTTAGCAATATCATCCGGTCTAATCTTCAATCGATGGTATCCGCTTCTCAAGTCAAGCTTAGAGTAGATAACGGAACCTTGAAGTTGGTCAAACAATTCATCTATATGCGGGAGAGGGTATTTATTCTTAATGGTGGCTTGGTTCAACAAACGATAGTCAATACACAATCGTAAGGTACCATCCTTCTTCCTAACAAATAAGACCGGTGCTCCCCATGGAGACACACTAGGACGAATAAAACCTCGGTCTAACAATTCTTGCAATTGGACCTTCAACTCTTTTAACTCAGCCGGAGCCATTCTATAGGGTGCTTTAGAGATAGGTGAGGTACCGGGCACTAAGTCAATACAAAACTCTACCTCACGATCCGGAGGCATAGAGTACTCACTAGAAAACACATCACTAAATTCATTAACAACCGGGACATGAGCTAACTCGGGAGACTTCTTATTGGAATCTACCACATAAGCCAAGTAACCCGCACACCCTTTAGATAGCATCTTCCTAGCCTTTAAAGCGGAAATAACATGTAAACCGAACATAGATCTATCCGCATCAAATATAAAAGTAGGCACGTCAGGCATAGCAAATGAGACTCGTTTTCTACGACAGTCTACCAAAGCATGACACTGACTCAACCAATCCATCCCAAGGATCACATCAAAATCACGGATTGATAACTCGACTAAATCCACCGGCAATACATGCCCACATATAGTCACATCACAACCAGGATATATCAAAGAAGATGTGAGGCACTCTCCCATAGGAGTAGAGACCTCCAACACATAAGGCATAGATTCAGGCAAAGTATGCAATGAGAATGCAAAATGCGATGCCACAAATGAATGGGAAGACCCGGGATCTATAAGAATGCGGGCCTTAACTCTGAGACAGAACTATACCTCTAATCACAGCATTGGGATCGACCTCCCCTTGACCCAAGGCGAACACTCGACCTTGCGCCCTATCTTTGGGTTTTCCGTCTACACCTCTCTTCACACCACTACCTTGTCCCCCAAATCCGGTACCCGTCGCTTGCTTATTCTGCCACCTAGGACAATTCTTCCGGAAATGGCCTGTCGCCCCACACTCCAAACATTTTCCTTGCTTGCTCCAACACTTATCCTCCGAATGCCCTAGCTTCTTACAATAACCACACACTTTGTCCCAAAGCGACCGGAGTCGCACGATTCGCCGGAGTCGCCACATTTCCTCCTCGATTTGCTCCGGGGTGAATGTCCTCGGGTGAACTCTATTACGTCCCGAACCTTGACCTTGGAATCTATTTATGTTCCCGCCTTCATTCTTACCACGATGCTCCTCTATGTCATTCTCAATCCGATACGCCATATTCACTGCTTTGCTTGGAAGTTGGCGAAGTTATGCGTCGATAAGCGCTTCGGAACTCAACCCTTAAACCCTTCACAAATCGGTAGACTCGCCTCTCTTCATCGGCACCAAATGAGGACAATATCGGGCCAATTACGTGAACTTTGCTGAATGCTTGAGCTATCGTCATGGTCCCTTTCTCCAGTTTCAGAAACTCGCCTTCTTTCTTATCTCTAGTAACCATCGGCACGAAGTGATCCCGGAACTTGCGTGTGAAATTCTCCCAAGTCTGCGGTGTCAAATCCCGGTCCCAACCATCCTTCACTACCTGCCACCAGTGCTCCGCGGGTCCTTCCAACTTGAAAACGGCGCATCTCACCTTCTCGGCATCCGAACTCTCCATAGCCGCAAAAATATTATTCATAGCCTCAAGCCACCTCTCAGCCTTAACCGGATCCGGATCTCCGTTGAAGCTAGGAGGGGACATCTTCACGAACTTCTCTAGACCATGTTGCCCTTGTCTGCCTTCTTGCTGTTGCCTACCTTGATTCTGATTTGCCATATTCTGAAGAAACACTCGGAACATATCCATCATTTCGGCATTCGGATTACCGACATCACCCAAAGCCCGATTCTGATCACCATCATTTCCCGCCATTATAACAAACTCCTGCATTAAACACTCGACGTCAGTTATCACACACTCTCACTCAGCTAGACTCTACCCGAGAATTCTAACCGAGCTCTGATACCAACTGTGAGGACCCCGACCCGGAACCTACACGTGTCCCGAGTTGGAGCGTCCTCAAACTAACCCAAAAACACTAAACTTTTAAAACTTCACTTTGACTTTCAAATATAAACATCAATAACATAACCGTTTCAAAAGAACTCTACTCCACTCCACATTGGAGGAGGAGTTGACCAACTTTGAAAGCGAACACTGTTTAGTTACAAAAGATTAAGGTTATGACGTAGAATTTAAAGTTTATAATTACAAACTCCAATAAAGGAATTACCAAAATACATTTTATACGTCACCCTATACATACCCCGACAATACCCAAAAGATTACTCCAAACTCCTCTCCGTCCTTACTTGGCCGGTCCGCTGTCTCGGGATCTAAAACATTAAAGGGAGAGGGGTGAGAATAAATCTCGGCAAGCTATTATGTATGCAACAATATGCCAAATAGATGCAACACATAACACGTTGGAAAAAGCGTAAACACCTTACGTTACCTTTGGTTTACCTTTTCCCGTCGAACAATAGTCGTACAACATTGGGTATAATAATACTCCAATCTTAAGTGAGCCGCTTAAGCAATACTCACATCTTATAAGACCCATTTTTCGGGGAACCAAATAAGATAGTAGCAACTCTGTAAGGCTTTTGGCTCAATACGGATGCTATAACCCCAACACCGTGGCCACAGGAGGGGATGGTCACAGGTATAACATAATCCGATCACATTAGGTCACACTTCCATAATTGATCGTATTACGTTATACCCCCAATATCAGCTGATTAACAAATTATCAAGCACATAGTAGTTACTTGAAATAAATCCACAAAAGGAATAAACAATAGCCACATGGTAATGTATACTCATGCCCAATAATTATCCAAGTGCAACAATTTGAATACACTAAGCAACATCAACAACAATATATATATATAACATCAAGTAAGGAAATGAGGGATCATTAACCTACCCTACAAATTCCATATTCAAGGATACAAGATCTCAATGAAGGTTCAAGTTCAATTACTAAGTGGGAGTCACAATTTATAAGTGGCCAAACAACTTGCTAATCAATTCTTGTTTAAATTGAAAAAGTTGGTTCAGGGGCATGGGCGACCGCCCTAACCACTTGGGCGACCGCCCAAGTGGGTTTCCTAGGAAAATAAGATTTCTGCCACTATGGGCGACCGCCCTCACCACTTGGGCGACCGCCCAAGTGGATTTCAAAGGCAATATTGTTTCTGGGGTGATGGGCGGCCGCTCAAGCCCCCATGGGCGACCGCCCAAGCCCTCCTCCAGCACAAAACTCAGATTTTGACCCTTTTATGCCTAGGTTTCCATTCCTTCTAACCAAGCTTAATTCAAGAACACCAAAGGATACTTCAATCTTTCCAAGTCCCATACAAACATGTAAACTCCAAAACCAAGTAACCCTAGATTATTTATCACTACAATTTCTACCCATTTCAAACCTTTTAGATCATCTTCATTGAACCCTAACTTCAACAAATGTCATTTTCTAACCATTCAACTCCCATTTAGGTTTCCAAGCAAGAAATCAACATCACAAGGCCAAGAACAATAATCAAAGAACTTATGAACAAATAGAAGAAGGGAATCATAACAACTCACTTTAGGGTTTTCAATGGGAGGTTGATCTTTCTAACTTGATGGATTCCCCAAGATGATCCAACTTCAATGATGCTCCTAGACTTGAATTTGGTGAAGAAATGGCTTGGCTTCAAGAATGGAGGTTGAGAGCTTCCATGGAATTTCTCTAAGGTTTCTCTAGGAGGAAGAAGTATGAATGATGGAGGGAGAGGGGAGTAAGAGTAAGGAGGTAAAGGGTGGACACTTGTCACCTAGGGAGAGAGCAAGACTTCTATGGCCCCTCCTACAAATATATAACTAAGGCTTTCATCTTTTAATTTAAACTTAACCTTTAACCCAATAATTCATCCTACTCACTCATTTAACCTCCTCAAATATTTATCTATTTAATAAATTTCCATTTTTATTATTTCCCCAAATTTCTTTATTTAACAACCCACAATTTCTCAAAGGATTCTAATTTCACTTCTCACCCAATTTATCTTAAATTACGAATTAAAGATATAATTGAACACATAAAGCTAACATAAATATTAAAAGCATATAATTTAATATTTAAAATGAGTGCCTAGGGTTGGGGTCGTCACACTCACTCCCCCTTAAAGAAAATTCGACCCGAATTTTAAAAGACTTACTTGAATTCTCAAACAACCAAGGGTATTTCGCCCTCATCTCCGACTCTAGCTCCCACGTTGCTTCCTCGACGGTATGATTCTTCCAAAGGACTTTTACTATCGGGATACTCTTAGTTCTTAACTCCTTAACTTGGAATTCTAGGACTCTTAACGGTTCTTCCACATAAGACATGTCCGCCTGAACATCGTCGGGGGGAGAACTCAAAACATGGGAGGGGTCATGACAATACTTCCTTAGCATAGAAACGTGAAACACATCATGAAGCAAAGAAAAAGACGGAGGCAACGCCAACCGGTAAGCCAATTCCCCTATCTTCTCTAGAATCTCAAACGGACCTACAAACCTCGGAGCCAACTTACCCTTATTACCAAACCTTTTAATTCCCGTCCTCGGAGAGACCTTCAAGAACACAAAGTCACCAACCCGAAAAGATAAATCCCGTCTTCTATTGTCGGCGTAGCTTTTGTCTACTCGAGCCGTCTTCAATCTATCCCGAATCACCTTGATCTTCTCCGTAGAATCTCGAACCAAATCCGGGCCCCAAAGTCTCGCTTCACCTACCTCGTCCCAACACATCGGAGATCGACACTTTCTACCATACAACGCCTCATACGGAGCCATCTCGATACTCGACTGATAACTGTTATTGTAAGCAAACTCAACTAGCGGTAGATGATCCTCCCAAGATAATTGGAAATCCATCACACAAGCCCGTAACATATCCTCAAGTATCTGAATAGTTCTCTCGGACTGACCATCGGTTTGAGGATGAAATGCCGTACTGAAACACAATTTAGAACCCAAGGCTTCCTGCAATGCTCTCCAAAATCTAGATGTAAACCTCGGATCTCTGTCGGAAACAATACTAACCGAAACCCCGTGAAGTCTCACAATTTCCTTCATATACAACTGGGCTAACTTCTCTAAAGAAAACTTAGTTGACACCGGAAGAAAATGAGCCGACTTTTTCAATCTATCCACAATAACCCAAATAGCATCCATCTTCTTCACGGTAAGAGGTAAACCCGAAACAAAATCCATCGAGATCCCTTCCCATTTCCACTCCGGAATATCCAACGGTTGAAGCAGTCCCGCTGGTCTCTGATGCTCGGCCTTAATTTGTTGACAAGTCAAACACTTAGAAACAAAATCCGCAATTTCCCTCTTCATACCATTCCACCAATACCCACGCTTCAAGTCTTGATACATTTTGGTACTACCCGGATGAATCGCAAACTTGGACTTATGGCCATCCTCTAACACACGCTTCTTGATTTCCGGTAACGAAGGAACGCAAATTCTCCTTTGAAAGGTTAATATACCATCTCTATTCAACGCAAAATCCCCGGCTTTTCCCTCTTGCACTTGATCTAAAATTTTCTTCAATTCCGGATCATTTTGTTGAGCTTCCTTCAACTCTCCATACAATGTAGGAACGGCTCGAACATTCGCAACGATTACTTCTCTCTTCAACTCTCGAGAACTCAAAGCTGTCACATACGCCTTTCGGCTAATCGCATCCGCCACTACATTGGCCTTCCCCGGATGATAAGAAATTATACAATCAAAATCCTTCAAGAACTCAAGCCATCTTCTTTGTCGGTTGTTCAACTCCTTTTGGGTAAATAAGTATTTCAAACTCTTATGATCGGTGAAAATCTCAAACTTCGCCCCATAAAGGTAATGCTTCCACTTATGTAACGCAAACACGATCGCCGCCAATTCCATATCATGAGTAGGGTAATTCTGTTCCGCCGGTGATAACTTCCTAGAGGCATACGCAATAACTTTCCCATTTTGCATCAACACACAACCCAAACCCGCCTTCGAGGCATCACTATAAATAACAAAATTCTCGCAACCATCCGGAAGGGTAAGAATAGGAGCCGTTGTCAACCTTTTCTTCAATTCATCAAAACTTGCCTCACACTTGGAATCCCATACGAACGATACGTCTTTCCGAGTCAACCTAGTCAACGGAGTCGCAATCCGAGAAAAACCCTCAATGAACCTTCGGTAATACCCCGCCAAACCAAGAAAACTACGAATCTCGGTCACAGTCGAAGGCTGCTTCCAATTAACCACGGCTTCAATCTTCGAAGGATCCACGGAAATTCCCGAACTCGACACAACATGCCCCAAGAAAGAAATCTGCTCGAGCCAAAACTCGCACTTGCTGAACTTGGCATACAACTGCTTCTCACGAAGAATGGACAAGACAATCCTCAAATGATTCTCGTGCTCTTCCCGGACTTAGAGTAAACAAGAATATCGTCTATGAATACCACCACAAAGCTATCAAGATAAGGCTTGAAGACACGGTTCATCATATCCATAAAAACGGCTGGAGCATTAGTCAACCCGAAAGGCATCACCACAAACTCATAATGACCATATCTAGTACGGAAAGCTGTCTTAGCAATATCATCCGGTCTAATCTTCAATCGATGGTATCCGCTTCTCAAATCAAGCTTAGAGTAGATAACGGAACCTTGAAGTTGGTCAAACAATTCATCTATATGCGGGAGAGGGTATTTATTCTTAATGGTGGCTTGGTTCAACAAACGATAGTCAATACACAATCGTAAGGTACCATCCTTCTTCCTAACAAATAAGACCGGTGCTCCCCACGGAGACACACTAGGACGAATAAAACCTCGGTCTAACAATTCTTGCAATTGGACCTTCAACTCTTTTAACTCGGCCGGAGCCATTCTATAGGGTGCTTTTGAGATAGGTGCGGTACCGGGCACTAAGTCAATACAAAACTCTACCTCACGATCCGGAGGCATAGAGTACTCACTAGAAAACACATCACTAAATTCATTAACAACCGGAACATGAGCTAACTCGGGAGACTTCTTATTGGAATCTACCACATAAGCCAAGTAACCCGCACACCCTTTAGATAGCATCTTCCTAGCCTTTAAAGCGGAAATAACATGTAAACCGAACATAGATCTATCCGCATCAAATATAAAAGTAGGCACGTCAGGCATAGCAAATGAGACTCGTTTTCTACGACAGTCTACCAAAGCATGACACTGACTCAACCAATCCATCCCAAGGATCACATCAAAATCACGGATTGGTAACTCGACCAAATCCACCGGCAATACATGCCCACATATAGTCACATCACAACCAGGATATATCAAAGAAGATGTGAGGCACTCTCCCATAGGAGTAGAGACCTCCAACACATAAGGCATAGATTCAGGCAAAGTATGCAATGAGAATGCAAAATGCGATGCCACAAATGAATGGGAAGACCCGGGATCTATAAGAATGCGGGCCTTAACTCCTGAGACAGGAACTATACCTCTAATGACAGCATTGGGATCGACCTCTCCTTGACCCAAGGCGAACACTCGACCTTGCACCCTATCTTTGGGTTTCCCATCTACACCTCTCTTCACACCACTACCTTGTCCCCCAAATCCGGTACCCGTCGCTTGCTTATTCTGCCACCTAGGACAATTCTTCCGGAAATGGCCTGTCGCCCCACACTCCAAACATTTTCCTTGCTTGCTCCAACACTTATCCTCCGAATGCCCTAGCTTCTTACAATAACCACACACTGTCCCAAACTGACCCGGAGTCGCACGATTCGCCGGAGTCGCCACATTTCCTCCTCGATTTGCTCCCGGGGTGAATGTCCTCGGCTGAACTCTATTCTGTCCCGAACCTTGACCTTGGAATCTATTTCTGTTTCCGCCTTCATTCTTACCACGATGCTCCTCTATGTCATTCTCAATCCGATACGCCATATTCACTGCTGCTTGGAAGTTGGCGAAGTTATGCGTCAATAACTGCTTTCGGAACTCAACCCTTAAACCCTTCACAAACCGGTAGACTCGCCTCTCTTCATCTGGCACCAAATGAGGACAATATCGGGCCAATTCTGTGAACTTTGCTGAATACTGAGCTATCGTCATGGTCCCTTGCTCCAGTTTCAGAAACTCGCCTTCTTTCTTATCTCTAGTAACCATCGGCACGAAGTGATCCCGGAACTTGCGTGTGAAATTCTCCCAAGTCTGCGGTGTCAAATCCCGGTCCCAACCATCCTTCACTACCTGCCACCAGTGCTCCGCGGGTCCTTCCAACTTGAAAACGGCGCATCTCACCTTCTCGGCATCCGAACTCTCCATAGCCGCGAAAATCTTATTCATAGCCTCAAGCCACCTCTCAGCCTTCACCGGATCCGGATCTCCGTTGAAGCTAGGAGGAGACATCTTCACGAACTTCTCTAGACCATGTTGCCCTTGTCTGCCTTCTTGCTGTTGCCTACCTTGATTCTGATTTGCCATATTCTGAAGAAACACTCTAACATATCCATCATTTCAACATTCGGATTACCGACATCACCCAAAGCCCGATTCGATCACCATCATTTCCCGCCATTATAACAAACTCCTGCATTAAACACTCGACGTCGGCTATCACACACTCTCACTCGCCTAGACTCTACCCGAGAATTCTAACCGAGCTCTGATACCAACTGTGAGGACCCCGACCCGGAACCTACACGTGTCCCGAGTTGGAGCGTCCTCAAACTAACCCAAATAGCACTAAACTTTTAAAACTTCACTTTGACTTTCAAATATAAACATTTAATAACATAACATTTCAAAAGAACTCGACTCCACTCCACAATGGAGGAGGAGTTGACCAACTTTGAAAACGAACAACTGTTTAGTTACAAAAGATTAAGGTTATGACGTAGAATTTAAAGTTTATAATTACAAACTCCAATAAAGGAATTACCAAAATACATTTTATACGTCACCCTATACATACCCCGACAATACCCAAAAGATTACTCCAAACTCCTCTCCGTCCTTACTTGGCCGGTCCGCCTGTCTCGGGATCTAAAACATTAAAGGGAGAGGGGTGAGAATAAATCTCAGCGAGCTATTATGGATGCAACAATATGCCAAATAGATGCAACACATAACACGTTGGAAAAACTGTAAACACCTTACGTTACCTTTGGTTTACCTTTTCCCGTCTGAACAATAGTCGTACAACATTGGGTATAATAATACTCCAATCTTAAGTGAGCTGCTTAAGCAATACTCACATCTTATAAAACCCATTTTTCAGGGAACCAAATAAGATAGTAGCAACTCTGTAAGGCTTTTAGCTCAATACAGATGCTATAACCCCAACCTGTGGCCACAGGAGGGGATGGTCACAGGTATAACATAATCCGATCACATTAGGTCACACTTCCATAATTGATCGTATTACGTTATACCCCCAATATCAGCTGATTAACAAATTATCAAGCACATAGTAGTTACTTGAAATAAATCCACAAAAGGAATAAACAATAGCCACATGGTAATGTATACTCATGCCCAATAATTATCCAAGTGCAACAATTTGAATACACTAAGCAACATCAACAACAATATATATATATAACATCAAGTAAGGAAATGAGGGATCATTAACCTACCCTACAAATTCCATATTCAAGGATACAAGATCTCAATGAAGGTTCAAGTTCAATTACTAAGTGGGAGTCACAATTTATAAGTGGCCAAACAACTTGCTAATCAATTCTTGTTTAAATTGAAAAAGTTGGTTCAGGGGCATGGGCGACCGCCTAACCACTGGGCGACCGCCCAAGTGGGTTTCCTAGGAAAATAAGATTTCGCCACTATGGGCGACCGCCCCACCACTCTGGGCGACCGCCCAAGTGGATTTCAAAGGCAATATTGTTTCGGGTGATGGGCGGCCGCTCAAGCCCCCATGGGCGACCGCCCAAGCCCTCCTCCAGCACAAAACTCAGATTTTGACCCTTTTATGCCTAGGTTTCCATTCCTTCTAACCAAGCTTAATTCAAGAACACCAAAGGATACTTCAATCTTTCCAAGTCCCATACAAACATGTAAACTCCAAAACCAAGTAACCCTAGATTATTTATCACTACAATTTCTACCCATTTCAAACCTTTTAGATCATCTTCATTGAACCCTAACTTCAACAAATGTCATTTTCTAACCATTCAACTCCCATTTAGGTTTCCAAGCAAGAAATCAACATCACAAGGCCAAGAACAATAATCAAAGAACTTATGAACAAATAGAAGAAGGGAATCATAACAACTCACTTTAGGGTTTTCAATGGGAGGTTGATCTTTCTAACTTGATGGATTCCCCAAGATGATCCAACTTCAATGATGCTCCTAGACTTGAATTTGGTGAAGAAATGGCTTGGCTTCAAGAATGGAGGTTGAGAGCTTCCATGGAATTTCTCTAAGGTTTCTCTAGGAGGAAGAAGTATGAATGATGGAGGGAGAGGGGAGTAAGAGTAAGGAGGTAAAGGGTGGACACTTGTCACCTAGGGAGAGAGCAAGACTTCTATGGCCCCTCCTACAAATATATAACTAAGGCTTTCATCTTTTAATTTAAACTTAACCTTTAACCCAATAATTCATCCTACTCACTCATTTAACCTCCTCAAATATTTATCTATTTAATAAATTTCCATTTTTATTATTTCCCCAAATTTCTTTATTTAACAACCCACAATTTCTCAAAGGATTCAAATTTCACTTCTCACCCAATTTATCTTAAATTACGAATTAAAGATATAATTGAACACATAAAGCTAACATAAATATTAAAAGCATATAATTTAATATTTAAAATGAGTGCCTAGGGTTGGGGTCGTCACAAGAGGCGTGACTATTCCCGGATCCGTGGATTTGAGCGTTTCCTGCTTTGAGCTGCTCATGGTGGCTTTCAGGTCTTTCATCTGCTCGACCATCCAGGCTAAGGTTGGTTCCAGTGGTGGACTGTGAGGCTCGGCGCCGGGTGCTACCACGTGAGCGGTAGTGATTGGAGGTGGAAGGCTTGATATATGAGAATATACGGGAGCCTTTTCTGAACTGTATCGAGGTTTGTCCCCGGTGTTTAAGGATTCGTGTATAGGAAACGGGATGAACCCGGGAGGGTATTGAGGGATATTAGCATCCTGAGATGGTCCAGCGGTGCGCTGGTGGTATTGAGTGATAGGAGTAGCACTGGGCTGGCCAAAAATGACAGGGTTGCCCTGAGAAGTAGCAATGTGGAGCCTAGGTCGGCTGTTTCCTTGGTTGGAAGGCATCCCGTAAGTTGGCGGGGGAGGAACTTGGTTGAAGGCTTGGTGAACTGGTTTCGGGGAATCGTCATCCTCGACCAGGACAAAAGTACCGTCTGACCGGGAATAGCCGCTATACCTCGCTCATTCAAAAGTTGTACCACGAAATTCCGCCGATCTTCTTTCGCCTCTTGTGAACCTCACAAGCCCTGATGGCTTCTTCCAAAGTCATATCTCGTTACGGTGGCGGGGGTCCTTCCCCGTCACGATTTCTCGGTGAGCTAGACATGTCGGAAATTCGGGCCGAGGGAACCGAGGGAACCGAAGAACGTGGCATTTGCCGTAAGCACCCAAGTGATTCCGCAAGGCGCTGACCCGAAAATCTAAACCACTTTCTGCTCGCTGCAGGGAACGAAAGGAAGGGTTTAGGCTTCGAAAAGGGGTATTTGGCTCAAGGTTTCGGGCTTGTGCAATGTGCAGTTACCGATTAATGTTTACTTAAAGCGCGTTTTCTCAGAGTCCTAATCGGTTGGAAAAGAGCGAGTCTTCTTTTTCGCAACTAATCCTAGAGCTCTAATCAGTGGATCTCGTCACTACGCTTATAAGCCCCTCGTTTCCATTGTAGATCATCTTTCTCAGGACGGACTATCCCGAGCGAGGTCTGATAAAGCAAGCGAGTTCCACCGACAAAGGAAAAAATGAACTTAAGGCTAGCTGATCATGCAAACTTTCAACGTATGTGACGCACGGGCCACAGTCGAAGTCAACGTCCTTAAGTTAAGGTGGGGATCGTGCCGAAATTTTGGCATGACCTCTCCTGACTCGCTTGTGCGAGAGACCTTAGCTTTTGGCGTTGGCCAAGTTGTGGCTGGCACAGTACATACGACGAGGTTTGGTGACACGGCGTCACATTGAACCTTCGGGTATATTTTTCGGCAGAGCTCCGCGTCAAAGTCAAGGCTGAAGAGCGCGAGACTTCGGGTCAAGAACGACCTTTGGTCTCAACCTCTCGAGCTTGACTCGAAGCGGGGCCCGGCGTAAAAAACATACACTTAGGCTTTATGACACGAGCTAAGCCAAAAACCAACCGGGGTCTTGGACAAAGTGTGACACAAAGAGTGTATGGCTTACACGGGCTAGGATGGGATGTTTGGGATGACCCCGTGCGCCCGAAAGGTGTCTGGCAGACCAATCGGGGTGCAACTGATAAGGCCATCCCGGGTTAGGGGTTGTAGTGTGCAGTATACCGAGGCAGCAAGTGCACGTGGAGTGCGGTGTTCCGAGGCAGCAAGTGCGAGTAGTGTGCGGTCACTAAAATTCTTTTTCTGAGTAAAACAGAGATTTTTTCAGAATGTATCTTAAAGAATTTATGATGCACAGTTCAAAAGACAGCATGAAAATCAAACATGAATGGGGATGCACAAACATGGTAAGATTTTGAAAAGTTGACAATGTAATGCCTTTTGAAACAAAAAACCGTTCGAGGTTTGAAGGAACTCACACACAAGAAAACGAGGAAGGGTAAACGAAAGTTTGACCCGCGGAAGGCTTTTTTGAAAACAACGGCAGTTTTGAAAAAAGTATCCATGTCCCTAGCGGAGTCGCCAACTGAAATTACCCGGGATTTCGCGCGCGGGCGCGAAACGCGGTTGTCTTTCGCGGGGGGTTGGTGTCTGAGACCTCGCTTCATAAGAAGGAAAAAATGAGGAGTCGCCACGCGGTTTTTGTATTTTGAGCCCAAACGTTGAGAAACGGCTTTTGAAAATGGTGTCGTTTTTATTGGTAGCAAAAACTTAGGAAAAGGCTTTGAAAACAGGGGATCATTTTTATTGGTAGCAAAAATGAGTAAAAAGCTTTTTAGTACCAGAGATTGTTAGGTTCGGAGGTCACGTTACGTTTCGGGAAGAGTATTACGAGATCACCCGAAATGCCTCGTATGACGAGTCTTTCTACCTTTCTCGAAAACGTGTGTGTGTGTGTGTGTGTGTGTTTTTTGAAATGGGGGCTTGAATGACAAGCTTAATCTTGGTTTGAATGTCAAACGTTGATTAGGTGACTTTGAAAAGGCGAGCGTTTGAATGACAAACGTTGGTTTTGAGACGAAAATGAGCGTTTGCTGGCAAACGTCGACTTGAGCTTGAAATGAGCGTTTGCGTGGCAAACGTCGATTTTGAGTTTGAAAAGGAGTTCGAAGGTCGAACTCTGGTTTTTTGAACCTGGCGTGTCATTGATAACAATTTTTACGGGAAAAATGCGTATTAAATGATTTTAGGTGTCAAATGGCGGCTTTTAGTTTGAAGATGAGCGTTTGGAGGCCAAACGTCATTTCGCGCGTTTTGAAAGAGAGTTCGAAGGACGAACTCCGGTTTTGAACCGGGCATTACATTGTTAACGATTTTTACGAGAAAAATGCGTATTAAATGATATGTGATCAACGAATCGGGTTGCGACTCGGACCTTGAAAAGTAAATACTATCACGATCCAAACGGGTCGGACTTTATAAATGACAATATTTAAAGTGCGGTATCAACGGAATCAAATGATCCGGAATCGTAAATGACGATCGACGAGTCAAACGACTCGGAATTGTAAATGACGATCAACGAGGCCAATCGGCTCGGAATTGTAAATGACGATCAACGAGGCCAATCGGCTCGGAATTGTAAATGACAGAAAGTAAATGACGATCAACGGATCGATCGATCCGAAATTGGTAAATGACGTAAAAGTAAACGGAACGGGGTCGAAACGCCGTTTTAACCCGTGATTACTTCTCTTACGGAAAGAGAAGAGGATCGAGGGGCTAAAACGTATCGGACCCCGTTAGACGGAGGCGTCTACATTTCGATAACGTCGTTCGAAATGGTTGTAGCGACTGGCACGTAAACCGAGACGGAACGAGAGATTTAGAGAGAGGGAGTTATACCTATGGCTAGGGTCGACTCCTTTGGCTCAGAAGGTGTGTACGGGACACGAAAATTAGTTCGAAAGGGTGTTTCAAAGTGATGAGGGGCGTATTTGATCGAAATACGGAAGTTTCACGCGAATCGAGGCAAACGGGAGCTCGGGAAGGGGTGAAATCAGTTTGGGCCGTGAGGAGAGTGACTTTTGGTGTTAAAATGTTCCTCTTTTTGGCTTTGACAGCCACTTCTATTTATAGGTGAAAATTGCAGTAGGAGTCCGGACGGACTTGACCGCTTTTTCGTGGTTTTGGGGTATTTTGGAATTCGAGGGCTTGCCGGCAATTTCGTGAAATTTGCACAGGAGTCCTACGGACTTTGACCGAAATCCAGGGGTATTTTGGTCTTTTCACTTGATTTGTGATTGAAAGGTGATGAGAGGGTCGTGGCATGGCCGCCACGTGTCCTCTCGAGTCACCGCATGTATGGGAGTTCGTTCCCGGTTCCGCTTTGTCCGTTTTTAAAATAACAACGGAAAATGTTCAAACGCCCAGGAAAGTGCCGGAAAGTGCGTTTTTCAGGGAAAGCCATACTTTTACGTGAGATGACATGTGTCAAGTACGCTTCGACGTCGGGATGCACGGGGCAGTCCCGGGACGTCTCGTTGGCATGGCTACGGGGAGTTTAACGAGTTCCGGTTAACCTGGAGCGGGCCAGTTAACGGATTTCGGTTAACTTTCTGACGGATTTGGACGATCCGGATTTGGGTACATACACTCGGTAGGTCTTCATCACAGAACGTGATCATACTGTCATACAGTCGGGAATCGTAGATCTGATCTCTATCCGAAGAAGGAGAGTCGTCCAGCCATCCGTTTCCTGTCTTCCTCTTGCGAGGTAAAGCCTTTGCTGGAGCCTCGGGATTGCGTTGAGGATGTTTGTGGCGGTTTCCGCCCTTGGTTAGCACGTTGATCGAGTGCGAGTGCCAAGCTGACTTTGATCTTCCTTTGCCGGTCCGGCTCTAAGCCGGACAAATTGAACCTTGGGCGATCCCGCGGGGTTAGGCTTCGACCGCAAGATTACCAAGATCCGAGGTATTCCGGTGTCCCAAGGTCTGAACTCTGTTGTCAGCAGGACTTTTCGGCTTTCCCACCCCTGTCTGCTCTAAAGCTGCATGGCCTGGAGGAAGGGAGGACTGGCTGGAGTAGAGTACGTAGTATTCGAACTTCCCGGATGGCTCTCCGAGTGTACCCACACTGGTGTCTCCAGCTTCGTTTCTTTCTCTCAGCATCTGTTGAGAGGATTTCTTCTTCTGTTTTCTCGGAGGATTGCTTCGGACCGTATCTTGGGACTCGTACTCCAGGCAGGCGGAGATTTCACAAACATCGTAGCTGATGTGGACATTAGAGGGGACCCGGCTGGAAGAGGCGGAGAAACTGGCTCTGCGGCAATCTTCTTGGGCACCCATTCAATGGAATTCACACTGTTGTTGTTGTTCGGAAAAGGGTTTCCGACTGTATTGGGCCCACGGGGCGCTCCAACTTGGTCAGCGTTGACTACGGGATTCTTGGGTTTGTAATTGGCAACGGGTTTAAGGAGACCTTCCTTGATTAACCCTTCCAAAGATCTTGCTCAAATGGTACATGTCCAACTTGTCGAAATGTACTACAGTCGCTTCGAGTAGAATTGTTGCTTTGCGGACTGGGTTTATGTTGCCCGACCGTTGTCCCCGATGGATGTAGTTGACGATGACGTATCTTTCCCTTTGCCGGGCCGGTGCGGGATTGAATGCAACCGCCGAGCGGTATCTCGTATGGCCGTGCAAAGTAGCTAACTTTTCCTTGAGATCCTTCTCGAACTGTGAGCCGGCATTGACCATGGCCCGGAGATCTGGGAAGAAATGGTGACTGATGAGAGTTCTGATGGACGGTCTTAAGCAGGACTTGAAGATCCGCATCTGCTCATCCTTGGAGAGTGGCTCCATGATCTCGGAGAGTTTCTAGCTCCACCTCTTGTAGAATTCTCTGACGCTTTCATCCGCTTTCTGTTCAGTGGTGATTAAGTCCTCGCGACTTGTTTTCCACTCTAAGTTGTAGAATTCCCCGACGCTTTCATCCGCTTTCTGGTCAGTGGTGATTAGGACCCTCATCTCCCGACCTAAAGGCCGACCTAAATACTATTAGGGACGGGAAAATGAACATTTAGGACGGGAAATGGCCGACCCTAATAGTCTTGTTTCTTGTAGTGTGATCTGATCCCAGGTGTGGCGATTCGCAGGCTTGACCCTCATAAACCATCGTAACGCTGAACTCTTGAGCGTATACTGGAATTGACCGACCATTTGCTGGAGGGTTGTTCCTTTCGCTCTCATACCGATAACGTAGGTGTCGACATGCATTTGAGGACATTCAGTTCCGTCGAATCGGTCCATCTCCGGCATTCCGAACATGGCAGGGAGAGGCGTGACCATTCCCGGATCTGTGGATTTGAGCATTTCCTGCTTTGAGCTGCTCATGGTGGCTTTCAGGTCTTTCATCTGTTCGACCATCCAGGCAAAGGTTGGGTCCAGTGGTGGACTGTGAGGCTCGGCGCCGGGTGCTACCATGTGAGCGGTAGTGATTGGAGGTGGAAGGCTTGATATATGTGGATATATGGGGGCCATTTCTGAACTGTATCGGGGTTTGTCCCCGGTGTTTTGGGATTCATGTATAGGCAACGGGACGAACCCGGGAGGGTATTGAAGAATATTGGCATCTGTCTGAGATGGTCCAGCGGTGCGCGGTGGTATTGAGTGATAGGAGTAGCACCGAGCCGGCCAAATATGACAGGTTGCCCCGAGAGGTGGCAACGTGGAGCCTAGGTCGGCTGTTTCCTTGGTTCGAAGGAATCCCGTAAGTTTGCGGGGGAGGAACCTGGTTGAAGGTTTGGGGAGCTGGTTTCGGGGAATCATCATCCTCGACCAAGACAAAAGTACCGTCTGACTGGGGGATAGCTGCTATACCTCGCTCATTCAGAAGTTGTACCACAAAATTCTGCTGATCTTCTTTCTGCCTCTTGTGAACCTCACAAGCCCGGATGGCTTCTTCCAAAGTCATATCTGTTACCGGTGGCGGGGGTCCTTCCCCGTCACAATTTCTCGGCGAGCTTGACATGTCAGAAATTCTGGCTGAGGGAACTGAGGGAACCGAAGAACTGTCTGACGCTGCCGTAACGGTGATTCTGGCAAGGCGCTGACCCGGAAATCTGAACCACTTTCCGCTCGCTGCAGGGAACGAAAGGAAGGGTTTAGGCTTCGGAAAAGAGGATTTCGATCAAGGTTTCGGGCTTGTGCAATGTGCAGTTACTGATTAATGTTTACTTAAAGCGCGTTTTCTTAGAGTCCTAATTAGTTGGAAAAGAGCAAGTCTTCTTTTTCGCAACTAATCCTAGATCTCTAATCAGTGGATCTCGTCACTACGCTTATAAGCCCCTCGTTTCCATTTGTAGATCATCTTCTCGGGACGGACTATCCCGAGCGAGGTCCTATAAGGCAAGCGAGTTCCACCGACAAACGAAAAAGTGAACTTAAGGCTAGCTGATCACGCAAACTTTCAACGTATGTGACGCACGGGCCACAGTCGAAGTCAACGTCCATAAGTTAAGGCGGGGATCGTGCCAAAATTTTGGCATGACCTCTCCTGACCCGCTTGTGCGAGAGACCTTAGCTTTTGGCGTTGGCCAAGTTGTGGATGGCACGGTACATTTGGCGAGGTTTGGTGACACGGCGTCACATTGAACCTTCGGGTATATTTTTCGGCAGAGCTCCGCGTCAAAGTCAAGGCTGAAAAGCTCAAGACTTCGGGTCGGGAACGACCTTCGGTCTCAACCTCTCGAGCTTGACTCGGGGCGGAACCCGGCGTAAAAAACATACACTTAGGCTTTATGACACGAGCTAAGCCAAAAACCAACCGGGGTCTTGGACAAAGTGTGACACAAAGAGTGCATGGCTTACACGGGCTAGGATGGGCTGTTTGGGATGACCCCGTGCGCCCCCGAAAGGTGTCTGGCAGACCAATCGGGGTGCAACTGATAAGGCCATCCCGGGTTACGGGTTGTAGTGTGCAGTGTACCGAGGCAGCAAGTGCTCGTGAAGTGCGGTGTACCGAGGCAGCAAGTGCGAGTAGTGTGCGGTCACTAAAATTCCTTTTTCTGAGTAAAACAGAGATTTTTCAGAATGTGTCTTAAAGCATTATGATGCGCAGTTCAAAAGATAGCATGAAAATCAAACATGAATGGGGATGCACGAACATGGTATGATTTTGAAAAGATGATCGCCCTTGAAAAAACCGTTCATGGTTTAAAGTAACACACGCACACGAAAACGAGGAAGGGTAAACGAAAGTTTGACCCACGGAAGGCTTTTTTTGAAAACATCGGCAGTTTTGAAAAAAGTATCTTTTCCCCAGCGGAGTCGCCAACTGAAATTACCCGGATTCGCGCGAGCGAAGGCGGTTGTCTTTCGCGGGGGAGTTGGTGTCTGAGACCTTGCTTCATGGGAAGGAAAATGAGGAGTCGCCACGCGGTTTTTGTATTTTGAGCCCAAAACGTTGAGAAACGGCTATTGGTTGAAACTGGTGTCGTTTTTATTGGTAGCAAAAACTTAGGAAAAGGCTTTGAAAACAGGGGATCATTTTTATTGGTAGCAAAAATGAGTGAAAATCTTTGAGTACCAGAGATTGTTAGGTTCGGAGGTCACGTTACGTTTCGGGAAGAGTATTAAGAGATTACCCGAAATGCCTCGTATGACGAGTCTTTCTACCTTTCTCGAAAACGTGTGCGTGAGTGTGTGTGTTTTGAAATGGGGGCTTGAATGACAAGCTTAATCTTGGTTTGAATGTCAAACGTTGATTAGGTGACTTTGTTTGAAAAGACGAGCGTTTGAATGACAAACGTCGGTTTTGGGACGAAAATGAGCGTTTGCGTGGCAAACGTCGGTTTTGAGACGAAAATGAGCGTTTGCGTGGCAAACGTCGATTTTGAGACGAAAATGAGCGTTTGCGTGGCAAACGTCGATTTTGAGTTTGAAATGGAGTTCAAAGGCCGAACTCCGATTTTGAACCGGTCATTACATTGTTAACGATTTTTTATGGGAAAAAGCGTATTAAATGATTTTGAGTGTCAAATGGCGGCTTTTAAGTTTGAAGATGAGCGTTTGGACGCCAAACGTCATTTCACGCGTTTTGAAAGAGAGTTCGATGGACGAACTCCGGTTTTGAACCGGGCATTACATTGTTAACGATTTTTACGGAAAAAAAACGTATTAAATGACATGCAATCAACGAATCGGGTTGCGACTCGGACTATGAAAAGTAAATACTATCACGATCCAAACGGGTCGGACTTTGTAAATGACAGTATTTAAATGCGGTATCGACGGAATCAAACGATCCGGAATCGTAAATGACGATCGACGAGCCAAACGACTCGGAATTGTAAATGACGATCGACGAGCCAAAACGGCTCGGAATTGTAATTGACGTTCGACGGATCAAACGGTCCGGAATCGTAAATGACAGAAAAATAAATGACGATCGACGGATCGATCGATCCGGAATGGTAAATGACATAAAAAGTAAAACGGAACGGGGTCGGAATGCCATTTTAACCCGTGATTACTTATCTACAGGAAGAGAAGAGGATCGAGGGGCTAAAATGTATCGGACCCCGTTAGACGGAGGCGTTTACATTTCAACGACGTAGTTCGAAACGGTTGTAGCCACTGGCACGTAAACCGAGACGAAACGAGAGATCAGAGGGAGGGAGTTATACCTATGGCTAGGGTAGACTCCTTTGGCTCGAGGGGCGTATACGAGATACGAAAAGTAGTTTGAAACGGTGTTTCGGAGTGGAGGAGGGCGTATTTGATCGAAATACGGAGTTTTCACGCAAAACGAGGTAAAACCGAGGCTCGGGAGGGGTGAGAATCAGTTTGGGCCGTGAGGTTTTGGTGGAGGGAGGTTATTTTTTTGTTTCACAAATGGCTTTGACAGCCTCTCTATTTATAGGTGAAATTTCAGTAGGAGTCCGGTCGGACTTAGACTGAAATCCAGGGGGTTTTGTGGTATTTTGGAATTTTGAGGGACTTGCTGGCAATTTCTGAAGACTGCAGAGGGAGTCCGGCCGGACTTTGACTGAAATCCAGGGGTATTTTGGTCTTTTCCCTTTGATTTCTGATTGAAGGGTGATGGGAGAGTTGAGGCATGGCTTCCACGTGTCCCATGACTCACCATTTGCATGGGAGTTCGTTCCCGGGTCCCGGTTTTGTCCGTTTTTTAAATAACAGTCAGGAAAATGTCCGAAACGCCCCCGAAAGTGCCGAAAAGTGCATTTTTCAGGGAAAGCCGTACTTTTATGTGCGATGACACGTGTTAAGTACACTTCGACGTCGGGATGCTCGGGGCAGTCCCGGGACGTCTCGTTGGCAGGGCAACGGGGAGTTTAACGAGTTTCGGTTAACCTGGAGCGGGCCTGTTAACGGATTTCGATTAACTTTCTGACGGATTTTGACGATCCGGATTTGGGTACTTACAGCATCCTGACCCGATCGGGTCAAATCCATGTATTACCACCCAAGGCCACCAAAAAGCCAACGGAGCCAGAACCGTAACCCGGCCTGCCCGAAGACACAAGTTTCGTGAAGGAGGACCCGATCCTCACTCAGCTCAAGCAGACCCAGGCGAACATTTCCCTTTGGTCCCTGCTCACATCTTCATACCCTCACAAGCTCAAGCTAGAGGAAAGTTTGGCCCGCACCATGGTCCTCGTGGACGCAACCCTAGATGAAGTAATTCAGATGATCGGCAACATCCACTACGATAACATCATCACCTTCACAGATTTGGACCTGCCAAAATTTGGGGCTGATCACAATGAGCCGCTCTACATCACAGTTCAGCTGGACGAGCGTCGCCTTCCCTGTGTGTTGGTAGACGGAGGTTCCGAAATGAATGTATTGCCCGCCAAGATGATGGACCTGCTTGACATCAAGCCCACAGATCTGAAGCCTTCAGTCCACACTATCAAGGCCTATGACTCCACTGTTTCAGGACAAAATCCCTCCCGCCATGAAGATGATGAAACTCATGAACTTCATCCCAGAACTGGGGCTCGAAAAAAGGTTACAAGGCCAACACCAAGTCATCGAAGTCAGGGACCACACTACAGTCCAGGGGCTCGGTTATGTGCCAACACCAGCTGATATCAAAGAAAACAGAAGGCTCGCCAAAGACCAAGGCAAAGAAGCCGCAAAAGGGGAACCTCCAACGGCACACCCAACCTCCAACCTTACAGTTTCGACCTCTCTCATTACTTCATCAAGGGAACCGACAGCAGAATTGAGGGGACCGACAAGGAAACCGACAACAGAACTGAGGGAACCGACAGCAAAACTGAAGAGACCGAAAGTGGAACTGATGAAGATGAGAAATAAGTGGGAAAAGTCAGCACAGAGACTACACTAAGGATGGAAAAGCTAGCACGGGACCTCAAGCGTTTCAGAGGACTCAAGGCTAATCCGATAAGGGGAGCGTTCCTCGACATCACAACTCTACCTGGACCAATTGCCACCACAGTTCAGCATGAGTACACATTCAAAGGAATCCTGCATGGAAGAGCGGCTCGAGACACTCTTCATGGGAAACAGACTGTTCGGGTCACCGCCGAGGCCACATTCGAGACAAGAACTCCAAAGCGTAAGGAACCGTAATTCATAGAAGATGCTCTCGGTGGACTCCGCTTCTGACGAGTCTTTTTTAAGAAGTCATGGAGGTGCCAAACCCGATTGACACGGGCTCCGAAAACAAGATGATCGCCATGATTGGGACAGCGAAGCCTGCCTCTCGACCCCGAACCCTCATCAAGCATCCCGCAATGCCATTGAAAACCGGGTAACTTTCACCGACCAAGGGCAAGCCGCATGTAAATGGAAGACAAGCCGGGCCTCGCACCCACATCTCCCTAAACCCGGTCTCAAACCCTCTCGAGCCGCTCCTTGTCAAAGTCCAGTCCTCTGAGTCATCCAACGGCCTCATGCCGGAAGACTATGATAATGTAGCCAACAATGTATTTCCGTTCGCATTTAATGAAAAGTCTGACCTTTCGGAGTATCCCCTCATTGCCACTTTAACAACTGACAAGTTAACAAACAACTTAAAAGACGTTAATAATGACTCACTTGATAAAGAAACAAACACATTAGATGAACAATACATTAAAGAAGTTCTCAAGCGTGTAGTAGACCAAGGGACAATCAGGCCCAAGCTGCCGAAGAGGTTATGACTAAAGTGAACCTGGGGTCAGTGCAAGAGCCTAAAGAGACACAAGTGGGCAGTTTCTTCGCCGGTGCAGAAAAAGAAGCCCTGATAAATCTCCTCAAAGAGTATGTTGACGTGTTCGCCTGGTCATATCAGGACATGCCAGGACTCGATCCCTCAATCGTGGAGCACAGAATTCCATTGGATCCAGAATCCAAGCCTATCAAGCATAAATTGTGCAAGATCAAGCCAGAGTGGTCCTTGCAAGTGAAAGAAAAAATTGAGAAAATGCTCCGCGTCGGCTTCATCAGAGTAATTGAGTACCCGACCTGGCTCTCCAACATCGTGACGGTCACCAAGGCCAATGGAAAGGTCAGATGCTGTGTGTATTTCCGAGATCTCAATAAGGCCAGCCCTAAAGATGATTTTCCACTGCCCAACATTGACATGCTAGTCGAAACCACGACAAATTTCGAAGTAAAGTCCTTCGTGGATGGGTTTGACGGATACAATCAGATCAAAATGTCCAAGGAAGATCAAGCCAAGACTGCTTTCACCACTCCGTGGGAAACATATTGCTACACGGTCATGCCGTTCGGTTTAAAGAACGTTGGGCTACTTACCAGCGGGCTGCAACAGTCCTCTTCCATGACATGATTCACAAGGAAATCGAAGTATATGTCGACGACATGATCATCCACTCCAGAGGATCGAACATGCAGCACATGATAGATTTGAGAAAGTTCTTCAACAGACTCAGAAAGCACTCCATGAGATTGAACCCTGCAAAGTGCACCTTCGGCGTCAAGCGAGCCAAAGTACTGGGGTACATGGTTACAGAAAGAGGTATCGAAGCCGATCCCAAAAAAATCAAGGCCGTCATCGACATGAAGCCGCCACAGACACTGACAGAAGTGAAAAGTTTTATGGGAAGACTTCAGTACATCAGCCGCTTCATCAACCAGTTGACATCTCTCTGTGAGCCAATGTTCAAACTAATGAAGAAGAATGCAGACGTCAAATGGGACCCCGAGTGCCAGACAACCTTTGAGAAAATCAAGACATACTTGGTGAATCCCCCAATCCTGTGCCCGCCACATGAAGATAATCCACTCCTCCTGTACCTAACATTGACAGACACGTCAATTGGAGCAATGTTGGCACAAGAACAAAAAGATTCCAAGGTTGAGCATGCAATCTAGTTCGTAAGTCGAAAGCTTCAGGGAAGTGAACTCAGCTACTCAACATTAGAGAAAACTTGTACCGCCTTGGTATGGATGGTCGGGAAAATGAAACACTACATGCAGTCACATTCAGTGCTCCTGGTCTCCAAGATGGACCCCGTCAGATATCTCTTCGACAAGCCATCTCTGTCAATGAGACTAGCCAAGTGGTCATTCTTCCTGGCTGAATTCGACATCAAGTACATGGTCAGAAAATCAACAAAGGGCAGAGTAATGGCAGATCAACTGGTAGACTTCCCAAGCAGTGAACTCGAGAGTCCTGATCCGCAGTTTCCGGATGACGGGATCTTCTCACTCGACAGCGCAAAACGCTGGCAACTCTTCTTCGATGGGGCAGCCAACAAGAAGGGAAATGGTGTTGGAATGCTCCTTGTCGATCCCAAGGACGAGCACACTCCCATAGCCATCAAACTGAATTTTGAGTATGAAGCTTGCGCAGCCGGCCTAGAAGCTGCTCTTGAGCGCAACATCTCAGAACTGGTAGTATACGGAGACTCAGCATTGATCATCAATCAAGTGTCCAACAAATGGAAGACGATAGATTCTGACCCCCAAAAGTACCACACGTATATGGAGGAGCTCATTGCTCAGTTCAAGGACATCTCTTTCCATTATTTTCCAAGAGACAGGAACCGCTTCGCAGATGCCCTGGCTACCCTAGCATCTCTTGTCGAAATTCCCGAAGGGAAATCAGTAAAACCCCTCAGAATAGGCAGACGGGAAACACTCGCTTATTGCTGTGAGATCGATGTTGAACATGAACCGATCGACGAACCCTAGTACAATCAAATCTACCACTACCTCCAAAATGGAGAAGCTTCCTTCACAAATGAAGATGGAAAATACAAAGAAGGGATCAAAGCCAAAAACGTGATGGCACTAAAATGCCTGGCATCCCATTTCGTCGTTCTGGGGGGTATGTTGTACAAGAAGCGCCACCAAGGACCACTCCTCCGGTGTGTAAATAAAGAAAAAGCCAGTGAGCTGATGAACGAAGTTCACAACGGAACCTGCGGTCCGCACATGAACACCAAAGCATTGACACAGATCATCCTCTGTATGGGTTACTATTGGGTATCAATGGAAACATACTGCATCCAGTTAGTCAGAAGCTGCGACAAATGTCAACGGTTCTCCAACCTCAATCACATCCCTCCTCACGAACTCTATTTCATGACTACGCCATGGCCTTTCGCCACATGGGGAATCGACGTCATTGGAAAAATCACTCCACCAGGGAACAATGGTCACGAGTTCATACTAGTCGCAGTCGACTACTTCACCAAATGGGTAGAAGCCAGATCATACAAGGTACTAAATTCTAAAAAGGTGGCCGAATTCATCAAAGAGAACATCATGTGCAGATACGGGGTGCCCAACGAGATCATATCCGACAATGGGACCCACTTTGAAGGAGATTGTGACCAACTGTTGACCGAGTTCAGAGTTACACGCCACAAGTCTTCTCCCTACAGACCATAAACTAATGGTGCAGTAGAGGCAGCAAACTAGACTCTCGCAATGATAATCAGAAAAATGGCTGTCAAAGGTCGGGATTCTCTCTACAGACCACAAACTAATGGTGCAGTAGAGGCAGCAAACTAGACTTTCGCACTTACATACGTAATGGAAGCAATGTTACCAGTGGAATTGGAAATTCCATCCCTCCGAGTCCTCTTGGAAAACAGAATCAATGAAGTCGAATGGCTCCAGAGCCGTCACTACGAACTAGCTCTACTCGACAAGCGCAGATTGAAAGCCATGGAGCATACTCGTGCCTACCAAAGCAGAATGGCCCAAGCATTTGATAAGAAAGTCAAGATCCGAGACATCAGAGAAGGCGACTTGGTGCTAAAGGAAAGCCTCCTACGCAGACCAATCCTCTCGCAAAGTGGGAGCCTACGTGGATAGGCCTGTTTGTGGTACAAAGAATCTTCTCCAGAGGAGCCATGAAGTTAGCAGATTTGGACGGGAACCCTTTCGTTAACCCCGTGAACGGAAGGAGCTTCGCAGATACTTCGTTTGAGGAAGAACACGAGTCAACTCTCCTTCCCCATACACCACCCCTCAGTAAAATTAAAGTGCTAAAAGAGTAATACCCAACTGGATACATTCCCAATAATGATTCAGGTAAAAAACAGGGTCGCACTTCTTTTGTCTTTGTTTTTCTCAAAAATCACCTAAAGTGTCGAACTACGGTGACCTGAGCCCTTTAGTCCAATTGTAAAAGGGGAACGTAGGCAGCCATCATTGGTTCGGTCTCATAAACAAAAAAAAAAACAAATAAGCACCAATCGCTTGTGTTTCGAAAAACTCTTTAAATTAACCCACAGATTAATGACGGTTAAAACTATCTTTGATGAGTTCAAGCACGGTCAACTCTTGACTCGCTACAGGCTAGCAAAACTACAATAAACATTAATCAATTATTGTGTCTGCAATGACAGTGGGTGGATACTCTGGACAGCAAGGTCAACCTAGTCCCCGTACTTGGTCCTTCATCCTTCTTCCCCTTACCTTTTCCACGGTGAGTATTCTTCACCTTCATAGGGAATATCCCCGTAGTCCTTCTACCTGGCTCTGGGACCCTTCCCGATGCCTCTGTCAAGCCGGCAGCTGCCAACGCATCCCTTTCCCTAGCTCTATCATGAGTTGCCTCTCTCCGAGTCATCATGACCATGCTCTGATTGGTCGCCCGACTAGCATTGGCCTCATAATCAGCCATGTCGTCCCCAGTACAATCCTGAGGGTTAGCTGCCGCTTCGGCCCTCCTCAAAGTCGAGCCGTCAGGGTAATCAAGGCCCAACAGCTCACTCCTTCTCCACAAAATGGCCGTCTGTGTCTCCCCCATACACTCCTTGTACCAGTTCAAATACTGCGTAGACAGAACAATGCCCCCTCTCCGGTGAAATAGAACCCTGGCAGGAAAGGATATATGTTGCCACAGCCGCGTGAGAAGCAATAGCGTCGAAGGATCTTCCATCGGAAGAGATCCCACCTCGAAGGTAGCAGCATTACCCAAACCCGTCAATGGCACCTGCTCCACTCGAACCTGTCGCAAAGACACAATGAGGGAATATAGAAAGCAGTCTGGGACACCCCCGGTACTCTGACAACAAGAAGACCCTCCTGAGCGGTCCGACAAGTTTGTAGCTTCCAATGAGGAACTCACCATCGCAAATGATGCGTGCGGAGTCTGGCCATCCAGAGCTCCAGTACAGCCTGATCGCCCCCTATCACCAAAGGACGTCGAGAAAAGGACCAGGGGTCACATGACACTAGCACCTCGGGCACCATCTGCAATCGCTCCCTCAACCACAAAGTGAGCATAGCGGGACTCACTCCCCACATGTATCGGCTGCCGGTCGCCATCCGACCTATGCCAAGGAACGTCTCGCCCAGGATCAAAGGCACGATGTCTCCCCCGTTTCGGCACTGCCTCACCAGGTCCAGTACACTGTGATGGCACACACCCAGGGACGTGAACGTGAATAAAGTGGCAATTGCGCACAGAGCAAAAGCGTCCCACGCAGAAATGCTCCCCTCAACACCAGCAAATTTATCGGGCAGCCTCGAAATGTCAACATAATTTGTGTTCGGTATTAGCATCCCGTATGCTTCTTCAGCTGAGATACCAATCAAAGACACTAACTTCTCAACGGTGGCCAGGCCGCTCGTCAAAGGAAGAAGAAGTTGCTCCACCTCAGGCCCTCCTAGTATAGCCCGAAAATCTTCAAACGTGGGCATAATCTCGTTGTACGAAAAGCTTTACACGTGACTCCTTACGTCCCAGAAGCGAGCCGCCGCTCTCATGAGATCCCAATCCGGCATGAGCTCCTCCAAAGCCCAAACCGCTTTCATCCCATAACAGCCCTCGAAAAAACCCTTGCTTTGCCTCGTGTGGTGCCGTACCCACAACTGGAAATTATCCAAATATCGCTCTTGCATCTAAGACGATAACATGGGAAATGGACCCATGAAAAGAACAAAGGAAACCTTCAAGAATTCAAAGGGAAAATCAGTCTTTTGATCAGAAGCAAACGTAATGTTTTCAAAATTGCAGAAACTGGACTGCAATTTAAAACAAACTGGAAATGAAGCCCAGTCCGGCCGGACTATTTTTCAAGTTGACTTGGTCAACTCTGCAGGCAGCTGCCTCAAACTCAGGAACATTTCCAAACCACATCCTGTTCAAGCCTTGTCTAAACTACGTGCATCCATAGTTTAAATCATTCACTGCCGACACCACATCCGCCCCGGGCTCGTGCAACAGTGCAATTAATTAAATACAGTGCATATAGACATAAATTTTGACCAGTTCGAATTTTTATGCATGTCTCATTATTATTTGTTTTTGATCAACCTACTTGCTTATTTGCCAAAAATAAAGGAAGGTAATCACTAAATAAATATTCAAAATACAAGGGTTCGCCTCAAAGGCCCTTTCAAGTACAAATCAAATTGTTTAGGCAATACAAACTTTTATCTAAAAATAAATAAAAAAAGAGGACTACTCAGAGTCCTTCTCGTCATCCGAGCACTCGAAATACTGCCCCGCCGCAGTCGGATCCACCGAGGACAGGTAATCCCCAAATTCCTCAAGGCGGGAATACGAGAAAGGCCGCCTCCGCGCGTGTGTCCCCGAGGACTCTCCTTGCTCGTATCCCCAATACGAAGAGTGACGAGCTCCGAATCCCGATGTCTCACCAGAGAACTGGCTGAACCCCTGCGTAAAATCTGCCCCACCAGTCGTGGAGGCAGACGAGTCTCTCGCTGCAGACGTCCTAGACGGCATCTGCTCATGTACAGTCGCTCTCCTCCAGGAACTACACCGTAGGAACTCCACGAGTCTCCTGGCGTAGTTTGCTATCCCATCCATATGTCTCACGGCATGGTAGTAAGTACGACCAGACACCTGCAAATCAGGAAAGCCGTCAAAAGACAAGCAGACAGCACAGATGCAACATTTGCAGAATGCTACTATCAAGTACAGAAAATCAAATCAAAACACTCACTGAAGCATCGGGATCCACTCTGTACCGAGTCCTCGCCTCCTCCGGAATGGGAACCGTCAGTCACCTGCGAGAACCATCAGGCCCCTCATACGCCAGCCGAGCGCAAGGGAACGGGTAGTCTCGGGGATATGCAGGGCCCTCGCCCTCCCTGTGCAACACCTGCGGGCTCCTCAGCCTTGTCCTCAGAAAGACATCATAGTCGGCGTCCTCTATGATGAACTCAGCGTAAGACACGCCCTGCCTGTACCGCTGCAAATCCTCCACCGGAACCAAAGGAATGGACCCCGGACCATGCTGATAAGTCACCCTCTCACCCAAGTGCATCGCGTCGCAATGAAGCCCCACCAGCAGCTTCCGCCGACGAGTGACGTCCCTAGCAGCATGGACCATAAAAGCATTAATCCGGCTCCACCAAGTCAGCTGGATCCGAGGAGAAAAGTCTCAGCTCATGGCCAAAGACACCCCTCATAAGTCAGCCGAGTTCTCTCCCTCGACTTTACCGGCTTCCTCGCCTCCTTCTGCCAAACCAACATGGCAGGGAACAAGGGCGCATACTCCTCCTTGGTCTCCCACCTCTACGGGTGGAACACCTCCAAGAACCACACCTGTCAAACACATGAAAAGTTATGCCAGCTACAAAGCGGAGACATACGAGTACAAATGAGACAAGGAAGAGAAAAGAAGAAAGGAACTTACATCCAAGGCAAACACAAAACAGCCTAATGTGTTCTCCTCTCCCCGCGAGAACTTATCCAAAGCATGGTAGAGCTCGGCCAGACCAGTCTCTCCCCATGCAAACCCTCTCACGGCCTCCAGGTCAGTCGGTGAGCCGAGTAGAGGAAAGTGACATGCCGTGTCAGCAGTGGGAAACAGGGTAGCTGATAAAGCGAACCATAGAAACCCTCGATCCAGGCGCTCTGCTGTCATCCTCAGGGACCCCGCCAAATACTCCTCAATCCCCCTCCTCAAGTGAGCCTCCATCGGCCCGTACCGAATACCCAAGCCCCTGGCATCGGTAATGTCAAAACCCAGTAGCCCCGACAACTGCTCCGGGGTGTAGCCATCCACCCACACAAGAGTATTGCCCCAAAATGGCAACCCCGTAATCGCCGCAAAATCAGTGGGAGTCACAATCGCCTCCCCCCGCTTGAAATGGAACGTGTGGGTCGTGTCCCACCAGTACTCGCTCAGAGCGACATTCAAAACCCTCGCCCTCTACGTCGAAGCCACCGCGGCTACTACGCTGATAAATCATGCCAAGCCGGAGTCAACCACAAACTGCCGTGGACTCCTCTCTCCGTCCCGAGCCTCATCTGGGAGCGTCTCCCACAGCGCTCGGACCACCTCAAAGGCTCCCCTGCTCTTCAATTTACGAACATCAACCGGCCCTCGGCCCTGCAGGTGAACACGACAAAAGTACGTTACTACAAAAACAACATCTACAGAATGCACAAACGCATATCGAAATGATGGAACACATATATAGCTATTTTCTCCTAAAATATTCCTGTCCCAGTCAGAATATTCATGGTTCAAACTTTCAAAACATTTCGAAAAATCCGTCGAATTCGGAACTTTCAAAACCTTTCGAAAAATTCGTCGAATTCGGAACTTTCAAAACATTTCGAAAACTCCGTCGAAATCGGAACTTTCCAAACCTTTCGAAAAATCCGTTGAATTCGGAACTTTCAAAACATTTCGAAAACTCCGTCGAAATCGGAACTTTCAAAACCTTTCGAAAAATCCATCGAATTCGGAACTTTCAAAACCTTTCGAAAAACTCCGTCGAATTCGGAACTTTCAAAACATTTCGAAAAATCCGTAGAACTTTCAAAATATTTCAAAAAATTCGTCGAATTCGAAACTTTCAAAACATTTCAAAAAATCCGCCGAAATCGGAACTTTCAAAATATTTCGAAAAATTCGTCGAATTCGGAACTTTCAACTCCGTCGAAATCGAAACTTTCAAAACCTTTCGAAAAACTCCGTCGAATTCGAAACTTTCAAAACATTTCGAAAAATCCGTCGAATTCGGAACTTTCAAATCATTTCGAAAAATCCGTCGAAATCGGAACTTTCAAAACATTTCGAAAATCCGTCGAACTCGGAATTTTCAAAACACCTCGAAAAATCCGTCGAAGTCGGAACTTTCAAACGTTTCGAACATTTCGAAAAATTACTCCGTCCCAAATTAAACTTACTTTAATTTCGAAAAACACCCTTAGGCATGGAATTTTCAACCAAAATTTTTATGTCGTCTACCCATAATGTCAATTGAACTAAGCTCTAGCCAATTTCGACAAAGGCACATCGCAAAGTCAAAAGCCCCAATTCGGGCACCAAGAACCCTAACTCAATCCCAATCAAATTCCTAAAATTTAAAGAATGCACATTCTGAAAATTAACGGAATTTAGAGGATGTTTACCTGTCTCGCGATCCCTTCCTTGGATTTGTGAGTGTCCCGAGCCGGATAAAACTCGGTTGAATCCATGGGAAGAGCGGTGGTCCGAATGGTCCTCACCAACCTCGCTCTCTCGTTGTCGGTCCTCCTATGACTAGCCCGTGGTCCTAAACCGACATCCATAATGATTATCCTGCGAAGATTTGAACAAAACTCGCAAAAGGGGAAAGATTTTTCTCTCTTCTCTCTCGCCTGAAAATGGAGAAAATGGTACTGATTTGCGTCGGCCTGGTGCTGATTAAAATCTGGTCAAATTGAGTCTCAGTCCGGCCGGACTCTTTTACAGGCTAAAAGATTCCTTGCCACTTTGGCCCCTCAACTTTCCACAATTTCAATTTTACCCCTTTTGGGCCTCAAAAGTGTAAAATTTCCCCAGTTAGACATTTCTAACACTCCGTCTCCAGACGTTAAATTTTCCGTTAGTTCTCACTAACGTTTCGTCTCCAGACGTTAAATCTCAAACCATCTTCGGACGTTAAATCACAACTCCGTCTCCTGACGTTAAATTTTCCGTTAGTTCTCACTAACATTCGTCTCTGCAAGTACCCAAATCCGGATCGTCAAATCTGTTAAAAGTTAACCGGAATCCGTTAAAAGTTAACCGGAACCCGTTATACTCCCCGTTCTCAAGCCAACAAGACGTTCCGGGACTGTCCCGTGCATCCCAACGTCAAAGCATACTCAACACACATTATCACACGTAAAAGTACAGATTTTCCTAAAAAACGCACTTTCCGACACTTTCCGGGGGCATTTCGGACATTTTCCGAACAATTATTTAAAAAACGGACAAAATCGGGAATAATGGCACGAAAACCCATACCCTGGTGAGTCACAGGGGCACGTGGCACACATGCCACAGCCCTCCTGTCAACATCAATCAGATTTCAGAGTGAAAAGACTAAAATACCCCTGAGATGTTGTCACAGTCCATCCGGACTGTTTTACAGGCAAAACAGAATTGCCAGCAAGTCCTCCCATTTTCCAAAATACCACAAACCCCCCCCCCCAAATTCAGGTAAAGTCCGTCTGGACTCTTTTGCATTTTCACCCTATAAATACAGAGGGCTGTCAAAGCATTTGGGAGAGGAAAAATTTAATCCATTTTCACCATTAGCCACGGCACAAGCACATTCCAACCTCTCCCGAGCCCCGTTTTATCTCGATTTGCGTGAAAACCTCGTATTTCAATCAAACACGAACCAAACAACCTCGAAACGCCTTTCTAAACACTAAATCGTATTCCGTATACGTCAACCGAGCCAAAAGAGTCAACCCCTAGCCATAGGTAACACTCTCTCTCCCTAAACACTCGTTCCGTCTCGGTTTACGCGCCAGTCGCTACAACCATTTCGATCGAAAGTTATTGAAATGTAGACGTCACCGTCAACGGGGTCCGATACGTTTTAGTCCAAGATCCTCTTCTCTCCCGTAAGAGAAGTAATCTCGGGTTAAAACGGCGTTCCGACCCCGTTTCTTTACTTTTTATGTCATTTAACGGTCCGGATCGTTTGATCCGTTGAATGTCATTTACTTTACGCAATTTAATAGTCCAAACCGTTTGGTTCGTGATAGTCATTTACAAGTCCGGATCGTTCGATCCGTTGATTGTCATTTAAATAACGCAACTTTACAAGTCCGAGCCGTTTGGTTCGTTGATCGCACCATAAAAATCCAGGTAGTTTGATTCCGTTGATACCACATTTTAAATACTGTCATTTACATGTCTGAGCCGTTTGGCTCGTGATAGTATTTAATATCAAAAGTACGAGTCGCAAAACGATTCGTTGATCGCATATCATTTACTGCTTTTTCCCGTAAAATCGCTAAAAATGTAATGCCCGGTTCAAAACCAGAGTTCGTCATTCGGACTCTCTTTCAAAACGCGCAAAGTGACGTTTGGCATCCAAACGATCATCTTTAAAACTCAAAACCCGACGTTTGACATTCAAACGCTCTTTTCTTAAAAGTCAACATTTGACACTTAAGTTAAAGATTCAAAACGTGTCACTCGCACCTCTTTTCCTAAAAAACTCCAAAACCGACGTTTGTCATTCAAACGCTCGCCTTTTCCAAAAGAATCATAAAATCAAATGTTTGACATTCAAACCAAGATTAAGCTTGTCATTCAAGCCCCCATTTTCAAAATGCAAACACACACACAATTTCGAGAAAGGTAGAAAGATTCGTCATACGAGGCGTTTCGGGTGATCTCAAAATACTCTTCCCGAAAAGTAACGTGACCTCCGAACCTAAAAATCTCTGGTACTAAAAAAACCTTTTGTCATGTTTTTGCTATCAATAAAAACGACACCCTTTTCAAAGCCTTTTCCAAGTTTTTGCTACCAATAAAATCAACACCTTTTTCACTAAGCCGTTTTTCAACGTTTGGGATCAAAATACAAAACCGCGTGGCGACTCCTCTCCTTCCCGAAAGCGAGGTCCCAAAGATCCGCGAAAGACAACCGCCTCGCCGCGCCGCCCCGCGCCGCGATCCCGGGTAATTTCAGTCTCCAGACGTTAAATCTCAAACCGTCTTCGGATGTTAAATCACAACTCCGTCTCAAGACGTTAAATTTCCCGTTAGTTCTCACTAACATTCGTCTCCAGACGTTAAATCTCAAACCGACGTTTGACATTCAAACGCTCATTTCCGTCCCAAACCGACGTTTGACATTCAAACGCTCATTTCCGTCCCAAACCGACGTTTGACATTCAAACGCTCATTTCCGTCTTAAATCGACGTTTGACATTCAAACGCTCATTTCCGTCTCAAATCGACGTTTGACATTCAAACGCTCATTTCCATTTCAAACCGACGTTTGACATTCAAACGTTCATTTTCGTCCCAAACAGACGTTTGACATTCAAACGCTCATTTCTGTCCCAAACCGACATTTGACATTCAAACGCTCATTTCCGTCTCAAACCGACGTTTGACATTCAAATGCTCTTTTCCGTCTCAAATCGACGTTGACATTCAAACACTCATTTCCGTCTCCAAGACGTTAAATCCCTCTGCGGCCGCCCTAGTAAGCCCGAATACCTTTTTACTCCAGCAAGTGAACATTCACAATCCCGGCCGCCAGTCGTAAGCCCGACCATCTCATTTCAACGGCCATCAAGGTAAGCCCGCACAACAATCCCTCTTCGGCCATCCTCGTAAGCCCGAATACCCTATCCTCAGCAGACAAGACACGAGCGGCCAATCAACGTAAGCCCGCATAACCACCTTTCGAGAAAGTCTTTCCGTCAAATCCGGAACAGTCTCACTTAGGTACAGACGCCTCACAATAGTCTCCATTCAGGTTCAGATGCCTCACAATGGTCTTACTTAGGTTCAGACGCCTCACAATAGTCTCCACTCAGGTTCAGATGCCTCACAATGGTCTCACTTAGGTTCAGACGCCTCACAATAGTCTCCATTCAGGTTTAGATGCCTCAGAATGGTCCCACTTAGGTTCAGACGCCTCACAACAGTCTCCATTCAGGTTCAGATGCCTCACAATGGTCTCACTTAGGTTCAGATGCCTCACAACAATCTCCATTCAAGTTCAGATGTCTCACAATGGTCTCACTTAGGTTCAGACACCTCACAACAGTCTCCATTCAGGTTCAGATGCCTCATAATGGTCTCACTTAGGTTCAGACGCCTCACAATAGTCTCCACTTAGGTTCAGACGCCTCACAATAGTCTCCACTTAGGTTCAGACGCCTCACAACTGTCTCCATTCAGGTTCAGATGCCTCACAATGGTCTCACTTAGGTTCAGACGCCACAACAGCTTCCATTCGTGTTCGGATGCCTCACAATGGTCTCACTTAGGTTCGAGACGCCTCACAATAGTCTCCACTTAGGTTCGTACGCCTCACAATAGTCTCCACTGTGTTCAGATGCCTCACAACAGTCTCCATTCAGGTTCAGATGCCTCACAATGGTCTCACTTAGGTTCAGACGCCTCACAATAGTCTCCACTTAGGTTCAGACGCCTCACAACGGTCTCGCTCAGGTCAAGATCCCCACGCGCGGCCCTTGCACCTATGAACTATGATCGGCTTGATTCCTGCTCGGGATACGTAGGAATCCTTCCGCTAAGGGTCCAGCCAGCTGACCTCTCAGGTCTCTTCTAGTAAGGCATCCCCCGATTTGGATCCTTATCTTTTTCAACGACCCCACTTCCTTCGAAAGTGACGTCGCTGAGGGGCTAACTGTAAGTACCCAAATCCGGATCATCGAAATTCGTTAAAAGTTAACCGGAATCCGTTAACTGGCCCGCTCCAGGTTAACCGAAACCCATTAAGCTCCCCGTTCTCAAGCCAACGAGACGTCCCGGGATTGCCCCGTGCATCCCAACGTCAAAGCGTACTCAACACACGTTATCACACGTAAATGTACAGCTTTTCCTGAAAAACGCAATTTCTAGCACTTTTCGGGGACATTTCGGATATTTTCCGGACAGTTATTTAAAAAACGGACAAAACCGGGAATAACGGGACGAAAACCCTAGCCTAGGTGAGTCACAGGGGCACGTGGCACACATGCCAAAGCCCTCTAGTCAACATCAATCAGATTTCAAGTTGAAAAGACCAAAATACCCCTGATATTGAGTCACAGTCCGTCCAGACTGTTTTACAGGCAAAACAGAATTGCCAACAAGTCCTCCCATTTTCCAAAATATCACAAAACCTTCCCAAATTGAGGATAAGTCCGTCCGGACTGTTTTACAAAATCACCCTATAAATACAAGGGCTGTCAAAACATTTAAAAGGAGGAAAAAATATTAATCTCTCTTCACAAAGCCCACGGCATAAACACATCCTACCCCCTCTCGAGCCCCGTTTTGTCTCGATTTGCGTGAAAACCTCGTCTTTCAACCAAACACGAACCAAACAACCTCGCTACAACCGTTTTGGTCGAAAGTCATTGAAATGTAGACGTCACCGTCTACGGGGTCCGATACGTTTTAGTCCAAGATCCTTTTCTCTCCCGTAAGAGAAGTAATCTCGGGTTAAAACGGAGTTCCGACCCCGTTCTTTACTTTTATGTCTTTTACGGTCCGAATCGTTTGATCCGTTGATTCGCAACTTTACAGTCCGAACCGTTTGGTTCGTGATAGTCATTTACAAGTCTGGATCGTTTGATCCGTTGATTGTCATTTAAATAACGCAACTTTACAAGTCCGAGCCGTTTGGCTCGTGATAGTATTTACTTATCAAAGTCCGAGTCGCAAAATGATTCATTGATCGCATATCATTTAACGCTTTTTTCCCCTAAAATCGCTAACAATGTAATGCCCGGTTCAAAATCGGATGAGTTCGTCATTCAAACTCTCTTTCAAAACGCGCAAAGTGCGTTTGGCATCCAAACGATCATCTTTAATTTCAAAACCCGACGTTTGACATTCAAACGCTCTTTTCTTAAAAGTCAACATTTGACACTTAAGTTAAAGATTCAAAACTCGTCATTCGCACCACTTTTCCTAAAAAACTCCAAAACCGACGTTTGTCATTCAAACGCTCTCTTTTTTCAAAAATTATAAAATCAACGTTTGACATTCAAACCAAGATTAAGCTTGTCATTCAAGCCCCCATTTTCAAAATGCAAACACACACACACACACATACAATTTCGAGAAAGGTAGAAAGACTCGTCATACGAGGCGTTTCAGGTGATCTCAAAATACTCTTCCCGAAACGTAACGTGACCTCCGAACCTAACAATCTCTGGTACTAAAAAGCCTTTTGTAAAGTTTTGGCTACCAATCAAAACGTTCCATTTTCAAAGCTTTTTCCAAGTTTTTGCTACCAATAAAAATGACACCTTTTTAAGCCATTTTTCAACGTTTGGGCTCAAAATACAAAATCGCGTGGCGACTCCTCTCCTTCCCGAAAGCGAGGTCCCAAACATCCGCGAAAGACAATAGCTCGCCGCGCAGCCCGCGTGCGATCCCGGGTAATTTCAGTAACCCTAATTAAACTAAACTCGTAACAAACTCGCTACACCGTGTAGCGAGTTCTAAAAATTTGGTCATTTTGGAATATAGTTTCAAATGTGAGTTATTTTGGGATGTATATTTTTAAAATTGAATTATTTGAGAAAAAAATCCATTATTTCTTAATATAAACATTTTTAAAAATATTTTGAATGAAAAAATGTTGTAAGGAAAACAAGTGGAGAGAAATAATCTTTTATATACACTACAAGAAAACTGCCAAATAGCGTTGGAAATTAGCGACGGACCAAATTCTGTCGCTATTAGCGACGGAATAGCGAAAGAATAATGACGGAAGCAAAATAAAACGAAAAAAATCAGCTATCGACGGATTTAGCGACGGATTTTAGCGACAGACATGAATATGTCACTAATTCGTCGCAATAGTGGCGCCAAAAAAGCCCGCCCATTTTAGGGACGGAATAACGCCGGATTACAAAATTTTTTAACGACAGATTTTTTCTGTCGCTATATAAATAAAAAATAAATAAATATTTTTCTTTTTAAAATTAGCGACGGATTTAGCGACGGATTTAACAAAAATAAATTACCGACGGATATATTCTGTCGCTAAATAATAAAAAATAAAAAATATTTTTCTTTTTAAAATACCGACGGATTTAGCGACGAATTTTACAAAAATAAATTACCGACGGATATATTTTGTCGCTAAATAATAAAAAATAAAAAAATATTTCTCTTTTTAAAATACCGACGGAATAGCGACAGATTTAGCGACGGAAATTGTTTTTTAAAAAAATTAACTTTTTTCATTTGTTTATTTTTTTTCTAACTTTTTTTATATAACTTTTTGAAAAAAACTTCAATACTAAAAAATATCCAAAATATTTATTTATATTCATAAAAAGTTAAAAAACTATACATTTATAAATAAAAATTATAGAATTTTACCTGTCCCTGATTTCTTTATTATACTTTCATTTGTTTATTTTTTTTCTAACTTTTTTATATAACTTTTTGAAAAAAACTTCAATACTAAAAAATGTTCAAAATATTTATTTATATTCATAAAAAATAAAAAAAAATATACATTTATAAATAAAAATTAAAGAATTTTACCCGTCCCTGATTTCTTTATTATACTTTCATTTGTTTATTTTTTTTCTAACTTTTTTTATATAATTTTTTGATACAAACTTCAATACTAAAAAATGTCCAATACATTTATTTATATTCATAAAAAAAAAAAAATTATACATTTATAAATAAAAATTAAAGAATTTTACCCGTTCCTATACTCTATACCCTGAACCCTAAACCCTAAATTCTAAACCCTATACTCTATACCCTATACTCTATACCCTATATACTATATCATATACCTTATACCCTATACCCTATATACTATACCCTATATCATATACTCTATAACCTATATAATATACCCTATACCCAATACCCTATACCCTATACCATATACCCTATACTCTATACCCTATACCATATACTCTATACCCTATATACTATACCCTATACCTTATATCCTATACCCTATACCCAATACCCTATATCCTATACTCTATACCCTATATACTATACCCTATACCATATACCATATACCCTATACCCAATACTCTATATGCTATACCCTATACCCTATATCCTAAACCCTATACCCTATAACCTATATACTATACCCTATGCCCTATACCCTATGCTCTATATTATATACTCTATACCCTATATCCTATACCCTATGCCCTATACCCTATACCATATGCCCTATACTCTATGCCCTTTACCCTATACTCTATACCCTATACCCTATACTCTATACCCTATACCCTATACCCTATACCCTATATACTATATACTATACCATATACCCTATATACTATACCCTATATACTATACCATATACCCTATAGGATATAGGGTATAGGGCATATGACATATGGTATAGGGTATAGGGTATATGGTATAGGGTATATGGTATACTCCCTCTGTCCCGATTTAAGGTTCTTAATTTCCTTTTTAGTCTGTCCCAAATTAAGGTTCTTACTTTACTTCTTTCCATAAATGGCAAGTATTTTATCACTATTCCCTCCACTTATTCTCTCTCCTACATTATTTTAATACTCACAATACCATTATAATATTTACTATTCCCTCCACTCATTCTCTCTCCTATTTTATTTTCACACTCACAACACTTTCAATATAATATTTCCTCCTTAATCTCCGTGCAAAGTCAAACTCAGAACCTTAAAGCGGGACGGAGGGAGTAGTATATAGGGTATAGGGTATAGGATATAGGGTATAGGGTATAGGGGTATAGGGTATAGGGTATAGGGTATATGGTATAGAATATATGGTATAGAGTATAGGGTATGGGGCATAGGGTATAGGGCATAGGGCATAGGGCATAGAGTATAAGGCATAGGGTATAGGGCATAGGGCATAGAGTATAGGGCATAGGGTATAGGGTATAGAGCATATGGTATAGGGTATAGTATATAGGGTACAGGATATAGAGTATAGGGTATAGAGTATAGGGTATAGGGTATAGGGTATAGGATATAGGGTATTGGGTATAGGGTATATGGTATAGGGTATAGTATATAGGGTATAGAGTATAAGATATAGGGTATAGGGTATAGTATATAGGGTATAGGGTATAGAGTATAGTATATAGGGTATAGAGTATAGGGTATAGGGTATAGGGTTAGAGTTTAGGGTATAGGGTATAGACTATAGGGTTTAGGGTTTAGGGTATATGAGATTTAGGATTTAGGGTATATGTGAGGTTTAGGATTTAGGATATGAGGATATATGAGGTTTATGATATGAGGGTATATGAGGTTTAGGGTATATGAGGTTTAGGGTATGAGGATATATTAATAAGTATTATTAATATTTTAAAAGTATAATTATTTTTTTTTAAATTTATTTTTGAACTGAGATAAATATTTTAGACCTTTTTTAGTAAGGAAATTTTTTAAAAAATTTATATGAAATAAGTTAGAAATTAACTAAATAAATGAGGGACAGACAATAACTTTCACTATGAGTATTTTTTTTGAATAGAGATAAATGTTTTAGACTTTGTTTAGTAAGAAATCTTTTTTCAAACAAATTATTTAAAAAAAATTATTTAAAAAAATTGATATTAGACATACTACTTTAACTAAAATTTTGGATAAATCAAATAAAAGCATGTAAATATTTTAGATAACTTTTTGTAAATTTCAGTAATAAAAAAAGTCAAAAATATTTTTTTCTAGTCAATAAAAATAATAAATATTACTAATTATTATTAGTACTATTATTAATATTATTACTGTTTATATAATTAATATTAATTAATTAATCAATTATATAATTAATAATTCATTAATAAATATTATTGATAATAAATATTATTATTATTGATATTAGGCATAATATTATTTTATAGGTTAAATTATTATTATTATTAATTATTATAATCATGAAGAAATACAAGTATTCACATAGATCATTATCCAATCAACATCTTCACCATTAAATGCATCACATCCAATGGTCCAAAAACACACTTTCATTTGATTGGCCCTCTAATATTCACATGAATTATCAATAAATCAATCTACACCATTAATCATTTTCAAATCTAATGGTCTTAATTTACTCACTTTCACTAAACAAAACCCTACCCACCTCTCATTCTTCTCCCCAACCGTCATCTTTTCTCTCTGTCAAACAACCCACGCCTACGTTTTTTTCCAATAGAAACGGATGCCTAAATTCTTCCACCATGCCTTTTCAAACTTAACAAATCCTTTTTCCAACCTCCCCTTCATTGTCTCCCAACCTTTTTCCAACTTCCCCTTCATCGTCGCCGTCGCCATATTCCATGGATTCCGACGAACTAAAGCATCTACCCACTACCCTTCATCGTCTCCGGCGACGGCGATGGCAACGGTGGATCCGCCGAGTCACCGGTCATTCCCAACCCCTGGATCCCCCGGCTCCCCTCCAACGTCTTCTTCTCTCTCTCCCCAACGCCGTCTTCTTCTCTCTCTCCCCCAACGCCGTCTTCTTTTCTCCCCTTCATCGTCTCCGGCGAGGGCCACCTCAACGCCGTCTTCTTCTCTCTCTCCCCAAACGACCGGCGTTGATTTGGAGCCTGGAATCTGGAAATTAACCGACCGAGGCTGAGAAAACGGTGTTGAATTTGTTTTTGCCCAGATCTAAATTTATGTCTTTGTTTATAATTGCTAATGAATGTGTATATCTTTCTTGTTCTTTTTGCAGCCATTGAAGGTGGTGGTTGATGGTGGCAGGTGGTGGTTGTGGTATTAGAGAAGTTTAGGGGACTAAAGTATGACTCTAGGAATATATCAAGGACTGATTTAAGGAAAATAAAACCTAAGGGACTGATTTGAGGAAAATAAAACCTAAGGGACTGATTTGAGAAAAATAAAACCTAATAGACTGATTTGAGAAAAATAAAATCTAATGGACTGATTAAGAAAAAAAAAATTTAAGGGACTGATTTGAGAATAATAGAACTTAAGGGACTGATTTAAAAATATTTACAAAAAATTATATATATATATATATATATATATATATATATATATATATATATATATATATATATATATATATATATATATATATATATAATTTTTTTAATAAAAAATATCAAATTAGCGACGGAATTGTCCGTCGCTAAAGTCCTCAATTTTTATTTAATAAAAATCTAAAAAGTATTAAAAATGGTAAATAAAAATAGCGACGGAAATATTGGTCGCTAAATCCGTTGCTAAATTTGTCGTGTGAAAGAAAAAAATGTCGCCTATTTTCAAAATTAGCGCCGGAATTTTTTAACTTACCGACGAAATAATTCGTCGTTACTTTAACGATAGCCCAAAAATCTGTCGTTAATATTTAGCGACAGATTTTTTCTGTCGCTAATCCGTCGCGAAATGCCTTCAGCGACGAATTTTTGGCTTTTAGCGACGAATTTTTCCGTCGCTAAAACCTATTTTTCTTGTAGTGATATTAAATTTTAATTGTTAAATACAATAATATGATTTTGACGTGCATCGCACGAAAATACTGCTAGTTAGTTATCTAAACTAAAACAGAGATTGAGTAATAGAAATGAAAAAGTGAAAACTCGAGCAATTTCTTTTCTTTTTTATTTGGGAATTTGATCATAATCTCTTTTTAAAACAAATCACCTCCCATCAAAATTTCGTTAAATTAAATATTTCACAAATGAGTTGTTCTTGTGTGAAACTAGTTCTAGGATAAGCTATCCTAGAACCTGTTTTACGAAAGTGTCTTTTCTAGTACAATAAAGTGTCTGTTGCAATATAAACAAAGTGTCTGATCTATTATGACACTAATAAACACATTTAAATCGGTTGTAATGCTAAATAATGCGGTGATATTGTGTAAAAATAGTGCCTATTGTAGTGTTAAAAAGTGTCTGTTATAGTATTGAAAAGTGCCTCTTGTAGTATTGAAAAATATCTGTTGTAATATTGAAAAGTGTCAAGTGAATTAAAAAACACATGCCTGTTGTAGTGTTAAAATATGCCTCTTGTAGTATTCAGAAGTGCCTTCTGCAGTATCAAAAAGTGCCAGGTGAAATATATGCATGTTGTAGTGTTAAAATGTGTCTGTTGTTGTGTAGAAAACTGTCTCTTATAAGTTTCAATTATTTACAAAAATGCCACCGCACATTTTGAAAAGTTTTATTTATTTACAAAAATGTCACCGCGCCTATTTAAAAACACGTTCTACGCTCAGACGAGCGTAGAACACGTTTTATACAAGAGATTTTCACTTCACAAATTCTTATATGATAATACTCCCTCCGTCCCAGCCCAATGAAGACTTATTTCTTTTTGGTCCGTCCCAGCTCAATGGAGACTGCCCAAAATGGAAGGGAATCTTTACTATTTTTCCCACTCATTCTCTCACCTATTTTACTTTTACACTCACAGCACCAATCAAATCACTATTTCTCCTACTCATTCTCTCTCCTATATAATTTTTCATACTCACAACATTTTCTTCCACTTTTTATCTCTCTTATTTTTCCTTAATCTGTGTTGGTACTAATAAACACTAACAAATATAAATACTAAATAAACACTAACACTGACACTCGTAAACATTAATATTAATATTGGCACTCATATATACATGCGTCGATACTTACAAAATCATGAACTAATACTCCCTCCGTCCCACCCGAATTTGGACAAATTTCCTTTTTGGGCGTCCCATCCGAATTTGGACATCCCAAAATGGAAACCTTAAATCACTATTCTCTCCACTCATTCTCTCTCCTACATTATTTTAATACTCACAACACCATTATAATTTACTATTCCCTCCACTCATTCTCTCTCCTATTTTTAAATTACACTCACAACATTTACCTTTTCCTTAATCTCCGTGTAAAGTAACTTTGTCCAAATTCGGGTGGGACGGAGGGAGTACTCATTAACATACTCCCTCTGTCCCAGTCTTAAAGGCACAAAATGGAGAGGGAACGCAAATTAAGGTAAGTGATGTAGGAAAGAGAAAAAGTTTAAATGTTGTGAGTATGAAAAATTAAATAGGAGAGAGAATGAGTGGGAGGTGATGTAAGAAAGAGAATGTTGTGAGTGTAAAAGTAAAGTAGGAGAGAGAATGAGTGGAGAGAATAGTGATTTAAGGTTTCCTTTTTGGGAAAGTGCCTTTTTAAATGGAACGTCCAAAAAGGAAATTTGTGGCTTTTAGGCTGGGTCGGAGGGAGTATACATTCACATTTATAAGTACATTCACTATCACTCAATATCACTAAAAATGAAACATAAAATAAATTACTATCTCCATGATTACCCAAAAGAAAAAAAAAATGAATTTATTGTTAATGAGGATCTTATTGGGGATTCAGGCCGTACGATTCAACTGCAAAACAGTATGAGTTCGCAATCTCGATCGTTTATTTGCATCTTGACGACTCTCATTTTTGTCCTTTATTAATGACATTTTAGTCATTTTGCTCATATCGTCATTTTCTACTAGTGATTAGCTCGCGCTCAATCTCACCTGTACAACTCAACCCAACTGCTATGAGGTGTTATCGCCGACCCAAGACCCAAATCCGCTTATTATTAGACTACTAGCAATGGGTGTGTGAAAGGTGGGATGAAATTGATTTCAATCAAATGAAGAACTGCAATGGGAGAATGAAACTAGGTGGGTTGAAATGACTAAATTAAAACTTTCATCCAACTAAAAGTTTTTATTATTTATTTTTTAATTCGACACGTGTCAGCGTGTAATTGGCCGAGGAATGGCGCGTGCGCCTCACGCCCCGGCTAGGCGCGTGAGGCGCAGGGGTTTTTGGTTTTTTTTTTTTTTTGGTTTTTCATGGTTGTGCCAAATGTCAAGCTCTGATAGGTCAGTTGGATTTTCGAAATTTTTTTTATCCCAAATTTTTGAGCTTAATTATCACCTAGTAAATTAATTTTTTTTTTAATTTTTTTTTCACCAAAATTCATCATTTTTTTTCCCTACAAATTGATATAAGTTTCATTTGATTTGGACAAAAAAAAAAAACACTCATTTCTCAATTATCCTCCTCATTTTAGCCTTTATTTTAAAAAAAATCATTATTCTTTTTCCTATAAATTGATGCAATATTTTTTTTAAATAAGTGTGAAATATTTTTTTAATTATAAATAATAATAATAATAATAATAATAATAATAATAATAATAATAATAATAATAATAATAATAATAATAATAATAATAATTTTACTAATTATAAAAATAGAGAATATAAATAAAATAAAAGTGATGGGTATAGAATGATGAGTTGGAGGGAGTTGAAATTTAATTTAAGTTAGTCATTGTAGGAGGATAAATGAAATAAATAAATAAAATATTAGGTGAATGAGAAAAAATGTAAAAAATATTACTAGATGAAATGGGGAGGGAGAATAAAATCATTGTGCTTAGTCTTAGAGTAGAGCAAATAAATCATATCGGTAGAAGAGTAGTACAGTAGTAACTAGCAGTACAAAATGTAGAGTTTGTAAGTAGAGAGTAGAGACATTAAGAACATTAGAAATTAATTAAAGGCTAGTGCTTAGGTTTAGGGTTAGGGTTTGTGTAATGGAAAGATGGCGGGTATAGTACGGCCTGGAATCCTTCTCCAAAAAGCTTAAGACTAATAAATGAAGTTGCAGTGATACTAAAGGTGGTACTAAAAGTGGACCAGTAATAGTCAGACCTTCCTTGAAATTTTATCAAAAATCTAATGCCATTATGATAAAGTAAATAATTACTCCCTCCGTCTCAACAATTACTTCCACTTTTTTAAAAATCACGCAAATTAAGAAAATGGGAGGGAAGTAAAGATGTTGTGAATGTAATTTGAAAATAGGAGAGAGAATGAGTGGAGGGAATAGTAAATTATAATAGTGTTGTGAGTATTAAAATAATGAGGAGAGAGAATGAGTAGAGGAAATAGTAAAGATTCCTTTGCCAAAAAAGGAAAGTGGAAGCTATTAGCGGGACACCCAAAATGGCAAAAAGGGAAGCTCTTATTGGGACGGAGGGAGTATGTTTTGATTCAAAATAATTTTTATTTTAATATCAATTTTTAAGAATATACTCCCTCTGTCCCACGTGAATGTAAATCAACTTTTTGGGTGTAGAAATTAAGAAAAAGTGATATAAGAAAGAGAAAAAATTAAATGTTGTGAGTATGAAAAATTAAATAGGAGAGAGAATGAGTGGGAGGAATAGTGAGGAGAGAGAATGTTGTAAGTGTAAAAATGAAATATTTATTTCCATTTTGAGAAATTTACATTTACGTGGGACGGACCAACATAGAAATAAATTTGCATTCACGTGGGACGGAGGGAGTACTCCCTTCGTCCCATTTCATGGTTCAGACTTTTTTTTTAAATCACACAAATTAAGAAATTAGGTGGGAAGAAAAAATATTGTGAATCTAAAAATAAAATAGGAAAGAATTAGTGGAGAAAATAGTAAATTTGAAAAGTGTTGTGAGTATAATAGTGAAATAGAAGAGAGAATTAGTGGGTGGAATAGTAAAGATTCTTTGCCATTTTAAAAAAGGTGAAGCTTTTAACGGGATATCCATTTTAGCAAAAAGTGAAGTTTGAAATGGGACGGAGGGAGTATTATTTTTACTAAATTTTATATAAACGAAACAACCAATACTACCCTAAAAATTTCACTATTTTTTTCTTTAAAATTGGACTTTTTATATTAATAACTTTTCATATAAAAAACTAGCCCATACGCGTGTCCAAGGCCACGTTTTTTTTATAAAAATTTTAAATATTTTTTTTAGTTAAAAAAAAAATAAAAATTTAAGGGCAAAATGGAAAAAGGACAAAATAGTGAGGGCAAAATGGAAATTTCCGCCGTTAAAACTGTTCATTGAACAGTAAAAGGACCACCACCCTCATTTATACTATAGATAAAATGAGATACCGATCACCTGAGCTAAAATACTTTGACTAAAAAAATATCTCTTTTAATACATTATCCCCCCTTACGGAATAATTACCAAGGAGGGTAATGTATTTAAGGTTCATTTTCAAATAAGGTAACGTAATAACTAGTTACTAACTTAGGTAACGTACTTTCAAAAGTAATTTCAAATAAGGTAACGTATCAATTTTTTAACTAACGTCGTTAAAAAATCTAACGAGCTACTCCCTACCCCCCCACCCCCCCGCCCTACCCCACACCCTACCCCCACCCCCCCCCCCGCCCTACCCCCCACCCCCACCCCCCCACGTTAGATTTTTTAACGACGTTAGTTAAAAATTTGGTACGTTACCTTATTTGAAATTAATTTTGAAAGTACGATACCTAAGTTAGTAACTAGTTAATACGTTACCTTATTTGAAAAAAAAACGAAAGTACGTTGCACCACTTGGTTGACCCCCCCCCCCCTTACTCAAAAATATTATTAATACAATTGAACAAACTTCAGTGATAATTTAAATTGAGATCTAAAGTTTTAACCCTTAAATGTTAAATATTTTGAACCAAATTGAAATTCTAAAATGACAAATATTCTTTCTTTCTTTATACTCCATCCGTTTCAGATCAAGAGTTATACTTTTTCTTTTGATCTGTTCCAGATCAAGAGCTACTTTTCATAAATGGCAAGTTTTTGAATATATTTATATCCTTATCATCTCCATATATTTACAAAAAAATCATTCATTATACCCTTATAATTTTAACATATTTACAAAAAAATCAATCATTAACTTACTATTCCTCCCAGTCATTATTCATCCTATTAAAAAACCAATCATTAACTACTATTTCCTACCCCATATTACAAAAAAATCATTCATTATACCTTTATAAAGTTAACATATTTACAAAAAAAACCAATCATTAATTACTATTTCCTATCCCACATTTAACTTTTATTCATTTTTTAAAAAATTTCTTAAGAAGTGTGAAATCCACCCCGACTACTCTTGACCTGGGACGGAGGGAGTAGTTAGTTTTATAAAAAAACGTGTTTTTTTCTAAATTTAATGAAAAATCATTTTTACACTGCCAATTGATAATACATACTCCCTCCGTCCCACTATACTTGACACTTCTTTCCATTTTGGGCCGTCCCACTTCACTTGACACCTTTCAAAAATAACCTAGTTTTTATATTTTTATATTAGATGGACCCCACCACTAATTCTCTCTCTTCATTTTCCACCACTCAATTTATTCAACCAACACTACTATTTACCCCACCCATTCTCTCTCTTCATTTTCTACCACACATTTTCTTTATTTAATTGTTTCTTCTTAGTTCCCGTGCCCACTCCTTGGGTGTCAACTATAGTGGGACGGAGGGAGTATACTACTATTTACACTGACACTTTTTTTATACTAACACTGGTGTTATATACTCCATTCGTCCCATTGATAGCTTCACTTTTTGCCAAAACGGGTGTCCCGTTAAAAGCTTCACCTTTCCTAAAATGGCAAAAAATCTTTACTATTCCACCCACTCATTCTCTCTCCTATTTCACTTTTATACTCACAACACTTTTCAAATTTACTATCCACTCCACTCATTCTCTCTCCTATTTTACTTTTACTCTCACAACACTTTTTTCACTTACCTTTTTTCTTAATTTGCGTGCCATGCTCAAAAGGGTGAAACTATAAATGGGACGGAGGGAGTATATTATGGAATATCGAGAATTGACAAACCTTGCATATAATATATAAAGATCATGAGGCACTCCCATTAGTACCAATTGATTTTAATTTGAAACCTCATATTTTAAGATGGTATCAGGGCAGATTCATTACACGTGCAGGCCCAACGGCTCACGATGTTACTCCGCGCCATCCGATTGATAAGTACACGTTGTAAGCTTTGGCAAAGCCCGATACACGTGAGGGGGCGTGTTAGAGATATTTTTCAACATCGGGAATTGACAAACCTTCCATATAATATATAAAGATCCTGAGCCAATCATATTAGCACCAATTGATTTTAAGGTGAAACCTAAGACTTTAAGAACTGACAATTTTTTATCATACACTGATAATCTTTTATACTAACATTTAATAATACATGTACTGACACTCTTTACACTGACATTTGTTTATACTGACACTGACACTTTTTAACACTAACACTGTCATTTTTTTACACTGACACTTAATAATACATGCACTGACGCTCTTTATACTTGTCTGTCACTCTTTGCACTGACACTTTGTTACACTAACACTGACACTTTTTTACACTAACATTGACACTTGATAATATATGCACTGACAATCTTAATACTGATACTTTGTTACAATACTACTGACACTTTTTTATATTGTCACTTAATAATACATGTAATGACACTTTTTAGACTGACACTTTGTTACTCTAACATTGGCAATAGCGGGAAAATCAAAACACATTTTTTCTAATTTTAATGAAAAATGCATTTTTTTTTTTAAAGGATTTTGGCCTATCTTTTTTTTCTTTATGAACAATATGAAATACTCCGTTTAGTGTCTTCATAATTTGTTTCATTTTTTCCATATTAATTCATATATTTTTAAATATATGAATTTGAAAGGAGATAGTTACTTAAGCCCCGTTTGTTTCACCGTAAAATAACTCATTTTCGTAAAATAACTCGTTTTTCGTTGTTTGGTTGAGCCCGCGGAAAATGCTTTCCAGAAAATAACTCATTTTCCGCTGTTTGGTTGTTTTCCGGAAAATGGAGAAAACGTTTTCCGGAAAACATTTTACGCCATTCCTAAGTAAAACGACTTACTGACCTTGTCCTTAGTAAACATTTTCCGAAAAATGGTGCCCTTCATGTACAACTCATATTTCACAAGGTACAACATTTTACTTTCTCATTCTAATAATAATAATACTAATACTAATAATAATAATAATAATAAAAAAAAAAAAATAATAATAATAATAAATAAATAAATAAAATAATATAATAATAATAATTATAAAATAAATAAATAATAATATAATAATAAAAAATAAAAAATAAATAATAATAATAATAATAAATAATAATAATAAAAAAATTTTAATAGTAATAATAATAAAAATAATAATAATAATAAATAAAAAATAAAATAATAATAATAATAATAATAATAATAATAAATACAAAATAATAAAAAATAATAAAAAAAATAATAATAAAAAATAAAAAATAAAATAATAATAAAATAATAATAATAATAATAATAATAATAATAATAGTAAATAAATAAAAATAAAATAATAATAATAAAATAATAATAATAAAAAAATAAAAAAATATAATAATAATAATAAACAAAATAATAATACTAAAAAAATAAAAAATATATAAAATAATAAATAATAATAACAATAATAATAAATAAAAATAATAATAAGAAAATAATAATAATAATAATAATAATAATAATAATAATAATAATAATAATAATAATAATAATAATAATAATAATAATAATAATAATAATAATAATAATAATAATAAAATAATAATAATAATAAAAAAATAAAACATTTTACGCCCTTCCGAAAAATATTTTCCTTACCAAACAGCCGAAAATATTTTACGCCCTACCTCCGTAAAACATTTTATAGGAAAATATTTTACAGGAAAACATTTTACAGGAAATAGTTTTTCGAAAAACATTTTTCGAAAAATGTTTTACGTCGAAACAAATGGAGCCTTAGTTCCAAGTTAGCTCCACCGCCGCATAGACGTGGCCGGTTGATAAAACCGGCGGTTAGCCGGTTGAAAACCGGCGGTTTCAAACCTTTAAATCTCCAACCGGAACCGAACCGCCTAACCGGCTCAACCGGTTACGGTTTAGGCGGTTCCCGATTTTAACGGTTATCCGGTTAACCTCCGATTTGACGGTTTGGATATGCTCGGCCGAGTCTTTAGTTTAGCTCGGCCGAGCAACCCTTTTAGGGTTTAGGGTTTTGAGGGTTGCTCGGCCGAGTCTTTGGTGCTGCTCGGCCGAGCAACCCTTTTAGGGTTTAGGGCCGAGGGTTGCTCGGCCGAAGTCTTTGGTGTTGCTCTACCGAGCATATCATTTTTCAGCTAATTTTTTTAACGATTTTTTGAAAAAGTTAACTTTTATTTTTTTCAATTTTTTTTTTGGATAGATAAGACTATTTTAAACTTAAGTTTACTACATACATTTTTTACAAAAAGGTTTATAAAAAGTTATGAATTTTTAAAAAATGAAAGTTAACGATTTTTTGAAAAAGTTAACTTTTATTTTTTTCAATTTTTTTTTGGATAAATAAGACTATTTTAAACTTAAGTTATCTACATACATTTTTTGAAAAAGGTTTATAAAAAAAGTTATAAATTTTGAAAGAAATAAAACTTAACTTTTTTTAAAAGAAACGAAAGTATATAAAAGAAAAAGGGACGGTACCCTTAAATTTTATTAATTAAAATAAAATTACAAAGAGGGGGACAAACCAACCTTACCCTTTTATAAATAAGAGGGACATTTAGGAGCCTTTACCTCAACCTAACAATTACAATTAAATAAAAATAAATCTAATCTAAAGTCTAAACTAATCTAATTAAAATAAAAATTAATCTAAAACATCATTCATTCATCACTACTTTCCGTGGAGTCCTCGACATCGTATTGATATCTTGGATCCAATAGATCCTCATCATAAGGCATGTCTTGTTGCCTTTTTTCCGCTCTAACCCAATCACCAAGTAAAAGTTGATGTTCCAAGTTTTCACTTGTTAGTTGAGAACGTCTTTCATCCAAAACATTTCCACCAACGCTAAATGCCGATTCAACCGCCACCGTTGAAGCGGGAGAGGCTAATACTTCTTTAGCAACTATGGAAAGTATAGGATAAATGTCTTTCCTTCTTGACCACCATTGTAAAACATCAAATTCATTTGAATTTGGATCTTGATTTAATTCAAAGTTTGTAGTGAAATACGTTTCTAACTCCACGGGAAGGTTTGATGATGATGAAGATGAACCTCGAGAAGGACCATATTTTTTACTATACAAATTTGCAATAAAACTATATGGATCCCCACTAGTAAAACTTGGTTGAGAAGTAGAGGAATCATATTCATGTTGTTGGCTTTGAGAAGTGTTTCCATATAAGGCATTATACTCATTAAAAAGGTTAATCAAATCATTTTTTGTGTCATTAACAATAATTGACGGAAGTTCATAACTACCGTCACCATCGGGATATAATTTCATATAATAATAAGTTATAATGGACTCTAAATCATCTAATTTAACTCGAGGATCTAATAACTTTGCAACCAAGAAAAGAGACGGAATAGTGTCAAAATATTTAAGCCACTTTTGTCTCATGTTAAAAATGCATTGGTTTAAAATAGGGCAATCTTTTAAATTGTCAAAAATAGTAACAATTGCAATACAATGATCTAGCACCAAAACGGAAGTTGGATAATAAACTCCCGAAAAAGCCAAAGTAGCGGTATTAAAAATCTTTAACAATTCACATAAATTAATGCATGCATTCCAATGATGAGTAAATAGAGGTTCATGATAGCCAACTGACATAAAAAATTGCGTTAGGAGATCTTTATAAGCAAAATCATCGCTTAACATTTGATAGGTGGAATTCCACCTAGTTGGAACATCGTAAGTAAAATATTTGTCCCAAGACACTTTTACTTCTTAAAAACTTTATCCACTTTTTTGTATTAGAATTTTTTAGAAATAAATTGAAGAGCTCGTCTAATTGGCTTAACATAAGTTTCTAATGCATCTAAACCATCTCTAACACATAAATTAATTATATGACATAAACATCTAATATGAAAAAACTTACCCCCAAGTGAGGGTTGACAAACGGTAATTAAATCGGGCAAACTAGCCGTATTAGCACTTGCGTTGTCAAATGAAATAGTAAATATTTTATTTAAAATACCATATTCAAGAAAAATCTCAAGCAATTTCGCACAAATATTTTCCGCGGAATGCGGTGGCTCAAAATCTTTGTAAGCAATTAATCTTTTTTGGATTTTCCATGAATTATCTATCCAATGGCAAGTAACGCCCAAATAAGTATTTCTTTGCCAATGATCACTCCAACCATCGGCACAAATTGAAACTTTATTTTCTAATTTTGATAAAACGCCAATTAAATCTTTTTTATCTTTCAACCACTCTAGTAATATCACGTACGAGATTCGTACGTGGTACTCTCGTGGCGGCGGGGTTCAAAGAAAGGCGAGCAAAATTTTCATAAAAATCACAATCCGCAAAATTAAAAGGAAGGCCTTTAACGCAAATAAATTTGGCTAGTTCATCCCTATAAACCCACTTGTCAAATTTAAAAAGGACGGAAGAAGGGGAAGACGAACCTTGTGCACCCGAACCCGAACTACGTTGAAATTGTAATTGAGTTTGCGAAGCGGAAATGCCAATTTCTCGGGATGTTTTGACGCCAAATGCCCGTTGAGCGTCCCATGCCCTCCGCCTCTTTTGAATGCGTAAGTCGCATTACAATAGTTGCAACATGCTCGAAAATTATAATCATCCTCGGCAGTAATTTTTCTTTTGGTGAAATGGATGGCGAAGGTATCGGATTGCGGCTCTCTTTCTCTAGGGGGTTGTCGTTGTTCCCGACCCCGACCACCTCCCCTAGCTCGGCTGCCCCTACCACTCCTAGCATTACCACTTTCAATTTCAACTTGTTTTTCTTCCTCATTTTGTTGAATATTTGGATTTTGATGATCAAAATCATCGTTGGGGGAGGAAGAATCAACAACGGACTTGCCTAAATTGCTTCTTCTTTGATTTGCAGCCATTTGTATAAGAGAAAATGAAGTTTGGAAACAAAACGGAGCTTAAAAATGGATGAAAATGGAGAAAAGCACTAATTTCGTTAGAAAACTAACTGAAAATGAAACAATATTTAACTGAAAATTGGATGAGGGTGAGAGTATATGTGAATATTTGAGAGTAGAAGAGAAAGAGTAGAGAGAAATAAGGTGGAAATAAAATGGGAGGAGGAGGGTGATATTTATAGTTAGTAAATTAGGCAAAAAAAACATTTTTTTTTTAATTTTTGACTGCCCATTAACAAAATTAACGGCTACTTTTTAAAAATAACGGCTATTTTTTGAAAAAGTAGCCGTTGGAACATGTTCTGGCGTTCTGCTCGGCCGAGCACCTCATATGACTCGGCCGAAGCGTAACCTTCGCTTGTTAATAACAACCGGAAGGTTCTGCTCGGCCGAGCAACTCATATGACTCGGCCGAGCAAGTCAAAAACCGGCGGTTAACCGGCGGTTGACCGGTTTTTCAAAAATTTCAACCTTAACCGAACCGGCCAATAACCGGTTACGGTTAGCCGGTTCCGGTTAACCGCCGTTGACCGGTTTTGACCGATTTTGGCCGGTTTTCAACCTCCCGGTTGACCGGTTCGGTTTATAAAATGGACACGTCTGCCGCCGCAACCAGGGATGGACCCACCTTCTTATACCCCACTAAATTTTAAATTTTTATTTTTTAACCTCTAATATACTCCCTCCTTCCCATTTCAAGCTTCACTTTTTGCCAAAATGGATGTCCCGTTAAAAGCTTCACCTTTTTTAAAATGACAAAAAATCTTTACTATTCCATCCACTAATTCTTTCTCCTATTTCACTATTATACTAATAACACTTTTCAAATTTACTATTTTCTCCACTCAATCTCTCTCATATTTTACTTTTACACTCACAACATTTTTTCTTCCCACCTATTTCCTTAATTTGCGTAATTTAAAAAAAGTGTGAACCATGAAATGGGACGGAGGGAGTATATAGATATATTTAACTATGTGCTAAATTAATACTCCCTCCGTCCTGCCCGATGCTTCACCATTTTGGTGAAACACGTAAATTAAAAAAAGTGATGAGTGAGAGAAGGGTTGTGAGAGGGAAGAAGTGAGTGGATATGATAAGTGGGGCCCACAATTTAAATATGTGAGGAAAAAAAGTTAGTGAATATGACAAGTGGGCCCCACAATCTAAGTGTGTGAGAAAAAAAAGTGAGTGAGGTTGAAAATGGAACCCAAATTTATTATCATTTTAGAAAATGTGAAACTTCTATCGAGACATCCATTTGAATAAAATATGAAGCTTCAAACAGGACGAAGGGAGTATATATTTAGGTTGTTCAATTGGGAAATGTGTCTAGAAACTAAATGACCAGAGAGTTCAATTCCCCTTGGCCATATGTACTCCTTATCAAAAAATTGTTGGAAAAATTCGTGATAGTGATATGTAAAGAAAATTGTGTATTTTTTTTTACATGAATCGTTTGTCGTTTGACAAAGATTATTGTGGGTTCATGTTTCACGTTGTGAGAACATGAAAATGAAATATCTAAATATCCAATTTGGTATTGGATGAGAAAGATATGATAGCTCAAAGTAAGTGGGTTAAAGTGTAACTTTTAGAAGTTAACACCACTATTGATGTCCCATAATTCCTAGATTAATTGAGAGATTTATATGGATCATTACTTTGCAATTTGGGGTTACAAAGTTTGATATTAAACTTCTTGAATAGAAAGTAATGAGTCTCATATTAATACTAAGATTAATTGGGTATTTATGGGAGAGTTAGTGGAGCTATAAGTAGAGAGACCCACAATAATGAAAATTAGATTTCTTTTTCCATCAATTCTCCACATCCCTCTTGCAATTTGTTATCTTCTTCCTTTGGCCTCCTAGAGAAATATTCATGGTGATTTTGTCAAAGCATAGGGAAATTCGCCAAAAAACTTAAGTGCAGAGTTGTTCTGGTTCATCTGTTCTATCCTGGGAGACTAACGTCTATTGTAGACCTCGAGCACTCGTAGTGAGGGGGTGAATTAGTCTTAAGGAGAGTGTCTAATACGGCTCGGATTCAAGCAAATTCAAGACGACGACTTACAGTTTTTCTTTGTTAATTTTTATGTTGTATATTGTATTTTAATTTTGTTGTAATTCTTTTTCTTTTGTGCTCGATTGTTTAGATTTGTCTAACAAAAATTTCATACTTAATTTTTTTTTTAAATCACTTTAACCAATATAAATAATTTTAATCTATTATTCATTAATTTTTATCATTTATTTTTTGAAAAAAATATATTCAAATCTTATAAATTTTATCATTTAGCAGTTGTTTAAATGTACCTTATGTTTAAAAATTGTTCTTCATTTTAAAGTTAGATTAGCCGATTTAAGTAAAATAATTTTTTTGACACCCGTCACTGGCTGCAACTATGGCTAAAATTTAACATCACCTCTCATTTTGATAACCATGGCTGAGATTAATTTTACTTTGGATGGGTCTTTTATTAATCAAATTTATCTTACATGTTGAAAAAAAATGCAAGGGCGTGGAGAATTTGAAACTGCTTATTGCTTCTTGTGTTATGTGGTGGAGCCAAAATAAAGGAGTAGAAACAGATTGCATAGATCCAGTAGGATCAGGATTAGGATTGCAACTATTCATTTAGAGGACAAATGCATTTGAATTGTTTATAGTATGATGTGTCTTAAAGTCTGAGGTTCCACCTTAAAACCAATTGATGATAAGGGGAGTGACACAGGATCTTTATATATTATAGGCAAGGTTTGTTAATTCCCAATGTGGGATAATATCTCTAACACGCCCCCTCACGTGTAGCGGGCTTTTGCCAAAGCTTACAACGTGGACTTATCAATCGGGTGGCGCGGAGTAACATCGTGGGTCGTTGGGCCTGCACGTGTAAAGAACCTGCTCTGATACCATCTTAAAGTCTGAGGTTCCACCTTAAAACCTAACAATGTGATCATGAAAAAGAGACATTGGGTCAACCTGATAATATGAGGGTCAATACGGCAATTATGGATTAAAGATCACGATAATTGGCCCAAGTAAGACAAAGTCGATTGGCGACTTCTTTAAGTGTATTGGCGGGAACAAGAACTGACGAGAAATCCGTTAAAGTCCACTACCGTATGAAAATGGTATAAGTTTCAAGGTTGGTATCCCGCATAATATGTTTTCATCAGCGACAACAAAGGGTTGTCGCCTTATAATGTTTGCCGCCTATAGGCGACATTGGGATCAGAAGCTACAGTCCAGAAGTCGTTAAGATCGTTATGTTGGGGCCCACGAAATCTATTGTGATGATGAGCTATATGTCAGAGATAAAGTTGGCGTCTCCACTTGCTTGCTGATAGGTGCTCTTGCCCATCTTATGGATGATCGACATGTGACTTGCACATGATATGTGGGAGTATATAAACTACCTCAAAAATGTCATTTGGTAAGCTCTTCTAGTACATTTTCTGCAGATTTCATACCAGTTCATCTTTGTGTTTTCTTGTTAAACTGATCTTGTACTTACTCTCACGCCGGAGGGGTAACGCCGGAGACGCCCCCGGCCTACTTTACGTTCTTTGCATGTAAAGGAGACAAACGGAGAAGTAGCCGAAGTATCTTCAGTTCAGTCACTCATTTCAGTCTGTGCAACCATTTTGGCTTGGTAGCATCATTTGATTCCGTTGCCGAAACTGATTCACTTTTCCGTTTGGCCCATTCAGCTTGCTTTTGCTCTTGTTCTTGCTGTTTAAACCCAGAAACCCAGAAAGCTTACCAAAATGGTTCAGGATAAAGGAACCCCTTCAAAAACCATACCAAACAGTAACCTGGCCTTGATAACACCAAACCCACGAAATGACGCTCGCGTGCCTTCTGGATTTGGGTTGGATGGTTGTGTGCATTCAATTGATACAAAATCTACGAGCGGCGTAGAAGGGAGCGAGATGATAGGGAGTGCGCAGAGAGGGGAAAGGCGAGAAACGAAAGGGAGTAGCCTGTTCCCTCAAAGGATGATGATGTTAGAGCTGAAGCAGACAAAATCAGAGCAAATAACGAGTTATTGTTGCAAATTCTCGCCAATAACAACAGATTAATGGAAATGAGGCAAGAGCCTACTCAGATCCCGCAGAATGTGATGGGAAGAACAACGGGGGATAGCCCAACAAGGTGGCAAGCTGTTAGCCAAAGTGTATCCAGGCGGGAAGAAAGGCGAGAGCATGATATGCCACCACCCAAGGATAAGCTTAGAACATAAAGGCGAGAAGTTGCAAAAGTGAGATCTGAAGGGGCTGTGGGGAAGAAAAGATCTCAGGAGATCGTGGAAGATGGAAAAAGGAGGAAAGTACATTACCAATCCGCTATCGCGAGATTCATCCTACTATTATGAATATGAGGGGGGAGGAGATAGACAGTGGGTCAACCATGGATAAGGCATACAGGCCAAGTCGCTCTAGGCATTTAGAAGAAACGTCACGCCATTCAAAAAGATCGCATCGCTCAGAAAGGGAGCCTAGGCGACATAAGAAGACTGAGAGGAAGGTTGAGAAGAAGGTTGAAAAGGTGGACAAAGTTAAGAAGGCAGAGGATAAGGAGGATGACCGTTGGAAAATAGAAATGGCGAAGAGAATCAAGGAATTGGAAGCGGGAAACAAAGTTGAGGAAGAAAAGGATTCCTACTTAACTCCATTTGTAAAGGAGATTCAAAATGTTAACCCAGATCCTACTTTCTGCATGCCTTCTGTAAGTACCATCCGAGCATACGAGAAACACCGAGGACTCACGCATACGTAATCCCGAAGACCCGTAACATCCAAAAGGTCCAAAACCACCAGCCAAACCAAGGAAGGACCTTTCAGGGATAAAAGGGAACTCAAGGACTTTACAGGAATAACAAAAAATGGTCAGTTGACATAGTGGTCCGTATGGACCACTATATTTCCTGAAATCCAGAAAAATCAAAAAATTGTAATTACACAATGGTTCGTACGGACCACTTTGCAATTTTTTGGGGCCTATAAATAGAGGGCTCCCCCTCCCATTTCATTCACACCTCAACTCTCTCCTCTCTTCCCCTATCCTTCAGGCACACTCCCAAGGCATCCCGACCTCTTTCGGTCCTTCCCTAGGCATCCCGAGCCGTCCCGAGCCATCTCGAAGCTCTGCCGGCACATACTGATCCATCCCGAAGCATCCCGAAGTTCTGCCGGTCCATCCTGAGCCATCCCGAAGCATCCCAAAGCTCTGCCGTCCTATACCGGTCCATCTCGAAGCATCCCAAAGCTCTGCCGACACATATCGGTACATCCCGAAGCATCTCGAAACTCTGCTGGCACATACCGGTCCATCCCGAGGCAATCCCGGTCCATCCTGATCCGTCCTAATCAACCCCTGACATCCCAAAACCCTATTCACACTAAATCAAACACATTCCCTCGCGGAAGATAGACACAAACCAACATTGGTAAGGCCTCCATCCTAACCTCATTAACTGCTTTAATTTAAATATTTCTGTTTAAATACAAGCATCATCTACAATGTAGACATCATTTTTAAAATGCATTTTTAAAAGCACACACGTACACACACAACATTTAAAGAAAGAAGGGTATCGAAAGACTCATGTATACAAGGCAACTCGGGTGAGCTCAAATGTCTCTTCCCGAGGCGTAACCTGACCTCCGAACACAAAAATCTCATCAGACAACAAAACAAAATAAAGTCTTTTCTCAATGTTTTGGGCACAATCAAAACGGCGTGGCGACTCTAAAATGAAAAGACAGCATGGCCGCACATCGCGAGATGACTGTCCTACCACAGATCGGGTAATTTCAGTTGGCGACTCTGCTTGGGAAGTTTTGTTTTAAAAACTTTTAAACAAAAAAAAAAAAAAAGGATTTTTAAAACAATGATGAGGGTCAAACTTTCATTTTACCCTTTCTTTAACTATTGTGTGTGTGTGCATGTGCTTTACTGTAGACACTCCATTCTGAACCTATCGGGGCAGATTTATACCACTCTAAGTCTCGCCTTTTATTTTAGAAGTAGAAATTCATCATTTCGTCATGTTTCGTTAAGTTTTGATTAACGGGCGTTAGTTTGGACTGAACTGCATACGAGATAACAAGGGGAGGACTAATCTGTCCTTTGTGAGCCTTGTCCCGTGCGGGACATGACGTGTCTCACGCGAGACTAACCTTCTGCAGGATGTGCAGAATCACTTTCCTTGTCGATTTCAACCTCTTTTCTTGATAACTCTTCTCTAATTCGGGTCTCTACTGATCTTAGAGTTCTGGAAGCTTCCTTGGGAGGAATCCCAATCCACTTGAGTCTCCTAAAACCCCTATAAATACTTGATGACTTTCGGTATTTCGGAGAACGGTCAGACTGACAATTTTACTGGTTTCTCTCCTTGAAAGATTCCTGTAAATCATCCATAAACAAACACCTAAAGTTCGTTTATCAACCTTGTTGATCAGCGAACATCGAGATCCCAGCCTAGGATTGAGGCGAAACTCTGTCCGAATCACCTCTCGACCTAGAAGGTAATCTTCCTTCATTTTTTACTTGTTCTAATTGATTATTAGAGTGGTATAACACATCGAATCTAGGATCGGCCTAGAGCCTTTCCAAATCATGGAGACGGTCTCGAAGGAATCGATCCAACATTTCGTTTAATCTAACTAAATGGATGTTTTTGCTTGTTTCTTTTAAAAAGTCTTATTTATTGAAAATTCCCCTTAAGCAAGACCGATATTTTTGGATTGGGTGGATGCGGTGCTCCTTGACCTTCCAAATCTATCACTCAAGCCTCGAATCCAAATCTTTTATAAAATGATTTTTCTATATTTTCATAATAATATAGGTGGCGACTCAAAAAAAAAAAAAAGGAGGAAGGCAATTCCGCAATCGCTACAGTTTGGCAAATCTGCTGGGGACAATTTTAAAATTAAAGTGGCTTAGACTTGCGTAAATTAAGGGGAATTTAAAAAAAAAAATCATTTTTTTTATTCAGTTTCAGGCTAGTCCCGCACGAGACAACCCTTTGTCTCGCGCTAGACAAAGCCTCTGTAATCAGTTTTGTTTTCTTGTTTTCCTTGTTCATTTTGAGATTCGAGATAAGATTCGAACATGCAAGGGGAATTCCAGATTACATTATTTGCCGAGTTCTTTTATCTTAAGGCCTCCCTTAAGCTGTAGAACTCGAAATCATATTTTGTTTAAATATCGCTCTTTATTTAAACTGTGTGAGATTGATTTTTGATTAAAGTTCGGTCCATGGGGGATTCGGGAGTTGTAATATAAATTAATTTATTTCATTCTCTCTCTCTCCTTTATGTGGAAATACGACGGCCTAAGTCTTCCTAAATTGGGAGAAACGCAGGCAACCACTTGGCGCGGCCATTATCTGTTTTTCTTTTGTTTAAAAAAAAAACTCTCTATTTTTCTCTATCACCTAGATTTGACTCTCACACACGCGCACTCATATTGTAACTGTCATTGCACTACATACCCTGATAAACCTGGGACCCACACTAAGGACGGATGACGGTAATCACCTAATCGCCGATCTCTCCAAAGTTAGATCATCCCACTTCGCATCTTCAATCCATCTAAATTGTCATATCGCGAGGAACCTAGCATTCCAGCCCTGCATCGCCTCATGCATCATATAGAATATTTCTCTAAGATCACTCCGTGACCGGTCGGTTTTGACTCGGTGATCTTTCTATGTCTTTGACCAAAATAAAGCTAATGTAAAATTGACCATAAAGAAGGTTTCGAAAAAGTCCCTTCGGAAAAGAAAAGTCCCTTCGGAATGACCCTTTCGGAATTGTCCCTTCAAAGACTCGTGGTCCCTTTAAAAATAAAAATCCTTCAAGTCCATTTTTCATGGCTTTATTTTACAAAGATTGGTTTGATTACTTAGTCGTTAGGTTTGGATAAAGACCTTAGAAATCCCTCAAAAACGGATTATTCGTTCCGACTAAAATTTAGGGTTAGTAAAAATTGACTTCCAATGTGATTGTCTCGCGCGAGACAACCTGTTCCGCGCGGGACAAAGCTTCTGTTTGTTGTGCTGAGCCTGAAACCTTTAAGCCTTCTTCTGACCCGTTAGGGCTAGATTTGATCTTGACACAATCTCTGCACTTCTCTGCCAATTTTTCGAAGCTACATCAGCCTCAAGACTCTCCCAACACAATGTCCGGCATCGACGAAATTCCGGGTGACAAAACCATGTCTGAAAATAACCACAAACTGTTAGAAGAAGCCAATGGTCGCTTAGAGGAGCAAGCAGCCCAAATCCACACCCTCGTTGAGGAAATCCAAGAGCTTAGCTCATCATCTTCTTCCTCTGACAATGAGAGTTATGCCTCCAAGAAAGAAATCAAGGGGGAAAGCAAGAACAAACCCCTTACCATGGCAATTCTAGAAAAGAAACTCGCATCCCTCGATGTAAGCAAGGGAGCCTCACTCTCTATTGACTATGACACTCTTCGTCAATCCATGTCAAAGCTTCCTAGAAAATACAAAACACCCGACATTGCAAAATTCAATGGCACTACTTGTCCAAAAACTCATTTAGAAACCTACTCTTGGGCCATGCTTCCTATGGGTGTTGATGACAACCTGCTAGCTCAATGCTTCCCGCAAACTCTTGATGGTGCCGCTAGAGATTGGTACATGACCCTTCCATTCTTCACAAGGCTTGATTGGCCACTTGCGAGTCGTGCCTTCCAAAAGCAATTTGAGGACAACTCTACTTACCTCACTACTAGAAGAGACTCGAGCAAACCAAGCAACTCTCGAACAAATCATTTACAGACTTTGTCAAAAGATGGAGGACCAAGCTGACTGAAATTATTGATAGGCCAAGCCTAGATGAGCAAATTCACATCCTCATTCTATGTCTTCGAGAAGAGTATCAAGAAAAACTCGCGGGTAACTATTTCCCTAGCTTTGCCGAACTCCACAAATCCGGCATTCGAGTAGATAACCTCATTAAACAGAAGAAAGAATCCAAGAAAGAAAGCGGGTTCCGCTACAACAAGAGCTCCTCTTCCTCTTCTAACCCTAAAGATGCTTCCATATTTGCCATAGTCTTCAATCATCCTGAAAATGGTAAGTACTCAGCGGTACCTCCACCACAAAGGAAGAAAAGGGATAGGCATTACGACAAACTCGAAGGGATCACTCATGAAGAACTTCTCGATGTGCTTGTCAAGAATGGAAAAATCAAACCAAGAGAGGGTGGCCCACTAAAGAAATATCTTCCGGCTAATCATGCTCATCATCTCTTCTGCAAGTTTCACAATGTTACTGGCCATGACACCAACTCATGCTTCCACCTGAAGGATGTGATCCAAGATCTGTTTGATGCTAAAGAAATAGGGATTCCCAATGTTGTCACTAATCCTTTACCAAACAATGATGTCAATATAATAGAGATAGGAAGTAGCTCCGAGGATCCTACTCGTCTAGCAACAATTGTTGACGAAAGCCCTCTTGAATTTAATAAATCTTCTTTCTGCTACTGTAAGTACCCAAATCTGGCTCATGCCTTCCAGTTAAAGTTTCCTAGCAGTTCCCCAAACTTTCATAAAGTTTAGGGGCAATTCGGGAACTTTTCCAAACTTTCCAAGCAAGGAAGGACCTGTTAGGAATTAGAATTCTAAACAGGACCTCACAGGAAAGAAGCTTCCAAGCTGCCACCTTGCATGAATCTAGAAACATGCTGACGCGACGGAAGAAGACGCCGGACGGCTTCATTAGCCGAGGGATCACGCTGGGCGGCTTCATTAGAAGCACACCAGATGGCTATAAATAGAGGCCTCCTCTATTCATTTTAAGGAGAATTTGAGAGCACTGTTACTCTGTCAAAATAGAAACTCGAAATTCATTCCAAAAAAATACACAAAACCCTCCTCTCTCATACACTAATTTTACCTTAATCTATTCCTAAATAGATATTGCCCAGGAAAACTCCCTTGGAAGATAGAGAAAAACCAATATTGGTAATCTCTCCTTCCTTTACCTTTTGATACACTCCTATATACTTTTGTTATATTATTACTTGTCATTTGCACTTATTATTGTCTTAAAGCTTTGATCTTTATTAATGTAAATCCATATTTCCTATTCCCCTACACAAAGGATTCAATGGAGATCCTCTTCCTAGGATGAACAAGATTACACAAGTAGCTTGTTCTAGGAATGATCTACCATATGATGATGTGATTCCCCTTTATATTTATGTATACAAATGCAATCTTTATTTATTTTATGTTGTCCCCTTTCCATGGATCTAGCTTTCCAAGGATTGTCCACCTTATGAGTTATTAAGGACATAGGACAAGCCATAAAGATCACCCATTTTACATTATGTCTTTAGTTTAATGATACTCATTGTATTGTTCATATTAAAAATGCAATCTTTACATTAATGTCATTTCCCCCTTTGTCCCTAAAGATAGATCTTTTTCTCCAAGGATTGTCTAAAACCTTCTAAGGCACAAAAAGACATAGGATAAGCATAAAGATCCAATCTTTAGATCCCATTCCCCTAGTCCTGTGGTTCTTGATGCATTCCATGGTGAGGATAGGTGTAAAGACTCCATCTTTACATCAATTCCATTATAAAAATGCCATACTCCTTGTTCCTTTAGAGATCAATGAGTCTTAGTCCCAAAATCTCCGATAATCACTTGAGACGAAAATAAAAGTATCCCTATGAATCATCATCGTCTCAAGATGTAGGATCGATGGACAAAGATTCATTCTTTTCTAAAGAGTCTCACTCTTGGACTTAAAGACGAGCCCCTTTTGATCACATGTGACTAAAATCCCTAAGGAAAGTTAGGTTAAGACATACCAAGGCTCCTACGCCTATGATGGTAGATTAATCTAACGGGAGGGTAGATAAGTCCCGTCATGATGATCACAAGTCCAAAGTGAGCACGGGATCAAAATCCCGAAAATTTCAAAATCCAAGGTATCCCGAGCTAAAACCTTCTTAAAATGGTTTTTACGTCCGGAAGATAAACTTGGCACATCTTTTCTCTTTTCAAATCATGCATGCACACAAGCACACAAACAAGCACAAATTTTTGACCTAGGAAGACTTGCTTTTGCAAGGCTCCTTGGGTGAACGCCAAACGTTCTTCCCAAGGAGTAATTTAACCTCCGAACCCTTATCCTTTTTTTTCAAAGTTTTGAGGAAATCAAAATGGCGTGGTGTAAGTACCCAAATCTGGCTCATGCCTTCCGGTTAAGTTTCCCGGCAATTTCCAAACTTTCATAAAGTTTGAGGGTGATTCGGGAACTTTTCCAAACTTTCCAAGGGCGGAAGGACCTACCAAGAATATTGAATTTGGGCAGGATCTAGCTGAAAAGGTCCTTCTAGAATGCCACCTTGCATGTTTGTAGAAAAATCTGGGTCGGCAGCAAATGTAGCCACACGGCCTCTTTTGCCGCAAATGAAGCCACGCGACCTCTTTCGCCTTTTTCCAGCAGCCTATAAATAGAGGCCTTTTCTACCCATTTTAGGGGAGATTTTAGAGTATTGTTATGCTGCCAAACTAAAAACATGAATTTACAGCCCCTAAAAACACCCAAAAATCACCTCCCTCCTCCATAAATCACCCCAAAACTACTCCTATATTAGGAAAACCCCCAAGGGAGATAGAGAGAACCACCATTGATAATCTCTCCTTCCTTTCCCCTTTAAATACTCTTATTATCTTGCTCCTTTTAATTGCTTGTCATTTACTTTAACTTTACTTGTCATTTATCTTGTTATATTGCTATAAAGTTATCATCTTTACCATGTAAACGTCATTTCCCCCCCTTTCCCCTACACAAATGATTCATGGGGAATTCCTTCCCAAGGATGAACAAGGATCCACACGTGGCTTGTTCTAGGGAGGATTCACCACATGATGATGTGAAATACTTCCATTTTATTACATAAAATGTCATCTTTACTCTTATTATGTCAATCCCCCTCCCTTGACCTAGCTTCCAAGGATTGTCCACGTTATAAGGTTCTTAAAGGACATAGAAAAGCCTTAAAGGTCCTCTCTTTACATTTCTAGTCTTAGCTTGCATAATGTTCATAACATATGTTTGCATAAAAATGTCATCTTTACTTTAAAATGCATTCCCCATGTCCCTCATGGTTGGATCACTCTCCAAGGATTGCCTAGTGACCTTCATAAGGCACAAAAAGGCATAGGATGAGTATAAAGATCCAATCTTTATACCTCTCCCCTTTGTCCCTTTGGTACTTGAAGCATCTCTTGGGGCATAATGGTGTAAAGGTCATATCTTTACATCGTTTCCTCCACATAAAGATGCCATAGCCGGATATTCCTTTAGAAAAGGATGAACTTGAGCCCCTACATCTCCGATCATCACTTGAGACGAGCATAAATGTCCCTATCAAGCTCAAATCGTCTCAAGATGTAGAATTGATGGGCAAAGGTCCTTCCTTTTTAAAGAGTCTCATTCTTGGACTATAAAAGAGGTGTCCCTATTTCGATCACATGTGACCCAAGGTCTCATAATGATGGTCGTAAGTCCAAGATGAGCACAGGATCAAAGTCCCGAACATATCAAAATTCAAGGAATCCCGAGCAATAACCAACTCATGGTTTATATATCCGGAAGATCACTTGGCACATTCCCCCCATTTTTATCAAAACACATCCCACATACGAAAGCACAAAGGCAAGCATGAAAGTCGGATCTTGGAAGACTTGCTTCGGCAAGGCTCCTTGGGTGAACGCCAAACGTTCTTCCCAAGGGGTAACTTAACCTCCGGACCCAAATCCTTGTTTTCAAGGTTTTGAGGAAATCAAAATGGCGTGGCGACTCCGTTTTTCAATTTAAATCGGATGTCTTCAAACCGATGTGAGGCGGTGACCCCCTTACACGTGAAAGCGGTTCAACAAAAGAAAAACACTGCGATCTTTTGGGCATCACATTCACAGTTTGGCGACTCCGCTGGGAAGAATCAAAAAAGCTTTTATTTTTAATAAAAAAATGATACTTGGTATATAGGTGAAAACCATTAAACTTCCCGTTATCGCCTCCTAACACGAGTCTGGGATAAAATATGGTCTAACAATGCCACGTACCGGTATCTTTTCAGAAAAAAAAAAGAAAAGCTTTTTTGAGTGGGTTAGCCTTCCGCCGCGGATCCGATTCTCATGCTTGCCTTCTTTGCCTTGCTTTTTGCATGCATTTTGGTTCTTGGAATTGTGCACATTCTGAATACTGAACAGGAAGCTTTCTGGAGCTGAAAAGGTGTCAAAACTTTCGGGGAAACAACCTGCAAATGAAAAAAAATGGAACCTGGAAAATTGCTTGATACAGCCGTACGGCTTGATCCTCCCTGGATCTTAGCCGGGCGGCTTCATTGGCAATTCCACCAGGACACTTCTGAGGTTAATCTGGTAGCTTAGGCAGCTTGGGGCTATTCAGTTTCAAGACTGACCGGGCTCTAGAAAATTTACGTGCTTACCTGTTGCATTTCCCCCGTCTCGAAAAATTATTCCTTTTAAAACACATTTCTGAAAATTTCTGTTTTAACTCAATAAGGAACATTTTTAGGAGGCCGCACACTACGCGCACCTTATATATCCTCTACACTTTGCACGCACGTCCCTTTAACCCGGGGTGGTTGTTCAGCTGCAGTCACGGACATCATTACGATGCTCCCGGGCGCGCACGGAATCATCCCAAACTCCCCATGGCAGCCAGTGTCGACCAATGCACAGTCCGTGTCACACATCTTAAAACCGTGACTTTTGGTTGGTTTTTGGTCTAGACCGTGTCATATAGCCTAGTTGCATACCCCCGTAAAGGTCAAACCTTAGCCCATGACGGAAGTCAGGATCTTTCGCGCAAGCGAAACTCTGTCGAAATTCCGCCAAGAAAAAAATTGGCAGAATCTTGACTCCACCATTGACTTTGACTTTGACTAGCATGGGATATGTAAGAGTCGAGCTCGAGTCCGTGCCAAAAAATCCAAAGATCTTTCGCGCAAGCGGAGCTCTGTTGAAATTCCGACAAGGAAAAATTGGCAAGATCTTGAACCGGCATTGACTTGGACTTTGACTCGCACAACGTATGCAACAAAGTTCAATGTGACACTGTGTCATCCGGCTTTTACCATCCGACCCATGCCTATTATCTTCTTGGACAATGCCAAAAAGTCAAAACGTCAATCGCGCAAGCGAAACTCTGCCGAAATTCCGTTAAGGCTAAAAGACGAGACTTTCTCGGCATTGCCTTGATTATAATCTGCATCGCACGTGCGTTAAAAGTTTCTATGACCCACTAGACCCATTAGGAGCGTTCTTATCTATCGGTCAGTGGGATCCGCATGCCCTATAGGACCCTCGCCCAGGGTTGTCCACCCTGGGAGGTCGAAATACAGGTGGAATACGAGGGGCTTATAGACGTAGTGACGGAACCCACTGATCCAGGATCTAGAGTAGTTGCGAAAAAGAAGGGCAATCCCTTTTCCAATCAAATAGAAATAAATAAACGACAATGTTTTAAGTAAATTTGAACAATTAATGGAATCGCAATTGCATGGTCCCATTTCTGGAATCCCTAATTATGACCTTCACGATCAAATTTCCCATCTCGACCTTTCACGGTCAAATTTCCAATCGCGACCTCCACTGTCCGATCTGCGATTTTCGATCCTGACCTTTCACGGTCAAATTTCCCATCTCGACCTTTCACGGTCAAATTTCCAATCGCGACCTCCACGGTCCGATCTCCGATTTTCAATCCCGACCCTTCACGATCAAATTTTCCATCTCGACCTTTCACGGTCAAATTTCCAATCGCGACCTCCACGGTCCGATCTCCGATATTCTATCTCGACCTTTCATGGTCACATTTCCAATCGCGACCTCCACGGTCCGATTTCCGATCTCCGATCCCGACCTTTCACAGTCAAATTTCCGATCGCGACCTCCACTGTCCGATCTCCGATTTTCGATCTCGACCCTTCACGGTCAAATCTCCAATCGAGACCTTTCACGGTCCAACCTCCGATATCAATCTTTCGTGGTCAAATAGGCAATCCCGACCTTTCACGGTCAAGTCTCCAATCAAGACCCTCACGGTCCAATTTTCAATCTCGACCTTTCACGGTCAAATCCTTTCCAATCAATTGGGATTAGGAGAAAATGTGTTTTAAGTAAAACTTAAGCAATAAGTGCATGTTGCTTGAGCTTTCAGCCTAAACACTTACCTCCGAGTCTAAACCTATCCTACTTCCGAGTCTAAACCTTGCCTATCCCTTTTCCGCAGCGAGAAATAAGTGGGCGAGAATACTGGGTCAGCGGCTTGTCAGTGCAGAAAACCTCAGGTTCAGACAGTTCAACAGAATCATCAGTTTTGTCTACTTTGGGGTTTAGAATGGCAGATATGACAGAAAACAATGATGGTACGGGTAATCCAATGATCAGAGAGGAAGAGTCAGTCCTAGCTTTGGAAAATGCCCATAAGGTTCATGAAGAGCAACGAGCCATGCTCATCGGTGCTCTCCGCCGTCATGGAGTTCAGGTAACGGTTGAGGCCAATGGTTATCTGGTCATGGTTGAAGATGAAACTCTAGAAACAGTGATCTCATTCCCTCCATCATATAACCAATACCCTCCATCCTACAACCAATACCTTCTTCCATCCACATATGATCCCTAATTACCAAGGACTACTGCCCTCCAGTTCCTCCCAGAGTCTCAGGCCATCAGGGTTCCATTGCCCTCAGCTCCTCAGAACGGATTGGGCTTCACCACACCTGTTTCTCAGTTTCAGCGATACCTGCCAGTTTATGCTCCAGCCTCACATAATTAGTTTGAGCCATGTGGCTATGTTCTGAGACCCCTATACCCTCCTGAATGCGATCATGAGTTGCTAAAAGAAAATCCGGATGCCTCAAGTTTTCCGTTGCCGTCTACCGGACTTAGTGAATTCACCTGTCAGTTTCACCAGCCTGCTGCTGTAGTTCCCTCTACTGGTAAAGGTCTTGTTGCGAGTTCCAGTAACTCAAGTATTCCCGTTGACCCCATGTGGCAATATTGATGGAACAAGTGAAACAAATGCAAGGAAAGCTTGATCTCATGATGAGTACCAGTACTCCCTTGACCCAAGATGACTAACTAGGCAAAGAAATGATTCTACCGTGCAAAACCCAATGCCACCAGCACCAAGAAGCAACTGCACCCAACTCAGCATCAGTTCCTCATAAAGGAAAGAATGTCACAACCTCCTTCAGGCAAATCCAACAATGGAACCAACTGAACAATGGAAATTCGAGTCTTGGGAATAACAGCGCCTCCTGAAAGCTTCGCTCCCTTCATTATGATGATGTAGAGATGCCTTTAAGCAAGATGCTGGAAGAATTAGTGAAAGAAAAGCTGATAAAGCCACTGGAGAATTGGAAGCCCAAAAATCCTAACATTCAGTTGGATGAGTCTAAGCACTGTCTTTTCCACCAGTCCCACGAGCACGAAACTGATGATTGCCATTATCTGAAGCATGAGATCCAGAGGTTGATAGAAGGTGGGAAGCTTGAGAGCCTCCATGGGCCAAAAACAACAAGCCATAATGGTAAGAGATCGAATCAAGAAGTGCTAGGTCAGAAACATCATTTTGATGATTTCGGGATGCCCATGAGCAAAGTTTTTGACGATTTGGTAAGACAAGGCCTTCTCAAACCTCTCGAGAATTATCAGCCGAGGAACCCACGTAACATTGACAGGACCAAGTTATGTGAATACCACAATCACCATGGTCACACGACAGACGAGTGTTTGACTCTGAAGAAAGAAATCCAAGGGTTGATCTACGAAGGAAAGCTCAAGTTCCCTGGCAGTCCGACCAGCGAAGAGTAGCTAGGCTAGGGGTTACCTATCCTTAAGCAAGATTAAAAGATAAAATAGTCTCTCAGTCAACCTTCATAGGTTCTAGTACTTTCCTCTTTCAATCAAGTCCTCCTCGGACATTGTAGTTGATCTTAAATCTTCTATAAAAGAGTATTTTTTCTTTTCTTGCTAGACTTAAGACATTATTTGTACACCTACATTACATTTAATGAAATGGTTTTATTTTATATGATCACTTGCATTGCTCAACAAATAATCTCTCGAAATAATTAATGTTCTGATTAATCGGTGTGAGAAAGTCAACTAATACCTTCCCCATACACTTTTCTTACCTCACAAAGGCCTCCATTAAGCCATACACTTTCCCAATCATGTCCCCACATTCATCTTGACCAAGTCAACGGCGGCGGCAACATCAGTGAACAACAAGAAGTCACTCAGCATCGAAAGATTGACCACATGTTGACAACAACCTAGGAGCTTGCCTTCGATCTCAAGGGCATCAAGAAAGTTCAAGCAGGGGCTCGCCTTGGCCCTTATGTGCTTAAAAAAAAAGTGCAAGAAAAGTAATACCCAGCTAGGCTAAAAATCTTGTAAAGGGTTGTCTAGGCAAAAAACAGGGTTGCACGTAAAAAAAAACAGAAGAAAAAAAAATATAGTGCAAAAAAAGAATAATACCCAGCTAGGCTGAAAACCTGAAAGGGACGGTCTAGGCAAAAAACAGGATTGCACATATAAAAAAAAAGCAAAAAAAGAAAAAAAGAAAAAGAAAAAGAAAAAAAATGAGGCCAAGGACCCAGCACCGCCAATCAAAAGCTTGACGGATGGGCAAAATCAAAGCTCGAAGAACAGATGTTGTGGATATCAATGAAGTGGTCAAAGCAAAGGCAGAAACATTTCATAAGCCTTTAGGCATATGCCAATTATTTCTCCCCCAGTAAAAGACGAAAATCAGGAAGCAATTGAAGCAGTCGTCCAAAAATGACTAGGTCAGGGAATTATCTCGAGGCCCACGCCTCATCATCTAACCTTCTCAACCGAACTTTTCCACTAAAGGAACCACAAATCCCATTTCCCAAAACCAAACACAGTTCAGCCAAAGCCAAACTACGGTGACCTGAGCTTCTCACAATGAGGGGAACGTAGGCAACCAAAAATGGTTCGATCAAAAGAATATTCAAATTCCAGAAAAATTTGGTCTCATCAATGACCTCTCCCATAGACACAGTCAAATCCCAAAAAACCCGATCTTATCAATGACCTCCCTATACACAAACCTTTCTTTCACACCCAGCCAACCTTGATCCGCAACATCGATTGACTTTCTCCTCATGATTAATCAAAATGTTTGTTCATATCGAGATTAATAGTTGAATAATCCGAACATTAATAAAGGGTTTTAAGCAATCTTGTGATCATTGTAAATAAAACAAGTTTATTTTTGTTTTCCTTTTTTTTTTTTTTTAATTGCAGGGCGGAAACAGTTTCGTGACGGAGCAGCTGAACAAGATGAAGACTCGGGGATCGGTGGAGTCTGTGATTTACTTGTGGGACCGGCTTCCGGTTTTGGGCAGAGGAGCGATGATGAGTCCTAGACAGATCGTCATTGAGACCGGATTTTACGAGTTCATCGAGTGCTTGAGGGGATTGGTCAAGTTCCCCAAGAGTAAGGGCCTGATCTTTGCCTTGGCACAACATTGGTGGGACGTGACCCACACATTCCATTTTTTCTGGGGCGAGGCCACGGTTACACCTTCTGACTACGCCGCGATTACGGGCCTGTCCTTTAAAGGACGGAGCATTGAGTGGAGAGACGACTACAGTGATCTGGATTTGCAGGCCCTTCTAGGATTCTCCCCTATTCCCAAAAAGGGGATGGGGATGGAGTACGCTGTGGTCTACGGGAAGATCGTGGAGAGTATTGGGAGCTACGAGGCTGGGGATGAGAGGATAGGCGCTGAGCAGATTGCTAGGGCCTTTTTATGGTTTGCTTTTTCGAGCACGCTTTTTGGACATGCCGAGGGGACGGCTGTTTTTGCTTTGCTGAGGTCCTTGGAGGATGTAGGGATGGCTGGAGAGGTATCTTAGGGAGAGGCAGGGCTGGCAGAGCTATATTTTGCTCTGGATCGATATAGTCGGAAGGCTGTCAGCTCTTTGACGTGCTTCGAGTTCCCTCTGGAGGTACAAGCTTTCTTTTTTGCTTTCCCTCTTTTCTTTAAGCACGTATTCTTTCTCGCACTTAATTGATTTGACCTTTTCCTTTCCCAGGTATGGGCTCTAGAGTTTTTTCACGTCACGATGTGGCGGCAGCCGGCGGAGTACATCGGGGCGTATCCGGCCATGCTTTCTTGGTCCAAGTATGTCCGGGAGAAGAAAGGTTCTAGGGGGCGCACGACCCTCAAGTACTCGGATTGCCTGCCTTTGACGAGGGTTGAGACAGATGAGGGGATCATATTCTACCCCTGGGACCACTTCGATGTGGAGAAGCTAAAGGGTGCCGAGAGATGGACCGTGGAGCGGAGGATCTTGAGAGGCTTGACATGGGACGTGTATTATCTGGGGGAGAGAGTGACGTGCCAACATGGCGTGGGTGCACCTGCGATGGCTCCGGTGGAGCCTCCTATTGACATGATGTATCCGAGTGAGAACTCGGAGACCTGGATGATTATCGAGGTGGCCAGCACCACTCGAGGTTCGTGGCGATCGAGGAGTACTCGCGATTTGTCTTGTGGAGGCTGAGGATGCCTCAGGTTCTTGGGAGAGAGGGATTGGGGATTGTACGGTACCCTCGATCGAGCTTTTCGTATGTCCAGGACGGGGTCAGGCTGAGAGTACAGATCCCTGTACCTGATCGGGTTCCACGAGCTTTCCGGCCTCGTCCGGATATGAAGGTATGACTTCTCCTTCTCCTCTTTTTTTTGCTTCTGTCTTTTCCTTTCTTTCCTGTCATCATTTTTCGCCTTAATTATCTCTGACGCTTTTGTTTCCGTGTAGTTCCCGGCCAAGGTGGTGGAGAAGCTGACGAATCAGGTGATCGGGGCCAAGAGGTTTATCAAGAATATGGTTATTTGTGGGTCTCCTCAGGGCAGGAGGAGACGAGCACAGCCGGCGCCTGTCGAGCGGGAGACTTCCCCTATTCCTTCCGAGCCTTCTTCCGAGACTCCTCTTTCTCCTCTCATAGATCCCAATGTGGTGTTGCCTTCGGACCACGTCATTCTCGGAGATTTGTATGGACAGGGACATGTCTAGCATCACGGTGGGTCTTCTTCGCACATCCGGGAATCCGACACGTTTTCGTTCGGATACGACTTCTTTGCGGATCTTGGCTTGCCGTATCAGGGTGTGCCGGTTGGTCCAGACGAGCCTTCCTCCAGAGACGAGGACGATTCTGAGCCCGATATATTCGTGGCTACTGAGGAGGCGGGCCCGAGCCGCAAGAGGGATCGGCGGAAAGCGCCACCCACCGAGGATTCTGACTGACGATCTTCTGAGACCGATTTTTGAGACTGCACCTATTTTTTTTTTTGACAGATACAGTTTTTTTTTATGCACACTCTTCTTTTTTTTTTGGAATGTAATAATTTAGGATTTTATTTTATTTTATCTATCATGAATGCAATGTTGTATGAATGCACTGTTGCATGAGCCCCGATTTTTTGGCAAGGGTGTGAGTGTTTGGTATATGAACTGTTTGGGCAGGTTTTGCACAAGGTTCGAGCAGCCGGGATGAAAATATTCTTCCGTTGTGCAGCAGTTTGAGCATGCTGCAGATTTTTTTTTCTGGGCGACAATCCCGTCCGCGCGGACAGGTTCGGCATCTGACATGGTTCATTTATTTCGGTGGTTGGATCTGGTTTGGTCCATAAATGCCATTAAAATTTCGTCTTCTCCAGTTCAAAATTACTGAAAATCCGAGATAGAAGCCAAAAAAGCCATGGAAATATCCAAATTTCCCCAAAATTGCCCAAGGAAAAGCAAATGTTGTTCTTTGAAAAGTTCAAGGAGTGGTGTAGGGAGATTATGCACGAGAGGAGGTCATTTTTCGAAAAGAGGTACAAGGTAAAGTGCTTGTGGTCTCTCAAAGAATTGGTTCCGGACTATGACCTCTTGAGAGCTTCTTCTTCATTTTGGGATACTAGAAGGCATGTCTTTTGCCTTTCTTACAATGAAGTGGTCCCGACCGTTGAAAAATTTTGGGCTTTACTTGGTGGCCCGGAGGTGGAAGAGATTGGGATTCCTTTGCCCGGAGGGGCTTCTTTTGTTGATAGGTTGTGTAACCTTCTTCATCTTTCTCTGGAGGAAGCGCAAGGTATGATTCATAGTCCCGATCATTTTGACATTTCTGGTCTTCCTGATAGATTTAGGGGCTTAGGCTTGGTGGATGATGCCTATTGGGATTATTTTGCACTTTGTATGTTTTGTACCTTGTTCATGGTTTATTCCTTTGGGATTTGTCATCGGGCTCTGCTGGATGTGGTTGTTCACTGTCGCTTGGGCCGAGATGTTGCGCCTTTAATCTTGGGAGAGACTTTTCATGCTCTCGACAGGTTGGCTACTGGGAGGCGGTATATGCATCGTGGCAGCCCGTTTCTTTTGACCCTGTGGCTGATGGAGCGCTTGGGGGTTCTTCGGAAAACTTCGGACATGATCAAGCCTTGGACATTTGCCAGGAGAGGGGTTACGGTGGATTTTGATGATCAGGGCTCGTGGGAGCATTGGATGGCTGGTCGCTAGACCGAAGATATCAGATGGTCGGTGCCTCATTGGCGGGTGGAGACTCGAAGAGTACTTCAGGATGGATCTCCCGTGGTTATGCTTCCGGGGCTTTCTCAGTCCAGCTTTTACATTTCGGCTTTGGTTCTGAGACAGTTCGGCTTGGAGAAGGTTCCTTTGGAGGACTTTGATGATATAGCCACCAGGGTGGTGGCTTCTGCTTCTATGGATGATCCTTCGGTGTTTCCATTTCTTTCCCGAGTATGGAGGTATGACGTCTTTCCTCCTCGGGTTATCCTCAGGCGTCCGAGACATGTGTTCCTGACCACTTGGTACCTAGATTGGTACGAGAGGCATTTGGGGGAGACTCAGATGGCTATTTTGAGACGGCGTGAGGCCATTGTGGGTGCGGAGGACCTGACAGTTTTGGAGAGGAGGAGGGCCGAGGCGAGGGCCAACCCTCACGACCGGAGCGGAGATAATGTGACCGACTATGAGGCTTATGTCAATAGACAGGAGAGGAGGACTCCCATGCTACCAGCTAGGCTACAGGAAATGAGAGATGACGCTAGGGCTACTAAGGCCCTGACAGAGGCTGGTTTGATAGATCATGTCCCTACACCGGAGCTTGGTAGGAGGAAGACCGACATTTTTCCTGTTCAGAGGAAGAAGACCCGAAGAGGGAAGAAGAGGGGAGATGCCAGTACGAGCGGCTTAGAGTGACCTCGAGTTTTCCGAGTATCCCTTTCTTGTTGTAGCAGACACATTAGTTTGATTATGTATCTTAGTTTCTTTTAGCAGGTTGCCAGTTGTAGGAATGAACCGAGCTTAGACTCATCAAAAAGCTTTTAACTGTAATGAATATGTGAATTGCTTTAGAGTTTTTCGAGACGCTTTCATGGTCTGATCAATGTATGTCTTTTATTTGTATTTTAGACCGAACCGTTTCCGGCTGCCTACGTTCCCTTCGGACAAAAGGGCTCAGGTCTTCGTAGTTCGACCCGGTTTTTTTTTTGTTTTTGTTTTTTTTTTGGTGTCACCCTGTTTTTTACCTAGGCCGCCCTTTTCGGGTTTTCAACCTAGTTGGGTATTACTCTTTTAGCACTCTTTTTCTTTTTTTTTGTTTCTTTTTTTTTGACTCAGTGTTTTACGCGTAGTATCTGCGCAGCTTGTCACCATTCACTGGGTGTACAAAAGGATTTCCGTCGAGGTCTGCAAGTTGCATGGCTCCTCCGGAGAAGATTTTCTGGACAACATATGGCCCGACCCAGACAGGCTCCCATTTGCCAAGCGGGTTGATACGGACTGGGGGCTTCTCTTTCAAAACGAGATCACCTTCCCTGATCTCCCGATGCTTTACTTTCTTGTCGAAAGTTCTGGCCATTCTCCCTTGGTAAGCTCGGATATGTTCCATTGCTTTCAATCGGCGTTCATCTAGCAGGGCCAGCTCATCATGGCGACTCTGAAGCCATTCGACCTCGTTGATTTGACTTTCCAATAGCACTCGGAGTGAGGGGATTTCTAGTTCGATTGGGAGTACGGCTTCCATTCCGTAGGTGAGAGCAAATGGTGTTTCCCCGGTTGCCGTTCTGACGGATGTTCTGTAGCCCCAGAGAGCAAGGTGAAGCTTGTGGGGCCAATCTCGACCTCAGACAGCCATTTTTCGAATGATGTTTTCCAAGGTCTTGTTTGCTGCCTCAGCGGCTCCGTTAGTTTGGGGCCTGTAGGGAGATGACTTGTGACGGGTTATTCTGAATTCCGCCAGCAGCCTGTCGCATTCCCCTTCAAAGTGGGATCCATTATCTGAGATGATTTCGGCCGGCAACCGGTATCTGTATATGATGTTCTCTTTGATGAAGAGGGCCACTTTCTTTGAGTTGAGGACCTTGTAGGATTTTGTAGGGCATCCTTTTCAGTTCCTTCGAAGAAACTACCAATCTGCGTCTCTTTAGGCTCTTCCGCAGTTCCCAAATTCACACTTGTCAAAATCTCTTCGGCAACTTGGGCTCGATTTTCCTCTTTCCGAACAACCTGCTTAAAGATTTTTGTTCTCTTCTTTTTTTTTGTTTATTTAATGTGTCTGCTTCTTTATCTAATGAATCATTATTAAATGTTTTTTTTTAAATTATTATAATTTATCATTAGTTAAAGTGGCAATCAAGGGATACTCAGAAAGGTTCGTCATTTCATTAAGAACGAAAGGAAATACAGTCTTGGCTACAATTTCGTAGTCTTCAGGCGTAAGGCCGTCGGACGACTCTAGAGACTCGACCTTGACAATGAGAGACTCGGAGGACTCTACCTAGATTGACACAAAGGGATGGGAGACCAATCCATGTTTCATGATCATTTCCTCCTTGGTCGCGGACGGGCCTGAGAGAGTTTCCCAATTCTTCAGTGGCATTGCTGTCAGCGGCCTCATGACTCGGGAATTGCATTGTTTCTGTTCTCCCTTCTCGATTATTGCTACCATCTCTTTGAATGTACTGAGATCAATCAGGTCCGGCACTTGAACTTCTTCCCCGAATAACTGCTGCATAATCGGACCATCCTAATCATCTTAAAAGACTTCCGCAGCTTTGGCTTTCGGCATTGTCAGCTCAAACTCAGGATTTGGGCCTTCCTGGGCAGTAGGAATTGTGGTAGTAAGCTTCTCGAACTGCTCTACCAGGTTGGGCACGCCTCTGAAAGTATACACACTCTTCATGGTAGTGGTAGCCCCGGGTATCTTAGGTAGGTCCAGAAATACTCTACGAACCGGGTTAGCTTTGGCTCCCCTGAACTTATTGAGGCTATCCTGTAGCTTCAGCCACCCTTCTGTAGGAGTGGGCTCTTTGAATGTGACATTACCCGGTTGTGTGGGACCCTTTACAAAGTAGTCAGCCAAATTAGGACTGAAAGGGAGAGATTTAGGATTGTCGACCGGGACCCTTACTGGGATAGCTCCTTTCCTTTGTAGAGCAAATTCTTCTTCTTTTGCGGTGTCGACTGAGGTGGCCTCATATCCCAGGCCATGGTGAGTTTTCTGTCCTTTCACCTTGATGAGTCTGTGAGTTCCTTGTTGGTGCTTCCCTAGACCGAGGCCAGGTAGATAGCTCATCTTCCTCATCATTTTCAAGACCGGAGGGATTTTATCCCGAGTGGTCGTCAGATCTACGTTGCAAACTTGGGCCTTAGGAGGCTCGACCGTGAAGCCTGTTAGCATGAGACCTTCCTCATCATGTTTGATTTCCAGAATGGGTATTCCGCCCGTATCCGTGCCCTCCAAGGTGACTAGATCCCCGTAAATGGTTGTTAGATCTCCATCTGAGACAAACTTGACGCATTGATGGAGGCTCGAAGCGACCCCCTTGACCAAAGTAGCAACTCCAAGGACTGCTCGAGATGTCGAGTCGTAAGCTTTGACTGTGAGGGAGGAAGGCTTCAAGTCCGTGGACTTGATGTCAAGCAGGCTCATGATCTTTGCCGGAAGGATATTCATTCCGGACCCATTGTCGACCAGGACCCGAGGGAGGCGTCGTTCGTCCAATTGGACTGTGATGAAGAGAGGCTCGTTATGATCGGCCCCGAATTGAGGGAGATCGAGATCTGTGAAAGTGATTATGTTCCCATAGTGGATGTTTCCGATCAGCTGTACTACGTCATCGGGAGTAGCGTCAATAGGGACCAAGGTGCGGGCCAGGCTTTCTTCCAGTTTTAGCTTATGGGGATAAGACGAGGTGAGCAGGGACCATAGAGAGATGTTGGCCTGTGTTTGCTTCAACTGGGTGAGCACGGGGTCCTCTTTCTCAGGGTTAGGAGCTTCGGCTGTCTTGACACCGGGATTACGGTTTTCTCCGGATGCTTGATCTGCTACCTTCTTATCTGTCTTGGGATTCCCTTGGAAGATTTGCCCGGATCGGGTCAACAGGTTGACTTCCTCATCAGTTGCTTCTTGACTAGATTTCTTCAATCTTTGCTAAGGTCAACGGGGGAGCCTTTTTGGCTATCGGCCTTTGGTTACGACGGAGTCTAGCAACGGTGAGGGGTGAGCTTGAGGCATCTTGGCTCCTTCTGGGCGGCCCTTATGGCGCTTCCCAAGTCACAGGCTTTTGAGTCTGGGATTGTGTTGTTGCCCCTTGGATGGCCCACAGAGCTAGGGCGTCCTCCGATTCGCTCCCACATCTTGCCTTGCTCATAGTTATCATACAGCAAGAGTCGCTATTCTCGGAGCTCGGCGGCTTTTCGATTTCATCCCCGGTATAGTGTAGCCATTCTGGTTCCTTTTACACGCAATACTCGGAGAGTTTGGAGATGATTATAGCATACTGCGTGGGAGGAGCATTAGGTATCATGCCGGTTTCCAGGACTTCCCTGAAAGCTGAAATACATTCGGGGAAGGTGACCTCTTCTTGGGTAACCCTGACAAGGAGTGTTACTTTGCTTCGGGGTGGATTTGATATGACCATGGTTATTTTCTCATTTGGGCGGATGGGAGTTAGTTTCCCTCTCTCTATCAGATCTTCGACTATCAGCCTGGATCGGATGCCTGAAAACCCTTTCCCCAAGCATGGTAGGCAGTGTTGAACTCTAAGACATCCACGTGCTCAGACCCAGGAATCTTCATGGCCTTCATGTCCTCGGTTTCATATTCGTCTTCCGAAGTGTCTTCGGTCTTATGGCTATCAGCCTCCATCTCATCATACATCCTCTTTCTTTCACCCTTGCAAGTAGGGCAGCCACAAGTAAAGGATAGGCAACGTTCCCCCTCGTAGTTCAATGTAGCAGCTCGATAGATCTGGGTCCAAATAAGGAGCACCCGGGGTCCACTGTCGGGCACTGGAGCAATTAGGAAGGCGTCATGTGGATTCATGGGTATGAAGGCGACTGGGGAGAAGTTTAGATCAATAACCCTTTTTAGTGATTGCAGGCACTCGCTGTGCTCAAGCGGCTCGGTTGTGACCCTCACGGTTGTTATGCCATCCATTCTCGGGAAAGAAGAAAAAGATCTGATGACGTTCACGAATTCCTCATCTTCTGGTCGTTGAAACCCTCCATTCTCGACCAGTGCTTCAATGAACCTTCTCCATTCACCGGCTAGGTTCTTATAAGGAACATTGTGCTCTAGGATTTCGGATATGTATGGATCTGTCCATGAGCTTTGCTGCTCTTCATTATCTGAAGTATCCGAGCACTGACCACAGGTGCATCTCACGAGGTGCAGTTCTTGGGGGCCCGTCCCTATTGGCATCTGACTTGCATTTTCTGGTGGTTCTTCATCGTCGCTTGCTGATAACCAACCATTGTGTCTGGCTCCCATGGCATCATTTCCGGCCTGATTGTTCCAAATTGATTCCGGATCTGGGGCCTCAGTTGACTCTTCGCTCTCGCCATCATCATCGTCATCGCTGTCATCGGAATCATCTTCCCATACCACTGGGATTTCGGCTGAGAGGGAACGCCGATCAAACCCGTTAGGGGAATATGGGTGCATGCAACCGCAGAAATTGTCATATGCCCCCATTCCCGGAAGTGGTAATTGCGACTCAGCTTCTCCTCCCAGAAACTGCGGGGGAAGAGTGAGAGGGGGTGGCACGTATTTGACTCCAGACAGGATATAGAAGGAATCCTCCTCCTCTGATTCTTCGCTGTTCTCGGGATCATATTCAGCCTCTCCCAAAACCAACTTGCAGAAGTGTACTAGCTCCAGATGCTCTTCGGCCTCTTTGCTGATAAGCCCCAGTACAGGCGCCCGCCGGAAGCTTTCTTGCTCGATTCTTCTCGATTGTTCTAACCATCTTGTGTAAATGGTTTTCTCATGTTTTGACCGGAACAGCCCCAGTTCTTTAGTATCAGCTTTCCCTTCATCCGAGAAATAGCGGGCCTCGTATTCTTGCAGGAAATCTCTGACATGAGACCAAGGTGGGCTGACTTGTTCATCGTCCTCAAGGTTGATGGGGAATCCGAATTCAGGATCTTCGACAAGGTTGGCCATGGGTATTTGGGGACCTTCATCAGCATCTTCCTGGGCATGCGAAGGTTCTCCGCATTCAATCATATTCACCTGATTATGGTTCCTTGGCAGAGGATTTTTTACTGTATTAGGCCCCTCGGGGCCTTCCAACTTTCCTTGCTCTATCAAGCCTTGGATCGCCTTTTTCAGAGTGAAGCAGTTGTCAGTCAGATGTCCGTGGGCTTGATGAAAAGCGCAATACTTTGAGGTATCCACGGGAGCGTTCGGATTCCTGGGTTGGAAATTCTCCAAAGGCCGCAGCAAGCCTTCTTTCACTAGTCCCCTAAAGATGTCATTCAGAGGCATTCCGAAGCTTTCGAGGTTCATGACCCGTGGCCTGGGCTCGGCTGTTTTTCTGGGAGCAAAAGGAGTTGTGTTATTACATTCCTGTCCCGCGTAGTTAATCATCTCTTTGCCTTTAGCAGGAGCAGGAGCGGTGTTGGAAGGAGGAGCCCGATATGCGTAGCGGAGTGCGGCGTAGGTTGGCGATTGTAAGCCTTTTCAAACTTAGCCGCAGAGTTAACCATGGCCCGTAAGTCTGAGTACGGGAAGTGACTGAGGGAGGTTCTCAGATGTGGTTTCAGGCATGACTGAAAGATGTCCAATTGTTCTTCTTCAGAAGTAGGGATGTGTAAGTACCCAAATCTGGCTCATGCCTTCCGGTTAATTTTCCCGGCAATTCCGGTAATTTTTCTGGTAATTCCCCGGATTTTCCTAAAGTTCCGGAACAATTCCGGCACTGTTCCAAGCCTTTTAAGGGCTGAAGGAAATGCTTGGTGATTAAGAAACACGTTTTTCTTAATCCCAAAACCCTTCTAGAAGACTGCCACCTTGCATGTTTCTAGAAAAATCCAGATTTGGCTACTTATGTCGTGCGACATAACCAGCCCGGAAAAGTTCTAGAACCATGCCACCTTGCATGTTTCTAGAAGAATCCAGAAGTGGCTACTTATGTCGTGCGACATAACCCGGACGGGAAAAGTTCTAGAACCATGCCACCTTGCATGTTTCTAGAAGGAATCTGATCGTGGCTTGTTATGTCGTGCGACATAACAAGCCCATGCGGCGGCCTATAAATAGAGGCCTTCACCTCTCATTTTCACACACCTCCTCCACCCTCGGTCCCCCTCTATAGGGAATACGCTCCAGAAGCCTCCTCTCTCCTCACATACCCCCCAAATCACCTCAATCCTACCAAACTAATCACACACACACTTCCCACACACACACACACTTCCTATACATCAAGAACTCGAGGTTCTCAAGGATCCAAGGCCTGAACTCAGTCTCCGGAGGAGGACGCTAGAAGGCTCCTATATCTAACTTGACATAGGAGTTGTGGATCTTCAAGGGTAACGAGTTTCTACCCCTTTTCCACTCTCTATTTTCCTTTGAATATGAAATCTATGTGTTACATGCATTGATAATGTAGTATTCTGATTAAAGTTGCATGCTTTAGCTTCATATTACCCAGATCCACATTTTATTTCATTACATTTCATATAAAATCTTCGTTTTGACTTGGTTTTTGCATGAACACTCAAGATGAGTGTGGATCCCTCATATCCACACCCTCTTGAAGTGTTCATTATTGTTAAACATGCTCCCTGAGATTTGTTTGTGAAGTAACTTGACCATTTTGGTGCCTTGTTACCTCTGCAAATCTCAGTTGTAAAGCCTCTGCAAAATGGCTAGTTATGTCACGCGACATAAGTAGCCAGTTTGCAGAAGCTTCACAGTTTCAAGCTGTAATCTGATGTTAAACCCCTTTAAGCTATAACCTGATGTCTATCTGCAATTTAGATAGTATCTATGTACATACTATGTCATCTTTTCATTAAAATATCATTCTCATACATAAAGGTGCATCCTTTACACCTAAATCCCATTTTTCATGCATTAAAATCATTCCTTTTCCATTTTAAATCCCTTTTCACATTAAAGATGCACTCTTTGCACAAAGATCATTTCTTTACATAAAAAACATCCATTTGCAATCAAATGCATCATTTTCAAACCAAAAATGCCATCTTTTTGCTAAAATATCATTTTTACATGCATTTCCCCCTTTTCCCCAACCTTGGAATGGACCGGTGTAAAAGTTCTCATCTTTGCATCGTTCCTTCCATCAAAGGTTCATGATTTCTTTAGGAAAAGGATAACCTTGAACCCTATATCTCCAATTATCGCTTAAGAATGAGTATGAAGCCTCTATACGAGCTCGACCGTCTTAAAGCGAAGGATTGATGGGCTAAGGACATTCCTTCCTAAGGAACCTCATCTTTGACCAAAAGAGAGTCATTCTCTCGATCACGCAAGTCCCGAGGGTCCCGAGGTTAAAATGCGACGATCACAAGTCATAAGATGAGGACGGGATCATAATCCCAAATACATAAATTCCAAGGAATCCCGAGCGACAACCAACAAATGGTTTGTACGTCCGGAAGACAACTTGGGACATTCCCCCCCTTATTTTCAAACACATGCACACAAAGAAAGCACGCAAGCAAACACGATTAATGAAATCTAGGGAGACTTGCTCCGGCAAGGCACTTTGGGTGAACGCCAAACGTTCTTCCCAAGGGGTAACTTAACCTCCGAACCCATAAAAACCTTTTTTTCAAAGTTTTGAGGTAATCAAAATGGCGTGGCGACTCCGTTTTTCAAATAACTCGGATGTCTTCAAACTCGCGTGAATTCCAATAAACAAAAGAATTTGGGCACACATTCACAGTTTGGCGACTCCGCTGGGGATCATCCCAAAGGAGAAAAGCTTTATTTTCAAAACAAAAGTCGATACTTGGTATATAGGTGGACCCCACTTACCCTTCCTGTATCGCTCCCTAACCCGGGGCTTGGGATAACAAGGTGGTTTAACAATCCCACGTACCAGTACCCCTTTTTTAAAAAAAAAATTTTGAAAAAAAAAATACAAAAAGCTTTTCCCTTTGAGCGGGTTAGACTCCCATCGCCGATTTCATTAATCGTGCTTGCTTTCTTTTACCATGCATTGCATCATTTGCATCTTGGAATCTGTGCATACTTTGAACGGGAAACAACCCGAAAATTAGCAAAAGGAGTGGAACCTGGAAAATTGATCCATGCAGTCGTACGGCTCAATCCTCCTTGGATTCTGACCGGGCGACCTCAGTGGCAATTCCACCAGGAAAAATCATGGTTAATCTGGCAGTCCTAGCAACTTGGGGCTACTCAGCTCCATGACTGACTGGGGCTCCCAGAAAATTTACGTGCTTATGTGTTGCATTCTCCCCCGTCCCGAAAATCATTCCTTTAAAACACACTTATGAAAATCTCTGTTTTAACTCAAAAAGGAACAATTTTAGGAGACCGCACACTACGCGCACCTGATATATCCTGTACACTTTTGCACGCACGTCCTTCAAACCCGAGGGTGGTTCAGTGCGATCACGGACAGCCTTACGATGCTCCCGGGCGCGCACGGAATCATCCCAACCTCCCATGGCGGCCGGTGTCGACCAATGCACAGTCCGTGTCACACGTTTCAAAAAACCGTGACTTTTGGTTGGTTTTTGGTCTAGTCCGTGTCATATAGCCCAGTTGCATACCCTCGTAAAAGGTCAAACCTTAGTTCATAACGGAAGAAGAACTCTGCCAAAATTCCGACAAGGAAAAATTGGCGAGATCTCGACTCCGACATTGACTATTGACCTTGACCCGCACGGAATGCGTAAGAGTCAAGACCGAGTCTTTGCCAAAATAAAAAGATCTTTCGCTCAAGCGAAGCTCTGCCAAAATTCCGACAAGGAAAAATTGGCAAGATCTTGACCGGCATTGACTTCGATTCGACTCACGCCTTTGCGTATGCAACGAAGTTCAATGTGACCTTTGTGTCATCCGGCTTTTGCCGCCCGACCCATGCCTATTATTCTCTCGGACATTACCGAAAGTCAAAAACCGTCATTCGCTCAAGCGAAACTCTGTCAAAGATCCGTCAAGGCAGAGAGACGAGACTTTCCCGGTATTGCCTTGACTATAATCCGCATCGCTCGTGCGTTGAAAAGTCCTATGACCCGCTAGACCCGATAGGAGCGTTCTTTACTCTCGGTCGGTGGGATCCGCATGCCCTATAGGACCCTCGCCGGGCATCCCACCCCGGGAGGTCGAAATACGGGTGGAATACGAGGGGCTTATAGACGTAGTGACGGAACCCGGCGATCCGGGATCTAGAGTAGTTGTGAAAAAGAAGGGCGGAACCCCTTTTCCAACCAAATAGAAATAAATAAAAGACATTGTTTTAAGTAAACTTGAACAATTAGTGTAATCATAATTGCATGTTCCTATCTCTGAAATCCCTAATCGAGACCTTTTAGGTCCGATCTCCGTTTTCCTCATCCCGACCTTTCATGGTCAAATCCCTAATCGAGATCTTTTCGGTCCGATCTCCGTTTTCCTCATCCAGGCCTTTCATGGTCAAATCCCTAATCGAGATCTTTTCGGTCCGATTTTTGATTTTCTTATCCAGACCTTTCATGGTCAATCTCTGTCGAGACCTCCTCGGTCAATTTTCGATTTCCCATCTCGACCTTTCATGGTCAAATCCTTAATCATGACCCCCTTCGGTCCGATCTCTACTTCCAATCTTGACCTTTCAAGGTCCCATCTTTTTCGATCAATTAGGATTAGGAGAAAATGTGTTTCGAGCAAAAGTTAAGCAATAAGTGCGTGTTACTTGAGCCTTCAATCTAAACACTTACCTTCGAGTCTAAACCTTACCTATCCTTCGAGTCTAAACCTTACCTATCCCGAGTCTAAACCTTGCCTATCCCTTTCCCTTGACGAAAAGAAGTGAGCGAGAGTCTTGGGTCGGCGGCTTTCGAGAAAACCTTAGGTTCGGACAGGTTCATCGGCTCGAGAGAGTCGAATGGCGGATTTGACGAAAACGGTGAGGGTATGGGAAATCGGATGATTAGGAAGGAAGAGTTAGTCCTGGCTTTGGAAAATGCCCGGAAAGGTTCATGAAGAGCAGTTTGTCATTGCTTATCGGTGCTCTTCACCGCAATGGAGTCCAAGTAACAATTGAGTCCAACGGTTCTGCTGGTAGTGGTCGAAGATGAGACTCGGAAGTAGCCATCTCAGTTCCCCGGCCTATAACCAATACCTTCCTCCATCCACATATGATCCCTTGCCAAGGACCACTTCTCCTCGAGTCCTTTCCAACATCCCGGCTCATCGGGGCCCCATTGCCCTCGGCTTCTCGAAGCAGATTGGATTTCACCCCACTTATCCCTCGGTCTCGGCAATACACTGCCGGTTTATGCTCCAACCTCACATAATCGAGTTTGAGATATGTGGCTATGTTACGAAGCCCTATACCCGCTGAATGCGATCATGAGTTACCAAAAGATGAACCGAGTTTTCAGTGTTACCTCTAGGACTTAATGAATTCAGCCGTCGGTTCGCTACTACAAGTCACATGTTGCCGGTTCCGATAGCCCAAGAGTCCCCGTTGACCCCTATGTGGCAATATTGATGGAGCAAGTGAAACGAGATGCAAGAGAAGCTTGACCTCATGATGAGTATCAATACTCCCTTGACCCAAGATGTCGAACCGGGCCGGAAATGACTCCACCGAGCATAACCCAATACCCAGCGGCAACCGTATCGGCTCGGCACCGGTACCTCACAAAGGAAAGAATGTCACGGCTTCCTTCGGCCAAATCCAACGGTGGAACCAATTGGACAATGGGAATGCGAGTCTTGAGAATAACAAGGTCCCAGAAAACCTCGCTCCTTTCACTTTAACAATACGAGAGATGCCTTTAAGCAAGATTACGGAAGAGCTAGTGAAAGAAAAAGCTGATAAAGCCTTTGGAGAATTGGAAACCCGGGAACCCCGGTATCGAGAATGGACGAGACCAAACACTGTCGCTTTCACAATTATCATGGCCATAACACCGATGATTGCACCTATTTGAGGCATGAGATCCAAAAGTTGATAGAAGATGGGAAGCTTGAGAACCTCCATGGGCCAAAGACGAGAAAGTCATGACAAGAGGTCAATTCAAGAAGTGCAAGGTCGAAACGTCGGCTGATGATTTTGGGATGCCCATGAGCAAAGTTTTCAACGATTTGGTGAAATGAAGCCTTCTCACACCTCTCGAGAATCATAAGCCAAGAAACCCAAGTAGAGTTGACAGGGCCAAGTTCTGTGAGTACCACAAGCATTATGGTCATGTGACAGACAAGTGTGTGGAGGCTGAAGAAAGAAATTCGATGGGCGATCTACGAAGGAAAGCTCGAAGCTCCACTGGCGGTCCAACCCGTGAAGAGTAGCTAGACTAGGGTTTACCTATCCTTAAAAAAAAAAAGAGAAAAAAAAGAAGGAAAAAGAAAATAGTCTCTCAGTCAACTTTCGTAGGTTCTAGTTTTTTTTCCTTTCAATTAAGTCCTCTACGGACATTGTATTAAATCTTCAATTTTCTATAAAAGAGTCTTCTTCTTTTCTTGCTAGACTTAAGACATTATTTGCACACCTACATTACATTTAATGAAATGGTTTTATTTTATATGATCACTTGCATTGCTCAACGAACAATCTCTCGAAATAATTAACGTTCTGATTAATCAGTGTGAGAAAGTCAACTAATGCCATCAAGCCATACACTTTCCTTACCCCACAAAAGGCCTTCATAAAGCCATACACTTTCCCAAACCATGTCCACCTTCATCTTGACCAAGTCAACGACGGCGACAACATCAAGGAACGACAAAAAGGCCGCTCGGCTTCGAAAGATTGACCCGTGTCGACAACAACCTAGGGGCTTGGCTTAGACTTCAAGGGTATCAAGAATGTTCAAGCAGGGGCTCGCCTGGGTCCTCGGGTGCTCTAGAAAATAAAAAAAAAGAAGAGAAAAAGAAAAAATGTGTGTAGTGCAAAAAGAGTAATGCCCAGCTAGGCTGAAAATCCCAAAAAAGGGCGGTCTAGGTAAAAAACAGGGTTGCACATAAAAAAAAAAAGAAGAAGAAAAAATTTTAGTGCAAAAAGAGTAATGCCCGGCTAAATTTGAAAATCCCAAAAAAAAAAAAAAAAGGGCGGTCTAGGCAAAAAACGGGGTTGCACATAAAAATAAAAGAAAAAGAAAATGAGGCCAAGGACCCGGCCACCGCCCATCAAAAGCTTGACGGACGAGGCAAAATCAAAGCTCAAAGAATGAAAGTTGTCGATAACAATGGGGCGGTCGAAGCAAAAGCGAAGCATTTCATGAGCCTTTAGGCATATGCAAGTCCTTTCTCCCCGATGAAAGACGAGAATCGAGAAAGCAATTGAAGCGGCCGTCCAAGAATGACTTGGTCAAGGAATCATCCCGAGGCCCATGCCTCATCATCCAGTCTTCTCATCCTAGCCTTTTCACTAAAGGAACCACAAATCCCATTTCCCAAAAGCAGTCAGGCCAAGGCCGAACTACGGCGACTGAGGCTCCTCACAATGAGGGAACGTAGGCAACCGGCAATGGTCGGTCATAAGCATATCCAAATTACCGAAAACCGGTCTCATCAAATGACCTCTCCCATGGACACGGTCAAATCCCGAGAAAACCCGGTCTCATCAATGACCTCCTTATACACAAACCTTTCTTTCACACCCAGCCAACCTTGATCCGCGACATTGGTTGACTTTCTCCTCATGATTAATAAGAATGTTTGTTCATATCGAGATTAGTGGTTGAATAACCCGAACATTAATAAAGGGTTTTAAGCAATCTTGTGATCATTGTAAATAAAACAAGTTTTCAGATGTCTTGACAAGTCTTCCTTTTCTACATCTTAGGAAAGATAGCGCTAAACACGATTTTACGTCGGCGGGGGCTTCCATACACTTTTACCAACCTTTCTACGCTTATACTCTCTCAAAAGAGTCAAACCCAGCGAGTTTTGTGCCTACATCGAATAAGGCCGTCGAAATAACACAAAAATCGGGATCTATTCCCACTTTTCGAAAAAATAAGCCCCTGCATGTATATATCTTCCTAAAAGTTCTTCTCTTCGTCCACATCTTCTTAAGGTTGGTGAGGTGACTAAAAAAAAAAAAGAAAATAAAAAAAAGGGAAGGAAAAGGATAGGTTTTCCCTCTTACGCTACAATTCGCATTAGAAATTTGCCTCGAAAAACTACGTCAAAGCATTCCTTTAAGCTGGGGCTTCTTTAGCCATTTTCGGGGTTCGCATCGGGTTCTTCACTAGGTCCCTAGATGGATTCGGTCTTGGTCGAGATCAATTTCGGAATCACGTTCGCAATACCAATCGGATTGGGATTTTTATTAGGTCACGGGCGGGGCTTCGCCAAGTCACTTCGCTTGCTCGGCTCATTCAACCAAGGTTTTGCCAATGAAAGAATTTTTCCTTACTTCAACAAGATATGGGGCTTTTGCGAGAGAGTATTTCCTTAGGCAGGGGCTTCGATAAGTTGCATCCATCCCTAGAAGAAAGGATTGGTCACTTCGACATCTGTTAGCATCAACTTCAAATGCTAGAGTGTGAGAAAAGAATAGTCACGAGACCCGAGGTTCAAACCCGAGTCTCGGCTCGAGGAATTCTCGTCCACGTTGACAACGGCAGTTCGGTCCCGCACCCAAGGGATCTGACCCCACTGTTTGAAACCCGTCTCAAACAATTCCCAAATACATTCCATATGTACATCCGGACCCGAGTCCTACCATGTTTCCAAGAGAAAAATCATCCCTAGGCTCAAGTAACGTGCCAATTGCTAATGATAACATTTTCTCCCAAAAGTGCCTTCGAGATAACTCTAGGCGACAGTTTCCTAATTGTCAAAACGTCGAAAATCCTAGACATCATTCCTAATTGTCTAGGTAAGGTTTGAACTACGATCAAGGCTTGATTCCTCCGGGATACGTAGGTAGCCTTTCATAAAGGTTCAGCCATCTGACCACATTGGTCACCTTTTCCCTTCTCCATTCTCCAAGGGTGCGTAAGCTTTTCATAAAAGTCCAATTTTGTGACCATATGGGCCACCTCTTTTGATTTGGAACATTCCTGTGAAGGATTGGTTGCTTGACCTCCTAGGTCACCCCATTTCCATCCTTAAGGGACCAATATCTCTTTGCCATTGTCCTAAGGAGACCAGGTTTGTGACCTATTTGGTCACCCAATTCCAACTTTGTGTCGGCAATTCCGATCCAAGGCCAAAAGGTAAGAGAAGTGCGATCTTGGCTACTTATGTCACGCGACAAAGCGGCGATTGGCTACTTATGTCGTGCGACATAACTAGCCACATCAGACATCAGACATCAGCAACTTCCTGCTTTCCCCAGGGCACTCCCCGACTTGTCAATAACTGCAAATACCATCCATTCACTTCTCAGATGCATAGGGGAGGGTTCATTTACCCCGTATACACTCATGCATTCATTTACAAGCTAAAAATTCATCCAAGTCATCCATTCAAACCATTTGTACATACAAAGTAGATCAAGTCCAAAAGTTGTGCATAAAAAATAATAACATGTGTTTTCCCCAAAGGGGGTACAATAGCCAAAAAGTCATAAATGTCTAAGGGGAAAGGGGGCTACTCTGAATCCTCTCCATCACCCTCTTCATCACCCTCCTCATCTCCATCCTCGTCGTCATCCTCAGCCTCCTCTGGCTCATCGTCAGGATCGTCCGAAGGTGCCTCGTAGGCTATGGTCTCCGTGCGGTAATAGTCGTCGAGCTCGGTGATAACAGTGGAGTCAAGCTCATAGTCCGTGGCCGTCTCAGCTCCGTCCTCATCCTCATCCTCATCCTCATCATCATCATCAATCTCAATGGAGTGCAGTAAAGAGGCACATTTGCGATCTTTGTCAGGCGTCGGTCCTCTAGTGCTCCCGGGTGCCCACGTCATCGGAGCGGCTCTTCTTCCTTCTCGGTTGGCCGGGTGGAGAGATATCAATCGAACCACTGTGACCGGCTTGATTCTTCCGAGAAACTTCATGCCTTTACGGAGCTTGCCAATCATGCCCACGGCGCCGGTATATGCCACTGGTCAAGTGCTGTAAGCTTTGGTGACACTGTTACAAGCATGACATAATAAGTGTCGAATACGGTTCTTGATAACGAGAGAGAGATGCGAAGCAATCCAAAGAGGCGTAAGGAGCAATACTTACGGATCTAGAACCTCGCGGGAGCACCGGATGAGGATGAGTGCAGGACATATCAATGTGAGCTCGCCTCATGCGACCGCCACCACGATAATCAATGAAAGTCGGGGGCAAAGGAGGTCTAGCAACATAGCCGGTCGAAGGCCCCACGCTATGAGCGCCATAACCAACCCACAGTGCAGTGGAGGCGAAGATGCGTGGCCACGTACATAGTATAGTCCCCCTCTCGTGTGTAAAGATGTGCCGCCATGCCTACGATCAAAGCATCTACATTCTCCAAGCGGCGAGGCAACCACATCCTAGGCTGGAGGATCATCGGGGATCCGAGCGTGCCTATTCGGCCCATCTTTGTCTATACACCCTCTCTCCTAGATACAAGGCGTCTCGGACAAGCCCACCGGTAGCTTGCGACACTGCTGTGAAGTGCGCGGCGTGATCCTAAATCCAAAGCGCCATAACGACCGGTCCGGGGAACAAGCTCATCCTCTGTGGAACCCCTCTCGGGCATGTCAACGTATCATGATAAGAAGCGGTAATCCTGCACCTCGAGCCCTCCGGCGTCACAGTGCATTTCTGGCATCCTTCGTCCACCGACGAAGAGCGGGAAAAGTGGTGGCAGGAAACTCATCCTTGATCTGCCACTCATAACGGCCAAAATACTCGTATGCCCAAGCACGAAAAGGAGAAGAAGAAGTCAAAACGGGGAAAACAAGGGATATAATGAAATGCGCTAAGGAAAAGAGATCAAGGTGAGAGAATACCTCGAAAGCCGGATGAAAGCGGTGAAGTACTTCGCCTTCCCTCGGCGACGTCATCTAGGGCCAAATACATCTCGGCTAAGCTTTGCCTCTCCCCGGGAAAGATTCCGACGGTATCCCGGGCTCTCAAAGCTCCAATAGTGAAACCAAAGCGGTAGATGCGGTTGTTGATGAACGGCATGTCGGAAAAGCCCACCCATACAAAAGCTCTAGCCAATCTCTCGGCTCTCGTAGGCTCTCAATGGGATCATCTACCACGGTGTAGTCCACTGCTCTGCCCTGAATCGGGCCATGTAGCACCCCAACTCATATCCATTCCCCTTCTTGATCCAGGAACGAAACCAAGTAAGCCCATAAAATCATCATCGGCAATAAGTGGGGCTCAACTCCTGTACGGGCTCCTCTATGTAGAGTGGCTCATCCGTAAAAAGGCGATCTGTGATGACCGCAAAGTCCAGCGGAGTGGCGTCGTCTCACCCCAAGAGAAGTGAAATGAGTGAGTGGTCTCCCACCGAGAACTCTCTGAAGGCCCTCACTAGATCCACACTCCTCTGAGTGCCCCCGATGGCCTTCGCCATCTCAAAAAATTGCCCTAGCCCGACGGCATAAATCAGGCCCTTAGGCGAGTCCAGCTGCTCCTGGCTACCCGGCAAGCTATCCCATAGCTTTGCCAATCACCTCAGGGGAGCCACGGGTGCGCAATCCCTGCAAGAAAACATGGCACAAGTATCAATATTTCGTGCTATTTCTTGAAATCATCTCAAGCAAAAAATAGGTCAAAATGGATCAATGTATGGCATGCATTTACGCATTACATTTCCTAGATTCATCTATGTTCACATGCCGAGTTCATGTCAATAGCACGAGTCTAAAAAATCGGTTCAAATCAATTTCGCCCAAATTGAAAATTTTTCAAGAAACCCTAGGTTTCTTACCTCTTCCTTCTTCGTGACATCCGAAGTATGCTCATCGAGTGTGGGTAAAAATCTCCCCTTGGTGCTTCGGAAGAAACGGCCGTTGATTCCTTTGCACCCCCTTCCTCCGAGTAGCTAAGTTGGCATGTTGAGAAGCCCTCTTGGTCGGATAGAGCCTAGGAGGCATTCTTGATGGAATCGGACTAAGAAGTGTTTGATTTCACTCAATATCCCTCGAATCTCCCTCTACGATGTCGCTCTCTCTTTTCTCACTTTGTCGCCTCCCTCTCAATTTCAAGTTCAATTGATTTTCAAATGGCGTGTGCGTATTTTTAATGAATCTGTCAAATGGGCCTCTTATGTCGTGCGACATAATAGGCCTCTATGGCTTGTTTTTACAATTTTGCCCTGAAGGCTTCATTTTATAATTTAGTCCCCCGCAGGACTGTTTTACCCTTTGTGTCCCTGGCATTTTCAAACATTTTCAATTAAATTTTCCCTCCAGTGCCTCCCGAGGCTTATTTTACAAATTTACCCCCTCGTGGCTCATTTTATTTGCCTTTGGCATTTTTAATTCACTTCTTTTACAAAAATTATCAGGATACGTCCTACTTTCTTTACAAAAAAAAATCATCGAGTCCTTCTTACTTCTTTAGTCTCTGTTTTTTTTTCCGTCATAAAGAAATAAAGTCATCTAGCTTTAGTGAAGAAATAACGTCGTAAGCTTTAGCTTCCGTTAGAATGAAATAATGTTAGGTCAGAACTCTAAATTTGTGCAACCACTATCCGCGAATAGTGACGAATGCCCAAGTTATTTCAATTTGTGCAACCACTATCCGCGAATAGTGACGAATGCCCAAGTTATTTCAATTTGTGCAACCACTATCCGCGAATAGTGACGAATGCCCAAGTTATTTCAATTTGTGCAACCACTATCCGCGAATAGTGACGAATGCCCAAGTTATTTCAATTTGTGCAACCACTATCCGCGAATAGTGACGAATGCCCAAGTTATTTCAATTTGTGCAACCACTATCCGCGAATAGTGACGAATGCCCAAGTTATTTCAATTTGTGCAACCACTATCCGCGAATAGTGACGAATGCCCAAGTTATTTCAATTTGTGCAACCACTATCCGCGAATAGTGACGAATGCCCAAGTTATTTCAATTTGTGCAACCACTATCCGCGAATAGTGACGAATGCCCAAGTTATTTCAATTTGTGCAACCACTATCCGCGAATAGTGACGAATGCCCAAGTTATTTCAATTTGTGCAACCACTATCCGCGAATAGTGACGAATGCCCAAGTTATTTCAAATTGTGCTATCACTATCCGCGAATAGTGACGTATGCCCAAATCATTTCAACTTGTGCTATCACTATCCGCGAATAGTGACGTACGCTCAAGTTTCCCAACTTAAGTTACCTATATCTCCGTCATAAAGAGATAGTGCCATAAGCTCTAGCTTCCTCAGGTGACAGCCTCCAGTAATTGTCAAATCAGGTGACAGCCTCCGAATTGTCAAAATCCCAAGGATCCTAGACATCGTTCCTAACTATCTAGTGATGCTTGAACTACGATCAAGGCTTGATTCCTCCGGGATACGTAGGTAGCCTTTTATAAAAGGTCCAGCCATTCGACCACTTTGGTCACCCTGTTTCTTTGTCACTCCTCAGTGATAAAGCGCCCCCTCATAAAAGTTCAAATATTCGACCACCTGGGTCACTCCTAGCATATCCCCAGTAGGATCAATTGCTTGACCTCCTAGGTCATTTTCTCTTCTTTTTCCCAGCAAGAGACCAGTTTCTCTTCTTCCTTCCCCAGCGGATCCTAATTCCGAACTACGGCCTGGCTTGATTCCTCCGGGATACGTAGGTAGCCTTCCAAAAGGTTCAGCCACTCGACCACCTGGGTCACCCAATCCGTCTCGGCATTCGCCAGATTGGATCCTTTTCTATCGACAACCCCACTCGCCTTGCAAGTGACGTTGCCGAGGGCTTGTAAGTACCCAAATCGGCTCATGCCTTAGGTTAATTTTCCGGCAATTCCGGTAATTTTTACAGTAATTCCCGGATTTTCCTAAAGTTCGGAACAATTCCGGAACTTGTTCCAAGCCTTTTAAGGGCTGAAGGAAATGCTTGGTGATTAAGAAACACGTTTTTCTTAATCCCAAAACCCTTCTAGAAGATTGCCACCTTGCATGTTTCTAGAAAAATCCAGTTGGCTACTTATGTCGTGCGACATAACCGGCCAGGAAAAGTTCTAGAACCATGCCACCTTGCATGTTTCTAGAAGAATCCGAAGTGGCTACTTATGTCGTGCGACATAACCGGCCCGGAAAAGTTCTAGAACCATGCCACCTTGCATGTTTCTAGAAGGAATACGATCGATGGCTTGTTATGTCGTGCGACATAACAAGCCCATGCGGGCGACCTATAAATAGAGGCCTTCACCTCTCATTTTCACACACCTCCTCCACCCCTCGGTCCCCCTCTATAGGGAATACGCTCCGAAGCCTCCTCTCTCCTCACATACCCCCAAATCACCTCAATCCTACCAAATCCATCACACACACACTTCCCACACACACACACACTTCCTATACATCAAGAACTCGAGGTTCTCAAGGATCCAAGGCTGAACTCGAGTCTCAGGAGGAGGACGCTAGAAGGCTCCTATATCTAACTTGACATAGGAGTTGTGGATCTTCAAGGGTAACGAGTTTCTACCCCTTTTCCACTCTCTATTTTCCTTTGAATATGAAATCTATGTGTTACATGCATTGATAATGTAGTATTACGATTAAAGTTGCATGCTTTAGCTTCATATTACCCAGATCCACATTTTATTTCATTACATTTCATATAAAATCTTCGTTTTGACTTGGTTTTTGCATGAACACTCAAGATGAGTGTGGATCCCTCATATCCACACCCTCTTGAAGTGTTCATTATTGTTAAACATGCTCCTGAGATTTGTTTGTGAAGTAACTTGACCATTTTGGTGCCTTGTTACCTCTGCAAATCTCGGTTGTAAAGCCTCTGCAAAATGGCTAGTTATGTCACGCGACATGGCGGCCTATGTCACGCGACATAAGTAGCCGGTTCTGAAGCTTCACGGTTTCAAGGCGTAATCGATGTTAAACCCCTTTAAGCTATAACTTTGATGTCTATACTGCAATTTAGATAGTATCTATGTACATACTATGTCATCTTTTCATTAAAATATCATTCTCATACATAAAGGTGCATCCTTTACACCTAAATCCCATTTTTCATGCATTAAAATCATTCCTTTTCCATTTTAAATCCCTTTTCACATTAAAGATGCACTCTTTGCACAAAGATCATTTCTTTACATAAAAAACATCCATTTGCAATCAAATGCATCATTTTCAAACCAAAAATGCCATCTTTTTGCTAAAATATCATTTTTACATGCATTTCCCCCTTTTCCCCAACCTTGGAATGGACCGGTGTAAAAGTTCTCATCTTTGCATCGTTCCTTCCATCAAAGGTTCATGATTTCTTTAGGAAAAGGATAACCTTGAACCCTATATCTCCAATTATCGCTTAAGAATGAGTATGAAGCCTCTATACGAGCTCGACCGTCTTAAAGCGAAGGATTGATGGGCTAAGGACATTCCTTCCTAAGGAACCTCATCTTTGACCAAAAGAGAGTCATTCTCTCGATCACGCAAGTCCCGAGGGTCCCGAGGTTAAAATGCGACGATCACAAGTCATAAGATGAGGACGGGATCATAATCCCAAATACATAAATTCCAAGGAATCCCGAGCGACAACCAACAAATGGTTTGTACGTCCGGAAGACAACTTGGGACATTCCCCCCCTTATTTTCAAACACATGCACACAAAGAAAGCACGCAAGCAAACACGATTAATGAAATCTAGGGAGACTTGCTCCGGCAAGGCACTTTGGGTGAACGCCAAACGTTCTTCCCAAGGGGTAACTTAACCTCCGAACCCATAAAAACCTTTTTTTCAAAGTTTTGAGGTAATCAAAATGGCGTGGCGACTCCGTTTTTCAAATAACTCGGATGTCTTCAAACTCGCGTGAATTCCAATAAACAAAAGAATTTGGGCACACATTCACAGGATGGCCATCTCACTAAGTTTCAGATTCCACCGCTTGTAGAAATCCCCAACATTCTCATCGGGACGCTGCACTGTTGTCTGCAGGTCAACTCTATTTGTTTCCCATTCCAAGTTAGCCTTGTACTTTTATGTGAAGGCATTAGTAATCTAGTCCCATGTAGCCCTGGCCTCGGGTTTTAGGCGGAAGAACCATTTTAGAGCACTGGATTTCAAGGAGAGACTGAAATAGTCAGCCAACTGCTGATTGGTACACCCTTTGGCCCTCATTGCCAAGGTATACGTATCCAGATGAGTTTTTGGGCATGCAGTACCATCAAAGAGGTCCAGATTTGGCATGACAAATTTGTGAGGCAGGGGAACGATGGAGTCCGGGTCCGTAGGCTGGAAGGCAGACTTCTTAGCGGTCAATTCAGCAATCTGCGCTTTCATTTCTTTATGTTGTTCCATGAACCAGGCCAGATGAGGATCTTGTGGTGGAACCATGGCATTCAAACCAGTGGCTGAGCTAGAGAGAGGAGCTACCACTGGCGGTGGACTGGTGGAGGGAACGGCCGATCCGGGGACGTAGGTGAAAACCTGTCCTTGGCCCAAATTGCCCGGGGGAGCATGAGTAGGAGCCTGGGCGAAGGGATAGAACCTTGCGGCCTGCTGTTGATTTTCAACTGGCAAAGTGGGTGGAGGCAGTCCTGATGTAGCTGGGTAGCTTGGATTTCCGGAGTGAGACCCATAAGTAGGCTTAAGTGTGGGCTGCTGTCCCTGGCTGTTGAATTGCATGGCTGTTTGCGGCGATGGTGTATAACCAGGGGGTACTGAGGTCCTGGTGATTCTGATGAAACCGGGATGGAGTTTTGGTAACCCGTCGGACCCTGAGTGAGAAATGGATTTGTGAAAGCTGTGTGAGGAGCAACTGAGCTAGTATCATTCTGAGGAGGGGCTCCTGATTGTGGCCCCGAACCAGATTGTGGCGGCATTCCAAACTGTTGCTGTGAAGGTCCGGACTGATTGGTTCCAAACAGAGGTGGGATCCCAATTTGCTGTGGCATTCCGAGGTATCCCCAACCATGAGAGGACATTCCATACTGATTTTGCCCCCACTGAGGAACTGCGAACTGATTTGTGCCGTCGGGCTGCATGGATCCAGTGGTCTGTGGTTGGGGAGCTGGCTGTCCCAGAGACCGAGAAGCATGGGTTCTGGTGGTAGTACCGTAGGAGGTTGGCGGTGGCATCCTGGAGTAGTCGGGGCGACCAAGATTAGGATTGAAGTCTTCCTCTTCTTCCACGGTGAAAGTGCCATCGGGGTTGAGGCTGGCGGCCAAACCGTGGCTCTTAATAGCCTCCATAAGGCTATTCAGCTGTGCTTCCTGTCGCAATCTCATTTGTTCTGCTAACTGATTCCCTTTGTTGTTACGTCCGAGGGGTCCCGGGAGGCGGAGTGACGTTGTCCCCATCATTACCGGCTGATGCAGACATTCTGAAACCCGGAGTCGGAACAAACGGCGAAGCTGACGATGCGCTTGACTCTTCCCAACTGATCAAACGGTGACCCGGTGCCCGAAACCAAGCTTTGTGAGGAGCTGCGGGGGAAAAGGCACGAGGGTTCAGATGTCTGGGGATTGAAGGAGGGTAGGTGTTTGGGCTTTGGGCTCATGCAACATGCAGTTATTTGTTCTTGTTTACTTAAAACATGTTTTATTAACCTAATCGGTTGGAAAAGATTGCTCTTCTTTTTCGCAAACTACTCTGGATCCTGGATCAGTGGGCCCCGTCACTACGTCTATAAGCCCCTCGTATTCCACCTGTATTTCGACTTCCCAGGGTGGACAGCCCCGGGCGAGGGTCCTATAGGGCAAGCGGGTCCCACCAACCGAAAATGAAAACGATCCTAAAGTCTGGCGGGTAATCCAGTCTTAACGAGCATTCGATGTAAATTACGGACAAAGCTGACGTCAAAAGTCAAGATCATGTCCGAGGGCTCGACGAAAAGTCGGCATGATTCGGACTGATAAATGTCCACAATTGATCTTGACTTGTCGTCAATTAGGCCGTAATTAGGCATGGAATAATCATTAATCCTTGATGACTCAGTGTCATGCTGGGAGTCGGTGTATAATTTGTGCCAGTCAGAGTCAAAGTCAAGGCGCCAGTCAATATCTGGTCAAAGCCCGTGACGAAAAACCGGCAGGACTTCGACTGATTAGGGTCCCGAAAGATATTGACTTGGTATGCCGACTAAGGCTTGAAAGGAAAGGTCTATACACAGACAGGGCATGACACAGACCAGACTAAAAACCAACCGGGTCTCGAACAAAGTGTGTCACGGACAAGTGCATGGTCGACACGAGGCTCCATGGGATGTTTGGGTAGTCCCGTGCTTGCACCGAGAGGCGTAATAAGACCAAACGGGCCACGGCAGGGATTTCCCCGGATTAGGGACGTAGTGTGCAGTGTAAGGTCACGTGCGCGTAGTGTGCAAGCAGTCTATCTTCTTTTTCTGAGTAAAATAGAAATTTTTCATGTGTCTTAAAAAGTATGATGCATGATTTTTTTTTTTGAAAATTTTCTTTTTGATAAATCCTTTTTTTTTGAAAATCTTTTTTTTTTGAAATTCTTTTTTTTTTTGGAATTTTTTTTTTGGAAGCAAATGAACACATAAGCACATAATTTAAAATTCAAAGAGACGGATCCGATAGTCAAAATTTTGACTTTTTTCGAGGCGACCAAAACAACACAAAATGCGCAAAATCAACACACACACAACAAATGATTTCAAATGCCGGGACGGAAGCTTGACCCTCAAAAGCTTTTCTTTTTTTTAAAAAAACAATGATACCGGTACGTGGGATTGTTAAACCACAATTTATCCCCGACTCGTGTTAGGAGGCGTTAACGGGAAGTTTAATGGTTTCCACCAATATACCAAATATCATTTTTTTTTAAAGATAAAGCTTATTACTTCCCCAGCGGAGTCGCCACTGTAACGATGTTGTTCCATTTTCCCGAAAGATTTGGTATTTTTTTTTCTTTTGAAAATCAATCGAAAAAAAACACGGAGTCGCCACGCCATTTTTATTTTAAGGGCCAAAACTTTGAAAAATGCCCGAGATTAGAGATTTGGGTTCGGAGGTCACGTTACACTCCGGGAAGAACGTTAGTGTTCACCCGAAATGCCTCGTAAAACGAGTCTTCCAAGCATTAAAAACCATTTGTGTATGTGTGTGTGTGTGTGTTTTGGCCAAAATAAGTAGAAACTGAGAAAACTAAAGATTGGGAACTCTTTATTAGACTTTGAACAAATCCCATGATTTTTGGTGTGATTTTTGGGTTGAGTTTTGGTACTCAAAAGATTTTTTGAAGTTGAAAACCAATTCTGCCAGAATGAAAAAGGCAGTGGACACATGATTTTAAAATGGGTTTAAGGGCTTAAAAATCTCAGAATCTGGGGAAAGTCCGAGAATGAAAGTTGTTCAAAACACCTTAAATAAGGTTTCTGTAAAAGAACTTTCCCATTTGAAGGTTATTTGGTGGACCAAAACTTTCTGGAAATCTCAGATATGAAATCTGGATTTCCAGAGACTGAGGAACTGACTTTTAAAAGAAAATTTGAAAAAGGGAGTTTTACTCACGCAAAAAATAAAGTAAAAATATGTCTGGAAATATCTGGATGTTGGATACAAAAAGTATTTTGTAGTTAACACCAAATTCCAAGTTTCTGTATGTCCAAAAAATTATACCATGGACAGAGGTCTTAGAGAAAGACTACTGGACAGCAACTTCCTCTTGAAGAAAAACATGATTTAAAAGGGGGTTTGGCATCCATGCTTGTCCCCATCTCCTTAGGCTTTGATTAGTAGTCACTAGACATTTTAGTGGTGATCTATTATATCAAGCCATCCTTAGGGTACATTAGGACTTAAGCATTTCATTTGCTTGGGAAAGGGAATTTTATCCTTTGAAATCAAGATTTGATGTATGAAAATGATTTTTAGGGTTTTGAAAAGGTGTTTGCAAGTAAGTAAAAACACTTTGAAAGTAATGTTGATCCTTGTGGAGGATCATCCATGGAGATGAACTTCCATGGTGATCCTCTTGGATCTAGGACAAGAAATGAACAAATTACATCTTCAAAATATGAGATGCATGCATGGATGAGAGAGATTTAGGGTAAGGAGAAGGAGGTTATACCTATCTTCTTTAGTGTTTGTGTTTGATTTTTGAATTTTGAAAGTGTTTGATGATTTGTGATTTGGGAAGATAATCAAGAGAAAAGAGTGACAATTCAAGGGAATTCTCACTATTTTCTCAAGTATTTTCGCCAAGGTGCAGCTGTGAATTGTGTTGTTGCTCCTCATTTCTGTGACTGAAGGGTTCAATTTATAGGCATTCTGGAATTACATACTCATCCGCGCGGATCCAAATGTAAGCGTGCCTGGTTCATTAAATGCTGCTCCAGGCTTTGGACAGGAAGAATATTTTTCAAATTAAGCAACCAGTTTTTGTTCCAGCAGCTTCTATTTCGGGTTTTTGACCTTTCTTTTGCTTTTTGGGATTCTTTTCTTGGTTTATCTTTAAATGGTAATCCCTAATCTACCCTCACTTTGTTAGAAATGTTAGGAATTGTTAGAAATTTTAGAAATGTTAGGGCTTTCGTTAATTTTCTAACGAAAATACTAACAACTCAAATTGGAGCACTTACAGTTATAAAACACTTTTTTAAAATGAAGGTCTATTCATTTTTGAAATATTCTAAAAGAAATATTTACTTATGGTATTTTTTAATTTCGAATAATGTAGGAAATCAATTTAGGATTTTTTTTCAAAAACTTGAGTTTCTTATTGATTGCCTTTGAATATATAGGTTACATGAATAAAAGGGAAAACTAAGGTTGAATCTCGCAGAGATCAGTTTACAATCAAATTCTAAAATAAACAAAACAGAAAAAGGAAACTTGTCACGCCAGATTTTCTGTGATGGGCGGTCGCCCACTTGGGCCTGGGCGGTCGCTCAGTTGTATAAACTTTTCAGAGTTGTTTGGTTTTTTATTTTGGGCGATCGCCCACTTGTACAGAGAATTTGGCATCGTTGGGTTTTGGAGCTGGGCGGTCGCCCACTAGGCCTGGGCGGTCGCCCACTTGCACAGATTCTTCACACCCTCCCTCAAGTTGAGCATGAGGATTGAGAATGCCCAACTTGCTAACAAGGAGATTAAATTGTTGCTTTCCAAGAGGTTTAGTAAAGATATCTGCCAGCTGCGTTTTAGCAGGAACGTAGGAAGGAGAAATAAGACCATCCAAAATAGCATCACGAATAAAATGGCAATCTATCTCAATATGTTTTGTCCGTTCATGAAAGACAGGGTTCTTAGCGATATCTAGAGCCGGCTGACTATCGCAAAAGATAGGAATCGACTTGGGATGATGAACACCAAGACTCAGCAATAAACCTTTTAACCATTTCAATTCACAGGTAAGGGCCGCCATAGAACGGTATTCGGCATCGGCAGACTAACGAGACACAGTGGTTTGTTTCTTCGTCTTCCAAGATATGGGGGAATGACCAAGAAACACAAGCCATCCAGAGAGAGAGGGTCGAGTAATAAGGCAAGCGGCCCAACCTGAATCACACCATCCTTGTAGCATGAGCTCACTATCAGCACGTAGAAGGATACCTTGACCAGGTGTGCTTTTGATATAATGAACAACTCGCAATGCTGCATCCCAATGATCCTAGCGAGGTTCCTTCATAAATTGCGACAAAATGTGAACCGAATATGCCAAGTCTGGACGGGTGACTGCTAAGTAAATGAGACGACCAACCAATCGTCTATAACGTTCTGGATCATCCAGAAGATCACTAGTGGCAAGACCGAGTTTATGATTCGGTTCAATAGGAAAGCCAGGTGGCTTCGCTCCCAATAACCCAACCTCGGATATAATGTCCAAAGTATACTTGCGTTGGCACAGAAACAGGCCAGAGGAACTACGAGCAACTTCAATGCCCAAGAAATACTTCAAGGAGCCAAGGTCCTTCATCTTGAAACATTCACTTAGATACTTTTTGAAAGACTGTAAGGCAGCGGAATCGTTCCCAGTTATAATAAGATCGTCAACATACACAAGAATATTCATATGAATCGTACCTTTGGTGAATGTGAACAAGGAATAATCAGAATACGACTGCAAGAACCCATAGTGCTTCAAGGAAGCCACCAGCTTAGCAAACCAACAAGGCGGGGCCTGTTTCAGGCCATAAAGGGATTTGCGAAGGCGACAAACCATATTACGCTGATTGGAATGAAAACCCAGAGGAGGTTTCATGTAGAGCTCTTCCTGAAGATCACCATGCAGGAAAGTGTTATGCACATCTATTTGATGCAGTTCCCAATTCTTTGAGGCAGCAATGGCAAGAAAGGCTCGAACGGTGACCATCTTGGCCACAGGAGCAAAAGTTTCCATGCAATCAATCCCTTCTTTCTGATGATTACCAAGAACCACTAATCGAGATTTAAGCCGTTCAACAGTACCATCAGACTTGTACTTAATCCGATAAACCCACTGGCTACCAAGAGCACGCTTACCATGCGGTAGAGGAACCATAGTCCATGTGCCATTATCTTCCAAGGCACGAATTTCAGCCTGCATAGATTCCTTCCACCCATCTTGTGACATTGCCTCACGAAAAGTCCTAGGCTCTTTAGCCAAGGTAATAGCTGCAAGGAAGTTACGATATTTCACAGAAAAACTGTCACAATTTATATAGTGAGCTATAGGATAAGGAGTACCTGAGGAGCCGAATGGAGTGGAGTGCTCGGGGGATGGACTTGTAGGAGTGACTGTAGCAGCAATGTAGTCCCGAAGAAGAATGGAGGGAACTTTCGTACGCATGCCCCTCCCTAAAGCCTCTTGCTCAGATTGAGAGGATTCTGTCATAGGAGAAGATGAGACCTCCGTAGAGGTAATATCTGCAGATACTGCAGTAACGGGTTCAGGTACATTCGCAGGAGCCACTGTTAAAGGTTCAGAGACAATACCTTCCATATCCGGATAATCAGCAAAGGCAAAATCAGCCTCTTGGTTAAGAATCTCCACTGAATCTGGGGTATGAGGCATTGCAGACAAATCACTGTAAGGAAAGATGGTCTCAAAGAACTTTACATCCCGGGAGACAAAAAATTTCTTTGTTTCTAGATCAAATAACTTCCACCCCTTTTTTCCTAGAGGATAGCTCACAAAGATACATTTTCGGCTACGACTGGCAAATTTATCTCCCTTGGCCTTCTGATTATGGGCATAGCACAAAGAACCAAAGACACGGAGAGAATCAAAGAAAGGCAATTTTCTGAACAAAATCTCATAGGGAGTCTTATTACCTAAGAGGGGTGTAGGAGTCCGGTTAATCAAGTGAACAGAAGTGAGAACTGCTTCACCCCAAAAGAAAATAGGTAAATGAGCCTGAAATCGAAGCGCTCTAGCAACATTCAAAATATGACGATGCTTCCGCTCGACTCTACCATTTTGTTGTGGAGTACCAACACAAGATGTTTGGAAAGTAATGCCAGAAGAAAAGAAATAATCAAGCATGCAATTAAATTCGGTACCATTATCCGATTGGACGACATTGATTTTCTGAGAGAACTGACGTTCCACCATGGCAATAAAATCCATAAACATACGAAAAACTTCTGTTTTATCAACCAATAAATAGACCCGACAGCTCGAAAAAAATCATCTACTAAAGTTAAAAAATATCGTGCACCACAAGAAGAAGAATGAGTGTATGCACCCCATAAATCACAATGGACCTTCTCAAAGATTCTAGAAGACTTATGATCACTAACAGGAAAACTATCTCTAAACTGTTTAGCCCGAATACAAGTATCACAAGGTTTAGGTAAATTGCCAGAATTACGGATAACTGCGGGAAGAAGCTTTACCACATTTTCGGATGGGTGCCCCAAGAGATTATGCCACAGTTCTAACAAAGAAGGTGATCCGGTAACAGAAACACTAAATGCAGAAGATGTGCCACGAAGATAGTAGAGTCCATCTCGCCTAACACCCACTCCAATCAGGTTCCTCGAAAGGTCATGTATAGCACACATAGAGGAGTTAAATTGGACAGTGCAGTGAATATCATCAGAAAGTTGAGAAATTGAAATTGAGTTGCAGCTTAAGTTAGGAATAAATAGAACATGAGAGAGGGTAATTGTGTTCGTCAGACGAACGAATCCCACTGTATGAGCCAACACAGAATACCCATTAGGTAAACCAACTGGATCGACATGTCGGTATAGTCCGAGAATTAAGGAGACACGAGGCGTTTCTAGTTACATGATTTGAAGCACCTGTATCAATAATCCATGAAGTTGCATCAAACTTACCATGGAGGCGATCATTTAAGATTTGAGAATTACCGACGAGGCTTGCCAAAGCCTGCCATCGCTCAGCTGTGAACGATGAAGATGAAGCAGCAGAAGGAGTAATAAAATCGCCTGGCCTATGTTGAGGACCTAGGTAAAAGGGAGAATTATATTTGATTTTAGGAGGATTATCGATGATAACATCGTTCCTCGCCATAGATTTAGACTTGTGTATGATGCCGCTCTGATATCATGTAGGGAATCAATTTAGGGTTTTCCCAAAAACTTGAGTTTCTTATTGATTACCTTTGAATATATAGGTTACATGAATAAAAGGAAAAACTAAGGCTGAATCTCGCAGTGATCAGTTTACAATCAAATTCTAAAATAAACAAAACAGAAAAAGGAAACTTGTCACGCCAGATTTTCTGTGATGGGCGGTCGCCCACTTGGTCCTGGGCGGTCGCCCAGTTGTACAGACTTTTCAGAGTTGTTTGGTTTTGATCTTGGGCGGTTGCCCACAAGGCTTGGGCGGTCGCCCACTTGTACAGAGGATTTGGCATCATTGGGTTTTGGAGCTGGGCGGTCGCCCACTAGGCCTGGACGGTCGTCCACTTGCACAGATTGTTCACAAATAAAATCATAAAATGCTCCTTCCCTAAAAAAATAAAAGCCTATTTCTTTTTGGTATGTTTTAAAATAATTTTTTGTTGTAAAAATTTTCTATATTTAGTATAAAAATTTTAAGTTTGTGTAATTGTTACAAGAAGAAAATGTTAATAAAATGTCATTTTTTTTCAAATATATTTTTAGTATTTTAAATTTATTATATTATTTCTTTTTAAATATAATCCTAAACGTTATAGTAAAAATGATTGTTTGAATTAGAGATGACCATTTACGGTTCTGGAAAAGGGGAAACCGGAACCGAACCGACGATTCAACGTGTTTTTATTTTTTTGAATAGAAAAAACTGTTTAAAATTTTTTTTATTACTGAAAATATTTGTAAAAAGTTATATAAAAAGAGATAGAAAAAAACTATACAAATGAAAGTATATAAAATAAAAGATGGACGGACTACCCTTTATTGATTGGAGTAACTCTTGTGAAAAACTAGTTTTTTTCAAAATGTTATTAAAAAACTAGTTTTCATAATTGTTCATCACTCTTATTAGTTAGATTTGGTGCTTTAAAACTAGTTTTTTTCTTATGTTACAAAAAAATTAGTTTTTTATAAGATTTTGACTATTGATTTTTATTTTTTTAAATTTTTTTGTTGACTAGGAAATAATATTTTAGACTTTTTATTATTGTTTTTTTATAAAAGGTATATAAAAAAAGATATAAAAAAACTAACCAAATGAAAGTATATAAAAGAAAAGAGGGACGGACTACCCTATATTTATTTTTATTTTTTAAAATTTTTTATTGACTATGAAATAATATTTTAGACTTTTTTTTTTATAAAATGGTATATAAAAAAGATAGAAAAAAACTAAACAAATGAAAGTATATAAAAGAAAAGAGGGACGGACAACCCTATATTTATTTTTTATTGACTAGGAAATAATATTATGGACTTTTTTTATTTATGATTTTTTTTACAAAAAGGTATATAAAAATATAGAAAAAAAACTAAACAAATGAAAGTATATAAAGAAAAGAGGGACGAACTACCTATTTTTTATTTTAATTTTATTGAATAGGAAATAATATTTTATACCTTTTTATTAGTGATTTTTTTAACAAAAAGGTATAGAAAAAAAGATAGAAAAAAACTAAACAAAATGAAAGTATATAAAAGAAAAAATGGACGGTGCCCTTTAAATTTCATTAATTATTGAGAAAAATTACACGAGGAAAACAATCAAACCTTGCCCTTTAATAATTAAGGGAGAATATTAGAAGCATTTACCTCCTTTATTACTATATTACAATAGTTATCTAAATTCTAACTAATAAAAAAAACTATAGTAACAATTAAATAAATTAAATTGTACTTACCTTAATCGATTCACGATTTAGTTTTATCAAATTACTCACCTTCGCCACCAATAAGATATGTTGTCTTATTGTCTTGCTTTTTTCTTTCCGCTTAATCCAATAATTTAACAAATTACAAGGTTCATAACCATAGGATAATAAATTGTGACGATTATGATCCGTATTTTCACTAATGCTAAAAGCTTGATACACCGAAATCGTTGATGCAGGACAAGCAAGTACTTCTCGTGCAATTCTAGAAATGATATGAAATGTGTCTGCTCTCCTTAACCATCAACTCAAAATATGAAATGGATTTTCTTGTTCAAATTCGGTGTTCAATTATTTATCAAATTTGCCATTAACACCGCCACGAGATTGTTGTATTCCATAAAATCTTGACACAAATGATGATAAAAAATGTTGAAGTACCGAAGAAGAAGGCTCACTTGTTATTGCATCACCATATATTGACTTGTATTCCTGATAAATTTCTAAAAATGCTTGCTAACTCTAGAAACTTTTTGACCTACAATAGGCATATTGGAATCTCCCACCAAATAAAAGTTTGAATAATAATATTTTAAAAATTGACTTAAATCATACTCTCTAACTATAGGATCTAATAACTTAGCAACCAAAAAAATATCGGGATTGTTAAGCAAATATTTTTCCCACTTTTCTTGCATTTTGAAAACCGCATCTTTAAGAATAATATCATCTTTAAATTCGAAAAATATACTAGAAATTTTCAGACAATAATAAAAAATATGTACAGGATAACGCAAAGGTTACCGCCTCAAACTTCTTCAACAATAATCATACTTTCACATTATTCCCATTGTGTAGTATATAATTTTGTAGCAAATTGGGTAACTTAATTAATGAATCCCAAAAATATGCAAATTTCATTTCTCCAATCATAAGTTTCTTCTAAAACATGAATGGTAGAATTACATCTAGTTAGAACATCTATTGGAATTTTTTTTTGGATTTTCCTATGGTTTGTACAATATTGCTTTTATAGTCTTGTATTTTTATATTTTCATAATATCATATACATCATCTTTAACTGCATTAATAGAACCTTACAAAGCACGCAAATCATCTTGCACACATAAGTTTAAAATATGACAAATGCATCTGATATGAAAAAATATACTACCTAGTGATGGTATACAAACTAAAATTAATTCGGGCAAACTAGCGGTATTAGAACTAATATTATCAAAAAAACATTGAAAAAACTTTATAAACAAAATTATATTCGTACAAAAATTATTTGTAACATATGAGCAATGTTATGTGCGGTATGTGCCCCATCAAATAATCTATATGCAAATAACCTGTTTTGAATTTTCCAAGAATCGTCAATCTAATGACATGTTACTCCCATATAATAATGTCTTATTTTTTTTATCACTCCATATATCGGAACAAATAAAAACTTTAGATGACAAATAATCAAAAAGATTATATACATCAAATTTATATTCTCCTACTATATTTTTAACATCACGTGTGAGCGTTGTACGAGATACTTTGTTAGCGGCGAGATTAAAACAACATCTAATTAAATGTTTATAGTATTCGTTATCGGGAAAATTAAAGGTAAGAGATTACTTACAAACAAATTCACCCATTTCTCTTCTATGATTTATATGATTATATGTAAATAAATTAGAAGAATTTTGAGAAGACGTACCAATATTTTTTGAAAAAACGAATCCTTGCAATTGTGCTTGAGTGGTATCCATTCCATATTTCCCGTGGTGTTTTTCTCTTGTATGCCTTCTCAAAGTACCGTATCCACCACCGGTAGAGTAATCATATGTTTAATTGTTATTTTTCTTGATTTTATAACGGAAGGGGGATTGTTTTTTGCTTAACGCCCCCGCTCTCCCATTGTGTCTTTATTGCCATCACTTTTTTTATTAGTTGGAATTGGATTATCCAAATTTTGTGCTGGCACAAAATTTGGAATCTCTTTCACTTCGTCATCATCTTCCCACTCATTTTCATTTTGCCCCGAAAGCCCCATATCATAAAATTGACCACCTTCATTTTCAACAAATCGTGGTGGTGGTGCTTGATAATAAGATTCCCCTTGCCCATTACCCTTCCTACCATTGTTGCTAGTGAGGTTTTTTAAAATATTCATAATGATAATGTAAAATATGAAAATATATGAAATAAAGATGTTGGGTGAAAATATGGATATTTGATGAAATTAAGAAAGTTGGATTATGATTTGAGCTTGAAAATCAATGAAATTAACGAAATTCGTTAGTGAAAGTTAATAGAGAGTTAATGGAGTTTGTGTGAAAAAAAAAATATAGGGGAGGGGGATGGTATTTATAACTGAGAAAATTTGTTAATATTACAGTTTTTTTAGCACTGACATTTGGTTAAAAAATCGGTTAAAAACGGCTATTTTTGGTCAACTAGACGTTACCTAACGGGTATAACGGCTATACTATGACAAATCTGACGGTTTGAGTAAAGGTTTCTGACGGTTTGGGTTTTGGTTCAGGCGGTTCGCAATCGACGGTTCACGATTTTTCAAAAATATAAATCGGAACCGGACTGTCAAACCGCCGGTTACGATTTCAAACGGTTTCGATTCGAGGAGATTTCGGTTACGACCGATTTCGATTCATGGCAGTTCAATGGTTCCTGGCCACTTCTGTTCCGATTTGATCATCCGTAGTTTGAATGATGTTAGCTAGTGAATTTTTTTGACCACACTCTAAATATTTCCCGGATCCGCCACCATCGCTTGTAATTCTTTTGTTAGCTAGTGAAGACCCACTTGCACCCTATGATTTTTACACCTTTGGGTGGCTCAATCAAGTTCCAAACTTGATTATCCGACATGGATTGCAATTCAGACTTCATGGCTTCTAATCATTTATCCGAATCGGGATCGGACACCGCCTCTTGATAGGAAGTAGGTTCGTCATTCTCAATGACTTCCACTTCATTACTTTCCGACACGAGAAACCCATATCTCTCGGGTGCGGATCATAACCTATCCGATCTACGATGGACTTGTGGATCTTGAACCGGTTCCACAACTTCTTGTGGACTTGGTTCAGTCTCTACTATTGGTTCCATGTTATTTTCGAGTTCTTGAACTTTTTCAAGATCGACTTTACTCCCACTAGTTCCTTTATTGAGAAATTGTTTCTCAAGAAAAGTACCATATTGAGCAACAAACACTTTGTTCTCATTGCGGTTGTAAAAGTAATACCCTTTGGTTTTCTTAGGGTAACCAATGAAAATAACCTTATCAGATTTAGGTGCTAACTTATCAGAGACAAGTCTCTTCACGTAAGCTTCGCAATCCCAAATCTTCATGAAAGACAAACTAGGTTTTCTTACATGTCACATCTCATGTGGGGTCTTAGGAACCGATATAGTAGGGACTCTGTTCAGTGTGAACGCAGCAGTCTCTAATGCATGTCCCCAAAAGGATATAGGAAGGTCTACTTGACTCATCATCGAACGAACCATATCTAATAGGGTTCTATTCCTCCTTTCGGAAACACCATTCCATTGTGGCGTTCCGGGTGGAGTCAACTCTGAAACAATTCCACAGTTTTTTTGAGATGATTGTCAAACTCTTGGCTCAAATACTCACCACCACGATCGGATCGAAGTGCTTTAATTGTTTTGCCAAGTTTATTTTGTACTTCATTTTGAAATGTTCTAAACATCTCAAACGATTCACTTTTGGACTTCATCAGATAGACATAGCCATATCTAAATAAGTCATCGGTGAATGTAATGAAATGCCGAAATTCTCCCCTAGGAATGTTGCTCATTGGTCCGCATACATCAGTATGTATTAAGCCCAATAAGTCACTAGCCCTTTCACTACTCTTAGTGTAGGGTGGTTTTGTCATTTTGCCCAATAAACAAGATTCGCATATCTCATATGATTCATAATCATGTGAGTCTAACATTCCATCTTTGTGGAATTTAGAGATACGTTTCTCGTTTATATGACCAAGCCGGCAATGCCACATGAACGAGTTGTTCATGTCATTCGGTTTAGACTTCTTGTCCACATGATAAACATTTTCAACACTATTTTGTTTCTCATCAACATCAAGAACGTAAAGGCCATTAAATGAATTTGCAATACTATAAAGAATATCATTTAAATAAATATAAAACTTCGTATTCTTAATAAGAAAATTATACCCTTCATTATCCAAAAAATAAATGGAAATAATATTTCTACTCAAATCCGAAACATAGTAACAATTGTTCAAAACAAGTACTAAGCCACTAGGTAAAGTTACATCATATGTCCATACGGCTAATGCAGCAACTCTTGCTCCATTCCCCACACATAGGTCAACTTCACCTTGTTTGAGTAGCTTTCTATTCCTTAGTCCCTGTACATTTAAATAAATGTGAGATCTACATCCGGTATCTAATACCCATGAACTAAAAACAGAAAGAAAAGTATCGATCATATAGATACCTGAATCAGAAGCAATCGCATTGCCCTTCTTCGCCTTTAGGCCTTCCTTGTAAGTCTTGCAGTTGCGCTTCCAATAACCAACCTCTTGGCAATGGTAGCAAACGACATTCTTTTGAGACACTTTGGGAGCCTCTCCGGCAACGGCAACTTTTGCCTTAGGTTTAGCAACACTTGCTTTACCTTTGCCATCTTTCTTGAACCCTTTGCCTTTGTTAACCATTAACACAGTATCGGTTCAGGGCTTCTTGATATTCTTCTCTGCGGTCTTAAGCATCGCATGCAATTTCGAGAGATTCTTATCCATGCCAGTCATGTGATAGTGCATAATGAAATGACCATAACTTTCAAGCAATGAATTCAATATCAAATCCGTGGTGAGTTCCAAACTCATCGAATTTCCAAGCCTTTCGAGACGCTCAATGTGACCCTTCATCTTAAGGACATGAGCTCCCACCGATTTCCCCTCTTGCATCTTGCATGCAGTTAGGGCCTTAACCACATCAAACCGCTCATTTCTTGCTTGCACTTGGAACATTTCCTTTAAGCGCTCTGCAAGATCAAATGCTGTCTCTATGTGCTCAAGGTCCTTCCGAAGAGCCTTAGACATAGTGGCAAGCATAAGGCATGCAACATCTATAGAATCATCATTATGTTTCTTATGTGCATCCCTATCTTTCCTAGAAGCATTTGCAGTAGGTTGAGGTGGAATGGGTTCATCGAGAACGTACAGTTTCTTCTCTTGCCTTAGAACAATTCTAAGGCTTCTGATCCAATCAAAATAGTTTGTAGTAGGGGTGTAAATGGTTCGGTTTGGGTAAATTTAGAGACCAAACCGCTAGTACTCGATTTGGAGAAATCCCAAACCAGATTGAACCATGGAAAATTTCAAACCGAACCGAACCGAACCACCTCGGTTTGGTTCGGTTTGGTCTCAAACCGCGATTCCATTAAGCGGTTCAAATCGCGGTCCGTACTGCGGTCTAGACCACGGTCTGAACCACAAACCTGTCCAAACTCCAAACGTTACCTAATCAGCCAAGGTTGGATCTCGGGTAGGACAGCAAATCATTTCTATAACAGTTAACACAAGATTCATTGCCTTAATTTTTGTAAAAAAATCAGATTGCTATTAATAGACTTGTTTATATTTGCCTTCATATTATGACTCATGGAATTATTATTCATTCAACATATCTTGTTATCTTGCCGTTATAATATACACATTTAAATGCTGCAGAGAATCGAAATTGAAGACATGAATTATAACTGCATGGATGGCTAATACTGGACTCACTGCATTATCTAACTAGAATGAATGTTTAGGCAATAGAAAGCAATCTGTTACTCAAAAAATGTTCTTGAACATCATTTGTCCATTATAAAAGCAAGGATTGGGAAACTTCCTTTCTTTTGGCATGTCATTTACTCTGCAATATACCCTTCTTCTTAAGGCATTCACCTAAAACTGTAGGCAATACTTCATGTGGTGCTTGATAAATGGGAGAGTGACCTTGGAAAATTGGAAAGAAAGGAAATGGAAAGAATTTATGTATTTATATTTTGTAATCAGCTGATTAGGTTAGGGTTTGAAAATCAACGGTGGAGATTAAATCAAAAATAATCAATGGCTTATATGACGGTTTGGCGGTTCAGTTCGGTGGTTCGGTTTGGCGGTTCAGTTCGATGGTTCGGTTTGACGGTTCAGCTCGAAATGGTTTGATTTGGTTCGGTTTGGAGGAGTCAGACCGCAAACCAAACCGAACCGCATGGTTTATAAATTTTTGGAATCGAGCTGAACCGCTAAGGTATAAAAACCAAACCAAACCACGTGGTTTGGTTTGGTTTGGTTCGGTTCGGTCTCAAACCGCGATTTGAACCGAACCGCTGACACCCCTAGTTTGTACCGTTCTCTTCAAGCTTGTCCTTCTCAAGGACTGATCGCAGTGACATGGGTTGGTTATTGTGATTAGCCATTCTACAATAAAATATACAAACAATATAAGCATATATCAATATCAACTCATTTATCATCTAAGAGCAAATAATGTATTTCATAAATACTCCCACTAAATTATACACCTTCAAATACAAACATGTATCATATAATCATAGTAGGCTAAGATCCATATTTCACTTGATTTTGGTTTAACTGAGTTAATGCCCGAAATCAAGCTATTTAGGTAGAAACATCAATCATATCACTATATGACTCTTAGATCTTTTATGAGATTTCCTTAGACATCATATTTAAAAAATATGTTTTAAATCTCATCTATGCCTTGGGTCAAATCTCATTTGAAAACACCAATTAAGTCAAAACCCTTTTCAAACATATGAGACATGGAATGATGCACCTAACTGAGTCATAACTACATCAATCATTATCTCATCTTGATCACAAATTAAGATATAAGATGCACCCAACTGAGTCGAAACTACATCAAATACCCTAAAGTATCACAAGTGTTCTAATCAAGAAATGGCATAAGACTTAAATATTTAGAAGGTTTTCACATCGTAACAAACATCGCATGATTGTAACATAAATCTCATGTGTACATAATTATGAACATAGGGCTTCACAAAATTTCATACAAACAATTTGATTCAATTTGGAGAAATTACAAATTTAATTTAATCATATTAAACAAATCATCAACTTATGTGATAAACTAATCATATTAATCCATCATAAATCATAACCATGGCATATCATATATACTTTGTTTTTCATAAAAATAAAACACATAAAATCTAGATCTATTTCGTATAGCATGGATATCAAATAATCAAATTAAATCTAGCATGCCAATTTCAATCCTAATCATGGCAAGACAGGGCTCTGATACCACTGTTGGGTTTTGGGGTTACAAACGCAGCGGAAGAACTTAGAAATAACAATCAAAACCCTAGCCCTTAGATCCGTCTAGCATGAAAAGATTAGAAAAACATGAAATAGAATTACTGTTGGTGTTATGCCCTAGGCCTATAATTGATAGACTTATGTGTTGACATTATTTATTATTATATGAGATGTTTATCATTTGATTATTATATGTTTTGTATATTTGTTTATAATAATCTCCGTCCCTAATTATTAAGAGAATAATTAGTATAATTGTCAATGGATAATCATGTGATGATTATATGCATAGAGATGCAGATTGAAATTATGGGTACTTGTTAGAGAACAAGTGACTGGACATGACCCGCATGAGATTTATGTCATGATCGAATGTCATAATTAAATCTCATACGGTTACTTCATTTAGTCCCTAGACCTGAGATTATCATGACCTTACATATGATGAAAGTCATGTTTGATTTTAGTCAAACGATATCTTAACACGATATCTATAAAGGCTATCATTGGCATGATCGGATTCATGATGGGAAGGATGATAAGTCAAGAAGGAATTTGTCCCTCGGAAGAGAGATGTTTTGCTTGGGCCCCTCGATGAGTGATAATGATGAAAGTGTATGGTCGTACCCCAATATGATTGGAATTATCATTATACTCAAGAATCGAGAAAGCATTGAACAATAACAAGTTGACGAGGACCATGACTTGTGTTCAATATAACATCGTGAGACAAAGGGAGAAATGGAAGTACACCAATGGAAACGTGAACTCTTACGTTACATTATTTGGGTAGACATAATGGCTTGCTAGAGTCCGCTTATGTCTTATGAGGTTCGATATGATCGAACTCATTGCCAACATAATGTAATCCTATTGGGTCACACACAACTAGAATGAATTGATTAAACCGGAGGAAGAATGATTGAGAGTCTCAGTATCTGGCTATATATGTCACGCGACATATTAAGCCAATGGCTTAATATACCGCGCGACATAATAAGCCCGTACGCGGTTTGACAGCCTGTCTCTCCTAATACGATTAGGAGACGTATTCTTACTATTGTAGTATAAATACAAGGGGTCTGTCAGACCTAATTCTCTAGCCGAAATTTTCAAGCAAAATTCTCAATCAAATACTCTCAATATTCTTCAAGGTTTTAGATCTAGCAATCATCAAGAAGTTGTTCTTGAATTCATTCAAAGGTGTGGATACCGAAAGAGGGTCTTCGCTCGTTCATCGATCAAGGCCTAGAGTTCAAGCAAGTTGAAGAACGAAGTTTGTGATTCGATATCACATAATCAAATCGTTCGATATCTCAAGAACGGAAAGCGTTCGAGGTTGGTTTAATTCTATCTCATAGGAATTTAAATTAATTGTATAGAACGGATCCTAGGGCTTCTTGGGTTTTATGTTTTAATGCTTAATTCAGCTGCGCATGGACCCGTAAAACCCAACAGTGGTATCAGAGCCCCATTCGTATGATTAAGTTTGAATTAACATGCTAGATTTAAGATATAAATTGTTTATATGCTTATTGCATGTTTTGTATACGATAGAATTTTTAATTGTTTATGTGAAACAATGTGAAAATCGTTTTCGAAATATGCTGAATTAAATCTGTAAAAAGGATGTTTTACGTGATTTAATTACATGTAATCTATATTGGTTCGAATCTGGAAATCCTGTAACCTGGCTGCTTAGGTCGCGCGACATGTTGAGCCATGTGGAATTCTGGTTATCTGGCCTGTTAGGTCGCGCGACATATCAAGCCTATGGCTGATGTTGTCACGCGACATAATAAGCCAAAACTGGGCAGAATCAGTTTGTTCAAATTTTCTGCTATTTTGTGATTGTGTTTACAATCTGATATGTTCATATGAAAATCTGGATGTTATAAAATTGAGTTTATAATGCCATGCTAGATTGATTCATTGATATGCATGATTAATTGATTAAAATATGATTTTAATAATTATTGCGATGCATGTTTTATTTGTTCTTACATGCTAAGAATTTTTTAATTAGATGTTTAGTTGAAACATGATATTTAGTTTCCTAATATGTTTAGATTTAGACATTGTAAATTTTGGATCTTATGATTGTTTATGGAAACAAGTCATAAATACGCGAAATTTAAAAGGAAACTGATTGTTTATAAAAGGTAAGGATTATGTTGCCTATTCAGAGTTGATTCCCAATTATGCATGTCTAGGAGAGTTCTGTCTAAGGAAGAGTTGGTACTTAAGAAGTCCTTGTGGCTCACCTATCTTCCTGGGAACTTACCTGGTGCATGATTTTGACTATCTTTCTGATATGCTTATAATCTACCTTTAAAGAACCTTCATCTAACTTTTAAGTTCTTTATGCCAATTCATGATTAAAAACACTTGAGACCATTCGGATAGTTTTGGGTGGGCTTGCCATAGCAAGGTGCTTTGATTCTATTCGAATGCGAGCAAGATGAGGAAATGGTGGTTCCTATACGTTTTAAAGTGAATGAACTTAATTGGGTTATCAAAATGGTTTTGGACCCAAGGTATAAGATGAGATTAAAATATACCTAGACATATGATGTCTTGAATAAATCTCATAAAAGATCTAAGAGTCATATAGTTGATATGATTGATGTTTTCTACCTAATTAATTTAATTTTGAGCGGTTTGCCATAGCAAACTTGAAATTGAATTAAAGTTGGATCTTAGCCCATTAAATGTATATTATGCTCATTTGCATTTGAAGGTGTATAATTTAGTGGGAGCATTTATTTAAATGCATTATACTTCTCATATAATATGTTTACTTATATGTGTTCATATTTTATGTATATCTTTTTGTAGAATAAATGGCATCAAACAATAATCACTTTTCACTGCGATCTGTCCTTGAGAAGGAAAAGTTGGAAGAGAATGGTACAAACTATATGGATTTGATTCGTAGTTTGAGAATTGTTCTCAAACAAGAGGAGAAACTGTACGTTCTCGATGAACCTATTCCACCTGAACCTGCTGCCAATGCTGCTAGAGCTATAAGGGAACAATATCTGAAGCACAAGCGTGACTCTACAGATGTTGGTTGCCTTATGCTCTCCGCCATGTGCAAGAACCTTCAGAAGGATCTTGAGCACTTGGGGACAGTCGACTTAAACAATCGGCTGATGGAAATGTTTCAAGTTCAAGCTAGGCAAGAAAGGTACAACACAGTTGCTGTCTTGACCTCATGCAAGATGAGTGAAGGACAAGCTGTTGGTCCCCATGCTCTCAAGTTGAAGGGCCACATTGAGCATCTTGAAAGGCTCGATTTTCCAATTAGCCAAGAGTTGGCTACCGACATAATATTGAATTCATTACCTAAAAGTTTTAGTCATTTCATAATGCACTATAACATGGGTGGAATGAATAAAAACCTTTCCGAGTTAGTTCAAATGTTGAACACTGCGGAAACCAATATTGTCGAGAAGAAAACCGACCAAGTGCTAATGGTTAACAAGGGGAAAGGGTTCAAGGGTAAAGGAAAGGCAAAGGTTGCTAATCCTAAGGCAAAGGTTGCCAAACCCAAAGAGGCTTCCAAGCCTAAAGAGGCTAAGCCCAAGTCCCAAGAGGACGCAATCTGCTTCCATTGCAATGAGATTGGACATTGGAGGAGAAACTGCGCAAAATACAAGGAAGCACTGAAGAAGAGCAAAGGAGTTGCTTCGACTTTAGGTATCTTTGTTATAGATATATTCCTATCTACTTCTAGTTCTTGGGTATTGGATACCGGATGTGGAACTCACATTTGTTTAAATGTGCAGGGTCTAAAGAATGTAGGATGCTTAAGGAAGGTGAAGTGGACCTATGTGTGGGTAATGGAGCAAGAGTTGCTGCATTAGCCGTAGGAACTTATGAAGTTACTTTACCTAGTGGACTAATACTTGTTTTGAACAATTGTTATTACGTTCCAGCTTTAAGTAGGAATATTATTTCGATTTCATGTTTGGATAATGAAGGTTTTAATTTTCTTATATGTGATAAGAAATTTTCCATTTACAAGAGTGATATGCATTATTGTATCTTTGTTTCATTCAATGGCCTTTATATTCTTGATGTTGAAAATCGTGATAATGATGTCTATAACATTAACAAGAGATCTAAACCCAATGATGTAAACCACACTTACTTATGGCATTGTCGTCTTGGCCATATAAACGAGAAACACATTTCTAAACTCCACAAAGATGGATTTTTGGACTCACATGATTATGAATCATATGAGACATGCGAATCTTGTTTACTTGGCAAGATGACCAAGGACCCATTTACCAAAACCGGTGAAAGGGCGGGCGACTTATTAGGACTCATACATACCGATGTATGTGGGCCTATGAGTAGCGATGCTAGGGGAGGATTTTGGTACTTCATAACATTCACTGATGATTATAGTAGATTTGGATATGTTTATCTAATGAAACATAAAAGTGAATCGTTTGAAATATTTCGAATATTTCAAAATGAGGTGCAAAATCAACTTGGCAAAACTATTAAGGTACTTCGATCCGATCGAGGTGGTGAATATTTGAGCCAAGAATTTGACAAATCATCTTAAGAGTTGTGGAATCGTTTCAACTCTCTCCACCCTAACACCACAATGGAATGGTGTGTCTGAAAGGAGGAATAGAACTTTGTTGGACATGGTTCGTTCTATGATGAGTCAAGTTGAGCTTCCTTTATCCTTTTGGGGACATGCACTAGAAAGCTGCGCTTTCACTATAAACAGAGTTCCTACCAAATCGGTTCAAAAGACCCCATATGAGATGTGGCATGGAAGAAAACCTAGTTTGTCTTTCATGAAGATTTGGGGTTGCGATGCATATGTCAAGAAGTTAACTTCTGACAAGTTAGCACCTAAATCTGATAAATGTGTTTTCGTGGGATATCCTAAGGAAACCAAAGGATACTATTTCTACAACTGAAACGAGAACAAAGTATTTGTTGCTCGAAATGGTACTTTCTTAGAAAAGGAGTTTCTTCGCAAAGGAACCAGTGGGAGTAAAATAGATCTCGAAGAAATTCGAGAACCCGAAAACAACATTGAACCAATGGTAGAAACTGAACCAAGTTCACAAACCGTTGTGGAACCGGTTCAAGATGCACAAGTTCTTCGCCGAAGTGGTAGGTCACGATCCGAACCCGAGAGATATGGATTTCTCGTTACCGAAAGTGATGAAGTGGAGTTAATCGAAAATGATGAACCCACTTGCTATCAAGAAGCGATGTCCGCTCCTGATTCGGAAAAATGGCAAGAGGCCATGAAGTCCGAATTACAATCCATGGCTGATAATCAAGTTTGGAACTTGATTGATCCACCCGAAGGTGTAAAAACCATAGGGTGCAAATGGGTCTTCAAGAAGAAGACCGACATGGATGGGAAGGTGCACACCTATAAGGCTAGGCTAGTAGCTAAGGGATATAGGCAGATTCATGGCATAGACTATGATGAAACCTTCTCGCCTGTAGCTATGCTTAAGTCTATTAGAATTTTACTTGCCATAGCCGCATATTATGACAATGAGATATGGCAAATGGATGTCAAAACAGCTTTCCTTAATGGGAAGTTACTTGAGGATGTATACATGATACAACCTGAAGGTTTTGTCAATCCGTAAAATTCTAACAAGGTGTGTAAGTTGCGTAAATCCATTTATGGATTGATGCAAGCTTCTAGGAGTTGGAATCTACGTTTTGATGAAGCAATCAAGGAGTTTGGCTTTATCAAAAACGAAGATGAACCTTGTGTATACAAGAAAATTAGTGGGAGCGTAGCACTATTTTTAGTGTTGTATGTCGACGATATCTTACTCATTGGAAATGACGTTCCTGCACTAGAGACTGTCAAGTCTTGGTTGGGAAAGTGCTTTTCAATGAAAGATATGGGCGAAGCCGCATATATCCTTGGTATCAAGATCTATAGAGATAGATCCAAGAGGATGATTGGTTTAAGTCAAAGTACTTACATTGACAAAGTCCTTAGAAGATTCCAAATGGAAAATTCTAAAAGAGGAAACTTGCCAATGTTGCATGGTATATCTCTTAGCAAGAATCAAAGTCCTAAGACTAATGATGAGCGAGAGAGAATGAATGGTATTCCATATGCTTCGGCAATTGGGTCTATCATGTATGCTATGTTATGTACTAGACCCGATATCTCGTGTGCTCTAAGTATGACGAGTAGGTACCAATCGGATCCCGGCGAACCACATTGGATAGCAGTCAAGAATATCCTTAAGTACTTATGAAGAACTAAGGATGTATTCTTGGTCTTTGGAGGAATGGAAGAAGATCTTGTAGTCAAAGGCTACACGGATGCTAGCTTCCAAACCGACAAAGATGATTTCAGATCGCAGTCTGGATTTTTGTTTACGCTTAATGGAGGAACTGTGAGTTGGAAAAGTTCCAAGCAAAGTACCGTCGCTGATTCTACAACCGAAGCTGAGTACATAGCGGCATCCGATGCAGCTAAGGAAGCAGTTTGGATCAAGAAGTTCATTAGTGATTTGGAAGTCGTTCCAAGCATCAGAGACCCTATTGAACTTTTCTGTGATAACAATGTTGCCATTGCACAAGCAAAGGAACCAAGGTCACACCAGAGATCCAAACATATACTTCGACGTTTCCACATTATCCGTGAGATATGTGAAAGGGAAGACGTTAAGATATGCAGAGTAGACACTAATGACAACGTGGCGGACCCATTAACTAAGGCTCTCCCGCAAGCTAAACATGATGGTCATGTTAGGTCCATGGGTATTCGATACATGGTAGATTGGGCCTAGTGCAAGTGGGAGACTGTTGGTGTTATGCCCTAGGCCTATAATTGATAGACTTATGTGTTGACATTATTTATTATTATATGAGATGTTTATCATTTGATTATTATATGTTTTGTATATTTGTTTATAATAATCTCCGTCCCTAATTATTAAGAGAATAATTAGTATAATTGTCAATGGATAATCATGTGATGATTATATGCATAGAGATGCAGATTGAAATTATGGGTACTTGTTAGAGAACAAGTGACTGGACATGACCCGCATGAGATTTATGTCATGGTCGAATGTCATAATTAAATCTCATACGGTTACTTCATTTAGTCCCTAGACCTGAGATTATCATGACCTTATATATGATGAAAGTCATGTTTGATTTTAGTCAAACGATATCTTAACACGATATCTATAAAGGCTATCATTGGCATGATCGGATTCATGATGGGAAGGATGATAAGTCAAGAAGGAATTTGTCCCTCGGAAGAGAGATGTTTTGCTTGGGCCCCTCGATGAGTGATAATGATGAAAGTGTATGGCCGTACCCCAATATGATTGGAATTATCATTATACTCAAGAATCGAGAAAGCATTGAACAATAACAAGTTGACGAGGACCATGACTTGTGTTCAATATAACATCGTGAGACAAAGGGAGAAATGGAAGTACACCAATGGAAACGTGAACTCTTACGTTACATTATTTGGGTAGACATAATGGCTTGCTAGAGTCCGCTTATGTCTTATGAGGTTCGATATGATCGAACTCATTGCCAACATAATGTAATCCTATTGGGTCACACACAACTAGAATGAATTGGTTAAACCGGAGGAAGAATGATTGAGAGTCTCAGTATCTGGCTACATATGTCACGCGACATATTAAGCCAATGACTTAATATACCGCGCGACATAATAAGCCCGTACGCGGTTTGACAGCCTGTCTCTCCTAATACGATTAGGAGACGTATTCTTACTATTGTAGTATAAATACAAGGGGTCTGTCAGACCTAATTCTCTAGCCGAAATTTTCAAGCAAAATTCTCAATCAAATACTCTCAATATTCTTCAAGGTTTTAGATCTAGCAATCATCAAGAAGTTGTTCTTGAATTCATTCAAAGGTGTGGATACCGAAAGAGGGTCTTCGCTCGTTCATCGATCAAGGCCTAGAGTTCAAGCAAGTTGAAGAACGAAGTTTGTGATTCGATATCACATAATCAAATCGTTCGATAGCTCAAGAACGGAAAGCGTTCTTGGTTGGTTTAATTCTATCTCATAGGAATTTAAATTAATTGTATAGAACGGATCCTGGGGCTTCTTGGGTTTTATGTTTTAATGCTTAATTCCGCTGCGCATGGACCCGTAAAACCCAACAATTACATACCTTGAATGCGATGAAGTTTATCAAAATAGATCTCAAAATTCAAGCCTTGGAATTTTGATGTCGAATCGGATCTTATTCTTCCCTGTTCAAAACCTTGGTGATGAAATCAACAATGGAGATCTTCAAGATTTAGGAGATAAAGCAACCTCCCTCTAATGGTGATCCACACGTGAACGAACCAAGAACATTTCTTGTAGGATTGCTAGATGATCCTCTTGATTATTGAATCAATATTCAATAATCAAAGCCAAAACTATGGAATAATTTGGGAGCCTTTTGATTCTTAATCAAGATCAAAATCTAGAGTTTCATAAACCTAAAACAATGATGTATGGAGAGTGATTTTTTGTTGCACAAAGATTGTATTTATACATGGGTGTAAATTCCTAACTCTTAGGGTTAAATCCTTGTCAAACACAAAAACCTTACCATCCTTGGAACGCAGTATGGACACGTTTTTCGCCGTGGACACGACTCATGCCTGAGGGCACGAGTCGTGCTTTTGCCAAAACACTCGTGATACGAGTCATGCCACAAAAAGTACTCGTGCGGATCCCGGGAACGAGTCGTGCTCAAAAGCACGAGTCGTGCCCAATGCCAGGCAATGTATGTCGCACGACGGTCCAAGCCTGAATTCCAATTTTCAGCCAGAATCAAATTCGTTCTTTGTGTGTGACCCAAAAGGAATTATATTATGTTGGTAGTGAGTCAAAACATGACCTCACAAGACATAAGTGATTTCTAGCAAACCATTATATCCACCCAATTAATATAACATCAAAGCTTGATTCCTTGATAGATCAAATGTCATAATCCCTTAGTCCACGATGTCCAATTAAACATGAGTCATAGTCTATGTCAACTCATTCCATTCAATGATTTCTCGATTCCGAATATGTTGATAATTCAAATGCATTTGATCTCTATCGAATCACTTGAGTGTGGCCACATATTTCATCAACATCATTCATCGAAGGGCCCAAGCAAACATCTCTCTCAACGAGAGGGACAAATCCCATCTTGACTTATCATTCTTCCCTGCAAGAATCTAATCGTGTCAACATAGCCCTTATTGCTATCTGATTTAAGATAGTGTTAGACTATATCAAACACAATGTTCATCATGTGGAAGATGATGATAATCTCAGGTTCAAAGGATTCAATGACACGACTATCATGAGATTTAATCATGACAACAGACCATGTCATAAATCTCATAAGTAGGTCATGTCCAATACTTGTTCTCTAGTAAGTATCCATAAGTGTAATGTGCATCTCCATGCATATAATCATCTCCATGGTTATCCATTACCAACTTATACTAGTTGTTCTCAACAATTAGGGACGCAGTTCAATATAATAAACATGCAAACATATAATGAACAAAATAAACATGCTCTATAATAAATGATAAAGATGATACATAACGGTTCAAGTTTAAACATAACTATAGCTTAGGGCACTACACCAACACAAATTTGTCTTAAATAGAGTGTGATACACACGAATCGGGCAACATCAAGAATATCATCAAACAAATTTTCTCCTACAATTTCTTCTCGTTTAATTTTACGTTGTAATTAGTATTTCAATATATTGTAATTTTTTTCTCTTTTTCTGCTTATTGTAAGATTTTGTCTAACAATCTTAAGATAAATTCCCTATTTGAGAAAGGATTACATATTTGAGAAATCCGGTGGAGCGGCGGTGTGATGATGTGCCACCTAAAATTTTTCCGAAAGGGTTTTGCTTTGAAATTTTTGTTTCTTTGAAAACCAATCGAAAAAGAACGGAGTCGCCACGCCATTTTTGTTTTAAGGGCCAAAACTTTGAAAAATGCCCGAGATTAGAGATTTGGGTTCGGAGGTCATGTTACACGCCGGGAAGGACGTTAGTGTGCATCCGGAATGCCTCGTAAAACGAGTCTTCCAAGCTGAAAATCATTTGTGTGTGTGTGTGTGTTTTGGCCAAAATAATTTGAAACTCAGAAAAGTAAAAATTGGGATATCTTTTTAAGACTTTAAAATGATCCCATGATTTTTTGGAAGATTTTTGGATTGATATTTGGTACTCAAAAGACCTTTTGAAGTTGAGAGTCACTTCTGCAAGAATGAAAAAGGCAGTGGACCTTTGATTTTGAAATGGATTCAAGGGTCTTAAAACTTCATAATCTGGATAAACTCAGAGAATGAAAGTTGTTCCAGACACCTTAAATAAGATTTGTGCGAAGGAATTTTCCATTTTGAAGAAGATTTGAGGGGTCAAAACCTTCTGGAAATATCAGATATGCAATCTGGATTTCCAGAAGCTGATGAACTAGCCTCTAAAAGAAAATTTGAAAAAGAGAGTTTTACTCACCCAAAAAATAAAGTAAAAATATTTCTGGAAAGCTCTGGATGTTGGCTACAAAAAGTGTTTTGTAGTCAACACCAAATTCCAAGTTTATCTGTGTCCAAAAATTAAGACAATGGACTGGGATCTTGGAAAATTGCTACTGGACAGCAACTTCTCAAGAAAGAAAATATGATTTTAAGGGGGGTTTTGCATCCATGCTTGTCCCCATTTCCCTAGGTTTTGGTTAGTGATCACTTGACATTTTAGTGGTGAATCAACTATACCAAACCATCCTTGGGGTACATTAGGACTAAGCACTTCATTTGCTTGGGAAGGGGAATTTTATCCTTTGAAATCAAGATTTGGTGCTTGAAAATGGTTTTTTAGGGTTTTGAAAATGTGTTTTCTTTGCAAGAAAGTAAGAACACTTTGAAGATAATATAGATCCTTGTAGAAGATCATCCATGGAGATGAACTTCCATGGTGATCTTCTTGGATCTTAAGACAAGAAGATGAATGAACTACATTTTGTAGTTTGAAGATGCATGCATGGATGAGAGATTTAGGGTAAGAAGAGGGAGGTTATACCTATCTTCTTTGTGCTTTGTGTTTGAAGGCTTGAATGCAAGAGTGTTTGGGTTTGATTTGAGTGAGTGAAAGTTGGGAAGATTCAAGAGAAAAAGGTGACAATTCTTATAGAATTCTCACTGTTTTCTCGAGTATATTCACCAAATACTGTGAATTGTGCTCTTGTTCCTCCTTATTTTTGAGACTGGAGGGCTCAATTTATAGCCCTCTGGAAAAATACAATGTCATCCGCGCGGATAGGATCACCGCGTGCACCGTTCATTAAATGCCGTCTGTGCTTTGGACACAAGGAATAATCTTTTTAAAATTCAAATTAAACAAATGATTATGTTCCACCCATTTCTTTTTTGGTTTTTCTTATTTCTTTTGCTTTTTTGATTCCTTTCCTTGGTTTATCCTTTTGGCAATCCCTAATCTACCCTTACTTGGTTAGAAATGTTAGAAATGTTAGGAATTGTTAGAAATGTTATAACTTTCGTTAATTTTCTAACGAAAATACTAACAAGCTCAAATTGGAGCACTTACAGTAGCCCCTCGGCGACGGCGCTTTCAAGGAAGCGGGGTCGTCGATAAGAGTAAGGCTCCATATTTGGCGGGATGATCGAGTGATCGAGTGGCCGAACCTATTTAATAGGCTACCTACGTATCCCGAATGGGAATCAAGCCGTCGTAGTTCGGGTCTTTGACCCCGAAGATGATGGCGTTTTAGGTGCCTCGAACCCGATGAGCGAGTTCCCGCAATCGGTTGCCGGAGAGAAACTCGTTGGGGTAAGAGATGACCATTTTCGGTCCGTGGCTATCCGCCCGCTAGGGATAGGAAATGACCATTTTCGGTCGATGGCTATCCGCTCAGATAGGAATGACCATTTTCCGATGGCTATCCGCTCTGCTGGGAATAAGAATGACCATTTTCGGTCGATGGCTATCCGCTCTGGGGATAAGAATGACCATTTTCGGTCGATGGCTATCCGCTCTGCTGGGGATAATTGCGATTTATCGCTTTCCTGGTGATAGCGTCTTAGGTGCCTCGAACCTTGGAGATGGCGTTTTAGGTGCCTCGGACCTTGGAGATGGCGTTTTAGGTGCCTCGAACCTTGGAGATGGCGTTTTAGGTGCCTCGGACCTTGATGATGGCATTTTAGGTGCCTCGAACCTTGGAGGAGATGGCTGTTTAGGTGCCTCGGACCTTGATTTGAAATGGCATTTTAGGCGCCTCGAATCTTGATTGTGAAATAGCCTTTCGGTGGACTTTGTCTCGCCGAAGGAAAGGGTGACCATTTTGGTCGGGGGGCTGGACCTAATGATAGGCTACCTACGTATCCCTAGTGGGAATCAAGCCCTTTCGTAGTTCGAGATCTTCTCGATATTTCGTTGGCTTTTGGGATTCCGTTAACTTTGTTCGGGATTTTGTTAGCCTTTGCTGGGGAAAATCAGACGTATTCGTCTGGGAAATCGGTCTTACGTTTGACTGCCGGGGAAGATTTTGATGAAAGATACGGGATCTCGTTATCTTTCTCAGGGAGATCGGTCTTACGTTTGACTGCCGTCTGATGATTTTGATGAAAGATACGGGATCTCATTATCTTTCTCGGATAAAAGTCGGTCTTACGTTTGACTGCCGTTGGTAATTTTGATGAAAGATACGGGATCTCGTTATCTTTCTCGGGGAAAATCGGTCTTACATTTGACTGCCGGGTAATTTTGATGAAAGATACGGGATCTCGTTATCTTTCTCGGGAAATCGGTCTTACGTTTGACTCGCCGGGGTAATTTTGATGAAAGATACGGGATCTCGTTATCTTTCTCGGGAAATCGGTCTTACGTTTGACTCGCCGGGGTAATTTTGATGAAAGATACGGGATCTCGTTATCTTTCTCGGGAAATCGGTCTTACGTTTGACCGCCGTTTGATGATTTTCTTGACAAGGGGCCGACTTTGGTTAACTTTGGTTAACTCTGTCAAGTCTGGGACCGAACCGCAGAGTCCCGAAATTTTAAAGGGCAAAAGGGTCATTTTGACTCGACAATCCTATCCGCGCGGATAGGAGCGTATTCCGTAGGGTTTTAATGAGGGCCAACGCCCTTCCTCTTCCCCATTCAGTTTTTCAAATTTTCTCGCAATTACGAGAGAGAGAAAGAGAGAGCCGAGGAGGAAGCCATTGAAGGCCAAAAAGCTTGAAAATTCTTCCGTTTTTCTTCGATTTTCAAGCAATGGAACACGGGGAAGGTGTTTTTCAAGGCCAAGGACGTGGCCCGGTAGCGGAGAGACGATTGGAGCTCGTCCGGATGAGGAGGCACTATACTCTTTCGCAATCGATTGCGGAGGAACCCTACCCCGATGCTTGGCAACATTGGGCTTCTGATCCGAGTCTCCGAACGGTATACTTCGAATCTTTTCATTCCCTTTGTTGATTTCTTGCTTGAATTTTGGGTGATTTTTGATTTTTTTTTTTTTGAAAATTCGAATTATTGATGTTCTTGGCTTTGAATCTTGATTTTGATGCTTTGCATGTTGTAATGAGTATATGAGTAACCCAAAATGTGCATTTTGCTTGGGAAAAAGAATTGGCATTTTCGCCATTTTTTTTTTATCCGAAAATTATGAATGAAAATTGTGATTTTTTTTTTTTTGAAATTTGAATATTGATTTTGATGATATGCATGTTGCAATGAATTTGTGGGTGTCCCAAAATGTGCATTTTGCTTGAGAAAAGAATTGGCATTTTGCCAACATGAGATGATGATATGAATGTATGATTTTTGATTTTTTTTTTTGAAAAGTGGGACGGATTTTTCCTCCCGTTGCATGTTATTCTATGAAAACGGGACGGAGTTTTTGCTTCCGTATGGATGTATTTTTTTTTTCGATGCATGTTATTTTATGAAAATGGGACGAAGTTTTTGCTTCCGTATGGATGTAGGATTTTTTTTTTTTTTTTTTTTTGAGATGATGGATGATATGCATGCATGCATATGAACTTTTTTTTTTTGAGAATGGGACGGAGTTTTTACTTCCGTTGACTCTTTGTATGAAAGATTTTTTTTTTCATGAATGTTGATTGAGATTTGCTGAAAACTGTCTTTTTTGTGCGAGAAAAATGGGGCTATGCTCATTGTATGCTGTTATGCTGTCGAATTTTCTTTGAAATTTCATGATGCATATGTATGCCCTTTTTTTTTCGTGCAAATGCAAATGCAATTTTTTTTCTTTTGACATTTTCTTTTTTTTTTTGTTTTATTGCAGGGTGGAAACAACTACGTTACGGAGCAGCTGAACAAGATGAAGACTCGAGGATCGGTGGAGTCTGTAGTTGATTTGTGGGACCGGCTTCCGAATGCGGGCCGAGGAGCTTTGCCGAGTACGAGACAGATTGTCGTTGAGACCGGGCTTTGGGAGTTCATTGAGTGCTTGAGGGGGTTGGTTAAGTTCCCTAAGAGCAAGGGCCTGATGTTTGCTTTGGCACAGCATTGGTGGGACGCGACCCACACATTTCACTTCTTCTGGGGCGAGGCTACGGTTACGCCTTCTGACTATGCTGCGATCACGGGTTTGTCCTTTAATGGACGCAGCATTGAGTGGCGGGACGGTTACAGCGATGCGGATCTACGTGTGCTCTTCGGGATTTTCCCCTATTCCCAAAAAGGGGATGGGGATGGAGTATGCGGTGGTCTACGGAAGATTGTGGAGACCATTGTGAGCTACGAGGTCGGGAGGAGAGGATAGGCGCCGATCAGATTGCTAGGGCCTTCTTGTGGTTTGCTTTTTCGAGCACCCTCTTCGGACATGCTGAGGGGACGGCAGTCTTTGCCTTGCTGAGGTCCTTGGAGGACATGGAGATGGCTGGAGACGTCTCCTGGGGAGAAGCCGGGCTGGCAGAGCTTTACTTTGCTCTTGATAGGTACAGCCGGAAGGCTGTGAGTTCCTTGTACTGCTTTGAGTTTGCCCTGGAGGTATAAGCTCTCTCTTTGCTTTCCTTTTTTTCTTGAGCACACACTTTTCTTTTGCACTTGATTGATTTGATTTTTACCTTTCGCAGGTATGGGCGTTGGAGTTTTTCCACGTCACGATGTGGCGACAAATGCGGAGTACGTCGGGGCGTATCCGGCCATGCGCTCTTGGTCCAAGCATGCCCGGGAGAAGATAAGCTCCAGGGGGCGTACGACTCTCAGATACGCGGATTGCCTTCCTTTGACGGAGGCTGAGACGGCTGAGAGGATGATATTCTATCCCTGGGATCGTTTTGTGGTGGGGCACCGAAGGGCGCCGAGATTTGGACCGTGCAATGGAGGATTCTCGAGAGGCCCGACTGCGATGCCTATTATCCGGGAGAGAGGGTGACGCGCCGCATGGCGCGACTCCGCCTTGATGACACCGGTGGAGCCTTCCCGCCGATATGATGCACCCGAGTGACAGATCTCGCGACCTGGATGATTACCGAGCCGGCCAAGACTTCTCGGCATTTGTGGCGACCGAGCCATACCCGTGTTTGTTTTGAGGAGGCCGAGGATGCCCTGTGCTCTGGATAGAGAGGGCCGAGGGATCCCGCGATACCCTGACGGACTTTTCGTATGTCCAGGATGGGGTCCGATTGAGGGTGCAGATCCCTCACTCGAGCGGCTTCCACGAGCTTTCCGCCTCGTCCGGTATGAAGGTATGGCTTCACCTTTTCCTCTTTTTTTTTTTGCTTTTGTCTTTTCCTTTCTTTCCTGTCATCATTTTTTCGCTTCAACTGCTTTCGACGCTTTTGCTTTTGTGCAGCTTTTCGGAGGTGGTCGTCGAGAAGCCGACGAAGCAAGTGATCGGAGCTAAGAGATTCATCAGAGGATGGTCGCTTGCCGCTCCTCGTGCTAGAGCGAGGCGACCACGGCCGGCGCCTGTCAGCGGGAGGCTTCCCTATTCGTTCGTAGACTTCTTCAGAGACTCCTCTCGTCTCCTCTCATTGATCCCCGCGCGGTGCCGCTTCGGATCACGTCATTCTCGGGATCCACACGGGCAGGACACGTTTGGCAGCATGGTGGGTCGTCTTCGTACGTCCCGTGAATCCGACGCCTTCACCTTCGGATATGATTTTTCGCAGATCTCGGCTTGCCCTATCGTAGCGTGCCGGTTGGTCCCGACGAGCCTCTTTCTCGGGAGACGAGGACGATTCTGAGCCCGAGATTTTCGTGGCTCCTGATGAGGCGGGCCCGAGTCGCAAGAGGGACCGGGGACAGACGTCGGGCGCTAGGGATTCTGATTGATTACCCCCCCCCCCTGATTTTCTGAGATTTTGAGATTTATGACTGGGATTGAGATTTGTACAACTTATGCACATTTTTTTTCTTTTTTTTTGATGTAATAATTTAGGATTACTGTTACCTACTTTTTTTTATTTGATTTTTTTTTCTTTTTTTTTTGCACACTCCCTTTATTTTTGGAATGTAATAATTTAGGATTTTATTCTTTAATGGATGCAATGCAGTATGAATGCAATGTTGCATGAGCCTTGGTTCTTTTTTTTTGGCAAGGGTGTTAGTGTTTGGTATATGGACTGGTTTGGGGAGGTTTTTGCACAGGTTCCGAGCAACCGGGACGGAATATTCCTCTTTTGGTGTAGCAGCTTGGACTGTTGCAGATTTTTCTGATGGAAAGCAAACATATCCGCGCGGATGGGGACTGCATCTGACATTGTCCTTTAATTTTGCTACAGATCTGGTCTCACTTTATTTCAAATTCAAATATCCTCTTCAACCTCCAGTCCAAACAGCCATTTTCGGGGAGAAAGAGAGAAAATCCATGGAAAACCTTAGAAAAGCTCCATCAAAATTGTCCCAAGAATCCCAAATGTCATTCTTCAACAAGTTCAAGGCTTGGTCCCGGGAGATTATGCATGAGAGGAGGTCCTTCTTTGAAGAAAGGTATAAGGTGAAGTGCTTATGGTCTCTCAAGGAATTGATTCCGGATTACGGTCTTTTGAGGGCTTCTTCCTCATTTTGGGACACTAGGAGGCATGTCTTTTGCCTTTCCTTCAACGAGATTGTTCCGACTGTGGAAGAATTTCGGGCCTTGCTTGGAGGTCCGGAGGTGGAAGAGATAGCGGTTCCTTTGCCCGGAGGGGCTTCTTTTGTTGACAGATTGTGCGTCCTCCTTCATCTTTCCCCAGAGGAAGCGCAAGGTATGATCCGTGGTCCCGATCATTTTGATATTTTCGGTCTCCCTGATAGGTTTAGGGGCTTAGGTTTGCTTGACGATGCATATTGGGATGCCTTTGCCCTTTGCATGTTCGGGACCCTGTTTATGGTCTATTCTTTTGGGATCCGCCATCGGTCTCGCCGGATGTAGTCGTTCATTGTCGCTTGGGCGAGATGTTGTACCTCCGATCCCTGGGAGACTTTCCATGCTCTCGATAGGTCAAGCTACGAAGCGGTATATGCACAGGGGCAGCCCGTTCCTCTTGACCCTGTGGCTGATGGAGCGTTTGGGGATTCTTCGGGAAACTCCCGACATGATCAAGCCTTGGACATTTGCCAAGAGGGGGGTTGCTGTGGATTTCGATGATCAGGGCTCATGGGAGCGTTGGATGGCTGGTCGCCAGACGTAAGATATCGATGGTCGGTGCCTTGTTGGCGGGTGGAGACTCGCAGAGTGCTTCAGACGGGTCTCATATGGTCATGCTTCCGGGCTTTCTCATCCAGCCTTCTATATTCCGTCCTTGGTTCTCGAGACAGCTCGGCTGGAGAAGGTTCCTTTGGAGAACTTTGATGATATAGCCATCGTGGTGGTGGCTCCTGTTTCTATGGATGATCCCTCGGTGTTTCCATTTCTTTCCCGAGCATGGAGGTATGACGCCTTTCCTCCTCGGGTTATTCTCAGCGTCCGAGACCTCGTGTTCCTGACCACTTGGTACCTAGATTGGTACGAGAGGCATTTAGGAGAGACTCGAGATGGCTATTTTGAGGCGGCGTGAGGCCATTGTGGTGTGCGGAGGACCCGACAGCTTCCGAGAGGAGGAGGGCCGAGGCGAGGGCCAACCTCATGACAGAGCGGAGACGCCGTGACCGACTATGAGGCTTACGTCAAGAGACAGGAGAGGAGGGCTCCTATGCTACCGCCTAGGCTACAGGAGATGAGAGATGACGCTAGGGCTACTAAGGCCCCGACAGAGGCCGGTTTGATAGATCCCGTTCCTATACCAGTAGCTTGGTAGGAGGAAGACCGACATTTTTCCGGTTCGTAAGAAGAAGACTCGAAGGGGGAAGAAGAGGGGAGAGGCCGCACGAGTGGCTTGGAGTGACTTTGAGACTTCCGAGTATCCCTTTCTTGTCATGGCGGCACACATTAGTTTGATTATGTATCTTAGTTTTCTTTTAGCAGTTGCCGCTGTAGGAATGAATCGGGCTTAGACTCATCAAAAAGCTTTTAACTTGTAATGAATATTTGAATTGCTTCAGAGTTTTTCGAGACGCTTTCATGGTCTGATCAGTGTATTGATGTCAAAGTATGACTTTTATTTGTGTTTTAGACCGAACCGTTTCCGGCTGCCTACGTTCCCCTCATTTTGAGGAGCTCAGGTCTTCGTAGTTCAACCCGGTCGATTTTTTTTGTTTTTTTGTTTTTTTTTTGTTTGTTTTTTTTTTGTTTTTTTTTTTTTGTTTTTTTTTGTTTGTTTTTTTTTGGTGCAACCCTGTTTTTTACCTAGGCCGCCCTTTTCGGGTTTTCAACCTAGTTGGGTATTACTCTTTTAGCACTCCTTTTTTTTGTTTTTTTTTACGCGTAGTATCTGCGCAGCTTGTCACCATTCACTGGGTGTACGAAGGGATTCCCGTCGAGGTCTGCGAGTTGCATGGCTCCTCCGGAGAAGATCTTCTGGACGACGTATGGCCCGACCCATACAGGCTCCCATTTGCCGAGGGGGTTGATACGGACTGGGGGCTTTTCTTTCAAAATGAGATCCCCTTCTCGGATCTCCCGATGCTTTACTTTCTTGTCAAAGGCTCTGGCCATTCTTCCTTGGTAGGCTCGGATGTGTTCCATTGCTTTCAGTCGGCGCTCATCTAGCAGGGCCAATTCATCGTGGCGACTTTGGAGCCATTCGACCTCGTTAATCTGGCTTTCCAGCAGTATACGGAGCGAGGGGATTTCTAGCTCGATTGGGAGTACGACTTCCATTCCGTATGTGAGGGCAAACGGTGTTTCCCCAGTCGCCGTTCTGACTGATGTTCTGTAGCCCCAGAGTGCCAGGTGTAACTTCTCGGGCCAATCTCTGCCTTAGACAGCCATTTTTCGGATGATGTTTTCCAAAGTCTTGTTTGCTGCCTCGACGGCTCCGTTGGTTTGGGGCCTGTAAGGAGATGTCTTGTGACGGGTTATTCGGAGTTCTGCCAGCAGCCTGTCGCATTCCCCTTCGAAGTGGGATCCATTATCTGAGATGATTTCGGCTGGCAACCCGTATCGGCACATGATGTTCTCTTTGATGAAGAGGGCTACTTTCCTTGAGTTGAGGACCTTCGAGAAAAAATCACCAATCTGCGTCTCTTTAGGCTCTTCCGCAGTTCTCAGATTCACACTCGTCAAAATCTCTTCGGCAGCTTGGGCTCGACTTTCCTCTTTCCGGACAACCTGCTTAAAGATTTCTTTGATATATTGTTCATTTAATGTGTCTGCTTCTTCATCTAGTGAATCGTTATTAACTGTTTTTAGATTATTAGTTAATTCATCATTAGTTAAAGTGGCAATTAAGGGATACTCAGAAAGGTTCGTCATTTCATTGAGAATAAGAGGGAATACAACATTGGCTACAATTTCGTGGTCTTCAGGCGTGAGGCCATCGGACGATTCGGAAGACTCAAACTCAACAATGAGAGACTCAGAGGACTTTACAAAGGTTGACACAAAGGGACGGGGAACCAATCCAAGTTTGGTGATCATTTCTTCTTTGGTCGCGGACGGGCCTGAGAGAGTTTCCCAATTCTTTAGCGGCATTGCTGTCAGAGGCCTCATGACTCGGGGCCGTCTCGTTTCGTCCTCCTTCCTCGCCTGTTGCTATCATCTCTTTGTCCGAACCGTAATAAATTGTGTTTGGCGTCCGAAAACCGAGCATGTGGATGTAGGGATCTTCCTCATTCCCAGGGATTTCTATCTCGTCACAATCCGACCGCTCAATCCATATGTAAGGACGCATCGCGTCTCGGTGTGCCGCTAGAAAAATCTCATGTCCCATACTCGAGCGGAAAGGCTTGGCAGTAGTTCAAGAAGGAGGACGTCCCACACGACGTTCATAGATTCGAGTTGAGTATTACGATGCTTGTCGATCTTTATCATGAAAACTTCCTGGCTTGGCAGGGTCGAGAGTGGGTTTGAAGAATGGTGACAAAGCCGTGATTAGGAACCGGGGTTTGTGTGCCCGTATCATGGCGGCGTTCAATGTTTCCTTCCAAGTATGCCTCTAAATGTTGGAAATGACAATTGGATTTGATGAATCGGACTTCTTCTGAGTCTCGCTCGCTTGAGTGCGTTGACATAGTTGGCATCACCGGATTCGGGGGATTCTCGCGAGACTTGCCCCGATAGTCACTGTCGACTCGACTCGGAGGAGGTAGCCCCGTGTCCGGCTAAGAGCATGCTTGGTAACGGTCTCGGCTTCGTTCCCTATGAGGAAGCTGTCGCCCCTTATGACTTCAAGGTCCCCTTGTCGGTTAATGAATTTGACACATTGGTGGAGAGTGGAGGCTATGGCTTTCATGTGATGCAACCAAGGGCCCCCTAGTAGGGCTGTGAACTCGGAGGGGATATCCATTACATGGAACTTTGCGGGAACCATTTGGGTTTCGTACTGCAGTTCCGCAGTCACCGTCCCCGTGATGGGACGGGACGTGCCATCATATGCTTTGACCGACCGGTAGATGGGACCATGTGCCTTTCATTGATGCGCAGGCCCGCATCATGCCGAGGGCAGGACATTAACGGCTGACCCGTTGTCCACCAATACTCCAGGGAGCGATACGGTGTTGAGCTTAATGGTGATGTACAAAGCTTCATTGTGTTGGGAGACATCTCTTGGTAAATCTTCGTCGCAGAAGGTGACCATGCTGCCATATAGGTGAGGATCATAGATTTGGTGCTGGTCTGGAGAAAGAGAGTCATCAAGCCAGTCACTTCGTGCCTTTTTCTTGCGAGGCAGACCCTTTGGTGAAGCCCCTGGGTTATACTGAGGCCTTTTGTGGCGGTTGCCATCTCCGGTCAACATGTTGATTGAGTGGGAGCGCCAAACTGGCGTTGGTCTTTCTTTGTCGGTGTGCACTCGGAGCTGGTCAAACCGACTGCCATTCCCGCGGGGATAGATTTCGAGTGGCGTAGAGTTACCCAGTCCACGTATTCTCGCGTCCGAAAGTCTCAACTCTCGCTGTGGCAAGGATTTTCTCGCTCTTTTACCCTCGTTTGCTTTGGGAAGACTCGGCCGGAGTAGAGTACATAATAATCAAATCCCCTGCATGGCTCCCCGAGCGTACCCGGTCTCGATAGTCCCTTTCAAGGCAATCGGGACAGCCACGTATATCCCACCAAATGTGTTCTACTACTGCGGTGGCGGATTTGGGACCTCGGGTTGAGCGGTCTTGGAACGACTTTGAGTGGAACCGGTCCGGGAGATCTCGCTGTTGGGCTCATCCGGGAAGCGAGTGGTTGGACTCCGCCGGATAATGAGAGATATTAAGGTCCCGGGACAGACATATGTTTGTCCTTCGTGGTAGCCCCGCTGGGAGATTGTTAAGGTCCCGAAGTGGCGTGTGGCCTCTTCAATCCAGGCTTGCTGCCTGCATTTCCGCGTTCTTCCAAGGTTTTGATGGCCGACCATATTTCTTCAATCAAGCTTCTGATCTTCATCACCCAGCCGATATTTGCGGGATCATCACTTTGAGAGGGGATAACCGACGGTATGCCGAACTCTTTTGTCCTCGATCGCTGTTGGGGGCCGCTGCCTGTAAGTCGACGGGCAGGAGTCCCGGCGGTGGAAACATAGGAATCTTGGGGCAGCGTCTTGATGTATCTGGGACGATTAAGAAGAGGAGGGGAACCTTCTTCCTTCTTTGCGGTAAAAGTACCATCGGAATTGAGACTGATGGTCAAACCATGAGTTGCAGCAACCCCCAGAAGGTCGCTAATTTGAGCCTCATGTCAAAGTCTCATCTGTTCTACCAACTGGATCCAATACTGGTCTGTCTGAGGGATTTTGGAGGACGGAGCAACGTGGTCCCCATCATTACCGGCTGATGCAGACATTCTGAAACCCGGAGTCGGAATAAACGGCGAAGCTGATGACGCGCTTGACTCTTCCCAACTAATCAAACGATGACCCGGTGCCCGAAACCAAGCTTTGTGAGGAGTCATGGGAAAGGACACGAGGGTTCGATGTCCGGGAATGGAAGGAGGGTAGGTGTTTGGGCATTGGGCTCATGCAACATGCGCTATTTGTTCACGTTTACTTAAAACATGTTTTATTAACCTAGTCGGTTGGAAAAGATTGCTCTTCTTTTTCGCAAACTACTCGGATCCTGGATCGGTGGGCCCCGTCACTACGTCTATAAGCCCCTCGTATTCCACCCGTATTTCGACCTCCCCGGGTGGACTCGGCCCGGGCGAGGGTCCTATAGGCAAGCGGATCCCACCGACCGAAAGAAAAACGATCCTAAAAGTCGGCGGGTAATCGAGTCTTAACGAGCATTCGATGTAAATTACGGACAAAGCCGACGTCAAAAGTCAAGATCATGTCCGAGGGCTCGACGAAAAGTCGGCATGATTTGACCGATAAGCGTCCACAATTGATCTTGACTTGTCGTCGCTAAGCCGTAATTAGGCATGGAATAATCATTAATCCTTGATGACTCATGTGTCAATGCTGGGAGTCAGTGTATAATTTGTGCGCCGAGCCAAAGTCAAGGCGCCGGTCAACATCTTGGTCAAAGTCTGCGGCGGAAAACCGGCAGAACTTCGACTGATTAGGGTCCCCGAAAGATATTGAGTCGGTATGCCGACAAAGGCTTGAAAGGAAAGGTCTATACACGCACAGGCATGACACGCACTGCACTAAAAACCAACCGGGTCTCGGACAAAGTGTGTCACGGACAAGTGCATGGTCGACACGAGGCTCCATGTGATGTTTGGGTAGTCCTGTGCTCGTCCGAGAGGCGTAATAAGACCAAACGGACCGCGACAAGGATTTCCCCGGGTTATGGACGTAGTGTGCAGTGTACGGTCACGTGCGCGTAGTGTGCAAGCAGTCTATATTCTTTTTCTGAGTAAAATAGAAATTTTTCATGTGTCTTAAAAATATGATGCATGATTTTTTTTTGAAAATTTTCTTTTTTTTTTGAAATTTTTTTTTTGAAATTTTTTTTTCTTGAATTTTTTTTTGAAATGAGCACATAAGCACATAAGCACGAAAATTCCGATAGTTAGGGACATGATTTCGACAGTCAAAATTTTGACTTTTTTCGAGGCGGCCAAAACAACACGAAAAATGTGCAAAAATCAACACACACACACAAATGATTTTCAAAGCCGGGACGAAAGCTTGACCCTCAAAAGCTTTTTCTCTTTTTTTTTTTGAAAACGGTGATACCGGTACGTGGGATTGTTAAACCACAATTTATCCCCGACTCGTGTTAGGAGGCGATAACGGGAAGTTTAATGGTTTCCACCAATATACCAAATATCATTTTTTTTTAGAAAAAGCTTAAATCTTCCCCAGCGGAGTCGCCACTGTGATGATGTGCCATCTAAAATTTTTCCGAAAGGGTTTTGCTTTGAAATTTTTGTTTCTTTGAAAATCAATCGAAAAAGAACGGAGTCGCCACGCCATTTTTGTTTTAAGGGCCAAAACTTTGAAAAATGCCCGAGATTAGAGATTTGGGTTCGGAGGTCATGTTACACGCCGGGAAGGACGTTAGTGTGCACCCGGAATGCCTCGTAAAACGAGTCTTCCAAGCTGAAAATCATTTGTGTGTGTGTGTGTGTGTTTTGGCCAAAATAATTTGAAACTCAGAAAAGTAAAAATTGGGATATCTTTTTAAGACTTTAAACTGATCCCATGATTTTTTGGAAGATTTTTGGATTGAGATTTGGTACTCAAAAGACCTTTTGAAGTTGAGAGTCACTTCTGCCAGAATGAAAAAGGCAGTGGACCTTGGATTTTGAAATGGATTCAAGGGTCTTAAAACTTCATAATATGGATAAACTCAGAGAATGAAAGTTGTTCCAGACCCCTTAAATAAGATTTGTGCGAAGGAATTTTCCATTTTGGAGAAGATTTGAGGGGTCAAAACCTTCTGGAAATCTCAGATATGCAATCTGGATTTCCAGAAGCTGATGAACTAGCCTCTAAAAGAAAATTTGAAAAAGAGAGTTTTACTCACCCAAAAAATAAAGTAAAAATATGTCTGGAAATATCTTGATGTTGGATACAAAAAGTGTTTTGTATTCAACACAAAATTCCAAGTTTATCTGTGTCCAAAAATTAAGACAATGGACTGGGATCCTGGAAAATTGCTACTGGACAGCAACTTCTCAAGAAAGAAAATATGATTTTAAGGGGGGTTTTGCATCCATGCTTGTCCCCATTTCCCTAGGTTTTGGTTAGTGATCACTTGAAATTTTAATGGTGAATCAACTATACCAAACCATCCTTGGGGTACATTAGGACTAAGCACTTCATTTGCTTGGGAAGGGGAATTTTATCCTTTGAAATCAAGATTTGGTGCTTGAAAATGGTTTTTAGGGTTTTGAAAATGTGTTTTCTTTGCAAGAAAGTAAGAACACTTTGAAAATAATGTAGATCCTTGTAGAAGATCATCCATGGAGATGAACTTCCATGGTGATCTTCTTGGATCTTAAGACAAGAAGATGAATGAACTACATTTTGTAGTTTGAAGATGCATGAATGGATGAGAGATTTAGGGTAAAAAGAGGGAGGTTATACCTATCTTCTTTGTGCTTTGTGTTTGAAGGCTTGAATGCAAGAGTGTTTGGGTTTGATTTGAGTGAGTGAAAGTTGGAAAGATTCAAGAGAAAAAGGTGACAATTCTTATAGAATTCTCACTGTTTTCTCGAGTATATTCGCCAAATACTGTGAATTGTGCTCTTGTTGCTCCTTATTTTTGTGACTGGAGGGCTCAATTTATAGCCCTCTGAAAAAATACAATGTCATCCGCGCGGATAGGATCAGTCGCGTGCACTGTTCATTAAATGCTGCTTCAGGCTTTGGACACAAGGAATAATCTTTTTTAAAATTCAAATTAAACAGCCAGATTATGTTCCAGCCATTTCTTTTTTTGGTTTTTCTTATTTCTTTTGCTTTTTTGATTCCTTTCCTTGGTTTATCCTTTTTTGGCAATCCCTAATCTACCCTTACTTGGTTAGAAATGTTAGGAATGTTAGGAATTGTTAGAAATGTTATAACTTTCGTTAATTTTCTAACGAAAATACTAACAAGCTCAAATTGGAGCACTTACAGAAGCGGCAAACAAACAGATCATTGTCACCTTGCGCAAAAACCTGGAAGGAAGAGGAGGAGCGTGGCTTGAGGAATTGCCTATAGCTTTGTGGTATGTGCGAACTACCGTCAAAGGTTCAACAGGGGAAACTGCCTTTGCCCTTACTTATGGATCGGAGGCTATGGCGCCTGCCGAGATGGCGCTGCCGACATATAGGGTCGCTTACTATGACGAGGCGAAAAACGGGCAAAGACGGTGTAATGATTTAGACTTTATTGATGAAAAAAGAATGTATGCGAGAATGAAGATGATCAATTACAGGCAAAGGATGAAAGCCCAGCATGACAAGCGGGTTAATAAAAGATCTTTTAATGTCGGAGATTGGGTCTTGAGAAGTGCGGAGGTGACTGGAGCCAAGCCAGGTTTCACCAAGTTGAGCGAGAAGTGGGAAGGTCCATTCCAGGTGTCCAGCGTGGTGCGGGATGGAACGTATAAATTGCGAAAACAAGATGGTGAAGAGTTGAAGAATGCCTGGAGCATTGACCATCTCAAGCGATTCTATCAATGAAGTCGCGGCAACCTTATTTTGTTTCCTTTTGATTATTTGCCGTAGATCACAAAAGTTGTGTAACTTTTTCTTATTGTCTTTTTGATTGTCGTTAACAAGGAGAAGTTATGTAAAATTTGTTGATCTGACGACCTGTAAATTTGTATATAGTATGAAAGTAAGGGCGAGAAGTACTTTCAACACAATTGTCATGGAGTTGATAACTTGTAATATTCTGATGATTTTCTCCTTTGTTGATGGTGGCATAAACCAGAGTGGGAAGATTGTTTCCGCTAAAGCTTAAAGATGAAGGGTTAAAGCTTGAAGATGGCGACCAAGATTGTTGCCGCTAGAGCTTAAAGATAAAGGGTTAAAGCTTGAAGATGGCGACCAAGATTGTTGCCGCTAGAGCTTAAAGATAAAGGGTTAAAGCTTGAAGATGGCGACCAAGATTGTTGCCGCTAGAGCTTAAAGATGAAGGGTTAAAGCTTGAAGATGGCGACCAAGATTGTTGCCGCTAAAGCTTAAAGACGAAGGGCTAAAGATTGAAGATGGCGACCAAAACTACTGCCGATAAAGTTTGAAGATGAATTGCAAGAGCTGGAGATTAAGGGGCGGTGCCTTGGAGATAGTGGTTCCTTGGGCCCAAACCTTGCGACCTGGAAGAGCGAAATGCCAGGCGCGGCGACCTAGAAGAGCGAAATGCTAGGCGCCTAGAAAAGTCCCAAATTTTTATGGGCGAGATTAAGGGGCGGTGCCTTGGAGATAGTGGTTCCTTGGCCCTAAACCTTGCGACCTAAAAGAGCGAAATGCCAGGTGCGGCGATCTAGAAGAGCAAAATGCTAGGCGCCTAGAAAAGTCCCAAATTTTTATGGGCGAGATTAAGGGGCGGTGCCTTGGAGATAGTGGTTCCTTGGCCCCAAACCTTGCGACCTGGAAGAGCGAAATGCCAGGCGCGGCGACCTAGAAGAGCGAAATGCTAGGCGCCTAGAAAAGTCCCAAATTTTTATGGGCGAGATTAAGGGGCGGTGCCTTGGAGATAGTGGTTCCTTGGCCCCAAACTTTGCGACCTGGAAGAGCGAAATGCCAGGCGCGGCGACCTAGAAGAGCGAAATGCTAGGCGCCTAGAAAAATAATATGCGTATAGACAACGACTTCAAGTCGCTTCTTGAAGGAACCCGAAAAAGATGTCTGATTGCCGCCAGATAGAAAGTTATTCACAAGGTATGTTGCCTATGATCCTAGCAATAAAGTAAGGCTGCCTAAAGACAAGCCTCACTCTTTTGGAGGGAGTAGTATGTATATAGATAAGAGAAAGGGAAGAGAGTCTTCGATGAACTATCGAAGCAAAATTGGCGGCATTTCAAGGTTAATTCAGAACAAGTAACAATAAATAGAGCAATGACAATAATGATGAGTCAAAGTCGCACTGCGACATTCAAATAGTTAAAATAGGCATCAAGGAGCATTCACAACAATCAAAGGCATAGCAAAGTCGTTAATAGCAACATCTAAGTTATTACAAAGCAGAAGGTTAAGAGAGCCATATATAGAGGCAGAAGATAAAGTATCAAGTCGCAAACCGCGACACCAAATCAAAAAAGGACTTAAATGTTTATGCCGCAAACCGCGACCTTACAATCACGTCAAGTATTTAAGTCGCAAACCGCGACACCACGAGCAAAAAGCAAAATTTCAAATGTCTAAGTCGCAAACCGCGACATCCCCAAAAAAGTGAAAATACTCTTGTTTAAAAAGCAGGAAAGTAAATTGTCTAATGCAAACCACAAAATATTGTTTTCAAAAAGAGAACCAATGTTAATCAGGGAGCAGAGGGTTGGCTTCCGCCAGCAGAAGTTCGGGCGACACGGAGGGCTTTGCGAGCGGCATTTTTGGCAGCTAAGAGGGCTTTACCTTTTTCGCCAATCAGTTCCACCCACATCGATAGAGCATCCTTGTCAATCAGGGAAGGGGGATCCCAAACCGGCTTGCCCAAGAGTTTATCTTCTGCGGCCAGGGCCTTAAGCTCACCCTCCTCGTAAGGAACAATGGAATGACCGAGGCGGCATAAGTCGCTGTAAATTTGCTCGGATCCCCATTTAGCGATAAGCTCGGGAGTAATGGCTGGAATTTCCTTAGAGCTAGCCGTGCTGCCCGCATGACATGGAGTAAGGCTTTGTCGTACATGTCCATCGCGTCAGTCTCTACTTTCTCTTTATTGGCGGCTATCTCTTTGATCAAATCGTCATTCTTTGTCGCCATGACCAGCTTATCGGCTTCTAGGGCACAAACCTTCTCCTCCAACGCCAGCTTCTCTGAGGAAATCTCTTTAGCTTTGGTCTCAGCTTCCAAGGCTTTGTCCTCGCTAGCCTTAAGTATCTCTGCCGTTTTCAGTTTCTCGCCTTGAAGTAATGCCAGCTCTCTCTCCATCTCTCCACACCTATTCTTATATTTTTCTTTTTCAGCCACTGCTCGCTTACGAGCCTTATCTGACTTTTCGGACTCGCGCATCGCAAGCTTGCATTTGTCTCTGAACCCGCGCAAAGTACTCGCTATCTGTAAAAGTTCGGAATAAAGTTTAATATTTTGAATAATATTGATGAAGTAAAAGTAAAGTATTAAGCGGAAATACTCACCCCACAGATCTTAAGGCCGGAAAAGTTTAAGGACAGGTCGGTGTCTTGTTCAATCACTTCCTTTATCGCCGCCTTGTCGCATATCCGCTCCAGCATGCCGGCCCCAATAAGACTGTTGTGATGGTCGCGGGAATGAATATTAAAACCTTCCAGTGGGGGAACAGAGGCGATCTCCACACCAAGATCGTAAAAGCCATCTCTTTCCGTAGGCATTTCAAACCCATCTCTAAGCCAGCTCACCAGCTCGGCCTCACCCTCAGTTGATTCTTCCACGGCCTCTGCTTCCTCCTCAGTGCGCCCTCTTTTGTGAGGGCGGGAACCAGAAGGTCGGGGGGAATTGGCCGGCGGGATGGACTCTTCCACGCCAACCTCATTATCCTTTGCACCAGTCTCTACTTCCATTTCCTCTTCTCGCTGTGAAATGGCGGATGATCTTTGGGGAGTTTTGGCTCTGCTGGATTTTCGCGTCTGGCTCGCTGCTTTCTCGGCGGCAACCGAGGTTTCTCGCGAGCTATTGCCTCCGCGTCATCCCCTTCACGAGAGATTGGGAGCTCCAACTCAGTAGCCTTGGATAAGTCGGCTTGGCGGGCATTGGTAAGTCGCTTGCGACGACTATCAGACTTAAGAGCAGCAACAACACGTCTATCGGAAACATCCATGAGTCAAAATCCTGAGTTGGAAAGAGACATTTAGTAAAGAGAGATAGAAAAAACAAAGTAAAAAGTATAAAGGCGAGATACATACTTAAAACCTCATACATGGCATTGCAACAATGGCCCTTCACTTGGCAAGGTCCACATTCGGCGGCAAAAACATTCCCAGAATGAAGGTCCCAACCAGGATAGGGATCAAGTGGCTCTATGATCAGGCGAGATTCGTTGTCAGGGTAGCGGTAGTCAGGAAGACCAACTTTTCTAAGTAATGAAGGGCGAGACAGTATATCTCGCCACGAAAACAATGCCAGCCCTGTGTCGGAGGCATCCTCTAAAACCTTAAAAATTTTAGCTTTTAACCTAGTGTCGCCAGAAACTAAGACATTGCGGGTTAAGATCCTGGTGTATATGTCGCCAAGGTCACAAGGGTGAGTCAAGCCTATGCGAGATGTAATCAGTAGTGGGTTGGATTGCCAGTTGTGGACTTTCCTAGGTAAAGGGGTAAGAAGTCTAGGTTGCTTATACTTGATGGAAAGTCGGTTCTCAACAACACCCTGCCTCTGAGATACGGCAGTATAACCGTCAAACAAATTAACAAATAGGGGAACAGTGGGTTCTTGTTTTAGGGCCCTACAAATCACCAGGTAACTCGTTAGGATCCTGATAGCGTTGGATGAAGGTCGACAACAGCTGCCTGAGCATGGATTAAAACGGCGACAAGGAAAGGATCTATGGGAATCCTCAAACCGGCGTCTAATTGGGATGGAAATACTATAACCCCATCATCCCTATTTCGCATAGCGGCCAGAGACAAGTCCCCAACGTATGGCTCTACATGATATATATCCGGGTTAATCCCGTACTTAACATAGTAGTGAGTTTGCAAATTGGTATAAGAGGAACTGCTGGAGCCTGCGACCTCAGGGTTGGAAGAACCCTGCGAGATAGGTTGTCGCTCTGAGGTCTCGGCCGCCAGGGTATCTGAGACATCATGATCAGAAGTTGAGTTGGAAGAAGACATGACCTGTGAATAGAAGGGAGGACCAAGTAAATTGGGGGCTATGATAGTGCCAGAAAATTCAGTTCAAGGAAAGATAGATGTCGCAGGCACGAGTGGAGTGTAATGTTGTGTAGAAAGTGTGCATGGGATCAGATGTGCGTGGGAAAAGAGGGGATCCTTAGTTTCCTAAGGCCTTCATAAAGGGCGACATCTGACTCATGTCGCCTAAACATGAAACGAAGATCCGCAAGTGAGATTCAGGCCCATGCCCTTATCCCTCTTTTCTAAAAACCCTCCCCCCATTTATTGCTCTCTAACCAAGTTTAAACAGGTTTTATAGAATCATTTTGTCATTCATGAAAACAAAAACTCGCAGGCGAGAATTCAAGCGAGAATTCAGAATTAAAAAATAATTACCTGGAAAGTTACAGACGGGAAGGAAAGTTTGAAAAAGTAGCCGGAAAGGGAGCTGGAAAGCTCTATGCGCCACCTGTTTCTCCTTGGTAATGCCTTGGAACGCTCCGGAATATGCAGAGAAATCAGAAAGAGGGTCACCGGAAATTGGGGCGTCTTTGGTCTCTGAGAAAAGGAGGATCAAGTGGGGAGGAGGATGCAAGATGATGGTGAAGGGTTTTTAAGCTCCGGAAAGTTAGGAGTGGAAAGGTTTGGGGGGGATTTCCAATAGATAATTAAGGGAGTGTGATTTTTGAAATTCCCCCCATTATTGTGAACATTTAAGGAAGAGACGGCTCGTTTCCCAAGGTAGGCGTACGGCTGTCAAACCGTCTGGCTCGCCCCCACATCGACACGTGTCACATAGGTAACGGTTCGATCCTACATCTCGCCAAATTGGGCGAGAATTCACGAGAATCACCCGGCTTCAAGGAAAGTTCTCGCCTGGACCATAAATGGTCCAGGCTCGAACTTGGGGGCTTCTGATGCGATCGTATGAGATGGATTGGGCCCAAAGTACTAGGGATCGGGCCCATTAGGTCATAATGGGCCGATCCACTATATTTGGGCCATATGAAAGAATTGTGGATGCGGTGCAACATTAATGATGAAGAAGCGACATTAATGGAGTGAGCAATGCGAATAAGATAAGGCAAATGTAAGAAGGCGCGTGGGAATGTAGCTTGGCGAGCAATAGGGCCATGCGAGAAGCCTGGCCCAGCCGCCGAATGTTTATAAATGTGGATATAAGAGGAAGCTGTTTGCCGGCGGATACCTCGTTTGGGGCGACATTCTCTGATTGTCGCCAAACCGGCATGGGGCCTGGAGCGTTACCAAGACACCGTCCCATTTGTCGCCTGCGTTCCTAACCCTAAATATTGGTGATGGATGATTGATGTGACAAGGTGAATAGTGAAATCCCACTAATTTGAGGTTGGTTGGGAGTCCTTCCTTGGATGATGGACAAGTGTCCCCCCATGTGCAAGGCACATGGGGGGCTTGGGAGTATATAAAAGATGAATAGTGTCATTTACAATGTATGTCTCTCTCTACTCTCTCTCTCTCTAAAACTTCCATTGATATACCCCTTTCTTGATCATCTAACCTTATTCTCACGCCGGAGGGGGTTCGCCGGAGACACCTCCGGCCTAGTTGACGTGTGTTTCTTGTGTGTAGGCAAGCAAGCAAAGAGGAGGCAGTCGAAGTATCCTCTACATTCAGTTCCTGTGCAACCAAGATTTATTATGTAAGCATCATCCCTCTTAGGCATGAATTTAGGATCTCACCCATATAAGCGACCTCGACCAACGTCGTCGTGCACGTTGCTAATAACAAACATCTATATTCTCGGACACTATTAGTTTCTATATTTCCGCTGGGTTTATAGGATTATCTTACACGTGTCCCATAAAATCGGTATAAATATCTTCACTAATCGTCATTACTGAGGTAAGGTCTCTTTACACTATTAAGACTGTTGTGAGTACGATTTTACGTCAAAACACGCCAATATTTATCATAATTACGGAGGATATCAGCCGTATACCACTTCGATTAATCGTTTGTTCGTACTTTCAGATTTTAAACGTCAAAATACATCCTAATTGCTATACTAATACTGATACACGGACCAATTTCTACATAATCATCATTAGACCCTTTTCCCCTTACGGGTAAGTATATTTTCCGTAAGATTTTTGTGCGCACATCAAATGCATTTGGGGATTTTCTATAAAATAAGACATCCAATTAATAAGACGGAGCATCATGATGATTATACGTACACTTAATAACAAGAATGTGAATTCAATTTGATTAGGCTCATAATTCTCTAACTGGCAAAGATTATGCTTTGTAGATATACCTAACAAGAAACTTGGCCAAAATAAAAAAGGTTGGCCAAAGGCATCTCCTTTAGTAAAAAGAAAAAAAAAAACCAATTATTTATAACGTCTCGAGAAAAATAGCCAGCCAGATGTATTATGTATTGGCAGTATAATTACAAATCCCCGTTCCTAATTTCTGCCATTTCCACCTAATTAATCCGAATCATCGGATTTTAATCATCCCCACATTCTCAAGTTAAATACCCATCTATTGGTAATCATAGTCTAATTTTTTTAATGATTAATTTGATTATAGATTAAAAATGATTAATTTCATTAAATTTTTATCAAAATTAAAAATAATCAAATTAACCATTGAAAAATGAAACCATCAATCCGGTTTAAGAGAATAGTATTGTTTTTATTTGTCCATGGATAAATATGGAGTTTTTTCGAAAAAATAATATCAAATACTTCCACCGTGTACCGACTAAAAGTCTTATCTTTTTTTATTAATATGAAAATACTTTGAATGATAATTTTAATTTAATTTAATTTAATTATTCTAATAAAAATTTTAAATTTCTTATTGATACATCATTATATGTATTATCAATAATAATTTTTAAATTTTTATTAAAATAATTAAATAAAATTAAAATTATTATTTGAAATACATTCATGTTAAAAAAAGAAAAGAAAAAAAAGATAGAATTCTTTGGACTAGGGAAAATAGTATTATACTCTCTCCGTCCCTGAAAGATTGTCCCATTTGTCATTTTGACTTATTTTAAAAAGTATGTCTCATTTCTAAATTTAGGCATGAATGTTAGTGCAAATCTACTAAGGTATAAAAAGGTGAAGCTCTTTCTTAATAATTGTAAAATGTACGACAAGACAATCTTTTAAATCTTTTAGGGATGGAGGGAGTACTATTAAAAATGAATTGTCCATGTATTATAACGACGAACGGTTATGACGGTTTAAAACCAACCAACCTTCACTTCATTGAAGAGCGAACCTTCATCCCTCCATGTGTGCCGCTCTCAGTGGCCCCGACCTCACAACATATTTTACACACACACTCAAAATTCGATTCCCCGCGATTTCCCCTACCGCGGGTTCATTATCAAAATTGAAAATCCCTAATTCTCTGAATTATCAAGTTTAAGAAAACAGATTCAAGTCTTGATGCAACAACAATTTCAGATTGTCTCAGGCGATTCAATGTAAGTTTCTCATTTCATTTTCCTCTCCCCATTGTTCGCCATTTCTGCAAATGCGACTCTCTTGTGTTCGTGAAAATGCTTCAATGTGGAGGTTCAATTTCAATTTCAATTTTTCATTTTTATGCTAGTTTTTGATTAATGGTGTTCTAAATTTCGGACGGTGATATGTCTTCTGTAGTTATTTGCGAAATCAGGGAGGAGAACTAGTTTTAATCATGCATAATTTATGCCTAATAGCTTGTTGGATTGTTTTTGCAAGTTCTTCTTCTTTTAGGTATGAATTTACGCGGGGGAAGATTTTCCTTGTCTGTTCCTAGTTGTTTGTTTCATTGGCTGGGGATGAATATAATTCTGGCCTTTTAGTCACTTTGAGGTGCAACAGAGTTTGCAATTATTCATTTTAATCACTTTCAAGTATGAGGATTATTAGAGTTAATTCTTGCTTGAATTTTTTTTACACCACGTGTTGAAGCATTTGCCCACATCAGGTGGCATCAATTCATAAATATCTCGGGCTACTCCTCTCATTGCCATTTGGTTTTAAGATGAAATCCTAGACTTTAAAACCGTGTCAGGTAGACTGAACTTTATATCGTGATATTTATGTTGGGGAGATAGCTTACTTGTTCTAACTTCTAAGTGGTTGCACAAGCATTTGGTGTCTTTATGTGTAGCTAGTGAATCAACTTAGATTTGATATCAATACTTTTGGAGCGGTTACCCTTTGGGGAGGGTTGGGGTTAAGCATTTTTAAATCTTTCTTGATATTCAGGATATGGTCCTCCCTGTTTTGCAAAGGTTACTGTACAATTGAGTTTTGATCTCGTAGCCTTGTTGATGTGCAAGTTCTAACTGTTCTGAGGTTGAATGTATACTAGTAGATTTGTATTCAAATAGAAGTATTCTCCATTGTTTTGAATTTGCACTTCATAAGTTTGATAGAGATAAAAGAGGATAAACATCAGTCCCTTCATATATTTACTCATTCTATGTATAGCATTCATTGTTTAGATAATTCCTATGTATAGCATTCATTGTTTAGATAACTCCTATGTAATCATCTTGTATATATATACATCAGTAATATACATCTCCCATCAACTTGGGATTTACATTTCTCTATATGGTATCAGAGCTTACGATCCTAAATATATTTTTTCTCTTCTCCCTTCTTCCTTCTTCAATGGCCACTGTCGATTTTCAAGTTCTTCCCAACCTCGCTGAACCCACCATCCCTCTTATCGTTGTCTCTCTCTCCCATGTTCTCAAATTAACCCCCACAAATTACATATCCTGGAAAACTCAAGTTGAAGCCACCCTCCTCGGCCTCGACCTATACAAGTTTATAGATGGTTCTTGCCCTGCACCTCCGAAAAACCTTCCTGCTGCCACCACACCTTCAACTCCAGCCGCTGATACCACCTCTGACATAGAGGATACAGTCGACCCTGCTGCCCTACTTACCAACAATAACACACCACCCGTCACAAATCCTAATCCAGCATATACTACTTGGTTCCGTCAAGATAAGCTAATCCTCGAAGCTCTTGCTGGAACTCTTTCCGCTCCACTCGTCCCCCTAATCTCCCTCTGTCGCACCACATACGATGCGTGGAAAACTCTCGCAAAAACATACGCCAATCCCTCCAAAGGACATCTCAAACAACTCAAGGATCATCTTCGAAACATTACCAAGGGATCCCGATCTATCTCTGACTTCATGCAAGAAATTAAAACTTGCACTGATCAACTCGCCTCTCTAGGCCGCCCTCTCGAGCAGGATGATATCGTAGACAGAATTCTCGATCAATTAAATGATCCTGACTACGAGAGTGTTATTTCTGCCGTCCAAAACCGTGAAACCACCATTACCTTTGATGAAACAAAAAGTTGTCTCTCAAACTTAAGTCCAAACAAAGTCCATCCTTTCCCTCCTCTGTCAACTACGTCTCCAAGAACAACAACAACAACAACAACCGAACCAACTTCTCTCGATTTTCTTCACCTGTCACCGGTCTCGCACTACACCAAAGATATAATCCTTCTTTCTCTCCTCGTCCACCTGCTACTTTCAAGGGACGATGCCAATGGTGTCGTACCCCTGGGCACTATCTCTCTCAGTGTTCAATTTTTCGTCAACTCCACCCACATATTGCTGTTCCAAACCCTAACCTTAACCCTACTCCTACACACAATACCAGCCACTCTACCAACAACCGATCCTATAATCGCCCCAACACCAACTCTCGTGCCAGCGCTTACACTGCCACAACCAGTCATCCTCCTGCTCAATCTTGGCTTTTGGATAGTGGGGCTACCCATCATGCTACTAGTGACCTCGAAAACCTTGCTCTTCACACTCCTTATGACGGCACGGAGGAGCTCCTGATAGGCGATGGCTCGGGCTTACCCATCAAAAACATTGGTTCAACTTCTCTTTCTACTTTCAATTCTAAGTTTTCTCTTAATAATGTCCTCCATGTACCGTCTCTCTCTCGTAACATAATTTCCATTTCTCAATTCTGTATAGATAATAACGCTTCTATAACTTTCTCACCAAATTCTTATGTTGTGAAGGATATTCAGTCGGGAACCATTCTTCTTCAAGGTCGCCCTAGCTCCGGAGTCTATGAATGGCATCCACTCCAATCCGCCGTTCATTCCATTCGCTTGTCTTCAACCTCAAATTGGCACCACAGACTCGGACACCCCTCCTCCTCTATTTTACGTTTTATCAGCAATAATTTCAACTTAAGTATTCCTACTTCTCTGTCTTTTCATTGCAATGCTTGTGACTGTAACAAGTCTCATAAATTGCCTTTCAACATTAACAGTATTCAATCTTTTGGACCTCTCGATGTTATTTACAGTGATGTATGGACCTCTCCTGTGTCTTCTTTTGATGCTTATAAGTATTATATCATATTTGTCGATCATTTTTCCAAGTTTGTGTGGTTTTATCCCCTTAAACACAAAAACGGCGCTACCTCTGTCTTCACTCATTTCAAGCTTCTAGTTGAAAAATATTTTTCCCGTTCCATAAAAACCATTTTCAGTGATAATGGTGGAGAATACATTGGTCTCCAACCACTCCTTAAATCTCATGGCATTCAGCTATTGAAGCGTGCTTGACTGACTTCTGATAGTTCGTATTTTAGTAAAAATTAGGGGGATATTCCCTTTTGGATTAAAACAAAAAAAGACCGACTTCTGCTCTCTCTAATTCTGAGTTGGAACTTTTCCTGATCACACGTGCTGCTCTTTTCCCACTCCCTTATAGATGACACTTCAGATATGTCATTCCTGTGACTATTTTGGTGAATGGCTATAAAAATTTTCATCCATGTTTGGAATTCGAAAGTACTTGATATGTAAGCATCGTTCTTCATTTTAAGAGTGAATTTCTTATGCAATCGCTTAACTTCTCCTCGCTCCAAGTAAATGGCATTGGAAGCCATTATGCAAAAATGCGAAGCGCAATGCATTTCTACGTTCGTTTTGGTTATGTTAACGTGATTATCTGGGGTCTGCATGTCAATTAACATTCATTAGATTATTGCTTTTCAGGTATGGAAGCACTCTCAAAAAGTTTCTCCTCCTTCGGCTTTTTAGACATTTATAGTCTTCACTGTATGCTCCACTTCTGTTATTTCAATCAACCAGAAGGTTGGGGATATAGGTTAAAATATGGAAATATCGGCTTTATTGACTTCCGCTGGTATCAATATAGCCCTTTGCTTGGCGTGTTTTTCACTGTATTCCGTCTTGAGGAAACAACCGAGCAATGTAAGCACTTACTTCGGGCAGAGGCTTGATCAGCTACAGTCAAAGCAGGAAGATCATTTTTGTTTTGATAGACTTATTCCTTCTGCTAGCTGGATTGTGAAGGCTTGGGAAGCATCTGAAGACGAAATATTTGCTTGTGGGGGTATAGATGCAGTGGTATTTCTCAGGATAGTAGTATTCAGGCAAGTATTTATTTCTTAAATGCTTTCATTACAAAAGTCTTTAGGTGCATGCACTTTTTTCTTGGTTTTCATAAAAACTTCTAATACTTTCTGTTAAAGTACAAGTAAATCACAGAATGTTGTTCGTGGGAAAAGGGCACTACACTTGCTATAATGCATTTGTCTGTGTGCAGTATCCGTATTTTCTCGATCGCTGCTATCATTTGCCTTTCTCTTGTGCTTCCACTGAATTACTATGGTCAAGAGACACTGCAAAAGCAATCTTCTTCAGAGCTGGATGTATTTACCATAGTGAATGTCAAAGAAGGATCGAGATGGTATGACTTTATGTCATCTATGTTTTTTTATTCTTCTTATGTTTATTTATTTATTATTATTATTTTTAAAGGTGTGGTAACAATGACCGAGATTGAGTACTTGTCGTACTTCTCAACTAAACCATATTCTATTCTAATTCAGGCTTTGGGCCCATTGCCTCGCATTGTATGTCATATCCGGCTGTGCCTGTCTTCTTCTATATTTTGTAAGGATGTACATCCATTTCCCTTTCTTGATCTCACTATTAAGTATCAGGGTACAATGACTTCTTTTAACACTCTGTTTTTTCCTTTTAGGAGTATAAAACTATTGCAAAGATGAGGATGGTGCATATTACAGGATCTCCTTCAAGGCCTAGTCACTTCACAGTTCTTCTTCGTGCTATTCCATGGTCTTCTGGAGAATCATACAGCACCTTAGTGAAAAAGTATTTTACAAATTACTACGCATCAAGTTATCTATCACACCAGATGGTTTATAAGTCGGGTACAGTTCAGAAGCTGATGGTGAGAAATCTAGCTTAGACAATAAGTTTCTGTGGTCATACAATTAAACTCTAGCCTTTAAAGATTTCCTTAAAGTAAAAATGAATATTTCATTTAGGGACAGAGGGAGTATTATTTTTCGGTGGCAGTACAATGAAATTTGCACATTATTGACAAAGAAATGATCATTCGCTAGTTCTCTGGGTTTCTTGATAATCTATGCTTAGTTGCATTATTTAACTTTGTCCGTTCAGGGTGATGCGGAAAAGATGTACAAGATGATTAAATCCACTCCTGTAAAGCAGTATTGTGGGCCTAGCTTGATTAGATGCGGCCTTTGTGGAGTAACTGCAAACTCGTTTAAGATGCTTTCGCATGACCTAGAAATTGACGAGGGAAGGAGTAACTTTGATGGTGGTATAGATTTGAGAGACAAGGTCAGATCTTTTGTATAAGCACTACAAGTAATATTTGTTTTAATATCCATTTCTTAGTTATTTGAGGCATAACAACAAAAGACATACTTCTGGATTGGTATTTGTTAAGCTCTATATATCGTTGGGTCCCTATAAGTAGCTTAAGATTTTAGATGAGTTGGTAATTTAACAAGGTATCATAACTTTGATTTGACAAGGTCCTGGGTTTGAGTCATCCCACTTGCATCGATTACGTAACTATTGCGAGTGCATATGTTGACACCCTGCTTGGTTTGTATATTGTGATCCATGCTGGGGGATGTTTGTTTAACCGACACGTGGTCACATGTGAGGGGATTTTTAAGCTTGTCACACATTGTTGAGTCCTTACCAAACAACTTAAGCTTTTCAATGAGCAGGTACTCAACAATCTTTTGGGTTCTTTTGTTGCTCTTCGACATCTTAGCATGTCTTAAGTTTTCAGTTACAATTTTCTTCTACAAGCTGATAATGGAGATGTTTAGTGAAGTTACAATTGATTCACTGTTCCTAAGTTAGACTGTAACCTGTATGGTGTAGCTATTAGACCAGCTTTACTTATAAATTGACATATTCGAGACATCAAAAAGAGTAACATGTTTCCCGTTAGCTGTGCTCAAAATGACTATGTGGGGATAGACAATGCAAGATGTAAGCAAGAGAGCAATAAATTTCTTAATGAATATGAGTTTGCTATCTCTGAATATCTATTGAGATACATTGGATTGTTCATTTCTTAGAAAGTTGCTAGTCAAGGTTTCTGAGTCCAAGTAGCATTCTCAGGGGTTACCTATTCAAGGAATTTAGCTATCGAAATTTCGGTATTTTAGTTTATTCACTGCCAGTTGTAGCAGAATTATGTTTTCTTTATCTTATTAAATTTGATGCATTCCTCCATCATTGGTTAGAGCTGAATATTATTTTACACGTGTAAGCTTATGTGTTCCTGGCTTGACTTTGGCTGATACTTTGCAAGGGAGAGCATTCTCCTTGATCAACTTGTTCTCCTCCTCTACTTGTCTTTTTGCTGGTAGAACAATTCTGCATATGACATTATAAGTCGTACTTTTTCGCTTCTCCTGCCTCCAGTTTCTCTGTATGCTGTAGAAATATCTGCTTCTCAGTCATATTGATTTTCTCCCCTGATTTTACCACTCTATTGAGTATTGTGCTTCACTAGAGAAATTACAATTCAATCTTCCAAGCAGCCACCAAAAAGTAAGTAAAAAGCCTACCACACCATATGTTCAACAATCACCTAATTGATAACCATCAGCCAAACAACCCCTTTAATCTTGTTTCATTGAACCACGCCTTTTACACTTAATCACTGTAAGGCTGTTTGGTTCATAAGATCATGCAGTTGACTATGATTTTTTCAGTTATCAGCCGATCAGCCATTGCCATTCCAGTTGATGGGATTGTCCTCAGTCTTCTAACCCAGTATGACCGCACCTCCTACCTGCACAGTCGTTTCTGCTGTGACCGATACAACAGAAACTCTAGTAGCTATCTCAAGGTTGAAAATGAGCTAACTTGAGTTTTTGGACAAAAACCAACTTAGATCCATTTTGAAACCTTAACCCTTTTAGTTGTGCCACAAAAAGTTTGGTTGCCTAATTCTTAACAATCAAGAGCATATATAAACCTTTGGTTATATGGGCAGTTTCCTTGAAGGCGCCTCTTCATTAAACCGACGTAATCAAACCTTTGGTGATCTTGGTGGTTTCCTTGAACTTATTCACACTTGAATTGACTTGTCTTAACTAGACATAATCCAGAATTTAGAAAACGAAACACTGAGTGAGAGTAATCACGCTCTGGAAGTTGCCTCTTGATATTTAGAATTTCCTTCCCTATAAATTTGAGATGCAAAAATATTACAGCTTAGTTTTGACCTTAAGAATGTACCTGTGTAGGTCCAGCAGCATTTAAATTTGTATAGAATACCCATATATTCAGTGGTGTAATCACAAACGCACTGTTAGTTAGTGTGCTTGCTTTGAGATTCATGCAAAATGTTTTGGTAGCAACTTCCATATTTAAAACTAGTTTCATTTTCATGCAGGAATGTGAAGCTGGCTTGGTGTTTTTCAGGACACGGTATGCTGCTCTTATTGCTGGACATGCTGTTCAATCACCAGACCCAATGTTGTGGGTCACGGAGCCGGCTCCAGAACCAGATGATGTCTTTTGGTCAAATCTTTGTGTACCATATAGACTGCTTTGGATCCGTAGAATATCAACTTTTATGGCCTCTATTGTCTTCATGTTGTTGTTTCTTGGGCCTACAACATTTGTACAAGGTCTTACTCACTTAGAGAAGCTGGAGAAAACATTTCCATTTCTGAAAGGTGTTTTGAAGAGGTAACTTTCTCCAACAAGGCTCTATGTATATATGTTTGTATGTACCAAAAAAATATACTCCCTCCGTCCCAATAAAAGCTTCACTAATTACCCAAAAAGGCGTCCCGTTAGAAGCTTCACCTTTCCTTTTTTGGCAAAGAATCTTTACTATTTCCTCCACTCATTCTCTCTCCTAATTCACTATTACACTCACAACACTTTTCAAATTTACTATTCCCTCCACTAATTCTCTCTCCTATTTTCAAATTACACTCACAACATTTTTTCCCTCCCATTACCATAATTTGCGTGCCCACCCAAAAGGGTGAAGCACTTATTGGGACGGAGGGAGTATCTGTTTGTGCATATATGATTTGAATAATTACAAAGATTTTTCACTGATGGACCATAGGTAATGGGTGCATTAATGTTTGGAGTTTGTTGCAAGCTAATAAAATAAAGATGATAGGAAACAATAGACCAGCTGCAGACTCGGGAGTTATTACTTACAGGGTTACTTCAAATTTTTATTTGCAGGAAGCTTATTAGCTTGATAACTGGGTATTTACCAAGTGTGGTGCTGATGCTGTTTCTTTACATTGTTCCTCCTTTAATGCTTCTTTTTGCAACACTGGAGGGATCTATTTCGCGCAGTAGTAGGAAAAAAAGTGCATGCATCAAAGTCCTGTATTTCCTAATTTGGAATGTATTTTTTGCTAACATTCTGTCTGGGAGTTATATGGATCGGTTGGGAGCTTTTACGTCTTCGAGTCCTAAAGAATTGGCCAACAGTCTTGCCGCAGCAGTACCACGTCAGGTGAGTTCATGTTCATTTAACGGTGGTTTAAAAATATTTGTTCCATTTCTATAATTATTTAGCCAATGAAATAAGAAGTATTATCTCAAAAATGATGAGTGTCTCCTTTTGCAGGCTTACTTCTTTATGGCCTATATCATGACATCTGGTTGGACAAGTTTGTCATTTGAATTGATGCAACCTTTTGTTCTTTTATTCAATTGGTTCTATAAATACATTCTCAGAAAGAACGAATTCGACCCTTATACTTTCCCCTACCATACTGAAGTTCCAAGAGTTCTCCTGCTTGGACTCCTTGGCTTCACATTTTCTGTGTTGGCTCCATTGATATTGCCGATCCTGCTTGTCTACTTTGTACTTGCTTACCTTGTATACCGTAATCAGGTGAGGGTTTTCCTTTTAGATGCAAAATGCCTTTCTTTTTAAATGATCTAAAAAATACTCTCTGCTTCCATCATAATCTTTCACTCTAGTTTGACTATTCTTCTAAAATTACATTTTCCAAAACTAGTTTTGTATCTTGTTTCATTAAGATATACTCCCTCCGTCCCAAAATGAAAATCCAAAAAATTTTAAAATTTGATTTTGATCAAGAGCAAATTTCAAAAAATCGTACATTCATTTTGGGACGGAGGGAGATAATTATTAGTTTTATGGGGCATGACATAAATGTACATTGCAGATTCTGAATGTGTACATCACAAGATATCAAACTGGTGGACTTTATTGGCCTATTGTGCACAATGTTGTGATATTTTCGTTGGTGCTGACACAAATAATAGCTGCTACACTCTTTGGAATGAAAAGATCAAGCGTAGCATCAAGCTTCATCTTCCCCCTGATCATTTGCACCCTCCTATTTAACATGTACTGCCGGCAAAAGTTTTTACCATTATTTAAGAACAATGCTGCACAGGTAATGGCCTGAAATTCTCTATCGTCTGTGTGTGCGCGTTTCTCTCTCTCACTCTCACTCTCTCTCTCTCTTTATACATACATACATATACACATACACACACACACACACACACACACACACACACACACATCTATATATATATATATATACTCCCTCCGTCCCACTATACTTGACACCCAAGGGGTGGGTTCAAAAACCAAGGAAAAAGAATAAAATAAAAAAAATGTGTGGTGGAAAATGAAGAGAGAGAATGAGTGGTGGGGTAGAGTGAATATAAAAATATAAAAACTTGGTTATTTTTGGAAGGTGTCAAGTATAGTGGGACGGCCCAAAATGGAAAGAAGTGTCAAGTATAGTGGGACGGAGGGAGTATATATATATATACATATATATATCTGAATCTTATTTGTGGTTTATGCAATAGATCCTTGTTGAGATGGATAGAGAAGATGAACGGTCTGGAAAGATGGAAGAGATCTATCAGCAAGTACGTTCAGCCTATTGTCAATTCCGATCTGCTGCAAACACTCCATCCACAGCTGTGATTTTGGACCAGTGTGTGAAGTTTGATGATGAGAAACTCTCAGACCCAGAGGATCAAAAGCCAGGTTTGACTCATTGCCTATTGTTTGTGGGCTACTTTTATATAGAATCAGCCATAATGCTGTGCCTATAAATTTTGCAGCTAAACATAAAGAACGGGCACATGGAAAATCACCGGAAAATTCCTCCTGGGAAATTCGTGAAACAAATCAAACCCTTCCCATGAATTATGCAGCACTGCATAACGAGCGAACACGTGGACCATTGGCTGAACTAATTCACGAAAAGAAGCAAAGTAGTGGGCCAGCTGAACTACCGCGCTTGGAAAGTGACGGAAAAGAATCAAAATTTTCGCGGATGATTAGCAAGCTAGCACATGGATCAGCGGCGGCTAAGCAAGCTCGTTTGGAGTTTCGCGATAATAAAATTAACATCAAGTAAGCTAGTTAAGTAGTGTTATTGATGTGCATAACATGATTGAGGTCTAAATGCAAAGTCATATGTTTGCATTGTTGTTACCATGCATAATGTGGATGGTGGCTTGATTGCTTGAAGAAGCTGCTTGGAAAGGCGGGGGAAAAGAAAAGAAACTGGGGAAAGTCGTGTACAGAAAAAAGGCGGGAACTTGTAATATACTGCACGAAATACACAGCCTGCCTTTGACAAGCCTAGAAATGTAGCTCTGTTGTGAATGCAAACAACATCTGGTAGGATTAAGGCTATAGAAACTACTCTAGTGTGAGTTGTAAGCTACTCTAGTGTGAGTTGTAAGCTATAGAAAGAATATTGCGAGGTGAATACTCCCTTCTTCCCTAAATGAATGCCCTCAAATTTGAGAGATTAAAGGTTAATCTTATGCATTTTTAATTATCAAGTGGAGCTGTCCAAAGCAGCCCGAGGCCTTCAAGCCCTCACAGCCCAGCCTGACATGGCTTGTCACGCAAACGGGTGAGCTCAGCCCTGAGCCTGCACGCCATGGGTCAGGATGGGCTTAGGTTTTCCCTATTCGAGTTGAGCCAGGCCAGGCCCGCTAGAAGACAGGTTGGGCCAGGCTGAGTTGATCATAGGATATCTCCGTCACCTAGGAATGTGAAAGAGGGTTACTATATAAACCCCCAAAACCTATGAGTAAACCCCATATGAATCAATTACAAAAATGTCATTGAGGTTAATTACTTTTTTACCCCTTTGTTCATCTTCTCCCATTCACTTCATTCACCACTCTCCCCCCAACCCCCATTTCCAGCCCCTTACTTTCTCTCTCTATAAAAAAAAAAAATCTCATTCTCAAAATTTTAACATTTTATTTAAATCAAAACCAAGAATCATGGATGAAATGAAAATCTTTGTTCATCTTCTCCCATCACTCCATTCACCACTCCCCCCACCCCCATTTTCAGCTCCTTACTTTCTCTCTCTATCAACAAAAAAAAAATCATTCTCAAAATTTTAACATTTTGTTTAAATCAAAACCTAGAATCATGGATGAAATGAAAATCTTTCTTTACTATATCACTATATAAATGTGATTACATTTTACATTTAGAAATCAAACTAAAAAAAAAAACGGAAATTACCAGAGTCGGCCATCACCTGCCGACTTTGGGCTTAAAAGTCGGCCACACCCGGACGACTTTCGGCTTAAAAGTCGGCCACTACCGGCCGATTCTGGGAAAAAAGTCAACCACACCCGACCGACTTTTTGTAATTTTTTCCACCACACCCGGATGACTTTTTAATAAAAAGTCATCCACCACTGGCCGACCCCTTGTTTTTTTCATAAAATTCACCTAATTTTTTTGAAATTATACTACAAAAATCATTTGCATGAGCTAAATAAGTCATATAATTTTTTTTGAAATTATACTCCAAAAGTTATTTGCTTTTTTTAATCTTGTCTTGAATATATATAATTTTTTTTAAAAAAATATGTATATAATTTTTAGAGTATAATTTCAATAAAAATTATAATTTCTTTTAGGTATATGACTTATTTAGCTCATACAAATGATTTTTGAATATAATTTCAAAAAAAATTAGGTGAATTATAATTTCTTTTTTCCCAGAATCGGCCGGTGGTGGCCGACTTTTAAGTCAAAAGTCGGCCGGTTGTGGCCGACTTTTAAGCCAAAAGTCGGCAGGTGGTGGCCGATCCTACCTAAATCCAAATCCTTCACAATTTTTTTACAATCAAACATTATTCCAACAAAATTCACTGAAATCAAGCATCTAAAGCAAGAAATTTGCCTAAATCCTGACGAAAATAAAAAAGGAAACCCATTTGGGTTTAAATGACTTCAAGGGTATAAAGGGAAAATAAGAAGGTGTGTACAATTTATTTGGGGTGAACTTAGCAATGGGGTTTACTCATAGCTTTTTGGGGTTTATTTAGTACGGCCCAATGTGAAATGCTCTAACTTGGGATTAGAAAACAATGTTGCTTCACCACATAATGGAGTTGCGGCAGCCCAATTAGCGCAGCTTAAGGATATGAGCTTTAATCCAACTTAGGTAGAGATCCTTTAACCAACCCCTCAGTGGATATGTCCAAAGAGTCCAGAGGCCCACCAGGCTGCATAGCCCAGCCCACTAAATTCCGTCAAAAGCTGGCCTGGTTCATGAGCCCGTAGTTTACGGTCGGGCCAGTCCATTTTCTAATTCAAACTCTGGCTGTAGCCTGTCGGCCCGCCCTTTTTTTTCTTTTTTAAAATTTCATCCGAAAATGACGAAAATGGCCATAGGTTAGTTCCGAGGCATTTCTGTCATTTTACAATACCTCCTAACATTTTAAATTCATTTTATGTCTTTTTTTTTTTTTTTAGGAAAAAGTGCACCAAAAATTACTAAACTATACCCATTTTATGGGTTCGATCACTATACTCATTTTCGTTGCAAAAAAACATATCTAAATTTTTTATTTTTTCATCCATAGTTACTGTGACCAAGTTTGTCAGTTTTTTTCGTTAAATGGGCATATGCAACCCATGTAACCGGATATATAAGGGATAGTTTAGGTAGTTCACTCTCTATCAACATTTAAATTTTGAACTTGTTCTAAATAGATCCCTGGCCTATTGATTATGGCCGGCCTGATCATTGGCGGAGGCCTGAGAAGACGAAGGGGAACAAGTGAGAGGAGGATGGTGAGGTGCGTTGTTGCTGAGTGACCGGAGAAGGGATGGGGGTGGTCGGAGGAGATGGGTAGAAAGACACGGTAGGGGATGGGTAGCAGGGGTGGGGAGGGCGCTGAATGATTGAAGAAGAAGGGGAATTTTAGGCTCCGTTTGTTTCGACGTAAAATATTTTTCGAAAAACGTTTTTCAAAAAACGTTTTCCTGTAAAATGTTTTCCTGTAAAATGTTTTACGGAGGTAGGGCGTAAAATGTTTTACGGAGGAAGGGTGTAAAATATTTTCGGCTGTTTGGTAAGGAAAAAGTTTCCCGGAAGGGCGTAAAATGTTTTATTTTTTTATTATTATTTATTATTATTATTATTATTATTATTTATTTTTATTATATTTATTATTATTATTATTATTATTATTATATTTTTATTGTTTAATATTATTATTATTATTATTTTATTTTATTTTATTATTATTATCATTTATTATTTTTTTATTATTATTTTTTTATTATTTATTATTATTATTATTACTATTATTATTGTATATTTTTTTTATTATTATTTTTATTATTATTATTATTATTATTATTATTATTATTATTATTATTATTATTATTATTATTATTATTATTATTATTATTAATTTTTTTATTATTATTTTATTATTATTATTTTATTATTATTATTATTATATTATTATTATTTATTATTTATTATTGTTATTATTATTATTGTTATTATTATTATTTTATTATTATTTTATTATTATTTATATTAATATTATTATTATTAGAATGAGGAAGTAGAATGTTGTACCTTGTGAAATATGAGTTGTACATGAAGGGCACCATTTTTCGGAAAATATTTTACTTAGGACAAGGTCGGTAAGTCGTTTACTTTGGAAGGGCGTAAAATGTTTTCCGGAAAACGTTTTCTCCATTTTCCGGAAAACAACCAAACAGCGGAAAACGAGTTATTTTCCGAAAAACATTTTCCGGGGGCTCAACCAAACAACGGAAAACGAAAACGAGTTATTTTACGAAAACGAGTTATTTTACGGTGAAACAAGGGGCCTTAGGTTTTAGTTATTTTTTTAATATATATATATATATATATATATATATATATATATATATATATATATATATATATATATATATATATATATATATATATATATATATATATATATATATATATATATATATATATATATATATATATTCAACCCTTTGCAGATTTCAAAATAACAATTAAACCCTATATTTTAGTTTTTGTATTTTGGACCTCAAAAATACCCCTTATAATTTGATTACATTCACTGCAAATAATCATTTAACGATAAAAAAATAACGGTATTCGTGATAGTGACTATATGATGCGGATATATAGAAAACGATGTACGAGTGAGTCTCGAAAAACAGGAAGTTGTTACACGAACAAAACTTAGAAAATTAAACTCAAAAGAATCTTCAAATCAAGAAACTTTGAGAGAAAACAGGAAAAACCAAATTTGATTAATAATTCTGGAAATCAAGTCATGTCCTACAGCTATTGTCTAACCCACTTATATACGCAGCCCATTCATGTGAAGAAGGAAGAAAAACAGACTAATACTATAAATGTAAATGTGAAAGGAAAAAATGAAACAAAGTCACAAAGCCACTGTTCGATGTATTGATGTTCGATGTATTGATCAGTAGTTGGAGTGCTAGTATATTTTTCATGTGCTGATTCTTCTATATCTCTTTGTCTTATAAGTCACCATGGAATGTTCCACATCACTATAAATGCAATAAAAAAGGAGTTGGATGTATTTTTTTCAACGAAAATCTATACTATAGTATATTAAAGTAGGCGAAAATGAATATGGGTGTGACACCTCATCAAAAAATGGGAGTATCTTTCATTCTAGGAAGCCACATCATCCTAGCTATTGATGTGCCAATGCTTTTCAAATTCGGCTATTAGTTGAGTATATTTGACAATAATATGTGGTATGATATTAGGTACTCTTATATAGGAGTATATAATAGAAGAATATATATTAGGTATGATATTAGGTACTCTTATATAGGAATATATAATAGAAGTATAGATATTAGGTATGGTATTAGGTACTCTTATATAGGAGTATATAATAGAAGTATAGACTAGGGTATGTGAATATGTATAAGTAGTAATAGACATATACTCTTATATACTCCTATATAATAGAAGTATAGACTAGGTAGGCTATGCATTTAAAAACGCTAATAAATTGATACATTATCAACCTTTTGGCTTCTTATGTATTGATTATCCTAATTCAACTTTTCATATATAAAAATGCATTATTTTATTTTCAAAATACATATGATTTTGCTTGGAAATATGATAATAATTAAAGAAATTTATTTTAGTAATCGAAAAGGCAAAAAGATGTTTAACATGAAGAAAGACTTTACAAATTCATGAACGGAAGATTGATCATATCTTCATAGTTTAGTATACTTCAACCGTTAAGAACATGAAGAATCATTGCATTAGTTTCACATTATGTTCATTAGTAACATGCATATGATAATTCAAAAGACACATCAACATAATTTAATTTTGCTTCTATTACTAAACATATAGAAGAATATAATTTTATTTTGTTATAATCAACGGGAATATGAAACAAGTTGAAGTTTAAAGGTTGTAATACTAACTAATACAATAATTAAAAAAAACTTTTAGACTATTCATAAAAGATCAATAGTTGAAGAGTCATCCATTTTTCTTCATTCAAGTATATAAAGACTAATTTTCTTTTGACAAATGTTTGTTTTTTGCTCTCCATCACTTTTGTAAAGACTGATTCATGAAGAAAGAAAATGTGTCAAGATTCTAGGGAATGCTATTGTAAAATGCTATTGTAAGTATTCACAAAATCCATTTTTTTTTAATTTGTGAATGACTTTTTTATAATCTCTTTTGACTTATTTTGAATAGGATTTGTTTTTTATATTTATGTTTGTGTTTATTATTTTGATTTTGATTTTGATTTTGATTTTGATTTTGATTTTGATTTTGATTTTGATTTTGATTTTGATTTTGATTTTGATTTTGATTTTGATTTTGATTTTGATTTTGATTTTGATTTTGATTTTAATTTTAATTTTAACTTTATTTTATAAATTTTTGTCTTTATTTTGATTTTATTTCTTGCTTTTTTTCTATGTATTTTATGTTTGTGAATGTTTCTTTCACTTTTTAATTATTAGAATTTTAATTTTAATTCTCATTTTTTATTTGCATTTTATTTTTCGTATGTTTTTATATTGATATTGATTTTTTTTTATGCATTAGATTTTTTTCTTTCTTAATTATTAAAGTTTTTTTCATTTTTCTTTTGCTATTTTTGTAAGACAATTTACAACTTGGCTTTAAATAAGAACTTTGTTTCCATTATTTTTTTATTTTTTTTTTCTTTCGATTATGATTTGATTTCTTTTACTTATTTGTAAAGTTGATTTTAGTTTTATTCCTTATTTTTTTTCATATTTGCTTTACTTTCGTTTTTTAATATTATCTTCATTTTTTTCAGTTTGTGATAAAAAAATATTTCTTTTATTTCGATTATTGTTTGATTTTTGGTGTATTTATTTATATTTGGGTTTGATATTGATTTTCATTGATGAATTTTTCAAAATAGTTTTTTTATTTTTTAATATATTTTGATTGTGTTCGTGAATGCTTCCTTTTTATTATTTTTTATTAAGATTCGATTTCCATATTTCATTCAATTGTTTCATCTTTCTTTTGTTTTTTTTTATTTTTCTATTTTGGTATTTATTCTACTTTGACTTTGTATTATTTTTAAAAATATTCAAATTTATTATTTATATGTTTCTACTCTTTATTTTTATTATATTTTTGAACTCTTATTTTTTATTGTTTTTCCTTTATTAATATTTGACTTTCATATTTCTGTTTTGATGTTGAATTCATTTTTAGTTATTATTTTATTTATTAAGTTTTTGAATATGTTTATTTGTTGTTGCGTTTTCTTTCTTCTGTTTTATTCATACTTACAAATGAATTCTATCAAATTGCTAAGATTACAAAAATTAACTACAATGATATTTGTTAATCTTACTTTTATCTTTTATATTGATTTATATATTTATTTTTTCATATTGTACAAACATTAATGATCTAGAAGTCTTGAGGGAATAATGAGAAAAAAACCCACAAAAATATTAACAGATATGGAGAAAAATATTGTGCCATAACACTAACTCTAAATACCTCTTTCAAGACTCTATCTATCCCATCATCACATGACAAAACAAATGAATTTCATGGTTAGCCTTTTACAAGTTTGTGACCTCACTCATATTTTTTTTTTTTCATGACCATAATATTTATAACTCATCCTCATAATATTTTATATTAATAAATTAATTTCAAACTGATATATATTTTTTTTAATGGACAAACTTACTTATGATTATCAAAAATATCAAAGTACCCCGTGCATAGCACGGGCAACACCCTAGTGAGTATAATGAGTATAGTGGTAAAATCCACAAAGGGGTATAGTTGATTTTTGGTGCACTTTTTCCTTTTTTTTTTTTTAATAATTAACAAAAATAAAAATAGTATTGCTCGCTTAGTCCCTTAAAAAAATTATATTTGACAAATGAAGGTCTTAAAGATGCAGTTTTTGATTGCTTGTTTTCATTTTATGTCAAAAAATCTTGAATTGTTGAATTATTAGTGATACAAAAAGATTTACACATTACCATTCGTGAGGAGAGCTTTTATCAAAAACAATCTTATCGTATTCCAATTACAATCATAAGCTAACAAATTAACAAACTTTTCAATCCTAATCAAAACAATTACATAACCCAAAAGTAAAGTACGACTCTTAAGGCAGTGCGTACAACTCATCATCAATGGAATTTCTCATCTTAGTGAGTGTCATTATCATTATATAAAAAGTCTTTACTAATTAAATAGATTTAATAAAATAAAATATTGAAAAAGCAGAGACAATAGTCGTCGTTTGGCTGTTGGCGTGGCAGTTGATAAGCCTTAATTACAGATAATATTTGGGATTATTAACACCATTTAAGTTGGCAGAATGGGCCTTACAGTAAAGTCAAAACTCTTAAATTTTTTGGTTGCTTGCTTAAGGCTCTTTCTGTTTTGCTTCTTCTTAGTAAGGGATATTCTTCTTTACTTTACAGGACTTTAATTAAGCTTTTTGTTATCTAACTTTCATTTGGTCATATTATATATCTCTATATTTTTTTTCTTACTATATGTGTCGTCTATTTGTACAATAGTCGAATTTTTTTAGTAAATGAGTTAATATTATTATACATTTTATACTAAGTTTATTAAATTTTCTAGGAAATACTGAAAATAGTTACATCTTTTATTCGAGTTGCTTTTTATATTAATATAAATTTGACGATTTTTTTTTAAAATATAGCTTTTTAAAAATTTATACTATCAAAATAACATTTTTAAAAACTTAAGTACCATAGTAGCACTTTTGACTTGAAATCCGGAACTGGTAATTCCGGATTATGAATTCCGGAATTACCAATTCCGGAATTGTTTTTTTTTTTTTCCAAAATTGAATTTCCCAAAATAATATGTCCGTAAATAGGGGGCGATCGCGTCCTTATATAGAGCGATCGCTCCAAGTGTACTCCGGCGTCACCAATTCCGGATTCTATTTTTTTTTTCCAAAGCTGATAAATGAGGAAAATAATATTTTCTGAAAAAATAGCGAGCGATCGCACGTTTATGGGGGGCGATCGCTCATAGTGTAATCCGGAATTGATAACTCCGGATTCTATTTTTTATTTTTTTTTTCAAAAAAGTAAAAAAGCAAATTAATATTCTGGAAAAAGGAGAGGGCGATCGCGCGTCTTATGGAGCGATCGCTCCTTAGTGGCGTATCTTCAAATTCGGAAATGCAAATTTCGGATTTGCTTTAATTTGAATCCGGTAATACCATCTCCGGATTCAAATTTTGAATTACTCACCATTTCCAATTGAAACACAGGGAAGAAAGGGAAGAAGAAGGAGCAAGTGCAGTGAGAGATAGAGGAAGAAAGAATTAAGGAGAAGGAGAAGGAGAAGAGAAGAAGTTTAAAGAGTTGTGAGAGAAAGTGTTAGTTTGGTACCTAAGAATGGTTAGTTATATTTCTTTTTTTAATTTGTTTTGAGTTGTTAATTTTAGCTATATATATTTTTCTAAGAATTTTTATTTGTGCATTTTTATATAATTTGTTGTTAAAACTATTGTGATTTATGTACTTAATTTTTGATTGTCAATGAATTAAACAATTGTAATTTAATTTTTGCCTAGTTAGAATTTTTTTAAGTTAGGTTTAAAATAAAGTGTTTGTTAAAATTACTTTGACAAACATGTTGCAATTTTTCTATTTAAATGTAGCAAAACTTTAAGTCCCATTTAAATTTAATTACTATTAAATTTTTGTATTTCAGATAAATCAACATGAACAACAACAATTTATTGATCCTGGGCCAATCGATTCACATGTATTGACTTCTCAGGATACACATAGATCTAAATATATTTGGGAGGGACAACAGTTAACCAATTTAAGACCTAGGCGTGGTCCAGTACTTCCAGCTAGAGTTGATTGGAGGATATAAGATAAGCTTATAAATACAGGATTTTATGGAGTGTATTTATTAGGTCATATACAATATGATTGACATTTGATTGAGGCTTTGATTGAAAGATGGCGTCCAGAGACCCACACTTTTCACTTACCTGTAGGGGAGATGACCATCACCTTAGAGGATATTGGCATGTTGTGTGGTCTTCCTGTAGACGGAATGTGCCATCAACAGAAATAACAGGACGACAATGAGAGAATGCTTCCACACAAGTGCCAAATGCCCAGAACACACGATCAAACATACCTAAAGCACCGGGAGGGGGAGGATCAGAATGCTCCACAATGGTTCCAGGGTTTCACTTTTGGATGGCAGCTAACAAACGTGGCAGTCTTATGTAAGATTCTTCCCGCCTCCATATGCCTCTCGCAATAGCTTTTTGTTTGCCACACCATGCCTTTCTATATGAAACTTCCTTCCCATAGGCTTTTTTATTTCCGCCTTCACTAGTACAATCTTCAACTCGGGATCGGCCTTAACCAGCCCAAAACTCCCTGCCCTATGAACTTAGCATCCATTTTTCGATGATTTTGGCTAATTTCAGTTGCCAAGCAAGAATGAGGACCCTTGTATTTGATAATTTCCCAATACCCGGCATTCTTCAAACTCACATTCACATAAAAATTGCACGGAAAATCTTTCACCAAACACTCAATAGTCCACTTTCGGGTTGTGCTTCGTTTTACCTTGAAGCGCAGATTTTTCTTAATATGAAACAACTTCATTTTATGCTGCACCTCTGACTTCTTTGAAAACCGAATACCTTTAGCAATGTCATGATGTTCTACATTCCATTCAGCAAAGTCATATTGGTTATCATCATATATCTCCGATCCTTCTCCAATATCACGATAAAATTGATACCCGACTCTCTCATGCACATGATGTTGTGGTTCTTCGTAAGCAACCAAATGTAACGCCAAATCTTTTCCCTCATTCTCGCTAACATCAGTAGGGCTACTGCAATCATCATATCCATCGTCAAGATCTTCATTTAGAAGCAACCCAATATTTTCTTCATAATCTGAATCATTATCATCATCATTATACAATTCCTCACCCTCACCCTCACCCCCTCCCTCTTCCTCTCTCTCTTCCTCCCCCTCTTCCTCTTCCTCTTCCTCTTCCTCTCCCTCTTCCTCTTTCACATATGTTTGTGTACTTGTTCCAGCATCCCTCTGACTATAGCAGCTTAAAGAACCCATCTGGAAGGTATCCATGTCATTAACATACTCATTTTGTAATGGCTCCTCATAGGTTTCAAACTCCTCAACATTCACATTATCAACTAAATTTATCTTAACATACAATTGTAAGCTACTCAACCCACCAAACTGAGCAGAAACATCAAACATGACTTCCATACCCATATCATTGTCGATTACAAATGGAATGTAGTTTGCAATCCCGGGAGCGACAAGATGAGGATATCTACATGTAACTTGCAACTGAACAATAGCTCGATATACCCCAATTTTCTTAGCTAACTTTTTAATCAACTTCTTGTAACTCCATCGAGTTTTAGCCCTAAGTGCACATTTTGGTCCCCTTTCAAAATGTTCACCTTCAAACGGGTGTTCATCATTTCCTCCCCAATAACACATGAAAATAAGTGGAACTCCAGCCATATTTATTCCTAAAAATTGAAAAAAAAATTATAAAAAATCTAATTTAACAATATCACTACATTCACAAAAAAAAAATTAAATAAATACTAAATTTAAATTTTGAACAAAAAATAAGAGGATTAAATGTACCTTCTTAATCACCTCTCTTCTCTTCTTCTTGAACTTCTTAATCAACTTCTTGAATTTTCAATATTTTTTGGAAAAAATTCACCTACTTTCTTCTTCTTCTTCCTTCTTTTCTCCTTCTTCTTCACTGAATTTTTATTATGCTAAATTTCTTTACAGATTTGCCGGGGAAGATGGGTTTTGTAAAGCAAATCCGGAATTAGCATTTCCGGATTTGAATTTTTCAAAAAAAAAACATTACTTAATTCAATTCAGTTATATTTAGTACTCCCTCCGTCCCACCTCAAGGTTGAACCTTGAGGTGGACACGCTTTTTAAGAAATTTAGTTAAAGTGGGTAGAAAATTTGAAGAGAGAGAATGTAAAAGTTAAATGTGTGGTAGGGAATAGGAGAGAGAATGTAAAAGTTAAAAATATTTAATAGGAGAGAGAATGAGTGGGAGAATGTGTGGTAGGAAATAGGAGAGAGAATGGTTTTTTTGTAAATATATGGAGATGATAAGGGTATAAATATATGGAAAACTTTCCATTTAAAGAAGTTAAACCTTGAGGTGGGACGACCCAAAAAGGAAAGGTTAAACCTTGAGGTGGGACGGAGGGAGTATTAAAAAAAATAAAAAATAGAATCCGGAGTTATCAATTCCCGGATTACACTATGAGCGATCGCCCCCCATAAACGTGCGATCGTTCGCTATTTTTCCAGAAAATATTATTTTTCTCATTTATCAGCTTTGAAAAATAAAAAAAAAAAAATCCGGAATTGGTGACGCCGGAGTACACTTGGAGCGATTGCTCTATATAAGGACGCGATCGCCCCCTATTTACGGACATATTATTTTGGGAAATTCAATTTTGGAAAAAAAAAAAAAAAAAAACAATTCCGGAATTGGTAATTCCGGAATTCATAATCCGAAATTACCAGTTTCGGATTTCAAGTCAAAAGTGCTACTATGGTACTTAAGTTTTTAAAAATGTTATTTTGATATATAAATTTTTAAAAAGCTATATTTTTTTAAAAAAATCTAAATTTGACTATTGTGCAATTGATGGCACATGAGCTAAATCCAATTTTAGCCCGGTCTGTACTATAAGTATAAGAATGTTTCTTGATTTACCCCCAGTTGAAACAATTAATTTGGAGGTTTTCAAACAACTTTAAATATGTTATTTTTTTTTTTTTTTTTTTGTTATGGATTACAATACGTGATTCATGAATATAACTACTTGCCCTCAAAAATGAATGTCAAATTTTTAGATAAAAACAATAATGAACATTTATTATTGTCAGAAATATTATTACACATCAGGAATAACAAATCTTGCCTATTACATATAAATATCATGAACACTCCCCTTAACAATAATTGATTTTAAGGTGAAACCTCAAATTTTAACATGATATTAGAGCAAGTCAATTACACGTACAGACTCAACGACCCATGATGTTACTACACACCACCCAATTAATAAGTACACGTAGTAAACTTTGGCAAAAAACTCGCTTACACGTGAGGGAGACTTAAGAATTATGATAGAGAGTGAGTTAGTATTAATTAATAGATAATAAACAAGTTTATGAATGAATCACTTCGTGTGTTGTTTAGATAGAACATCATAATCCTAGTAGTATATGTTAACATCTAAGAAAGAATTAAAGAGAGAACAGCTAGATTTCAATTTATGTCAACACATTTTTAACAACTCCGGACCCTAATGGCTTATCGAAAAGTCAGCGATAAACTAATTTTTAATATCATGGGTCCAAAATAATCAATTACTAATATGATTGTTTGGTCAGCCAACAAATGCATGCACAAAAGAAAGAATCCTTCCTTTCAAAAGCTATTGATTGATGCTGAGAGTTAGAAGCAAAGTTCTGTAGACCTTCCTCCCTAAAATCAACAGTCTTCCTTTTGTTTTGTTTTGCTTTATTGAGAGACATTTAAAGTGTGGAGTGTTATTTTTGTTTGTTGAGAGCGGGAGAGATGAATGAAAAAGGAAACAAGAGTGTTATAACATATTTATGTAAAATAAAGAAAATAAATTAATCACACAATATAACGATATACTATGTGGTTCACCAACTTGACTACGTTCACAGGAATAGGGCAAGAATATTATTATCAACTGACAATCACTGAATACAATCTATAATATAATACACGAACTTCTCGATCACAAGAATTCACAACTTTGCAAACTGACGTAGGAAGGATATTTGACGAAGTCAAATATAGTAATTATTTTTGTATTTTAATTAATATTTTAGGATTTAATTTGTTTTAGTTTATAGTTTATTTCTTATTTTCGTCATTAATTTTAATAGATTGATTAGAGATGATTTTAGAGTAGATTTTGAGAAGATTTACTAGTTTTTGAGTCCTATTAAGTTACCATATAGGTTAGGAATAATTCTAGAAGGTTTAGGAGTGTTTTTCAAGTTTTATGGGCACTATAAAATAGGCCTAAAGTTGTAATCCGAATTTTAGACTATTTTTTATTAATAAAATTAATTGCTTTGTGATACAGCGAACTAAGGTTATATGATAAACTTAGGAATAACTGAACGGAATTGAGAATACAAGACGGGAATTGAACCCTCTAATAAATAATTGCTCACAGCAATATTATTTTCATAAATCAAAATCAAAGTCTGAATCAAATAACTCCCTAACACTCCTATTTATATTACTACTGAAGAGTCCTAATAAAAGAAATAATCATAACTAAATCTTTTAAAACTAAATAAAATATTCTTGACATCTTGTGAAATCTTGCCTCCTTCCATATTCTGAGATCTTGCCCATTCTGACCGACCCCCTTTCCATAATTGCACCTCCTGTCCATACCTGTACCATTCTCCCCTTCTTAGAAAAATTCGACCACGAATTTTGAGTGTCGTAACGGGAAAGACTGTTCGAAATTTATCTTTTAATCGATGACGAATTGTATACTTCCTTCCTTTCATCCCGACATCCATCCAATCACACCATTGGAACGATACAAAGAACTCACTAAGTAATTTCTGAATGATGTATCGAGCAAAAGAATGGGGCACATACGTGTCAAACGGATTTTCATACGGAGACAAAATCATGGTTTCAATCAGGTCAAAGACACCAAGTTCTCCAATACAATCCGGTCAGAGACGCCAAGCTCTCCAATACAATCAGGTCAAGGACGCCAAGTTCTCCAATACAAATCGGTCAGAGACGCCGAGTTCTTAAAACGCAAATCGGTCAAGGACGCCAAGTCCTCCAATACAAATCAGGTCAAGGACGCCAAGTCAAATCGGTCAAGGACGCCAAGCTCTCCAATACAAATCGGTCAGGGACGCCAAGCTCTCCAATACAGTACGGTCGGAGACGCCAAGTTCTCAAAATGCAAATCGGTCGAAGATACCAAGGTCTCAAATACAGTACGGTCAGAGACGCCAAGTTCTCCAATACAAATCGGTCAGGGACGCCAAGTTCTCAAATACAAATCGGTCAGGGACGCCAAGTTCTCAAATACAATGCGATTAGAGACACCAAGTTCTCAAAAGCAAGAAGTCCCAATGTGAAGACAAGCTCAAAAACCTCTACAAGTTTGACGATCACCGGCGAGATGCGGACTCGACCAAACTCCTCCTTCAGGTCAAAATGCCTCCAAAGACGGCAAATCGTCGGCGAAACCGTCCCACGAACGGCAACCTAACAACTCTTCATCAACATCGGCCGTAGCCTCGGCTACGGGTAAGCACTGACACGGTATGAAAGCATATCTTAATCAACTACTTTTCTAAAAGAACATTATCATCAAATCTTAGGGCGACTTCCCAAAAAATAGTCAAACCTCAAATCTTGTCAAACCATCAAAGACCATCCCGACTATTTTCGAACTACGACCGGCGATTCCCTCTTAAGGATACGTAGGTAGCCTATCATTAGGTCCACCACTCGACCCGGCACGGTCATCCTTTCCTTCGGCGGCGGACGTAAAATCGATCCCTTCAAATGAAGTCCACTAGAGGACCATCTATCCTAAAACGCCATCATCGAGGTTCGAGGCACCTAAGACGCCATCATCAAGGTTCGAGGCACCTAAGACGCCATCATCAAGGTTCGAGGCACCTAAGACGCCATCATCGAGGTTCGAGGCACCTAAGACGCCATCATCGAGGTTCGAGGCACCTAAGACGCCATCATCAAGGTTCGAGGCACCTAAGACGCCATCATCAAGGTTCGAGGCACCTAAGACGCCATCATCAAGGTTCGAGGCACCTAAGACGCCATCGTCGAGGTTCGAGGCACCTATTTAATAGGCTACCTACGTATCCTTAAGAGGAATCAAGCCAGTCGTAGTTCGGGTCTTTCGACTATCTTTAGTTGTCGACCCTGGAGTGACTGTTTTAGGATGTCAACTTTGGCGAGCGGGTTCTGGCGATCGATTCTTTGAAAGAAACTCTTCGGGGATAAGAAATGACCCTCTTCGGTCTAATGGCTAGTGGGTTGTATATCCGCTCTGTCTGGGATAGGAATGACCATTTTGGTGCAGTGGGTGAACCTAATGATAGGCTACCTACGTATCCTTAAGAGGAATCAAGCCCGTAGTAGTTCGGGTCTTTCGACTATCTTTAGTCGTCGACCCTCTTGTTTTAGGAAAGTCATCCTAAGATTTGACTATTTTTGGGAAGTCACCCTATGGTCGACTATTTTGAGGAAGTCGCCCATGATCTCGACTTGTTTTTGGGAAGTCACCCTAAGGTTTTGACTGTTTTGGGGAAGTCGCCCTATGATCTGACTGTTTTTGGGAAGTCGCCCTATTACTTGACTATTTTTGGGAAGTCACCCTAAGGGATGATTGCGATTTATCGCTTTCCTCGTGTTGTGTGTGATAGCGTTTTAGGTGCCTCAAACCTTGATGATGGCGTCTTAGGTGCCTCGAACCTCGGTGATGGCGTCTCAGGTGCCTCGAACCTTGATGATGGCGTCTTAGGTGCCTCGAACCTTGATGATGGCGTCTTAGGTGCCTCGAACCTCGACGATGGCGTCTTAGGTGCCTCGAACCTTGATGATGGCGTCTTAGGTGCCTCGAACCTTGATGATGGCGTCTCAGGTGCCTCGAACCTTGATGATGGCGTCTCAGGTGCCTTGAACCTTGATGATGGCGTCTTAGGTGCCTCGAACCTTGATGATGGCGTCTTAGGTGCCTCAAACCTCGATGATGGCGTTTTAGGTGCCTCGAACCTTGATGATGGCGTCTTAGGTGCCTCGAACCTTGATGATGGCGTCTTAGGTGCCTCGAACCTTGATGATGGCGTCTTAGGTGCCTCGAACCTCGATGATGGCGTTTTAGGATAGATGGTCCTCTAGTGGACTTCATTTGAAGGGATCGGTTTTACGTCTGCTGCCGAAGGAAAGGATGACCGTCTTGGTCGAGTGGTTGGACCTAATGATAGGCTACCTACGTATCCTTAAGAGGGAATCAAGTAGGTCGTAGTTCGAAAATAGTGGGGATGGTCTTTGATGGTTTGACGAGTATTTGAGGTTTGACTATTTTTTGGGAAGTCGCCCTAAGATTTGATGATAATGTTCTTTTAGAAAAGTAGTTGATTAAGATATGCTTTCATGCACGTCTTTGTGCTTACCTGTAGCCGAGGCTACGGGCGATGTTGATGAAGAGTTGTTAGGTTGCCGTTCGTGGGACGGTTTACTGGCGACGATTTGCTTTGTCTTTGGAGGCATTTTGACACGAAGGAGGAGTTTGGTTGAGTCTGCATCTTCTTTGGTGATCGTCAAACTTGTAGAGGTTTTGAGCTTGTCTTCACATTGGGACTTCTTGCTTTTGAGAACTTGGTGTCTCTAATCGCATTGTATTTGAGAACTTGGCGTCCCTGACCGATTTGTATTTGAGAACTTGGCGTCCCTGACCGATTTGTATTGGAGAACTTGGCGTCTCTGACCGTACTGTATTTGAGACCTTGGTATCTTTGACCGATTTGCATTTTGAGAACTTGGCGTCTCCGACCGTACTGTATTGGAGAGCTTGGCGTCTCTGACCGAATTGTATTGGAGAACTTGGTGTCATTGACCTGATTGTATTGGAGAGCTTGGCGTCTCTGACCGGATTGTATTGGAGAACTTGGTGTCATTGACCTGATTGTATTGGAGAGCTTGGCGTCTCTGACCGGATTGTATTGGAGAACTTGGTGTCTCTGACCGAATTGTATTGGAGAACTTGGCGTCCCTGACCGAATTGTATTGGAGAGCTTGGCATCCCTGACCGATTTGTAGACACTGGAGGCGGTCTTCATATGTTTGTGGATGTTGGGGACTGTTTTCATCCATTTGAGGTCGTCTTTGGTGAAGATCATCCTTGCTTAGAAAAGGGGATTACGTTTGAATTCCTGCATTTGTTAGTGAAGAGGAAGATGCATATATGGCATTCATGATGGCGGATGCATGCATAGAACCAAAAATGATTATGAGATGATGCGTTTATTTGCTTTCGAAGATGCACTTGGCCTAAGCTTTTGGCAGGGAAATTACGATTTATGATTTTCAATCACTTAGGATTTTTCCTATTGATTCAAGTTTTGTGCATGCTACATGAGCCCCGGGGAGATTTTTGTGGGGATGCATGGTGATGAGAGGGGATATATGTGTTGTTGATCGTTTGGGACAAGCTTTGAGCCGGTGGGGTGATATCCTTTAGTCGCGGACTCGAATTGCATGTTATTGATGAGGTCAATTTTGATCTTGGGATGAAGTTGGATTTGAACCCCTGGTCTCGATTGAAATTTCTTTTCGCCTCGGACATTTGAAGCCGACGCCGATGTGCTCTAGAATCAAAGCATGTTGACATGAATGAACCCTCTTTTGCTTGGGTTAGTTGTGATTTGACGAAATGCCGATATGAGGAGATTCCCAATTCTCAACTTTTGATGATGCAGGAGTTGCCATATGCCAAGTTCTAAAGCCGAAACTCCAAGACAGCTTGTTGAGGTGACCAGACCTTTCTTCGAAGATAGGTGTGACTTGATAAAGCCCCATTCCATGGAAAAGACATGGCGAAAACCACGGAATCTTTCCCCGAATGATTTGATGAAGCCCCGTGTTTGACAAAGCGTCACTACAGAGGTCCAGCTTAAAGGTTTGACCGACATACCGATGAAGTACCGAGCCAATCGATCAACGTGAGAGCCTTCAAGGTGAAGTTGTCATGAAGGGAGAAACCCATCTTTGATACCGACTATGAAACTAGAATCCTCTCTTCGAAGAGTGTCTTCCATATGGGAACCGTTAGCCATAGTGGCACTTGGCTTGTTCGTGGCTTCAATCATATTCACCCTACTTTTTTTTTTTAGGGAATGGATTATTGATCGTATTGGGTCCTTCGGGGTCCCCTTTTCGATCGCTTCTCACACCGCCCTTTTTCAGAGTCGTGTTGGAGGTGGAAGAAACCCGGTATCCGTAAGCAGTGCGACAACTCGCCGCCGATTGTAAGCCCTCTCAAATTTAGCCCCCGAATTGATCATTGCCCGTAGATCCGGATAGGGAAATTGCTAAGTGAGGCCCTCGATGTGGTTTCTGTGCGTGACTGAAAGATGTCTAGTTGTTCCTCTTCAAAAGGAGGAGTTGCCATCTTGCTTGTAAAAGTCCCCGATGTTCTCGTCGACGCCGCATTGTTGTCTGCAGGTCAAATCTATTTGCTTCCCACTCCAAGTTAGCTAGTAATCTGGTCCCATGTAGCCCTCGGCCTCGGATTTTAAGCGGAAGAACCATTTTAGAGCACCGGACTTCAAAGAGAGATCGAAATAGTCACCAACCGCTGATTGGCGCCCTTTTGACCTTCATTGCCAAGGTATACGTGTCCAGATGGGTTTTCGGGCATGCAAAGGCCATCAAAGAGATCCAAATTAGGCATCACGAATTTGTGGGGAACAAAGGAGTCCGGGTTCGTTGGTCGGAAAGCGGACTTTAGCACAATTCAAGAATCGTGCTTTCATTTCCTTGTGTCGTTCCACGAACCAAGCCAAATGAGGGTCTTGTGGTGGAACCATGGCATTCAAACCAGCGGCGAGCTAGAGAGAGGAGCTACCACCGGCGGGCACAGGTGGAGGGAACGGCCGATCCGGGGACATAGGTGAAATCCTCGTCCTTGGCCCGAATCACCAATCACCAGGGGAGCTTGAGTAGGACCCCGGGCAAAGGGATAGAACCTCGCGGCTTGTTGTTGATTTTCAACCGGCAAAGAGGGCGAAGGCAGCCTTGATGTAGCCGGGTAACTCGGATTTCCTGAGTGAGGCCCATAAGTAGGCTTAAGTGCGGGCCGCCGTCCCCGATTGTTGAATTGCATACCGAAGGTGCATGACCAGGGGGTACTGCGGTCCCGGTGATTCTAATGAAACCGGGATGGAGGCTTGGTAACCCATCGAAGCCTGAGTGAGGAATGGATTTGTGAAAGCCGTGTGAGGAGCGGCCGAGCTAGCATCATTCTCGAGGAAGGGCTTCGACCGTTGCCCCCGGGACCGACCGTGGAAGCATTCTAAACCGTTGCCGAAGGCCCCGATAGATTGGTTCCAAACCGAGGTGGGATTCCAATCTGTGGCATTCCGAGGTATCCCCAACCATGAGGAGACATTCCGTACCGATTTTGCCCCCGCCGAGGAGCCGTGAACCGATCGGTCACGTTAGACCGCATGGGTCCAGAGTTTGTATTTGGGGTTTGTTGTCCCGTTGAGACGGTCATGAAGGGATCTTATGAGGCTTGTGCGGTGCCGGGGATTGGATATCTTGAACCGGAGTTCTTGTCAAGGCATTTCAAACCGATGTAACCGAGAAGCTCCTGACTGATCCGTACCGAACCGCCGAGGCATACCAAACCGCCGTGACATACCGAGCCGACCCCGATCGCTTGAGGCATACCATACGGCCCAAATCGGATCAAGTCAATTTGTTTCCCCAAACGACCGTCCTGCATCGAATCAGAATGTATATCGACCGAGGCCGAAAGGATGGCCGATTCGCGAGTTGAGAAGAGTGTGGCCCGGTGGAGGTTCCATGTGAGGAAGGTGGTGGTAGTCTGTCCGGCCAAGATAGGGATGGGGATCCTTTTCCTCTTCTACCGTGAAAGTTCCATCGGGTTGAGGGCAATCGTCAAACCAAAATTCCCGACATCTTCCAAGGATGAACATCGAAACCTCATTCCGATTGGCACAAGGAGTTTTATGGACTCGGGTTCCAATATTAGCCATAGAAATATGATGAATTTCTCGGTCTTGGTTAAAATTCCGTCTTCGTCCTTGGACATCAAAGAACCGCACTGACTAGCCCATGACCAACATGGCGATCAAATCTCATCTTGCTTGGTGGAGCCTTGGTCCGAAGAGATGTATTTGCGAAGTCTTGATTTGGAAGAAGTAACTTGGCAAAGCCTCGGTCTCATGACCGTGAATCTCGACACAATTAGAGAGGCTTCAACCTGGTAGGCACCGTAGACCGATACTGAACAAAGACCCAACCCATCTTGTAGCAGAGTGAAGAACCAACGTTCTTGAATTATCATGTAGCAAAAGAGGCAACCCATCCTTCCATATTTACTTTATTATTTTCTTTATTCAATTAGTCAACCGGAAGAAAATGTAAAAGCAAGACAATTTTAGGAATGTATACCTGCAGGGGCATATATTTTTTTTCGAAAAGTGAGGATGAATCCCCGATTTGTATTATTTGATGGCCTCATTTGACGAAGGCACAAAAGAACTCGCTTTGGGTTTGACTCTTTTGAGAGAGCATAAGTTTAGAAAGGTTTGTAAAAGTGTATGGAAGCCCCTGCCGACGTAAAATTAGTGTTTAGCTCTATTTTTCCTATAATGTAGAAAAAGAAGACTTGTCGAGACATCTGAAAATATGTTTTATTCAAAATGATCACAAGATTGCTTAAAACCCTTTATTAATGTTCGGGTTATTCAACCCCTAATCTCGATATGAACAAACATTTTGATTAATCATGAGGAGAAAGTCAACTGATACCAAGAGTCGAAGTTGGCGAATGGTGAAGAGGGATCGTGTATAGGAGAGGCTATTGGTGAGGCCGGATTTTCTGGGATTTGAATGTGTTTATGACCGGACCATTTCTCGGTTGCCTACGTTCCCCTCATTGTGAGGAGCTCAGTCGCCGTAGTTCGGGTCCGAACTGTGTTTGGCTTTAGAAAAGGGGTATGAACATTTGTGGTACTTTTGGTGAAAAGGCTCGGATAGGAAGTTTGGATGATAAGGTGCGGGCCTTGAGGTGATTCCTTGACAAGTCATTTTGAGCGATTCCGTTGCTTCTTGATCGTCGTCCTTCATCGGGGGAGAAAGATTTTGGATGCAAATTTTTAAGGGCTTATGATATGTTTTTGCCGTTGCTTTAACCGCTCCCTTGTTGTCGACAACTTCCGTTCTTCGGGCTTTAATTTTGCCCATATGTCAAACCTTCTGATCGGCGGTGCTAGGTCCTTGGCCTCATTTTTTTTTGAAGCTTTTATTTTTTTTTTTGAAGCTTTTTTTTTTTGAAGCTTTTGTTTTTTTTTGAAGCTTTTGTTTTTTTTTTTGAAGCTTTTGTTTTTTTTTTTTGAAGCTTTTGTTTTTTTTGAAGCTTTTGTTTTTTTTTTTTTTTTTTTTTTTTTTTTTGAAGCTTTTGTTTTTTTTTTTTTGAGCACTTGAGGACGAAGGCAAGCTTCTACTTGAACTTTCTTGATGCATGGGGGCGGAGGCAAGCCCCGTTTTTTTTCGATATGGGGTCGATCTCCCGATGCCGAGTGACCTTTTGTTGTCCCTTGATGTTGCCGCCTTCGTTGACTTGATCAAGGTGATGATGGGGATATGTTTTGGAAAGTGTATGGCTTGATGGAGGCCTTTGTGAGGTGAGGAAAGTGTATAGGGAGGGCATTAGTTGACTTTCTCGCACCAATTAATTAAAATCTTAATCATTTCCAGAGATTATTTGTTGAGCGATGCGAGTGATCATTTAAAATAAAACCATTTCATTAAATGTAATGTAGGTGTGCAAATAATGTCTCAAGTCTAGCGAGAAAAGAAAAAGACTCTTTTATAGAAAACTTAAGATTAACTACAATGTCCAAGGAGGACTTGATTGAACGAAGAAAGTACTAGAACCTACGAAGGTTGACTAAAAGACTGTTTTAATATTAAAGGATGGGTAGCCCCTAGTCTAGCTACTCTTTGTTGTTGACCGCCAAGACGCTTGAGCTTTCCATCTTTCTGTTAACTTCGATTCCATTATCGCATCGAGGCGGTGATCGATTACGTGCCCATGATACCGGTGGGAGTGGAGGAGTTTGAGGCCATGGAGCAGCCGGGCGAGCACAAGTTGTCCAAAGAAACGGGTCGGAAAAGTCACTGGGACGAACTTTGTCGACCGAGCATATTGATGGAAGGAAGTGAACCCGAGAGGACCTTGAGGGGTATTGGGCTCTGTTTGGGAGGATTCAACGATGCGCCGGTTGTTTTGAGTGAAAGGGGTGATACTAGTATTGTGTCTTCGGGCCTTTCTCAAGCTTGGAACCGGCATTAGACAAGTGTGCTCGGGGCAAGTTGTCCTATCGGATTCTCTCACTTCGGGCACTTGAATTTTGCGCGACAGAATCATTTCTTTGCCTCGGTTCGACATCTTGGGTCAAAGGAGTGCTAGTACTTATCATAAGATCAAGCTTCTCCGCATTTGTTTCACTTGCTCTATCAATATTGCCACATGGGGATCAACGGGAACATTCGAGTTACGGAACTCGCAACAAGACTCTTATCACAGAGGGAAACACAAATGTGACAGATCGGTGAAACCGACGGTGAATTCACTAAGTCCGGTAGACGACAACGGAAAACTTGTGGCATCCGGATTTTCTTTTAGCAACTCATGATCGCATTCAGTGGGTGTAGAGGCTTGAACATAGCCACATAGCTCAAACCGATTATGTGAAGCCGGAGCATAAACCGGCGGTATTCCCGAAATTGAGGAACAGGTGTGATGGAGCCCAACTCATTTTTGAGGAGCCGAGGGCGATGGAGCCCTAATGGCCCGAGGTGCCGGAAAGGGTCAAGAGGAATTGTCCTTGGCAAGGGATCATATGTGGATGGAGGGAGGTGTTGGCCGTGGGATGGAGTATTGGTTATAGGATGAAGGGACCGAAATCATTTGTTACGAAGTCTCATCTTCGACCATGACCAGGAACCATTCGCCTCAACTGTTACCCGAACTCCATGGCGGCGAGAGCATTGATGAGCAGTGGTTAGCTGTTCTTCATGAATCTTATGGGCGTTTCCAAAGCCAGACTAACTCTTCCTTCCTAATCATCGGATTTCTTGTATCCTTACCGCTACGCCAAATCTGCCATCGATCATTATCATCCCATTTAACCTTGGCGTCGCCGTGAACTTATCTGAGGGCGAGAGTTCAAAGCATTTCACCAAATCCAGCTTTGCCATGGCCACATGCTTGTTGCGGTCAAACCATCCATTCTCAACATTTGTTGCGACTAAATCATCCGGCTTGTCGAGTCTCGTTGAATTCACGTAGTTTGAATCATAAAATTCAATCATGTTTACATTCGCGTTGTTTGGGAAATGATCATTGGCGGGGTTGAGATCCTTGAGGCGCTCGAGTTTGCCCTTCTTAATTAATCCCCGAATCGCCTTTCTCAAAGCCGTACAGCTTGTCGGCCGTATGACCGTGGTATGATGGAAAGCACAATGCTTAGTGGTGTCAAAAGGGATTTTGGGATCCTTGGGCCGATAGTTTCTCATGGGTTCGAGGAGACCCCGCTCTAGCAAGCTATTTAAAACTTTGCTTGAGGGAACACCCAAATCCTCGGGATTCGAGATTTGGTCATTGACTTGGTCACCATTCTGAACGGGTTTGCCGGTTTTGGTCCATTGGGGCGCTCGAAGCTTGCCCGTTTCGATTAACCTTTGAACCGCTCTCTTCAAGACTATGCAGCTTGTTGGTCGTGTGCCCATAATGATCATGGAAGGCGCAGTGCTTACTCATGTCGAGAGGTGCATTTGAGCTCCTTGGATGGTAGTCCTTGAGAGGCTCCAAAAGGCCTACCCTTACTAAGCCCTTGAAAATTAAGCCCATGGGCATCCCAAGATCATCAAAACGTTCTCGTTGCCTTAAAGGACCACCATTTCTTGGTTGCTTTTGGGGGCCGTCAATTGTACACAATGCCTTCTTTCCTTTACCTGATGTCGGAGCCGTGTTGGAAGGGTAAGGTTTATAGCGGCGAGACATGTTCAGACTCGTAGTCTTTTCCCGTGCACGAACCCTTTTGATGTAATCATCAATGTAATTGTCGAGATTCGACCTTTTGTAAACTTCATTCGTGTCAGATACACAAGATTGATATGGTGAGATGGCCCGAGTCGAGCGATCGTCGATACTCTCGTGGCTAGGCTTTTCTTGTACCTTCTTAATTGGTTCTACCAATAATCCATTGGACGAGTCAATAGGAACATTAGGATTGCATGACCCCGCCACAAGATTGGCATTAGCAAACGAAACCATATATAGTAGGAAGTACTCTGGTGGGAGGAATGACGATCGAGCATTAAAAGCGTGACCGTAATCTTCCTCATAAGGCCCGGCGATTGCCGAAGATGAAGATATATGGCTCGTAATGGGTGGATACCAGGAGCAAGTGAGTGCGGATCCGTAAGGCCGAAACATGAGGTTTGAGGCATCGTAACAAGTAGGATTGAATGTGTCTTGACCGCACCGAGGAACATGACCGCAAGGGAAATGTGTATACTGTACTTGATGAGCAGGAGCAGCTTGCGTAACGGTCGGGTGGAGAATTTGATGAGGAGCATTTGACCTTGTCATACTTCCCAACCGGAGGGGCGGGGTAGAGCTCGGGGGATATTGTGAACACGGTGAGCCTGACGATGTGGTGATAAAAGCACAGTGGCCGCGCGATCTTTCGATCATAGCAATTCGGTGTGCTTTGAGAATTTGGAGGAAGCAAGCCGGCCCCCTCTCGAACCATGGAGCTCGAGAAACGAACCGTCCCATTCCGAGATGGTGACCCGAGCCGATCGATGCGGTGAAGTAGTAAACCGACCCTTCCAAGCCGCGGGGCGAAAGCCAACCGATTCAATCCCGTGGTGAGACCCGAGAGGCACCGGGGCAGGTTGACCTAGATCGGACTGCCGAGGAGTATCGAGCAAGAAGGGCCGAGATGTACCGAATCGACCACTCCTGCATTGATGGCCCGGCCGCACCGAGGTTTTGGAGTAGCGAACCGACCCATTCCAAGCCGATTGAAACCCAAAGGTGAAAACTGGAGGTGCCGGGGAAGTTGACCAAGATCGATACGATGAGGCCGAGAGGCATGCCGAGTGATAGGCTTGGGGATGCTTGGCCCATTAGTAGTTCCACACGAAAGGGACAGGCATTTGATGGTAGTTGGCATGCCCGAGAGGGTAATTAGCTCCAATCTTCGCATCAACCGTAAAGGTTCCATTAGGGTGGTGAACAATTGCTAGCCCCCGGGTTCTCGATACTTTCCAATAACCGATCGATCCGAGCCTCTTGATTTTGTCTTATCTGTTCCAACATCCGATTCCACTGTTCGGCATTTTGCGGATTTTCGGGTGTGTGAGTTGTACGTCCCCACCGTTCTCCTCTCGAGTTGGTCATTCTCAAACTTTGAGCTGAAGCGAAGGAGGAAACCGATGAAGTATCTCGACTTCGGAATGACCGAGCCAACAAACGATGACCCGGGTCTCGATCCAAACTTTGCTTACCGTGGAAGGCACAAAAGGGTGTGGTTCGAGACTGGGAAAGCGAAACAGGTTGGTGTTTGGGCTTAGGGCTCATGCAACATGCAGCTTATTTGTTCTTGTTTACTTAAAACATGTTTTATTAACCTAATCGGTTGGAAAAGATTGCTCTTCTTTTCGCGAACTACTCGATTCTCTGGATCAGTGGGCCCCGTCACTACGTCTATAAGCCCCTCGTATTCCACCCGTATTTCGACCTCCCAGGTGGATGTACCCGGCGAGGTCCTATAGGGCAAGCGGGTCCCACCGACCGAAAAGAAAACGATCCTAGAAGTCCGGGAGGGTAATCGAGTCTTGACGAGTATTCGATGTAAATTACGGACAAAGCCGACGTCAAAGTCAAGATCGTGTCCGAGGAGCTCGACAAAAAGTCGGCATGATTTGACCGATAAATGTCCACAATTGATCTTGACTTGTCGTCGCTAAGCCGTAATCAGGCATGGAATAACCGTTAATCCTTGATGACTCAGGTCATGCCAGGAGTCGGTGTATAATTTGTGCCGGTAGGCCGAAGTCAAGGCGCCTGGTCAATATCTTGGTCAAAGTCTGCGGCGAAACCGGCATGACTTCGACCGATTAGGGACCCGAAAGATATTGAGTTGGTATGCCGACAAAGGCTTGAAAGGAAAGGTCTATACACGTACAGGGCATGACACGCACCGGACTAAAAACCAACCGGTCTCGGACAAAGTGTGTCACGGACAGTGCATGGTCGACACGAGGCTCCGTGGGATGTTTGAGTAGTCCCGTGCTCATCCGAGAGGCGTAATAAGACCAAACGGACCGCGACAAGGATTTCCCGGTTAGGGACGTAGTGTGCTGTACGGTCAACGTGCGCGTAGTGTGCAAGCGCCTATCTTCTTTTTCCGAGTAAAATAGGAAATTTTTATGTGTCTTAAAAAGGCATGATGCATGATGATTTTTTTTTGAATTTTTTTTTTTTGAATTTTTTTTTTGAAAATTTTATGAACACATAAGCACATAAGCACAAAAATTCCGACAGTTAGGGACATTATTCCGACAGTCAAAATTTTGACTTTCTCCGAGGCGGCCAAAACAAACACGAAAACTGTGCAAAAATCAACACACACAAAGCAAAGGATTTTCAAATGTTGAGACGGAAGCTTGACCCTCAAAAGCTTTTCTTTTTTTTTTTGAAAATAATGATACCGGTACGTGGGATTGTTAGACCACAATTTATCCCCGACTCGTGTTAGGAGGCGATAACGGGAAGTTTAATGGTTTCCACCAATATACCAAATATCATTTTTTTTTTAGAAAAAGCTTATTTGTCCCCAGCGGAGTCGCCACTGTGATGATGTGTATCCGAAAATTTTCCCATTTTTATTTGAAAAAATCAACGAAACGGAGTCGCCACGCCATTTTAATTTTGAGGGCCAAAACTTTGAAAAATGCCCGAGATCAGAGATTTAGGTTCGGAGGTCATGTTACACGCCGGGAAGGACGTTAGTGTGCACCCGGAATGCCTCGTAAAACGAGTCTTCCAAGCTGAAAATCATTTGTGTGGGTGTGTGTGTGTGTGTGTTTTGGCCAAAATAAGTTGAAACTCAGAAAAGTAAAAATTGGGATATCTTTTTAAGACTTTAAAATGATCCCATGAATTTTTGGAAGATTTTTGGATTGAGATTTGGTACTCAAAAGATTTTTGGAAGTTAAAAACCATTTCTCCCAGAATGGAAAAAGCAGTTGACCCTTGACTTTGAAATGAACTTTAGGGCTTGAAAACTCCAGAATCTGGGAAAAGTCCGGGAATGAAAAATGTTCAAAACACCTTAAAAAAGGTTTCTGTAAAAGAACTTTTCATTTTGGAGATGATTTGAGGGGTCAAAACCTTCTGGAAATCTCAGATATGAAATCTGGATTTCCAGAGACTGATGAACTGACCTTTAAAAGAAAATTTGAAAAAAGGAGTTTTACTCACACAAAAAATAAAGTAAAAATATTTATGGAAATATCTGGATGTTGGCTACAAAAAGTATTTTGTAGTCAACACCAAATTCCAAGTTTATCTATGTCCAAAAAATTAGACCATGGACTGAGGTCTGAGAAAATTGCTACTGGACAGCAACTTCTCAAGAAAGAAAATATGATTTTAAAGGGGGTTTTGCATCCATGCTTGTCCCCATTTCCCTAGGTTTTGATTAGTGATCACTTGACATTTTAGTGGTGAATCAACTATATCAAACCATCCTTGGGGTACATTAGGACTAAGCACTTCATTTGCTTGGGAAGGGGAATTTTATCCTTTGAAAATGAGATTTGATGTATGAAAATGATTTTTAGGGTTTTGAAAATGTGTTTTCTTTGCAAGAAAGTAAGAACACTTTGAAAATAATGTAGATCCTTGTAGAAGATCATCCATGGAGATGAACTTCCATGGTGATCTTCTTGGATCTAAAGCAAGAAGATGAATAAACTACATTTTGTAGCTTGAAAATGCATGCATGGATGAATTTTAGGGTAAGGAGAGGGAGGTTATACCTATCTTCCTTGTGTTTTGTGTTTGAAGGCTTGAATGTGAGAGTGTTTAAGGCTTGAATATGAGAGTGTTTGAGGGTGTTTAGGGTTGATGATTTGAGTTGGTTAAAGAGAAAACAAGTAGATAACAATGAAGTCCTCTATGTTTTCTCTCAATCCTCCTCCTATAGGGTGATTTGAGCTTGGATTGGTGTATGTATGAGAGTATGTATGAGAGTGATTTGAAGTGTTTGTGAGTGAGTGAGATTTGGGAAAGATTGGAGAGAAAATGGTGGCAATCTATGGATTCCCACCGTTTTCTCTCTCTATATTTCGCCGAGTTTCGTTGCTGTGATCAAATTGTGTTCTTCCTGAGAGAGGAGGGTTCAATTTATAGGCCCCTGTGAGATGCAAATCCCATCCGCGCGGAGGGTTCCGTAACGTGCCTGGTGCATTAAATGCCGCTTCAGGCTTTGAACAGAAGAATAAAATTCAAAAATTCCACAGCTTTATGTTGTTCAACTTGCCTAATTCAGATTTTTCCAATTTCTTTTGCTTTTTTGATTCCTTTCCATGGTTTAACTTTAAATGGCAATGCCCACTTTACCCTTGGTTGGTTAGAAATGTTAGAAATGTTAGAAATGTTAAAACTTTCGTTAATTTTCTAACGAAAACTCTAACAACTCAAATTGGAGCACTTACAGATACGCTTAGGGGGCTTTTGAAAATTCTCCAACGTTCGGATTCGCAATCCGGATACGCGAATCGGGAACCAGATACGGGAATCGGGAACCAGATTCGTATAGTCCTACGTAGCGGCGCTGTTTCTGCTTCTGAATGGGAATAAATTATAAATCGAGGGAGAGAGAGATGCGAGAGACTGAGAGAGACGAAAAGACGACGTACATCGGCCTCGCAAGTCGCGTCGCGACTGACTCCACCGGACCACTAATCCACCTCGCTTCGCCGCTTCTTCGTCAAGCCCTAGCACCACCGCCGCCGGCGCACCGCAGCTTCTTCAGTTTTCGGAGTCGAGGTTACTCAGGTTAGTTCTCAGTCAGTATTCCTTCCTCTTCGCATCTCCTCTGTGACTCTGTCTCGTCGCGTCTCTCACTCTCTCTCTCCATTTCTCTTTGATTTTAGACATTTTAGTTTGGGTTAAACTGTCGGTGGAAATGGCTGGTTCAGGCAGACACAAAAATAACTTAAATTTACTTTAAAGTTTAATCCCATTTTCTTTGTGTGATAAAAAATTTGAAATATTTACGTTATTTTTTAATTTGTTATTCAGTTTTGATTATTTTGAATATGACATCTTCCGGTTCTGGTTCTGATTCCGGTAGCGTTGCTTCTTCGTCCGTTCGCAAAATTGGAATTGATGAGGAACAAAACCCCGTTGTCAGAGTAGACTTGAATGATGGGGCGTTTGAAGTATTTTTCGACTAGTGTTTTGAAGCGAAGAAAGGTGTTGTAAGTGTCGGATTTGTGTTTTAAGGGATAGAACCAGATCTATTTGGTGTAGTGATCGACAAAGATGACATAGTATTTGAATTTGTCAAGTGAGTAAACTGGAGAGGTCCATACATCCGAAAAGATGAGATCAAGAGGAGCATGTGAGACAAGAGAAGAAGATGAAAAAGGCAGCTTGTGACTTTTATTAATAAAACAAGAATTACATGGAGGTAAGCTAGAAGAAATAGATAAACTAAACTTGCTACGAAATAAACTAAGAATAGGGGAAGCGGGATGTCCTAATCTATGATGCCACAGCTGTGAAGAGAGAGAGCTTGAATGAGCTTGAATGGGCGGAGGGTGCCAGATGTAGACGCCATCCTCAAGGTTTCCATGGATAAGAGTTCGACTCGTGGCTTTGTCCTTAATAAGAAAAGAAGAGTGTGAGAATTCAATGATAGCATTATTGTCACGACAAAATTGAGACACAGATAGAATGTTACAAGTGATAAGGGGAACATGTAAGATACTATTGAATTGAAGAATAGAGGAGGGCGTGGGGAAAGAGAAAGAACCTATGTGAGATATAGGAAGAGAAGAACCGTCTCCAATAATGACGTCGTCACTGTCATTGTAAGGTGTGTGTAAGGCAAGGTTGGAGAGATCATTGGTGATGTGATTGGTCGCATCACTGTCGATGAGTCAAGAAGGAGGGGGAGATGGGTTGTGATAGGCGACGGTGTGGGCTTGAGGGTTAGGGTTTGGATTTCTGTTTTGGCGATGGAGAGGGGGGAAGGTTACGGTGGGGTGGTCACGCTTGAATTGGCGACATTGGGAGATGACATGACCAATGTTACAACAATATTGACACTTACCCTTGAAGGGGAAGGGTGAGGAGTTTGAGCTAGAGAATGAGGAGGGATTGGTGGTGCGGTAAGGGTTACGATTGGGAGATGGACGTGTTTGGGCGGTGAAGGCGGTGGTGGGGGTGGATTGTTGGAGGGTGAGTTTATGTTCGATTAGTGTTTCGTGTAGGGCTTCAAAGGAAATAGGGTTGTCTCGGGCTCGGGTGGAATCTATAACGGGTTTGAATATTTCATAGTCCAAACCTTTTAAGATGGTGTAGATTATGTCCTCGGAATCCTTGGGTTTGCCAAGGATGGCAAGTTTGTCGGTGTAGGATTTGACAGCGTTCATGTAATCGGAGATGGATAGTTGGTTTTTGGTAAGGTTGTCTTTTATTTGAAGGATATGGCCACGGGAGGGGTTGGCATAGGTGGTTTTGAGGATGGTCCAAGCTTCGTGGGAGGTTTTGGCTTGGTGAACCAGGGGAGCAATGGCGGTATCTAAGGTTCCTATGAGAGCCCCAAGAATAAGGCGATCTTGGCGAGACCAAGTTATGGCTGCCGGATTAGGGACAAATGTGGTGGTAGCCGGTTTGGCCTGTTCATCGTCTGTTTCAGCGATGGCTGGGGTGGTGGTGGTGATGTTATCCTCGAGTTTTGGGTGGGTGCCGTCGACAAATTTTAGGAGGAAGAGGCCAAAGAGGATAGAGGTTATTTGGGATGCCCATGTGAGATAGGTTAGGGGGTGAGGGTATGACAATAAGATAAGTTGACCAAGAAGAGGGGTTGGTCGGGTTGGGCAGCGTTTGGAATGGTGGAGGAAGCTCCAGCCATTGCAAGGGTGGGGAGGGGCTGTCGAAAAAGAGAGGGTTTTAGGGTTTTTGGATTTTGAATCTTTTTGCTCTGATATCATGTAAGATTTGAAAAAACTTAATTTGTGTATTCACAAGCAACCAATATATAGTACATTAGGAGGCCGCTTGGTGCTGGATGAGACGAGCGCCTGGGAGGTAGTAGCATCGGTCGAGGTATGGTGATGCTGAGGCGGCCGCTTGGCTGGATGTGAGACGAGCGCCTGGGAGGCAGTAGCTTCAGCCAGCTTCAGCCGAGGTATGTGAATGCTGAGGCGGGCGCCTGGCTGGTGTTGGGGCGAGCGCCTCACCTGCTGAAGTTATATCATCCTTAATAAAGTATTGGTGGTAACAGGAAATGGTTATGTAATTATTGTAATAAGAATTTTGGGGGTAGTTATACCCGAGTTAAATCTCATCCGCTAAAGATTAGTGGAAAAGGAATTGGGGCATGTAGAAATGTGACCGTAGAACATTTTGATAGAGATGAGAAGTCAATGATAATGTTGAAGAATAGTTTTTGACCTTTTGTGTTTATCGGTTTATAACTTTATGTCAATTGTCAAACATCTATTTATATTTTGAATGTTGAATATTTCTATTTTAGATATTTACATTTTGGTCCCTATAGTTTGAATAGTTACACTTTGGTCCTTATAGTTTGAATATTTACACTTTACCCCACGTGTCCGTATTCGGGAATTTTCAACAATCATGTATCCTCGTATCTCATATCCGCGAATCCGTATCCGAGAATACGTATTCGTGCAACCTAAATTATTGGTAAGTGTTTCAATTTAGATATTTTAAGTTCTCGCAATTATTATCTAACTTGATTGATTTTTGATATAAATTGGAAATTTGACTTTTTGTACTTCTACAATTGTTAGGTTTGTGTCGCTTTCTTCTTTATTTCATTTTTTTCATTTGATAGACATAGATTAGCTAAGTAAACTTCCAGGGATGCATATTTCTTGCTGTTGGATAACATTGTGTCACTGAGTTTTGATTATATTAGAGACAAATTACCTTCCCCTTATGAAAAAAAAAAAAATTCAAAAATACACATGCAAACATACAAACTCAAACCGTTGCGCTGACACAAGCGTGAATCACTCTCAAAAAGAACATACTGCAACGCTAGACCTAACAAACAGATACATGCTCGACAAATTGCTATCCGAGAATGGAGTTACAAGATAAATTTTCTAAATGTAGATGATATATTTGAGACTCTGGGACTACATAAAGCTGCTATTCGAACTTATCCCTGTTGAAATCGAGTCGTTATATAGTAAATTTAGCACCTCTTCGTCACCATTATCTGCCATTTCTATCCCTGTTGAAATCGAGTCGTTATATAGTAAATTTAGCACCTCTTCGTCACGATTATCTGCCATTTTCTGGATATTGGGTCGAACCGTAGAAGATACTTGCCTCGTTTTAATGCTTTCCAACTCTGCCGCTACTTCTTTCATTGTTGGCCTATTCTTTCCATTCAAGTTCAAGCATTTATATGCAAGATTCGCTACTGCCATCACCTCATCCGTAGATCCTTGGTTTGCGACTCTATCATCAAGAATTGAATAAAGGGTGTCTTCTTCCGTGGCCAAAATAAAATGTGTAGCCAAACTTCTATGTTCACTGCTCCTAGTTGAAGATATAGGCTTTTCACCCGTTAAGAGCTCAACAAGAACAACTCCAAAGCTGTAAACATCGCTCTTTTCTGTGAATTGACTAGATTGAAAGTATTCCGGGTCAAGATACCCAAACGTGCCTTTGACTAATGTGGTCAAATGAGTTTGTTCAACTGATACTGATCTCGATGTTCCAAAGTCGGATACTTTGGCTTTATGTTTCTCGTCCAAGAGTATGTTAGTTGACTTTATGTCTCTGTGGTAAATGGGAATCGAAGCTGCAGAATGTAAGTATGCAATCGCCCCTGCTACCTCAGACGCGATTTGCAAACGCATGTTCCAAGATAATGGGAACTCGTCATCGTGAATATGCTCGTATAGGGTCCCACTAGAAATGTACTCGTAAACAAGCAGTGGAACCTCTGTTTCTAAGCAGCATCCCAATAGCTTAACCACATTCCTATGATTAATCTGTGAAAGAATGACAACCTCGTTGATGAACTGCTCGAGTTGACTTTCATCGACTAGCTTTGACTTCTTGACTGCTACGATCTTTCCGTCAGTTAACATGCCTTTGTATACTGTGCCTTGGCCCCCTCGGCCAAGTACTCTGTTCTCATTGAAGTAATCCGTTGCCTTCTCCAACTCCTTAGACGTAAAAACTTTTGTTTTCTCGACTAAACCTTCATTAGAGGATACTTGTTGTTGTAATAGTAGGCCACCATTTAATTTGAAAAATCGTGCTTTACGTCTCCTATCTTTGACCCTTCGGACAACCTTGTACAACCAGAACCCACCCCCTACAAGAATTAACGTCCCTACGCTAATGCTAACACCTGCAAAAAGATGAAAAGTTATTAAGACGGTTATATGTGGACCTGGGAATACTCGTGCGGAGAGTTTACGACAACCACCACCACAAAAACCACAAAGCCTTGGTCCAAAAACTGACTAACATGAAACGTCGTATGGAAATGTCAAAGATAAGAGGTGGGGAAAAAATCAATAAAAAAAATCTAGAAAGAAATAGGTGGGAAGAAAATTTGAAAAAAAGAAAGGAAAAAACAGAAAAAAGAATGAAAGAAAAAGAAATATGAGCGAAAAAAAATAAAAATCAAATTCCATCATCAACATGAATATATGCGGAGAGTTCACTTGCCTAAAATAAGTCCTATTGAGTTTGGTCTGGTTGGATCGACGATTGAAGTTCGGTTTATGCAAGTGATATTTCCTTCAAAAATCTGGCATCCACCAGCACATCCCGCACATTCAACAACTAAAAACACAGAAAAAAACACAGCAATAAGTATCGCAATTTTAGAAACATAAACGAAATCTAAACGCTGAACGAAAATCAATCATTCATATACCTTGGCATCCAGTGCTACGTAAGTACGGATTTCCTTCTTCTAACGGTCCACAATTACATTGCCTTGACTCTAACGATGTACCATTTCCCAAATCTAGCCCCCGAGGGCCACAACTTGCTAGAAGTAAATTCATCTCATTCAAATTTTGATTCCTGCGATTTTGAGTCGTGAGATTTTGAATCGTGAGGGTCCATAACAATGCTACCTGAACCAAAGAATCTCTAGTTCCGTTACCTATTCTATAACCACGGAACAAATTCTCGTCCATTAAGAATGCTTCAGACCCTCCACAACCCCTTCCTCTGTTGCTCGTGTTCTCTAGTCCCGAGACATCAACATTGTACTTTTGGAGATAATAAGGAAGTGTCGCTTGGCAACAACCGACACCAAGACAACAACTAGCCAACATGCTCGTGGAATTAGAAACTCTGCTCGTGTTGCATATTGAGGAACAACCCGAGATGGCATTCCTCTGTTGGTCCAAAACCAGGGCATTTCCGCAGCCAGTGACTAAGAACTTGTTGTGCTCTGACGAGAACAAGAAAGGGGTCCCGCTAAGGTCTATGCTAGACCAAACAGGATTCCCGGCTGCACAATTAGAATTCGTCATCATCGAACTATTAATTGTGACCGTCTGATTTTCCAGGTTAACGGCTAGTATTTCCAGATCAAGAACAGTTAGATAGGGTCCTGAGGCGTTGCAGCTCACTGCAAACCACTCGTTGAGGTAGCAATCTCTCGGACCGAGTCCAAATGGGTACGGAATAAGAACATTTCCGCACCTTTCTTGGCATCCGGGTTTTGCGTAAACTGGTGCTGCTGCTGCTGTGGATGATGAATATGAGAAGAGGATTGAGAGAAGAAGTAATTGCAGCAGCTTCATATTTCTACTGTGGAATTTTTTTGATTATGGATAAACTGTAATAAGATAGATAGACTTATATATATACTCCATGGTTGCTGCTCTGATATGATGAAGAAATTTCCAGGAATATTTAAGAAAAGTCATTGGAAAAAAGACTTTTTTGGTTACGTTTCAAACATATTGATGAACTCAATTATTAGTCTTTTCTATAAACGCAATATTTATTTGAGAAAAGTCATTCGAAAAAGAATTTATTGTTATGAATGTTAGAAAAGTCATTGGAAAAAGACTTTTCTGGTTACGTTTCAAACATATTGATGGACTCAATTATTAGTCTTTTCTATAAACGCTATATTTATTTGAGAAAAGTCATCGGAAAAAGAATTTATTGTTATAATTTTCCAGAAATGTCAGAAAAGTCATTGGAAAAAGACTTTTCTGGTTACGTTTCAAACATATTGATGGACTCAATTATTAGTCTTTTCTATAAACGCTATATTTATTTGAGAAAAGTCATTAGAAAAAGAATTTATTGTTATAATTTTCCAGGAATGTCAGAAAAGTCATTGAAAAAAGACTTTTCTGGTTACGTTCCAAACATATTGATATATTGATGGACTCAATTAGTCGTTCCCTTATTAACTATGCCATGGTAGCAAATTTGGTTTTGTATTTGTTTCCATGATGTGGACGAGATTAGCTGGACATGTGGGCATGTGGCAATCATATTTATTAGGTCTCGTGAAATCAAATTTCAAATTTGATTTTTCAATATTTTTAAGGAATGCGTTTTTTCTAGAAACGCGATATTTATTTTTGAATTAAAAAAATGTGATAATTATGATAATTATTATGAGACCTAAGAAGTTTTTTTTCTTTTTTTTATAAAACGCTAAGACCTTATTTAGTAGCCGAGTGAGATTAGCCCAAATTAATAGTGAGGAGATTGTTAATCCTAGAATTAATAATGAGGCTTCCTAATAATAACCCTGATTGAAAATATAAATTTTTGTTTGATAGAAACCGTATAAAATAAGATAATGTTCTTTTAAAAGATTAAATTACCCGTAACAATTTTCAAAAGACAATCAAGGGCACAATTAGAAAAAATTGGCACTTTTTTTTTCTAAATTGACAACATGTTAACATTTTGTATAGAGAGAATTAAATATGGAAGGCCAAGCCATTTAATAGTTGACATATATATTTGAGATAGTTTCGTCAAAAATATTTTTATCCACCATATTCTAATACCCTCTTTAATAGTACCACATTTCATTGGGATAAATAAGGAGGGGATAATAAGCTAATCCCGATAAAGAGTACTATAATTTATATTGTTGTCTTTTTTTTCTACCAAACACTTAACTTCAGGATTATTAATCTCATCATCTGGTGCTAAAATGGGCTATCAAACTAACATGATACTATCATTTAGATTTTGTCCAAAAGTAGTAATAGTTTTTTCCTTCTCAAATTGAATAATCTTATGTCTCAAAAATGAAAGTCTAATGATCTTTTAAAACTTTTTTTAAGAAAAGACTTTGTTCTAAATGAAATTTTATCAATTTTTTTTATAGTTCATTATATATTTGCAAAACTAAAAGCTTGAAATTAAATAGCAAAAAAATTTATAATTAAAAATCATTTTTTTCAAATAACCTTTAAATTTTTTAATTCAAAATAATCATTATCGCTCGTTTAAATTTCCAAATCTGATTAAAGACTAATCATACAATGGTAAAAGAATTAAAACCAGCTTTGAGAATTAGTACCATCAATTAACAGCCGCGAGTTGTACACAATGCACATCACATTGTACACTCTTAAGAAGATTGATTCTCCACCAAAATATTGTACAGTTAATACAAGGGAAGTAACCTAGCATTCGACCATTAGCTGGTAAAGAGTTATTTTGGACATGTCAAACTGCATGCAATACACATACAATTTGTTGATAAGTGGACTGACCTATCGACCTCTGCCACGTAATCATACAGTCAGTTGATAGTGGACCCTACTAACCTGGCATCGTAATCGCTACTGTATTATGTCAAATAAATCGTCTCCGGTCCTCTCAATTTTCCATGCCTGGAATTATGAATCTCCCTCGACGTTACGAAAGCTCAAAAGCTCAGGGCTATGCAAGGGAAATATAGCATTGCTTATCTGCTTCACGACAGTAGGCGTATTCCCAATCTCCTGAAATGGCAATCGGCTCACATTTCTTCTTCCTTCGCTCGGAACCTCCTTTTTGCTACTTCTGTCTCTAATCTGTCGGTTTTCCTTCAACCGGGAAATCAATATCCGCTTCTCTCTAGCTATTTGTTTTCCTAGAGATATTGGCTGCGATTCTTTAATTTTCTTCGTTTCCTTGTTTTCTACTACCCCTTTATCACAAGTTTCGTATTTGTCCTTAACACGACAAATCAACAAATGCTTCTCTTTTTCAAGTTGCTTGCCTAGTGAATCCACGATGACATCCTTCTTTTCTTCCTTCCTCAAGTTTTCAAGCTCTCCCTTGAGTACAGAAACTTCATTTTCCATTTCGTCTGCTTTTGTCTCGAACTTGATAGCTTTTTCTCTCCATTCTTGCACCTAAAAGAAGAGCACCCATAACATTTCAACCCTCAAAACACAATCTTCATATGTGTGTGTGAGAGAGGGAGAGGGTGAGAGACTTACGGAGGACTGTAGGGATTGGATTTCATTCTCAGAAGCTAGAGCTCGACTTTCCCAAGAATCCCTAGAAGCCTGCAGCTCTTCCATCTCGCCTCTCAAACGCCCAAGCATCTCTTGCATTTGCGACCATTGCTCCGTCTCTGCTCTCACTTGCTCTACAATCTTTCTCACTAACGCCTTACATCGTCCTGAGCATTTATTCTCCTCGTGACAAATTGATTCCTGCAGGAAAAAATAAAATCATTCATCTTCTGTAACTTCACATGGTCTATATGATCTATCTCCAGCGGCATCAGATTAAATGAAAAGTATTTAACTAGTTTTATTTAAACTCTAGTACTACTTCTGTACTCAACAATGACCGTTCCATTCCATGATGTTTCGGTATAAATTTTATTCAATTATAGTCTAAATTATATGAAAAGGAATTACGATTATTGCATGATTCCTTACCTGATTCGTGTTTCGTGTAGAGAAAGAGGAAGAATCAGGAAACTCAATCCGCTTGGAAGTCGAAGCGGAACTTGCTACAGAACTATCAGCAGTAGTAGATAGAATCGATCTATACTCCGCTTCCATTCTATCGAGCATTCCTACCGATAATCCTTCCATTTTCCTTCTCAATATCTCCACCTGCAAACTCTTTTATCATAAACTTACCAAACTACAAATTTAATAAAACAAAAAGAGATGAAATATTCTTACATCATTTGACTTATGTTGACTTTCTTTGTCAATTTCATGATCAACTATTTGTTCCATTACCCCATTTTCTTCCATGGATGATAACCCTCCAAGCTTCTCCAATCGACGCTGCAAACGAGTAGCTTTCTTATCGAAATTCTTGCAATTTCGAAGCTCGGAATCTTTAACTCCAGAACTTCTCTGTAATTCCTCTAGTTTTTGTTCTAAATCTTCAATCTCTTCTTCTAATACTAACCCTACATTCTTCCCTTCACATATTTTCTTTCTTCCCTACAAATCATACATCAAAATAATCTTTCACTATAGTATTCTCACATTAAAAATAGTACGTCCCAAAATGAATGTACAAATTGGTCCGAACCGACTATTTTTTATTAGCGAATTTAAACATTCATTTTGGGACGGAGGGAGTAACCCTTTCCCTATTTCATTTCATAGAATTCAAAATATTCATTTTTCAAAAAAAAAATAAAAATTTATCGAATTTAAACCCTAACCCATTAATTTTTCCTAGTTGTAAAATTAATTACAGAAAATATTCTGAAAAAAATTAAATTAAATTACAAGAAGAAATAGTTCTTGAGAAATTACTTACAGAAGCAAGAGTCTGCACAGCAGATCTTAATGTTCTTTCCATCCTTGCTCGATTTCTTTCCAATTTTTTCAACGCAAATTTCCTCTCCATTCTCAAGAAATTACACTCAGCTCTCAAAATCTCCGCCTGAAACCTCCACTTCTCCTCCACAAACCCATCGCCGCCGCCACTCTCCGCCATCTCCTCCATCACCACCCTATCTCTCCTCTCGCTAGAATTCAACAGCACAATCGGGACACTTCTCGAAAACTCCCTTTCCTCCCCAAACAAATTCTCAAGCTTCCCCCTATAATTCTGCTCCACCATATCGGTGGTGGGTTTTGGTGCAACGGCGTTACTGGGTTGTTTCCGGCGGGTTTTCCGGCGGCGGGGTAAGTTAATGATTTTGGGACTCGGTGGTGGTGGTGGTGGTGTTGGATGCCATTTGGGTCTTCTCATTGATGTACTTCTTGTTGACATTTTTGAGATTTTGATATTGCTCTGTTTTTGTTTATGGAATTTGAATTCAACGGTAGTGTGAGAAAGAGAAAAGCATAAATAGGAAAATGGGCTCATTGTGTGTTTTGTGTGTGGCGTGCAACCTCGTAAGTTGGAAAGAACATGGATTTGATTTGAAATAGCTGACATTGTTTTTTTTTTTTTTTTTTTTTAATTTATTTATTTCTCATTTCTTAACTAAAAAAGCTTGTTTTTTCAAAAAAAAAAAAATAAAAAACGTAAAATCTAGGGAGAATGTTTCTCCATAAGTTATGAAGAAACGGGTTACGGATATCCAGAAGCTATTGAAAGGATATCCAGAAACTTTTTGTATTGGCCATGACCTTGTCCATGGTTACTTACAGATATCGCCTCAAAGGTTCTCGATATCCAACCCTTTGAAAGGATATCCGAAGCTTATGAAAGTGATATCCAGAAACCTTCAAAATGATATCCAGAAACTTTCAAAATGTTTCTGGATATTCATTTGATGGTTTCTGGATATACATTTGAAGGTTTCTGAATATCCAGAAACCTTCAATAAGCATTTTCTGGTCTTGGCCTTGGATTTGGCTTCAAATATGTTTCTGGATATTCATTTGATGGTTTCTGGATATACATTTGAAGGTTTATGGATATCCAGAAACCTTCAATAAGCAATTTCTGGTCTTGGCCTTGAATTTGGCTTCAAATCTATTTTTTCTGGATATCCACCCAAAGGCTTCTGGATATCCGTTCCAAAGCTTCTGGATATCTAGAACCCTTTGAGACTGATATCCAGAAATTTTTTTCTGGCTATCAAATGCATTGCTTCTGGCTATTAAAAACGCGTTTCTCCATAGTTATGGAGAAACGCGTTTCTCAGCAGACCTACTCATAAAAAAAATACTTATTTTATCTTAAAACAATTTTTTAATAAATATTCTGCTCCAAAAATTATTTTCATAGCAATTTTACAAGAAATAAAAAATACTCCGTATTTGTTAAAAGTTACTCCCACCGTCCCAATATGTTGGGTTTTACGGGTCCATGCGCAGCGGAATTAAGCATTAAAAACATAAAACCCAAGAAGCCCTAGGATCCGTTCTATACAATTAATTTGAATATCAATGAAATAGAATTAAACCAACCTTGAAACGCTTTCCGGTCTTGAGCTATCGAACGATTTGATTATGTGATATTGAATCACAAACTTCGTTCTTCAACTTGCTTGAACTCTAGGTCTTGATCGATGAACGAGCGAAGACCCTCTTTTGGTATCCACACCTTCGAATGAATCCAAGAACAATTTCTTGTTGATTGCTAGATCTAAACCTTGAAGAATATTGAGAGAATTTGATTGTGAATTTTGCTTTAAAATTTCGGCTAGGGTTTTTAGGTCTGACAGAACCCTGTATTTATACTACAAATAGTGTAAATACCTCTTCTAATCAAATTAGGAGAGACAGGCTGGCAATACCACGTATTGGCCTATTATGTCGCGCGGTATATCAAGCCATTGGCTTGATATGTCGCGTGACATAAGTAGCCAGTTTCTGTGCCTCTCAATCATTCTTCCTCCGGTTTAACCAATTCATTCTAGTTGTGTGTGACCCAATAGGATTACATCATGTTGGCAATGAGATCGATCATATCGAACCTCATAAGACATAAGCGGACTCTAGCAAGCCATTATGTCTACCCAAATGATGTAACGTAAGAGTTCACGTTTCCAACGGTGTACTTCCATTTATCCCTTTTTGTCTCACGATGTTATATTGAACACAAGTCATGGTCCTTGTCGACTTGTTATTGTTCAATGCTTTCTCGATTCTTGAGTATAATGATAATTCCAATCATATTGGGGTACGGCCATACACTTTCATCATTATCACTCATCGAGGGGCCCAAGCATAACATCTCTCTTCCGAGGGACAAACTCCTTCTTGACTTATCATCCTTCCCATCATGAATCCGATCATGCCAATGATAGCCTTTATAGATATCGTGTTAAGATATCGTTTGACTAAAATCAAACATGGCTTTCATCATATGTAAGGTTATGATAGTCTCGTGTCTAGGAAATAAATGAAGTAACCGTATGAGATTTAAGTATAACATTTGACCATTACATAAATCTCATGCGGGTCATGTCCAGCCACTTGTTCTCTAACAAGTACCCATAATTTCAATGTGCATCTCTTATGCATATAATCATCACATGATTATCCATTGACAATTATACTAATCTATTCTCTTAATAATTAGGGACAGAGATTATTATAAACAAATATACAAAACATATAATAATCAAATAATAAACATCTCATATAATAATAAATAATGTCAACACATAAGTCTATCAATCATAGGCCTAGTGGCATAACACCAACAGCCTCCCACTCGCACTAGGCCCAATCTACCATGTATCGAATACCCATGGACCTAACATGACCATCATGTTTAGCTTGTGAGAGAGCCTTAGTTAGTGGGTCCGCCACGTTGTCATCGCCGTCTACTCGCATATCATAACGTCTTCCCTTTCACATATCTCACGGATAATGTGGAAACGTCGAAGTATGTGTTTGGATCTCTGGTGTGATCTTGGTTCCTTTGCTTGTGCAATGGCCCCATTGTTATCACAGTAAAGTTCAATAGGATCTCTGATGCTTGGAACGACTTCCAAATCACTAATGAACTTCTTGATCCAAACCGCTTCCTTAGCCGCATCGGATGCCGCTATGTACTCGCCTTCGGTTGTAGAATCGCCGACGGTACTTTGCTTGGAACTTTTCCAACTCACGCCCTCCATTAAGCATAAACAAAAATCCAGATTGCGATCTAAAATCATCTTTGTCAGTTTGGAAGCTAGCATCTGTGTAGCCTTTGACTACAAGATTTTCTTCCATTCCTCCAAAGACCAAGAATGCATCCTTAGTTCTTCGTAAGTACTTAAGGATATTCTTGATCGCTATCCAATGTGGTTCACCGGATCATTGGTACCTACTCGTCATGCTTAGAGCACACGAGACATCGGGTCTAGTACATAACATAAAGCATACATGATAGACCCAATTGCCGAAGCATATGGAATACCATTCATTCTCTTTCGCTCATCATTAGTCTTTGGACATTGATTCTTGCTAAGAGATATACCATACAACATTGGCAAATTCCCTCTTTTAGAATTTTCCATTTGGAATCTTCTAAGGACTTTGTCAATGTAAGTACTTTGACTTAAACCAATCATCCTCTTGGATCTATCTCTATAGATCTTGATACCAAGGATATATGCGGCTTCGCCCATATCTTTCATTGAAAAGCACTTTCCCAACCAAGACTTGACAGCCTCTAGCATAGAACGTCATTTCCAATGAGTAAGATATCGTCGACATACAACACTAAAAATAGTGCTACGCTCCCACTAATTTTCTTGTATACACAAGGTTCATCTTCGTTCTTGATAAAGCCAAATTCCTTGATTGCTTCATCAAAACGTAGATTCCAACTCCTTGAAGCTTGCTTCAATCCATAAATGGATTTCGCAACTTACACACCTTGTTAGAATTTTCTCGGATCGACAAAACCTTCGGGTTGTATCATGTATACATCCTCAAGTAACTTCCCATTAAGGAAAGCCGTTTTGACATCCATTTGCCATATCTCATAGTCATAATATGCGGCTACGGCAAGTAAAATTCTAATAGACTTAAGTATAGCTACGTGCGAAAAGGTTTCATCATAGTCTATGCCATGAATCCGCCTATACCCCTTAGCTACTAGCCTAGCCTTATAGGTGTGCACCTTCCCATCCATGTCGGTCTTCTTCTTGAAGACCCATTTGCACCCTATGGTTTTTACACCTTCGGGTGGATCAATCAAGTTCCAAACTTGATTATCAGCCATGGATTGTAATTCGGACTTCATGGCTTCTTGCCATTTTTCCGAATCCGGAGCGGACATCGCTTCTTGATAGCAAGTGGGTTCATCATTTTCGATTAACTCCACTTCATCACTTTCCGTAACGAGAAATTCATATCTCTCGGGTTCGGATCGTGATCTACCACTTCGGCGAGGAACTTGTGCATCTTGAACCGGTTCCACAACGGTTTGTGAACTTGGTTCAGTTTCTACCATTGGTTCAATGTTGTTTTTGGGTTCTCGAACTTCTTCGAGATCTATTTTACTCCCACTGGTTCCTTTGCGAAGAAACTCCTTTTCTAAGAAAGTACCATTTCGAGCAACAAACACTTTGTTCTCGTTTCGGTTGTAGAAATAGTATCCTTTGGTTTCCTTAGGATATCCCACAAAAACACATTTATCAGATTTAGGTGCTAGCTTGTCAGAAGTTAACTTTTTGACATATGCATCACAACCCCAAATCTTCATGAAAGACAAACTAGGTTTTCTTCCATGCCACATCTCATATGGGGTCTTTTGAACCGATTTGGTAGGAACTCTGTTTATAGTGAAAGCGGCGGTTTCTAGTGCATGTCCCCAAAAGGATAAAGGAAGCTCAACTTGACTCATCATAGAACGAACCATGTCCAACAAAGTTCTATTCCTCCTTTCGAGACACACCATTCCATTGTGGTGTTCGGGTGGAGAGAGTTCAAACGATTCCACAACTCTTAAGATGATTTGTCAAATTCTTGGCTCAAATATTCACCACCTCGATCGGATCGAAGTACCTTAATAGTTTTGCCAAGTTGATTTTGTACCTCATTTTGAAATATTCGAAATATCTCAAACGATTCACTCTTATGTTTCATTAGATAAACATATCCAAATCTACTATAATCATCGGTGAATGTTATGAAGTACCGAAATCCTCCCTAGCATCGCTACTCATAGGCCCACATACATCGGTATGTATGAGTCCTAACAAGTCGCCCGCCCTTTCACCGGTTTTGGTAAATGGGTCCTTGGTCATCTTGCCAAGTAAACAAGATTCACATGTCTCATATGATTCATAATCATGTGAGTCCAAAAATCCATCTTTGTGGAGTTTAGAAATGCGTTTCTCGTTTATATGGCCAAGACGACAATGCCATAAGTAAGTGTGGTTTACATCATTGGGTTTAGATTTCTTGTTAATGTTATAGACATCATTATCGCGATTTTCAACATCAAGAATATAAAGGCCATTGAATGAAACAATGATACAATAATGCATATCACTCTTGTAAATAGAAAATTTCTTATCACATATAAGAAAATTAAAACCTTCATTATCCAAACATGAAATCGAAATAATATTCCTACTTAAAGCTGGAACGTAATAACAATTGTTCAAAACAAGTATTAGTCCACTAGGTAAAGTAACTTCATAAGTTCCTACGGCTAATGCTGGCAACTCTTGCTCCATTCCCCACACGTAGGTCCACTTCACCTTCCTTAAGCATCCTTCGTTCTTTAGACCACTGCACATTTAAACAAATGTGAGTTCCACATCCGGTATCCAATACCCAAGAACTAGAAGTAGATAGGAATATATCTATAACAAAGATACTGAAGTTGAAGCAACTCCTTTGCTCTTCTTCGGTGCTTCCTTGTATTTTGCGCAATTTCTCCTCCAATGTCCAATCTCATTGCAATGGAAGCGGATTGCGTCCTCTTGGGACTTAGGTTTAGCCTCTTTAGGCTTGGAGGCCTCTTTGGGCTTGGCAACCTTTGCCTTAGGATTAGCAACCTTTGCTTTTCCTTTACCCTTGAACCCTTTCCCCTTGTTAACCATTAGCACTTGATCGGTCTTCTTCTCGACAATCTTGGTTTCCTTGTTAGTCAACATTTGAACTAACTCGGAAAGGTTTCTATTCATTCCACCCATGTTATAGTGCATTATGAAATGACTAAAACTTTTAGGTAATGAATTCGATATTATGTCGGTAGCCAACTCTTGGCTAATTGGAAAACCGAGCCTTTCAAGATGCTCAATGTGGCCCTTTAGCTTGAGAGCATGGGGACCAACAGCTTGTCCTTCACTCATCTTGCATGAGGTCAAGGATGCAACTGTGTTGTACCTTTCTTGCCTAGCTTGAATTTGGAACATTTCCATCGGCCGATTGTTTAAGTCATTGTCCCCAGTGCTCAAGATTCTTCGAAGACTCTTGCACATGGCGGAGAGCATAAGGCAACTAACCTCAGCAGAGTCACGCTTGTGCTTCGGATATTGTTCCCTTATTGCCCTAGCGGCATTGGCGGCGAGTTCGGGTGGAATAGGTTCGGTGAGAACGTACGGTTTCTCCTCTTGTTTGAGAACAATTCTCAAACTACGGATCCAATCCATATAGTTTGTACCATTCTCTTCCAACTTTTCCTTCTCAAGGACGGATCGCGGTGAAAAGTGATTATTGTTTGATGCCATTTATTCTACAAAAAGATATACATAAAATATGAACACATATAAGTAAACATATCATATGAGAAGTATAGTGCATTTAAATAAATGCTCCCACTAAATTATACACCTTCAAATGCAAATAAGCATAATATACATTTAATGGGCTAAGATCCAACTTTAATTCAATTTCAAGTTTGCTATGGCAAACCGCTCAAAATTAAATTAATTAGGTAGAAAACATCAATCATATCACATATATGACTCTTAGATCTTTTATGAGATCAATTCAAGACATCATATGTCTAGGCATATTTTAATCTCATCTTATGCCTTGGGTCCAAAACCATTTTGATAACCCAATTAAGTTCATTCACTTTAAAACGTATAGGAACCACCATTTCCTCATCTTGCTCGCATTCGAATAGAATCAAAGCACCTTGCTATGGCAAGCCCACCCAAAACTATCCGAATGGTCTCAAGTGTTTTTAATCATGAATTGGCATAAAGAACTTAAAATTTAAATGAAGGTTCTTTAAAGGTAGATTATAAGCGTATCAGAAAGATAGTCAAAATCATGCACCAGGTAAGTTCCCAGGAAGATAGGTGAGCCGCAAGGACTTCTTAAGTACCAACTCTTCCTTAGACAGTAACTCTCCTAGACATGCATAATTAGAAATCAACTACGATTAGGCAACATAATCCTTACCTTTTATAAACAATCGGTTTCCTTTTAAATTTCGCATATTTATTACTTGTTTCCATAAACAATCATAAGATCCAAAATTTACAATGTCTAACTCTAAACATATTAGGAACCTAACTATCATGTTTCAACTCCACATCTAATTTAATAATTCTTAACAATTAAGAACAAATAATTCATGCCTCGCAACAATTAATAAAACACATTTAAATTAATTAAGCATGCATAAACAATGAATCAATCTAGCATGGATTTATAAACTCAATTTTATAACATCCAGTTTTCATACACATTGCAATAATTATTAAAATCATATTTTAATCAATTAATCATGTATATCAATGAATCAATCTATCGCGGACTTATAAACTCAATTTTATAACATCCAGTTTTCATATTAACATATCAGTTGTTAACACAATCATAGAATAGCGAGAAAATTTGAACATACAGTTACGCCGGTTTTGGCTTGTTATGTCGCGTGACATCATCGGCCCGGAGGCTTGATATGTCGCGCGACCTAACAGCCGGATAACCTTTGGAATTCCTCATGGCTCATCATGTCGCGCGACTAAAGCGGCCAAGTAACGGGATTTCAGTTCGAACCAATACGGATTACGGCCAATTAAATCACATAAAACGGCCTTTTCTGATTTAATTCGGCATAAATTGAAAACGATTTTCACATTGTTTCACATAAACAATTAAAATTCTATCACATATAAAACATGCAATAAGCATATAAACAATTTATATCTTAAACCTAGCATGTTAATTCAAACTTAATCATACGAACGGGGCTCACGATACCACTTTGTTGGGTTATACGGGTCCATGCGCGGCGGGAATTAAGCATTAAAAACATAAAACCCAGAAGCCCTAGGATCCGTTCTATACAATTAATTTGAATATCAATGAAATAGAATTAAACCAACCTTGAAACGCTTTCCGGTCTTGAGCTATCGAACGATTTGATTATGTGATATTGAATCACAAACTTCGTTCTTCAACTTGCTTGAACTCTAGGTCTTGATCGATGAACGAGCGAAGACCCTCTTTTGGTATCCACACCTTCGAATGAATCCAAGAACAATTTCTTGTTGATTGCTAGATCTAAACCTTGAAGAATATTGAGAGAATTTGATTGTGAATTTTGCTTTAAAATTTCGGCTAGGGTTTTAGGTACGACGGAACCCTGTATTTATACTACAAATAGTGTAAATACCTCTTCTAATCAAATTAGGAGAGACAGTGTCAATACCACGTATTGGCCTATTATGTCGCGCGGTATATCAAGCCGTTGGCTTGATATGTCGCGTGACATAAGTAGCCGGTTACGTGCCTCTCAATCATTCTTCCTCCGGTTTAACCAATTCATTCTAGTTGTGTGTGACCCAATAGGATTACATCATGTTGGCAATGAGATCGATCATATCGAACCTCATAAGACATAAGCGGACTCTAGCAAGCCATTATGTCTACCCAAATGATGTAACGTAAGAGTTCACGTTTCCCGGCGGTGTACTTCCATTTATCCCTTTTGTCTCACGATGTTATATTGAACACAAGTCATGGTCCTTGTCGACTTGTTATTGTTCAATGCTTTCTCGATTCTTGAGTATAATGATAATTCCAATCATATTGGGGTACGGCCATACACTTTCATCATTATCACTCATCGAGGGCCCAAGCATAACATCTCTCTTAGAGGGACAAACTCCTTCTTGACTTATCATCCTTCCCATCATGAATCCGATCATGCCAATGATAGCCTTTATAGATATCGTGTTAAGATATCGTTTGACTAAAATCAAACATGGCTTTCATCATATGTAAGGTTATGATAGTCTCAGGTCTAGGAAATAAATGAAGTAACCGTATGAGATTTAAGTATAACATTTGACCATTACATAAATCTCATGCGGGTCATGTCCAGTCACTTGTTCTCTAACAAGTACCCATAATTTCAATGTGCATCTCTTATGCATATAATCATCACATGATTATCCATTGACAATTATACTAATCTATTCTCTTAATAATTAGGGACAGAGATTATTATAAACAAATATACAAAACATATAATAATCAAATAATAAACATCTCATATAATAATAAATAATGTCAACACATAAGTCTATCAATCATAGGCCTAGGGCATAACACCAACACAATATACTAGCAGTTCTAGGAGTTTTTTTGTCCAAAAATATTTATAGTTTTAAAATTTTTTTTCATAAAACTTGGACACAATTTGCATGTAGTATCCTTATTTATGATTAGGCAATTATTATTGTAAAAACATTTAATTTCTTAGATACTTGAAATATTCAAATAATAGTTTAATTTATTTTATATGTATTAATTGCTTTTATTTAATGTGTGTGCAAAATGCTAGAACTACAAGTATTTTGATACGGAGAGAGTAACACTATGGACAAGTCAACTATAACACTTACCATCTCCGTCCCAATACAAATGCAAAAGACACAAAAACCTCATTTTAATTTTAATGTTCCATTACAAAAGTCACAAGCACCAAAAGGAAAGTTATTATTATTTATTTATTTATAAGAATCACTTATCATATTTACATCATTTATTCATCTACTACTATTCTTTACCTCACTTTCTCTCTCATATCTCAATTTTTTTTATATTCACAACACTTACTTATCTAGACATTTTTCATAATTTTTATACAAAACTCATTTTGTGCCTTTTGTAATTTGAAACCAATTACCCCTAAAAAAGATCCGTTTCTTTCCTATTTATTTGTCCTGTCAGATAGAAAGAAATTTTTTTCTCATATGATTGAATATTGATCGATATAAATATCAAAAACTCCGAATTGAATTAGTTTAATTACAAGCTTAGCTAGCACCATATCTGCAGTAGGGAAGTACTTGATACTACTATCAGTGGGGTCTAAGCTTGTGGGAGGAGTAAGATGAAGTGGTGCACAAAGACAGAAAGAGGGGTCCATTTTGGAAATTTTATTTTTTCTAATGATGATTTTGAAAAATATGAAACCGAGGGAGTATCTATAGTATAAATGAGGGAAGGTTGGCACTGTTCCATGAACAGTTCCATCCGCCAACTTTACCGTTTTCTTGCTCATTATTTTCAGCTTTTTCCATTTTAATTTCTCCCTTTAAAAAAAATTTTTTTTTTTTTAAAAACACACACATACCCTTCTCTCTCTCTCTCTCTCTCTCTCTCTCTCTCTCTCTCTCTCTCTCTCTCTTTCTCTCTCTTCATTCAGTTTGAATTTCAAAATGGAGGAACTATTTGGTCCCTCACATTTTGCCCAAAAAAAAAAAAAAAATTAATTTAATTTTTTTTTTAATTTAAAAAAAAAATTTAAAAAAAAAAAAACAAAATCAAAAAACGTGGTCTTGGACACGGGCTTAGGCTAGTTATATTATAAAAATAACAGAGAGCGAGTGTTTTATTATTTCTCTATGTCCTAGAGTCAGATTCATACTTGAATTTTGTAAATTTATTTAAAAAATGGTACATATTTCAAATATGTTAATTATACAATTGTCTAAAATATTATTTATAATATGGTGTGAGCAGATTTTGTTGTTTAATTTTATAAGATTTTAATGTGTTAAAAGTAAGCAGCGGGATAGGCACGGTGTGCATAGAGTTATTGCAAAAAAATTTATGCATTTAATGATTAATGTTAAAATGAAGTAAATCATACTCCAAATTTCAAAATATCTCTCCTTTCATTTAATCCTTATGTTTAAATGAATATTTATTTTTATTTCATAGACTTTTTGAAGATGTTAAAATTTAATTTTAATTTTTTTTCAATTCTAAGCTTTTAGTTTTTCAAATATATAATAAAATTTAAAAAATAAGAGAAAATAACTAGCGATAAACTTACTTTAAAAATTGATTATTAATTTTGAAATTTATTATTTTGAAAAAGTAAACAATAATTTTGGAACAAATTGAATAAGAAACTTCTATAAACCAAATATGCCTATAATCGTTGTTAAGTTTGAATTGAAAGAAAGTTGCAAATTTTGGTTTTTCACTAACAACGTATAAATTGTGAGCATATATATGAAAAAATATATTTAACTATTTGCATAAATTTTGTTTATTCTGTAAAAAGAGAATGGTGAATGAATTTGAAGAGTGATAATTGTATACCCCCTCCTTTCGTCTCATCTTAAATCGCTCCAACTTTTTTACCGTGCCAATCAAAGGAAAGTAAAATAGAAAATGTTGGATTTGATCCCTTTTTATAGATTGGGGACGCCTAATCATTGATCAATACAAGCAAAATTTGTGATTCAAAAGTTTTTTGGTTTTGGCACGACCGTACGAAAGTTTCACAACCGTGCCAGCTTCAACGCACGATCGTGTCGAATAGTATTTTGTCAGATCCGATGAAGCATGACCGTGTCGGCATGGTTTGAGCTTTGTGTCGACTGGATTCAAAGCAGGAGGATTGAAACCCTGCAGGATTAGAAACAGGGTTGTATAACGTAAAATCTAGGGAGAAACGCGTTTCTCCATAAGTTATGGAGAAACGGGTTACGGGTATCCAGAACCTTTTGAAAGGATATCCAGAAACTTTTTGTATTGGCCATGACCTTGTCCCATGGTTACTTCGATATCGCCTCAAAGGTTCCTGATATCCGTAACCCTTTGAAAGGATATCCAGAAGTTTATGAAAGTGATATCCAGAAACCTTCAAAATGATATCCAGAAACTTTCAAAATGTTTCTGGATATTCATTTGATGATTTCTGGATATACATTTGAAGGTTTCTGGATATCCAGAAACCTTCAATAAGCAATTTCTGGTCTTGAATTTGGCTTCAAATCTATTTTTTCTGGATATCCGCCCAAAGGCTTCTGGATATCCGTTCCAAAGCTTCTGAATATCCAGAACCCTTTGAGACTGATATCCAGAAATTTTCTTCTGGTTATCAAACGTATAGCTTCTGGCTATTAAAAACGCGTTTCTCCATAGTTATGGAGAAACGCGTTTCTCAGCAGACCTACTCGTTGTATAAATACTTCCTCTATCCCCCTAACAATCAAAATTAACTATAGTGTGATAGGCATATCTATAATTCTAGGGTTCAGGAATCTTAGTGTGACAGAGGTCTATAATTATAAAGTTTAGAAGTTAGTTGTTCATCTGTTTTTCTAGATTAGGGTTTGCACAGTCAGGAAATTTAGTGATCAAGAATTCGTGCAAAATAATTAGAGATTGTAATCTATGATTTCTCAAGTGATAATAATATCCTCTCCATTTGCTCGTGTACGTAGCCAAGGTTGTGAACCACATATATCGGTGTGTTGTGTGATTGTTGTTTGATTGTTGTTTTCTATTGACTCTGTTATAACAAATTGGTATCAGAGCCAATTTTGGTTGAGAAAGGTCCAGAGGTATTTCGCTGCAGAAGAAGATGAGATTAGGAATAGAATCACCAATTGACAAGTTCGATGGGAATAATAGTTTTAGTATTTGGCAAATCAAGATGAAAGCTCTATTGAGAGACAAGGGTTTCTGGGCTCCAGTTGCTGCTGCAATCAGGGGTCGTCAGGATCCAAAGGGTAAACAGAAGTCGTTCCCACATGTATTGTTGCGTCTGCAACAGCAGAGAGTTTGCAGGAGGACAAGAAGGCAGCTGAGAAGGAAGGCGGAGATTTGATCGCGCTAGATATAAGTTGTCTAGATGATAATATTATAGCGAATATTACAGATACTGATTTTCGAAGGTGATTTGTACCTTACGTTGGAATCTAACACGTTCACTGATCAAAAAGTTGTAGATAGAACAAAAGTTGTATTTTCTTCGATTAACTACTCTATGCCAACCAACAAATTAACCTTTTATTTATGATTATGAAGTTGTTATTGTAAAATATATTTAATTATTTAGATATTTAAAATATTTCAAGGATTATTTAATTTATTAGGTATATTAAATACATTTTTAATTTGTGTAAAAAAAATCTATAACTACAAATATTTTATTTTGGGATACAAAGGAAAATAGTAGGAGAAGCAGAGCCTATTCAAAAGAGGTAAGAAAAGTGATTGACATGAAGAGAGTAAATTAATGAAAAGGGAAGCCAAAGTCCAATAAAAGTAATCAACTCCTCCAACACACAGTACGAGGCGTTTGTTGTGTCCAAATTTACTTAAAACTCCAAATTTAATCATTAATTACTCTAGGCCAACCAACAAACTTAAGTCATTTTCTTCTGCCCTGACATAGTCCCTGCATACCGTATAGTGGAAAGTGGAGTATATAAATGACAAAATAGGGTAAATGACAAAATAAAATAGGGTATGAATTATATACTCCCTCCGACCCTGATTTTACCATTTTGATGAAGCACGTAAATTAAAAAAATAATATATATTTAAAAATAATGGAAGTGGGAGAAGGGTTGTGAGAGGAAAAAAGTGAGTGAATATGACAAGTGAGACTCATAATTTAAATGTGTGAGAGAGAAAAGTTAGTGAGTATAATAAAATATTAATAATTTTTTTCCATTTTAGAAAATGTGTTGTAACGAGACGCCTTTTTGGATAATTGGTGAAACTTAAGCTGAGACGGAGGGAGTATAGCGTTACTATAATAAACGCTCATATCATTTATTTTTTTTGTCAAATCAAGATTTTATATGCAAATTTTTTCGTCATTATTTTAGGACTTTTTGACGAAATTAGTTAGAAATTTTGTTAAACTGCTACTTCCTCCGTCCAACTTAATACTTCACACTTACTGTTCACACAGTTTTTAAGGAAAAAAATAATGATATAATGTTGTGAGTGTAAAAGTAAAATATGAGAGAGAATGAGTGGAGGGAATAGTAAATTATAATGGTGTTGTGAGTATTAAAATAATGTCGGAGATAAAGTGTGAAGTATGTAATTGGACGCCCAAAATAGAAAGTGTGAAATATGTAACTGGACGGAGGGAGTATGTGCCATGCACGTGAACAGTGAATTGGTTAGTTTGAAGTTGATTTAACTATTAAGAAGTTAAATGTATAATTTTGAAAATGTGGAGCGAAATAAATAAAATTGATTTTCCAAATACAGTAGGATTATTAGAGCATCCACACTCATGGCATGGCACTCACGGCATGGTCTATGTGGCACCCGAGAAATCCAACATTCATGACTTTCTTAAAGTCATGAATGACTTTTACAAAAATTGTTTTGGCAGAAGACTTGTGTCACGGCATGGAATGGTTATTTTTTTTTTTTTTGAGACCAATTAGAAGATGACACGTGTTATATTTTTGTGAAATTATTTTTTTTTTTTTTACAAAAATTGCAATCAACATATAAAAAATAATAAAAATATAAAAATATTGAAAAAACTATCATTATTAATAAAAAGTAGGAGAGAGAAACTGATGACTTTTGTCATGAATGGAGATAAAATTGTTTGGAGTTGTGTTTTTGATGACTGCTGACGTGGAGCTGAGGTGGAGGAGAGAGGAATGGGAATGAAGTGTTATTGATGAAGATGCTCTTAAATAACTAAACTTCAAAACAAAACAATTTTTAAAAATTAAAGGAGAAAACAGTAAGTTTATTTTATTATCTAAATTTTTTTAAAAAAATAAAGTAATTTATGCATTATTTATTTATTTTAGTAATAACTTACGAACAGTGTTTTGGATAATTTTTTTTACAATGCTTCATTCTGATTAAAACGCAATATATTTAAAAAAAAATATATTTAAACATGTTATTTTAGTACTTATAAAAGTAAAATCATGGATCAAAGTAAAAGAGTTGACGATTACCAATTTACATAAACAATTCAACCCGAAATGACGAATGATAATGAATTTTAATTCAGTCAATTTCTACAGTTTTTTTACCGTGCCAAAGGTATAAATACATAAAAGTTCATATAAGTTGATTAAATTAAATAATGTCTTTTTGATATTGAAATGCATATTTAGATCGTGAAATAGTCATTTTTATAGTGATCTATTGTTACTTGGGTTGAAATGTGAATTGGAAATTCGAGATTGTTATTAAAATAAAAAAAAATGAAAAAAATTGTGGAGGGAGTATGTAACTATTGTAGCATAATGAAAATTTTAAACTTGTTATTGATACATCATTATAAATATTATTAAAAATAATTTTTAGTTAATAATTAAGATAATCAAATTAAATTAAAATTATAACTCAAAATATTTTAGTGTTAACAATCAGTTAAAAAAGGAATGGAGGGAGTATTTAATTACTGTATCATAAGCCAAATAAAGTGATATTGTGGTGCAGTATGTATATCAGTGTTCTAAAAGACCCCGCTTAAGGGCGTCTAGGTCCCGCCTAGGCGCTAGGCCCCTCTCCAACGCCTAGTTCTATCCCCCGCCTAGGTCCCGACTAATCCCAACTAATCCCGACTAGTCCCCGCTTAGGCGTTAGACCCGGCTCCGCCGTCTAGCGCTTTTTAGAACCTTGATGATGTATATATTTAATGAAAACAGGGTGTGAGTTTGTTATGCTCTCTGTTGGATATTTATGACAATCCTGGCAATAGGCATGCCCTCATTTACTACAACTAAATCCAAGGAAGCTTTGTTTTTGTTGTTTACATTTATTGTTTACTGTTTTTGTTGTTTACATTTATTGTTTACTGTTTTTTACACACAATATTGTTCACCATATTTGGATCAGGTCAGCACTGCACAGCAAAAAGATCCATTGCAGAAAATCCCGTTTACGTATCAATAAATAATAAACAACAATTAAAGAGTTTTTGTTCAAAAACATCCTATTCTGTTAAATGACACGTAACTTGCACGTGATTATTTAACGAATTTTTCTAACAAAACATGTTAAAAACCTAACATGCAAACAAAATGAAAACTTTGGGACCTAGATTATAAATAGTAATAAAATAGGGCCTAATTTATAAACATCTCCTAAACTTTGGGATCCAAAATGATTTCCCCCTTAACTTTATAACCGTTTGTTGCAAACTATTTTAATTTAAACACAACCATTGATTTTAGTACTATAACTACATGTGACATTTATCTTAGCAATTCAAAGTACCAAATTACTCAATCTCAAATGCCCAAAAAGAGTGCCCAATATTAAAGCCAAGACTCATCCTTGATGAGCGCTAGAGTTTAAATATTTTCCTCGCCCCTGACTGACGCGAGACACCTTAAAAAAAAAAAAAAAAAAAAAAAAAAAAAAAAAAAACCTCTCAATCTCAAATTAGAAACAAAAGTCAAATTATTAACACACAAAAAGATTAGTTAAAAAGCAAACACAAGTTTTGTCCTATTTGATGGAGCTTGATTTTACAATTTTGTCCTTTCCGTCTTGTTCTTTTATGCATTAAAGGTATATAAACTTTTAAAAATGTAGTTACTATTTTGATTTTACCTATTCAAAAAAGAAATGGAATTTTGGTGAAACAAAGGAGAATTTACTATATTCGTCTCGTTCTGTTTAAATTTTGTAGCGGTGAATGAATATTGAATTTTATATATATACTAGTAAAATCTCATGTTTGAGGACACGTTTTTTTTTTTTAATTAAAAAATAAAATTTAAAAGGCAAAATGGGAAAGGGACAACTTAGTGAGGGCAAAATGGGAAATTCGGCAGATGAAACTGTTCATAGTACTGTAGACAGTGGAGGTGTGATTTATACTATAGATTATAGATTAACTAGTATTATAAAATTTTGTACATACTCCCTCCGTCCCACTAGTAACCGCACTGTTACTGTTTGCGCGGAAATTAAGAAAAAAATAATTATATAAATGTTGTGAGTGTAAAAGTAAAATAGGAAAGAGAATGAGTGGAGGGAATAGTAAATTATAATGGTGTTGTGAGTATTAAAATAATGTAGGAGAGAGAATGAGTGAAGGGAATAGTAAATATTCTTTGTCATTTTAGGAAGTGTGCGGTTTGTAATGGGACGCCCAAAATAAAAAGTATGCAATTTGTAGCGGGACAGAGGGAGTATTTTTTTTCCATGGGATATTTCACTACAAACTAAAAATTTGCTAAAATAGAAATGTTTTACTCTCTCCATCCCTCTCCATCCCAGTTTAATTTTCTTAGCTTCACTTTATATGGAAATTAAATAAAAATAAAAATTTGTGATTATGAAAAGTAAAACAAGAAATAGAAAGTTGGTAGAAAATACTCCCTCCAACCCAATCTAAATGTCCAAAAATGGATTTGGCGCGTGAATTAAGGAAAGTGAGGTAGGAAAGAGAAAAAGTGAGGTAGGAAAGAGAAAAAGTTTAAATGTTGTGAGTATGAAAAATTAAATAGGAGAGAGAATGAGTGGGAGGAATAGTTAGGAGAGAGAATGTTGTGAGTGTAAAAGTAAAGTAGGAGAGAGAATGAGCGGGTGAAATAGTGAAAAAAACTTTCCTTTTTTGAAAATAAGACATTTTAAATGGAACGCCCAAAATAGAAAGTTGAAACATTTAGATTGGGACTAAGGGAGTAGTAAGTTAGTTGTTATCTTGAGTGTAGTAAGTGACTCCATCGTCCATTTTAGTTATAAAACAAACTACTCCCTCCGTTCCACCCAAGTGTGCACTATTGATCAAGGCACATCGATTAAGAAATATTATTAAGATAATGAAAATGTGTGGTAGAAAATGAAGAGAGGGAATGAGTGGAGTAAATAGTAGGTTGGTTGAATAAATTGTGTGGTGAAGAATGAGTGGAGTTAATGAATAGGTGGGGTAGGGAGAATATAAAATATTAAAGGACATACCATTTATGGTACTTCACACTGGACTGGGACGGATCAAAAGGAAAATAAGTGTACATTGGGCTGGAACGGAGGGAGTAAGTATTAATCTGGGAGAGATTAAAAGAAAAAGTAAGAAACTTAAATCGAGACAGATGGAGTATTACTTTTATATTAATGAGATTCACGTGTTATACTCACTTTCTCCCACTTACCTCACTTTTCATACTAACAACACTTACTCCACTAGCATTTTTCTTAATTTTTGTGTAAATGGTAAGTGTGTGGTTTATAATGGGGCGGAAGAAGTATTATTTTTATTAATGTCATGAAAATTACTAAAAATTTAATTATTTATTTTAGTATTCTACCTAATTGCACAATTTTGAAAAGTTAAACACTCATAAATAAACGTCAAATTACGATAATTTAAAAATTACACTCATGAAAATTAAAAATAAAAACTAATATACAACACACAAACGAATATACAGGCAGAAAACAACGACGATAATAATAAAATGATGCGTACGATCTCAAATGTTGTTCTTTGCATATATGTGCCCAATCAGGTCTGATTTAAGAGCCAAGTGTGTATCTTTGCTTTGAATATATCGTTTGCACGCACGCCATTTATTTAACGATACTATTTACAACGTTTGCACACCACAACTTTTCATATTTTTGATTAGTATCTATTAATTTTTCAGTGCTTGTATTAATGTAGGCACTGATTAGCTTCATTTTCTCTAAATCTCTATGCAATGTTGGCTCCTTTTTTTTTTTTTGTTGCTCCTCGTCGAATTGAAGTTTAGAAAAAAAAAAAAAAGTTTTGTCCTATTTGATGTAGCTTGATTTTACAATTTTGTCATTTCCGTCTTGTTGTTTTATGTATTAAAAGTATATTTTGGGAAATGTAGTTACTATTAAAAATGTAGCATACCAAAAGAAATGGAATTTTGGTGAAACAAAGGATAGAATTACTAAAATTGGCTCATTCTGTTTGTCTCTATCAATATGAAAATAAATTCTTTTCCATGCAACCTTTTTGTTACTAATTTCGTTATTTAAAAAAAAACAATAATAATATTTTTACCTTTTTCAATAACTAATGAGAAAGTAGTCCAAACTCCAAACCTAGCATACCTTTACCCAAAGTAAAGTAAACTCCCAATTTCCATCATATTTTACTATATTTAGTAGTAACTAAATACTCAAAAGTACATTTTTATATTTACCATATTTACCTTTTTGATAATCCAACACAAATAAACTTTAAACAAGCATTATTGTTAATTTAATCATTCGATCCTAATGAAATTTAATACTCCCTCCGTCCCAGCGAAAGAGCCACAAAATTAGCCGGGCACGCAAAATAAGAAATGTGATATAGGAAAGAGAAAAAGTTTAAATGTTGTGAGTATGAAAAATTAAATAGGAGAGAGAATGAGTGGGAGGTGATGTAAGAAAGAGAATGTTGTGAGTGTAAAAGTAAAGTAGGAGAGAGAATGAGTGAAGAGAATAGTGATTTAAGGTTTCCTTTTTGGGAAAGTGGCTTTTTAAATGGGACGCTCAAAAAGGAAATAAATGGCTTTTTCGTTGGGACGGAGGGAGTAAGTGTTATTGATATATCACTAAATTATTTATCAATAATATTTTAATAATTTCTTTAGAATAACTAAATTAATATTAATATTTAATCAAAATTAATTTGTGTTGATCATTAAAAATTAGATGTGGCCAATATAAATATAAACGAGACGGAGGGAGGGAGGGAGGGAGTAATAGGCTTACGCATACTCCATAATAATTTTAGCTTAATGAATAGTCTTACACATACTCTATACTTCAACTTAAAATTTGAATTGTCCAAATTCTATGTCAACTCATTAATAACATACAAAGGACTAGGAATTATGTATGGAAGAAATTGTTTTATTTTTTCTAATTTGCATTTGGTATAGCAAATTTTACACCATAGTATATAAGTAAATGATTGAAAATGAAATAGTTAGTCTTTTTTTTTCTTTTATCTTTTTAGCATAGTGGTATACACTCCTAACTTGAGACCATAGGTCCCGAGTTTGAGTGATCTATGGGAAAATATGAGAACATGTACAGATTCGCTTTATAAAAAATCCTTTTTTTAGTTAAAATAGACATTTATTTAAGGATGGGGGAGTATGTTTAATTTTTCTTTTGTTTCTTAAAAGGTAAGTGAGAAATGCATTATACAGTATATATGTGTATATATATATTTTTTAAATGAATACAGTATTAAAAAAAAAAAAAAAACAAATCAGATGATCCATCCTCTTCAAAATTAATGCTCTCTTTTTGGTGATTACATTCTCAATATTAATGAGTGTATGCAAAATAAAGTGATTTTGTATATTTATTGAAAAGAGGGTGTGGGTTTGTTATGCACTCTGTTCAATATTATTACAATTACTACTTACTAGTACAACCATTTTTTGAGCAAAATTCGAGGAAGCTTTATTGTTTACATTTATTGTGTTTTAGTTTTACACACAGATATTGTTCATCATTTTTGGATTAAGTCAGCACAGCAAAAGGACCACTATACAAGTGTTGAATGCTCCTTTGTATCAAAATAAAATACACTACTTCCCAAAATACTTATAGTTAAAAAAATAATCAATATATATCAAATAAATTAAATTATCATTTTAATATTTCAATATCTAGACAATTAAATGGTTTTACAATGACAACTACTTGATCATAAATAAGGACAATTTAGGCAAAATGTGTCGGAATTTTTTTTGAACAAAAGTTTTCAGGATTTTGTAAAGAGTATTATTTTAATAATCACTTTACAACAACACCATTTTTTGGCGACCCCAACCCTAGGCACTCATTTTAATATTTAATTATATGCTTTTAATATTCATGCTAGCTTTATGTGTTCAATTATGTCTTTAAAATTCTAAATTAAGATAAATTGGGTGAAAAGTAAATTTAGGATCTTATAAGAATTTATTGGACATTAAATAAAGAACTAGGGGAAATAATAATGAATGAAAATATGATAAATAGTGTAGGGAGGTTAAATGAGTAGGATGAATTAATGGGATAAGATTTATTTTAATTTAAAATGGGTGGGTGAAAGCCTTGCTAATTTCCCATGGGGGGGCCATTTTGTAGAAGTCCTCCCTCCCTTGCCAAGTGTCCTCCCTCCCATGCCTCTCTTACTTCCTTCCCCTCCTTCTCCCTCCTCCATCATTCCTTCATACTTTCTCCTACAATATCCATGGAAGAGTTCTTGAAAGCCTCCCTCTCCTACACTTCTACCAAGACCCATTTCTTGTCCATTTGAAAATCTAAGTGTCCTTTTGTGAGTAGAACACCTCAAGGAGTTGATCAAGCCAAGAAAAGCTCCATTTCATCTTGTATTGCCAAAGGTGAGTTGTTATGACCTTTTCTTTCCTTGAATGATCATGAATATAGATGCTATTGTGTTTGTTTCTCTTGAATGTGTTGATTTAGAACCTCGTTGGGTTTGTAGAAATATTGTGAGTTATGGAAGTTGAATGGATCTAGGTTTAAGACTTGATTTCATGGAGTTAAAGGAGTAGATTAAAGTTACCCAAGTTGGAAATGCCCTTTAGGTTCATAACTTAGGATGCATTTGGTTGGAATCTTGGGATTTTGGAGGCATTGTTGTTATTGCTGCTGTTTTTACAAATCCTGGGCTGAGGGACGAGTCGTCCCTTGGATAAAGGGAAGTCGTGACCTAAGGGGGGGACGCCAGGTTCAGTGGGGGTAATTTGGGGACGAGTCGTGCCCTGGGGGACGAGTCGTCCCCTGGTCAGATTTTCTCACCTCAACTTTATAGCTATTCAAACCTAATCAAACTCGAACCAAAATGAAATCTTTTTAACCTAGATTAAAGTAGAATACTTTGGCTTCACAATGACGTTCTAAGTGATCAAATGGAATAGTGGAAGTACCTCAAATATTGCTTGGAAAAAGTTAGATAAACTAGTTTAGTAACTAAACAATTATGATCCCAACTTGGTAGATTCCCCTTAGACCTTTCAAGAGGCTATGTATTATTGTATAATGACTTTGTAGGATGGATTTATGCTACTTCCTTGCCTTACATTGAGTTCATATACGTTGTTTATATTGCATAGTGTATTGAATAAATGTTGCACTATGATATTGGTTGGACATGAGTATAGTTTACCATGTTGATATGTTGTTATCCCTTTTTGTGGATTTTATTCAAGTATCTATTATGTGCTTGATTATGTGTGAGTCAGCTGACGTTGGGGTATAAATGAATACGATCAATTATGGAAGTGTGACCTAATGTGATCGGATTATGTTATATTCGTGACCGTCCCTCCCCGTGGCCACAGGTTGGGGTTATAGCGTCTGTATTGAGCCAAAAGCCTTACAGAGTTGCTACTGTCTTATTTGGTTCCCTGAAAAACGGGTCTTATAAGACGTGAGTATTGCTTAAGCAGCTCACTGTATAATTGGAGTATTATTATACCCAATGTTGTACGACTACTGTTCAGACGGGAAAAGGTAAACCAAGGTAATGGAATGTGTTTATAGCTTTTCCAATGTGTTACGTGCGACTTGTTATATGTTGCATTTATTTGGCATATTGCTGCATTCATAATAGCTTGCTGAGATTTATTCTCACCCCTCTCCCTTTACTGTTTTAGATCCCGAGACAGGAGGACCGCCCAAGTAAGGACGGAAAGGAGTTTGGCTGTGAGCATTTTGGGATATTGTCGGGGTACGTTAGGTTGGCGTAGAAATTATTTTGTCATAATTCCTTTTGGGCGTTTGTAATTATAAACTTTATCTTTCTACGTTAAAAACCAATATCTTTTGTAACTAAACAGTTGATCGTTTTCAAAGTTAGTTATCTCCTCCTCCGATGTGGAGTTGAGTGGAGTTCTTTTAAAATGTTATATTATTAATGTTTATGTTTGAAAGTCAAAGTAAAGTTTTAAAAGTTTAGTGTTTTCGGGTTAGTTTGAGGACGCTCCAACTCGGGACACGTGTAGGTTCCGGGTCGGGGTCCTCACAGTTGGTATCAGAGCTCGGTTAGAATTCTCGGGTAGAGTCTAGCTGAGTGAGAGTGTGTGATAACTGACGTCGAGTGTTTAATGCAGGAGTTTGTTGTTATGGCGGGAAATGATGGTGATCAGAATCTGGGTTTGGGTGGTGTTGGTAATCCGAACGCCGAGATGATGGATATGTTCCGAGGGTTTCTTCAAGATATGGCAACTCGGAATCGAATTTGAATCAGAATCTAGGCAGACAAGGGCAACATGGGTTGGAGAAGTTCGTGAAGATGTCTCCTCCTAGCTTCAACGGAGATCCGGATCCGGTGAAGGCTGAGAGGTGGCTTGAGGCTATGAACAAGATTTTCGCAGCTATGGAGAGTACGGATGCGGAGAAAGTGAGATGCGCCGTTTTCAAATTGGAAGGGCCAGCGGAGCATTGGTGGCAAGTGGTAAAGGATGGTTGGGACCGAGATTTGACACCGCAGACGTGGGAGAACTTCACGCTCAAGTTCCGAGATCACTTTGTGCCGATGGTTACTAGAGACAAGAAAGAAGGCGAGTTCCTGAAGCCGGAGCAAGTGGACCATGACGATAGCGCAAGATTCGGCAAAGTTCACAGAGTTGGGCCCGATATTGTCCCCATTTGGTGCCAGATGAGGAGAGGCGAGTTTACCGGTTTGTGAAAGGTTTAAGAGTTGAGTTTCGGAAGCAGTTGTTGACGCATAACTTCGCCAATTTCCAAGCAGCAGTGAATATGGCGTACCGGATTGAGAACGACATAGAAGAGCATCGTGGTAAGAATGAAGGAGGAAACAGAATGTATTTCTGTGGTCAAGGATCGGGACAGAATAGAGTGCAGCCGAGGACTTTCACCCCGGGAGCGAATCGAGGAGGTCATGTGGCGGCTCCGGCAAATCGTGCGACTTCCGGTCAGTTTGGGACAACATGTGGGTTTTGCAAGAAACTAGGGCATTCGGAGGACAAGTGTTGGAGCAAACAAGGAAAGTGTTTGGAGTGTGGGTCGGCAGGCCATTTTAGGAGGAATTGTCCCAAGTTACAGAATAAGCAAGCTTCGGGTACCGGATTTGGGGGACCAGGTAGTGGTGTGAAGAGAGATGTTGATGGGAAACCTAAGGATAGAGTCCAAGGTCGTGTGTTTGCTTTGGGTCGAGGAGAGGTCGATCCTAATGCCGTCATTAGAGGTATAGTTCCTGTCTCAGGAGTTAAGGCCCGCATTCTTATAGATCCCGGGTCTTCCCATTCATTTGTGGCATCGCATTTTGCATTCTCATTACATATCTTGCCTGAATCTATGCCTTATGTGTTGGAGGTCTCTACTCCTATGGGAGAGAGCCTTGAATCTTCTTTGATATATCGTGGTTGTGATGTGACTATATGTGGGCATGTATTGCCGGTGGATTTGGTCGAGTTACCAATCCGTGATTTTGATGTGATCCTTGGGATGGATTGGTTGAGTCAGTGTCATGCTATGGTAGACTGTCGTAGAAAGCGAGTCTCATTTGCTATGCCTGATATGCCTACTTTTGTATTTGATGCGGATAGATCTATGTTCGGTTTACATGTTATCTCTGCTTTAAAGGCTAGGAAGATGCTATCTAAGGGGTGTACGGGTTACTTGGCTTATGTGGTAGATTCCAATAAGAAGTCTCCCGAGTTAGCTCATGTTCCGGTTGTTAATGAATTTAGTGATGTGTTTTCTAGCGAGTACTCTATACCTCCGGATCGTGAGATAGAGTTTTGTATTGACTTAGTGCCCGGTACCGCACCTATCTCTAAAGCACCCTATAGAATGGCTCCGGCCGAGTTAAAAGAGTTGAAGGTCCAATTGCAAGAATTGTTAGACCGAGGTTTTATTCGTCCTAGTGTGTCTCCGTGGGGAGCACCGGTCTTGTTTGTTAGGAAGAAGGATGGTACCTTACGATTGTGTATTGACTATCGTTTGTTGAACCAAGCCACCATTAAGAATAAGTATCCTCTTCCTCATATAGATGATTTGTTTGACCAACTCCAAGGTTCCGTTATCTACTCAAAGCTTGATTTGAGAAGCGGATACCATCAGTTGAAGATTAGACCGGATGATGTTGCTAAGGCCAAATTCTTTTCGAACTAGATATGGTCATTATGAGTTTGTTGTGATGCCGTTTGGGTTAACTAATGCTCCAGCCGTATTTATGGATATGATGAACCGTGTTTTCAAGCCTTATCTTGATAGTTTTGTGGTGGTCTTTATTGATGATATTCTTGTGTATTCTAAGTCCCGGGAAGAGCATGAGAACCATTTGAGGATTGTCTTGTCCGTTCTTCGTGAGAAGCAGTTGTATGCTAAGTTCAGTAAGTGCGAGTTTTGGCTTGAGCAGATTTCTTTCTTGGGGCATGTTGTGTCGAGTTCGGGAATTTCCGTTGATCCTTCAAAGATTGAGGCCGTGGTTAATTGGAAGCAACCTTCGACTGTGACCGAGGTCCGTAGTTTTCTTGGTTTGGCGGGGTATTATCGGAGGTTCATTGAGGGGTTTTCTCGGATTGCGACTCCGTTGACTAGGTTGACTCGGAAAGATGTTTCGTTTGTATGGGATTCCAAATGTGAAGAAAGTTTTAATGAATTGAAGAAGAGATTGACGACGGCTCCTGTTCTTACCCTTCCGGATGGTTGTGAGAATTTCGTGATCTATAGTGATGCCTCGAAGGCGGGTTTGGGTTGTGTCCTCATGCAGAATGGGAAAGTTATTGCGTATGCCTCTAGGAAGTTATCACCGGCGGAACAGAATTACCCTACTCATGATATGGAATTGGCGGCGATTGTATTTGCGTTGCATAAGTGGAAGCATTATCTTTACGGAGCGAAATTCGAGATTTTCACCGATCATAAGAGTTTGAAGTACCTATTTACCCAAAAGGAGTTGAACAACCGGCAAAGAAGATGGTTAGAGTTTTTGAAGGATTTTGATTGTGTCATATCCTATCATCCGGGGAAGGCCAATGTGGTGGCCGATGCGATTAGCCGAAAGGCGTATGTGACAGCCTTGAGTTCTCGGGAGTTGAAGAGTGAAGTGATAGTTGCGAATGTTCGAGCCGTTCCGACATTGTATGGTGATTTGAAGGAAGCTCAACAAGAAGATCCGGAATTGAAGAAAATTTGTGATCAAGTGCAAGATGGGAAAGCTGGGGATTTTGCTTTGAATCGAGATGGGATTTTAACCTTCCAAGGGAGAATTTGCGTTCCGTCATCGCCGGAAATCAAGAAGCGTGTTTTAGAGGATGGCCATAAGTCCAAGTTTGCGATTCATCCCGGGAGTACCAAAATGTATCAAGACTTGAAGCGTGGATATTGGTGGAATGGAATGAAAAGGGAAATAGCGGATTATGTATCTAAGTGTTTGACGTGTCAATGCATTAAGGCGTAACATCAAAGACCGGCGGGACTACTTCAACCATTGGATATTCCGGAATGGAAATGGGAAGGGATCTCGATGGATTTTGTTTCGGGTTTGCCTCTCACCGCAAAGAAGATGGATGCTATATGGGTTATCAGGATCGGTTGACGAAGTCGGCTCATTTTCTTCCGGTATCAACCAAGTTTTCGTTAGAGAAGTTAGCTCAGTTGTACTTAAAGGAGATTGTAAGACTTCACGGGGTTCCGGTTAGTATTGTTTCCGATAGAGATCCGAGGTTTACATCTAGATTTTGGAGAGCATTGCATGAAGCTTTGGGTTCTAAATTGTGTTTTAGTACGGCATTTCATCCTCAAACCGATGGTCAGTCCGAGAGAACTATTCAGATACTTGAGGATATGTTACGAGCTTGTGTGATGGATTTCCAATTGTCTTGGGAGGATCATCTACCTTTAGTGGAGTTTGCTTACAACAACAGTTATCAGTCTAGTATTGAGATGGCTCCGTATGAAGCGTTGTATGGTAGGAAGTGTCGATCTCCGATGTGTTGGGACGAGGTTGGTGAAGCGAGACTTTGGGGGCCGGACTTGGTTAGGGATTCTACGGAGAAGATCAAGGTGATTCGGGATAGATTGAAGACGGCTCAGAGTAGACAGAAAAGCTACGCCGACAATAGAAGACGGGATTTATCTTTTCGGGTTGGTGACTTTGTGTTCTTGAAGGTCTCTCCGAGGACGGGGATTAAAAGGTTCGGTAATAAGGGCAAGTTGGCTCCGAGGTTTGTCGGTCCGTTTGAGATTTTAGAGAAGATAGGAGAATTGGCTTACCGGTTAGCGTTGCCTCCGTCTTTTTCTTTACTCCATGATGTCTTCCATGTTTCGATGTTGAGGAAGTATTGTCATGACCCCTCCCATGTTTTGAGCTCTCCTCCCGATGATGTCCAAGCGGACATGTCTTATGTCGAAGAGCCATTAAGAGTCCTAGAATTCCAAGTTAAGGAGTTGAGAACTAAGAGTATTCCGATAGTAAAAGTCCTTTGGAAGAATCATACAGTTGAGGAAGCGACGTGGGAGCTAGAGTCGGAGATGAGAGCGAAATACCCGTGGTTGTTTGAAAATTCAAGTAAGTTTCCTTTTTAAAATTCGGGTCGAATTTTCTTTAAGGGGGAGTGAGTGTGACGACCCCAACCCTAGGCACTCATTTTAATATTTAATTATATGCTTTTAATATTCATGCTAGCTTTATGTGTTCAATTATGTCTTTAAAATTCTAAATTAAGATAAATTGGGTGAAAAGTAAATTTAGGATCTTATAAGAATTTATTGGACATTAAATAAAGAACTAGGGGAAATAATAATGAATGGAAATATGATAAATAATGTAGGGAGGTTAAATGAGTAGGATGAATTAATGGGATAAGATTTATTTTAATTTAAAATGGGTGGGTGAAAGCCTTGCTAATTTCCCATGGGGGGGCCATTTTGTAGAAGTCCTCCCTCCCTTGCCAAGTGTCCTCCCTCCCATGCCTCTCTTACTTCCTTCCCCTCCTTCTCCCTCCTCCATCATTCCTTCATACTTTCTCCTACAATATCCATGGAAGAGTTCTTGAAAGCCTCCCTCTCCTACACTTCTACCAAGACCCATTTCTTGTCCATTTGAAAATCTAAGTGTCCTTTTGTGAGTAGAACACCTCAAGGAGTTGATCAAGCCAAGAAAAGCTCCATTTCATCTTGTATTGCCAAAGGTGAGTTGTTATGACCTTTTCTTTCCTTGAATGATCATGAATATAGATGCTATTGTGTTTGTTTCTCTTGAATGTGTTGATTTAGAACCTTGTTGGGTTTGTAGAAATATTGTGAGTTATGGAAGTTGAATGGATCTAGGTTTAAGACTTGATTTCATGGAGTTAAAGGAGTAGATTAAAGTTACCCAAGTTGGAAATGCCCTTTAGGTTCATAACTTAGGATGCATTTGGTTGGAATCTTGGGATTTTGGAGGCATTGTTGTTATTGCTGCTGTTTTTACAAATTCTGGGCTGAGGGACGAGTCGTCCCTTGGATAAAGGGAAGTCGTGACCTAAGGGGGGGACGCCAGGTTCAGTGGGGGTAATTTGGGGACGAGTCGTGCCCTGGGGGACGAGTCGTCCCCTGGTCAGATTTTCTCACCTCAACTTTATAGCTATTCAAACCTAATCAAACTCGAACCAAAATGAAATCTTTTTAACCTAGATTAAAGTAGAATACTTTGGCTTCACAATGACGTTCTAAGTGATCAAATGGAATAGTGGAAGTACCTCAAATATTGCTTGGAAAAAGTTAGATAAACTAGTTTAGTAACTAAACAATTATGATCCCAACTTGGTAGATTCCCCTTAGACCTTTCAAGAGGCTATGTATTATTGTATAATGACTTTGTAGGATGGATTTATGCTACTTCCTTGCCTTACATTGAGTTCATATACGTTGTTTATATTGCATAGTGTATTGAATAAATGTTGCACTATGATATTGGTTGGACATGAGTATAGTTTACCATGTTGATATGTTGTTATCCCTTTTTGTGGATTTTATTCAAGTATCTATTATGTGCTTGATTATGTGTGAGTCACCGACGTTGGGGTATAACGAGAATACGATCAATTATGGAAGTGTGACCTAATGTGATCGGATTATGTTATATCTGTGACCGTCCTCCCGTGGCCACAGTTGGGGTTATAGCGTCCGTATTGAGCCAAAAGCCTTACAGAGTTGCTACTGTCTTATTTGGTTCCCTGAAAACGGGTCTTATAAGACGTGAGTATTGCTTAAGCACCACCGTATAATTGGAGTATTATTATACCCAATGTTGTACGACTACTGTTCAGACGGGAAAAGGTAAACCAAGGTAATGGAATGTGTTTATAGCTTTTCCAATGTGTTACGTGCGACTTGTTATATGTTGCATTTATTTGGCATATTGCTGCATTCATAATAGCTTGCTGAGATTTATTCTCACCCCTCTCCCTTTACTGTTTTAGATCCCGAGACAGGAGGACCGCCCAAGTAAGGACGGAAAGGAGTTTGGCTGTGAGCATTTTGGGATATTGTCGGGGTACGTTAGGTTGGCGTAGAAATTATTTTGTCATAATTCCTTTTGGGCGTTTGTAATTATAAACTTTATCTTTCTACGTTAAAAACCAATATCTTTTGTAACTAAACAGTTGATCGTTTTCAAAGTTAGTTATCTCCTCCTCCGATGTGGAGTTGAGTGGAGTTCTTTTAAAATGTTATATTATTAATGTTTATGTTTGAAAGTCAAAGTAAAGTTTTAAAAGTTTAGTGTTTTCGGGTTAGTTTGAGGACGCTCCAACTCGGGACACGTGTAGGTTCCGGGTCGGGGTCCTCACATTTAATCTGTTGATATTACAAATTGTGTTGTTGATATTTTTTTAACTGACTTATGTTATTTAATAAATTTCTCTCATTCGTTGAAAGTCGTTGTTTTCTCTTTTTTTGTGAGAGTATATGTTTGTTTGTTGTTGTTTTATTTTGCAATTGCGATGATTCTTATATTTTCTCACAATAAAGTGGATGTCAACATTCTAACTTCATAATGATTGTTCGTGAATTTTGAGATGTCTAATAGACATTTTCTCGTCAACTCGGATTATTCATATCAAATGCTCAACACAACATATTACACGAGGGGAGATATCTTAAATGCCGGAATCAGACATTGTCCAACTTTTACCCGGAGGAATCCTAACGTCTTAACATTTAGATCGAAAATATCGTTGAGGTTGAAACTGCTATTGAAATTTGGGGTGAGCATCCGACCTTTATAGAATATCATCTCTTTTTTTATTACTTGTTTGTGAATGCAATTGAATTTATGGTTTTGATAAAGAAAATTAGTAACCGAGATTCTACTCATTCTTGTGACCGTTTGAAGTACTCCTATGATTTTAATTTCAACAAACACCCTTTGCCTTGTTTATACTATAACATACATGTGACATTTATTTTAGCAATTTAAAGTCCCAAAATAATTAACATACAAAAAGATTAGTTAAAAAGCAAACCCTAGTTTTGTCATATTGATGGAGTATATATGAAGCTTGATTTGTCCTCTTTTTGTTGTTGTGTTATTTATTTAAACTTTTTGAAAATGAAGTTACTATTTGATGCTACCTATTCAAAATGGAATTTTGGTGAAACAAAGGTGAAATACTATTACTAAAATTGGCTCTTTCTGTTTGTCTCTATCAATATGAAATTAATTCTTTTCCCATCCCATAACAAATTTATCTCTTTTCTCTTTAGAAATTTCATACTCCCTCCTCCCAAAAATAATTGTCCCACTTTTTTTTGCTTTTATTACGAAAGAACTTTGAACAATAATTTTAGGTTTATTTAACTATACAAATGAAAATCTAAAACTCATTATTGATACACCATCAATAATACTATCAATTGCAAGTTTTAGATCTTCATTTGTATAATTAAATCAACCTAAAATTATTGTTTCAAGTTTTTTCGTAATAAATGCAAAAAAAGTGAGACAATCATTTTAGAACGAAGGGAGTAACAAATATAATATCATTATCCCAAAATATTATTGAGACTCATCTGTCACACTCGCAACAATAATCCACTTATTATTTTTACCATACTTTCGCTTTCCTAATTTATCTTATAACACCTTAGATTCTTCATAATTGAATGTTTAATTAATTTGAAACATTCATTTAAGAATGGAGAAAGTAGTAATTAATACAACTTTATTTTTCCTTTTTTCAATAAATAATTAGAAAGTACTCCAAACCTAGCATGCTTTTACCCAAAGTAAACTCACAATTTCCAACATATTTTCCTATTTATTTATTAGTGATAATTGAGATTCCACTCATCTGAATACTGAAAGATAATGATTCTAGTTTTTTATAGGTTTTACTGCACTTTATATCACTACTACATCAAACAACTTATAATTAAAAAAAAAAATTGATCTTTAATTATAAAATTAATCTGATTTAAAACGGGACGGAGGGAGTATGTAACTTACTGAATAGAATTAACTACTCGTAAACGGTATGTTTTAGCTTGTAATTTGAATTGCCCAAAGTCAATGTCAAAGTCAATAATAAAATTCAAAGGGTTAGGTAAGTTTTACAGTATAGTTTTGTATTATATAATGGAAGAACATGATTTTCATTTATTCCAAATTAAGGAATATAAATTTGAAACACTTCCCACTATTTTTTATGCTATCTATTTAATTCAAATTTCCTGTTCTAACTAGTGGTCAAGTTACATGCAGAAAAAGGGCGGCAGCTGCCTCTCTTTAGTTTTGAAAATTATTAATTATTGCTCTTATAATTAAGAATATGTGATATTTTACTCCTAAAATTATGATTTTTATCTCAGTTTTCGAAAAAAAAATATACACTATATAATTTTTTGCCCTCATTTATGTCAAATTTATATTCCGACATATAATATTGTACCCTTGTAACGTTAGAACAAATATTTTCTCTTTCTTATAGTAATATGCGAAAAAATCTTTTGATCGTTTTAAAGTAATCAATAAAGTCTCAAAAATGAAATGAAAATCACTTTTCATACTCACAACAATTACTCACTTACTTCACTTTGTCTTTCCTATTCAACCATCTACACTCACAACACATCACCTTTTATACTTTTCTTCTTAATTTTTGTGTCAAATAAAATTGTGCATATTTTTTCGGGGACGGAGGGAGGGAGTATATTCTAATATTATAACAAATCAATGAATAGAGAAACTCACTGACTGACAGAAGTGGACATGTGTGGGTAAGATGAGTAGTAGTTGGAATTTAATGATTTTTTCTTCTTTGTTTCCTACTGCATGATTCCTCAATTATTAACCGATTATGATCATTTGGATTATGGACCTCTCACGGGTGTTACTGTTATGTAAGCAAATTAAAATTAAAACTAAAATTAAAAAGTTGATTTTTTTTTTTAACAAATTCCAAAACATGCATGTCACTAGTCTACACTAAACATTGTGAAAACCCTTCTTCTTTTTTTAAAGTCATACAAGTTGTTTTTTGATTTGAGATAAAAATAAAATGGTGTTGCAATTGCTACATGACATGGAATATTGTGAAACTGTTTTGATGTTGCAGGAATCGGAGCCCTTCTTTAAACAATAGGGTATAATTCAACAAAACAATTGGCCTGAAATCACAACACGCGACTAATCGGAGGAGGTTTTCGGCTAAAATCCTCTGTTGTCGTGAGGAAAATTATTTGCTCTAGAATTCGTGAAACTGTATTGACAGAGCTTTAAAATGTAAAAGACACGTTACTTTGTTAAGGTGCCATGTGAGAGGTATTTATAATGTTGAGCCGGATAAGGAAGGTGATTGGAATCTCGAGGAGATTATAGGGATTTGACTTGATCGTCTCCGTGATTGTAGCATTCCGTGTTTATTTTGTTGAGGTCGGCATGGACCGATTTGGTTGGGGTCGCTCATGGGTACAAAGTTGACCGGAGTTCGAGCCTGGGAAGGCTGAGACATGTTCAGCCGTAGGAAAGACCAGGTTAGGTCGTGACCTTGTCAGGTCAGTCCAGATCCTTGGTCGACTGGGTGAGCATGCTGTCGTCCAATCTATGAGACGTGGAGGAGGACTCATTGGGCTCGTTAATCCTATTGGGTCAAGACTTGACCCGTTGAGCCTATATCGCCAATTTTATTTCGTTCATATATTTGAAACTTTGTAATGATCAAAATTTAAATTTATTCTGCTTCAACTGAATAAATGTTGTTATTAGAAAATAAAAGCTACAGCCCATAGCAACTGAAAGCCCAAATTACAAAAACAAGCTCAACAATGAGAACTAAGCCCACTGCAAGAGGTCTTGTTTAATTGTTTGGGGGAAAATGTTTTTCGAAAAACATTTTTCTCATTTTTCGATGTTTGTTTCGCACCCGAAAATTGGAAAAACTTTATTTTTATCTTATTTTTCGGAATACATTTTCATTTTCCGGAAAACATTTTGCCGGAAATCATTTTCCGGAAAATGTTTTACGCTAAACAAACGGAGCCTAATTGTTTCATTTATTAGTGAAATTGTTTATATTTCTAATTATTAACCAAAGTAGAGAATTGGAGTATGTTTTGTTGAATACTTAATCAATCATTAAATTCGCTAGAACAGGGAAAAATCGGAGCAACTGTGTGAACCTGCCAATTCTAAATGTTGGAGGGCAACATGGTCATTTGACAGTTGGACGACAATCCAATTTTATTAACCATCAAATACGATGAAAGAGCAATGCTAGGGAAACAAATCTTGATTACAAAATGATTTGACGATATTTTATTGATTGTATCGATATTGAACTCAATATAATCTAATTAAAAACACCAATAAAATCATTACACCTATGATGAGCATCATAAATTTAGAGATTGGTCAGAAGTTGAGAGAGGCCTTAGGTGAGCATGAAGGATATTTGTCTAATACTCCCCCTCACGTGTGACTCGAAAGGTTGAGATTCGAACACGTGGAGTTGTGGATCTTGTATAAGATAGGTCATAATGGACCTCGAAAAAGTTGAGAGTCCATGTGAAAGTCGCGAAAATGATCAGACCACCGTATATTGATGGTTCAGATATCGTTTTGATTAGAATTAGAGATGGATCAGAAATTGAAAGAGGCACATAGGTAAGTAAGGCATGAATTGGTCCGATAGTAAACAATATTGTAGGTTTCACATTAAAATCAATTAGTAATAAGAGGAGTATCCTCTCAAATATATATATATCGGTTCATAGTTCTCTAGAAAATGTGGGATATTTATCTAACAAAATATGTACTCCCTCCGTCTCACTCACAAAATGCATTCAAGGCATAGGAATCTAAAGTATAAATTAGACCACCCCCAAACAGTTGAATGAACAGTTCCACGTGACGAATTTCCCATTTTGCCCTCATACATTTGTTCCTTTCCCATTTTGCCCTTAAATTTTTTTTTAATTAAAAAAAAAAAAATCCGTGTCCTTGGACACGGGCATGTACTAGTAAAAATAAAAGTAAGGCACAGAAATTGAGGAAAAGGTGAAAAAGTTTATGTGTTGTGAGGGTAGATAGTTAGGTAGGAGAGGGAAAGTGGTATAAAGTTGATATGGCCGAGTTGGTCTAAGGCGCAGGATTAAGGTTCCTGTCCGAAAGGGCGTGGGTTCAAATCCCACTGTCAACAATCATTTTTTACTTTTACCTTTTCCTCTCGAGCATTAAGGTTTTTTTTTTTTTCTCTCAAATCTATCATCAAAAAGTATACTTCTTGAATTCCCTTTTAAGAATTCACATAGAAAAATAATACTAAAACATGAATTCATTCATTCACACTTCACTAAGTGAAGTCTATTTATCATAGGCAGTTTTCAGAGTTTAGTTAACTAACACACAAGTAGTCCATATGATTAAAGCTCACTACTCAATCCCTACCACTATAATATTCTTATTTTCTTAGTCAACTTGATTGAAATTTCGATCTGTCTACCCCTCAAACAAAATCAAAAACACACACACGGGCGCGAAGAAAAAGAAGAAGATATCGGATACATGTAGTTTATATATACACATAATAGTCGACAACTTAAATTAGTCGACATCCAATAAGGTGGTCCGATAGCTGTAGTTTATATACACACACCCAAATAAAGAAAGATCATTAGTTTTGTATCCTAACAAACTAAATCTTTCATTTACAATTCTAAATTTGGTTCTATTATGTTATCGATCCCTTAATAACTGCGATAAACTCGTGCACAAATTAATATTAAATCTTATTTACTATTCGAGCCAATATCCGAATTCAACTCGAGTTATATTAATGTGCATATTATTAGAGACTTGAGTGGAGAAATGCGGTAATTTCGACAAATGTACTTCAATAATACAGGGAGATTAAAGATAGAAGAAGATAAAATTCTTACATATGAAGCCTTGTAACACAAACATTTCCAAATAAAAAAAAATAATTAATTTTTGCAAACACGAGCAGTTGGCATTGTAACACAAACAGGTGCATACTTTTTCTTGGCTTCAGGGGACCCATTCTTTGGTTCATCAGCCATGGCCATGTTGGCGATGGAGTACGCAGCAGCAGCTGCAGCAGCGAACATCAGATCCCTCCTCCCGCTCTGTTCTGTCTTGACCACAGCCTTGTCAGGGATGTTGTTGTTGACCTTTGAGGCATTAACCATGACAACCCGGCGGGGGGTGATTGCCGGCTGCTTGGTGGCGGTGGCGGCGGAGATGGAGGCACCGAGGAATGATGATGTCATTGTCATGGAAGCCATTGAGTTGGGATAGCTTTGATTTGATCTGATGATGAGCAGAGCAGAGCAGAGTAGAGATATGGGGGGGATGATAATTGTGAGTTAAAAGTGATAGCTTACAATACAAATGTCATCCATTTCCTTATCTTAAAGAAAATGTTATGTCAAATGGGTGGCTGCCACGTGTACCTTTATCTAGGAAATTGTTTAGTGGCTATGTGTTCTCTGTCGATTGAATGGTAGGTGTGAAGTAGAAACAAAATCTTCATCTAGGACCTTCGAGTTTTGTTGACTTTAAGGTTTGTTTTTTTATTATTATTATTAATTGAGTCAATAGTTTATACATGGACCTAACTTGATTTGGATATGTTAACCAAGTCTTGCAACATTAAGTTAAGATTTGGAGAGCTATGTGCAAGAAAATGTTGGTGTTTAATGTTGTCTAACGCATATTGTCATGTAAACGCCCTCACTCACACACAGATTATTTTCCGAATGAGTGCTACGATGTAATATGACATACTCTACTAACAAGAATTTGCAGTTCATAAAACTCTGCTCGAGTTTCACGTACCAAAAAACTAAAATCCAGGTCAACTTCAAGACTCAAAACACTCTTGCAAAAATAAGATACAAATGCGACCTGGAAATACATTTCATCTTTCGGCTATTACTGATGCTGAATTATTTTCAAATTTTCAGCTGTTACCGAGCAGTAACAGCAATAAAGAAAGAGAATTGTTTTCATACGCAGATCTTAAGGAACAGCTGACAGAAATGAAAATCACTTTGAAATTTTTCACTCACTTTTGCCATTTTTCTGGGAAGCAACAAAATTACGGAGGATGTCCATTGCCATTTTATGAGGAGTCTTATTCTGAACCTTTGCAAGTCCATCCACAGCATCATAAAGTTCCTTATCAACAAGAAGCTTCAGATTGTATCTTGACTTTGTGTCTGGCACACCTTCCCATTTGTCAACCATTTCTTGAAGTTTCTCAAATCCCTGGGTAAAAATAAGCACAAGAAGTTAATCATAAAATTAAACAAATGGTCAAAAGAAGTCTTGTTATTTTATGCTTACCGTGCGGTTAGTGAAGTCGCCGAATGATTCTTTGGATTCCCTCTTTATCTTCCAATTATATAACAAAGGTTCCAGAATTTTCTCGAGATCATGAATTTTAACCCTGTTCGTGAAGGTTCTAGCTAATGCGGTCTGGTTTGGTGTTCCCCCAAGCCAGATCTGACAAACATCAAAGAAAACACAGCAAGCATGCTTTTTAGATTCTCACTACAGATATTCTGATAAGACAATGATTTGTGTCTCGCAATTATCGTACTAAAAAGGACGTTTTAATTACCTGATAGCTGTTGGGGCCATCACCAACTAACCCAAGCTCAGCCATGTAGGGCCGGGCACAGCCATTGGGGCATCCAGTTACCCTAACTACTATGGATTCATTATACTTGAGACCAACCTGAAACCACAAATTCCATACGGAGTAATACAACCAACAACAAAGTCTTAGTCCCAAAATGATTTGGGGTCGCCCAACATGAATCTTCATATGGAATTGTCAAAGAAAAGGTGGGCAAAAAAAATATAAAATTAGAAATACTACTCCCTTTGTCCCTCTAAATGAATGTCGATTTTTTTTCATATTTGCTCTTGATGAAGAGCAAATTTGAAACTTTTTCGACATTTATTTAAGGGACAGAGGGAGTAATAATAATACAACCAATCAAACATTTGATATGTTAATGTTTTGAGGTTATTTGCTGGATTGCTTGAAGTTCATGTGTATTTGATTTACCTTGTTAAATACAGCTCGAACACGCTTAAGGAGGTCTGGAATTCCTCGTTCAGCTTCAGCTATAGCCAGCGGGCAAAGTGGCAGAGCCGGGCATGCCATTGCGGTTATGTTAAGGCGGTCAACGTATTGAGGAGGCTGCCAAAAGTAACAATATTTAAGAGATATTATGTATTAGTTCTTCTTTCACCAAGCTGTTTGGAAAACGAAGACACAAGAATTAACTTAACAAAAGTAACGTAGCTCCTACGAAATGCAGTCTGGTTTAGCATTTACAAGGAATATATGTACAGATGAACTCAAAATAATGGAAAACCAGAAAAACACTTGGGGAACAGAAAGTATTTAACTCCAACTGAAATTCAATAATTAAGAGAAAAGAAAAGGAGGAAGATAAAAAATGTCACCTTAAGCCACTCAACAATATGCACCAGTCATAATTTACAGAAAATGTCTAATCCTATCAGATTGAATCAGTGAAAGTATGATTGTGAATTCACGCATGGATAACATTTGCCACCCCTAACAGACATACAGTATGCTCTAAAATGCAAGTGCAAGGGTGCCAGTGTTCTAACTCTGATTACAAGAAAGATTACGAGTATAATCTCATACAAATAATGCATAAATAAGCTTCATGGCAATAGATAAAATTTTACAACCAGTAGCAGGTTTTTGTAGATTCTTAGAAGAAGGACAATTAATTAAAAAAAATAGATCGTGACTTGTATGTTCCTGGATGTATTGGCAGAATACTGATATGCTTAAACAAAGAGTAGCGATAATGCCAGGGTGCAAACCCAGAAGGGTGGTAAGCAAGAGAATATGAAGTTCAAATTCAATGCATTCTGAAATCTTTGAATTAGCCTCAATATGAAATGAAAAAAGGAAGAAAAAATTGTGATGGTTTGGGCAAATGCAGCATAGACAAAAAAAAATGCAAAGTTAGGAATGTTGATAATTTGAATATCAACAACAGTGCTGGAGATACGGAGAACTAAACTAACATGAACAGTGATAATTAAAAACGTCTAATTGAGTGAAAATCTTGCTGTACAAGGGACTGAGAGTTGGAAAGGGGTCAAAGATTGATATAGTGAGCCCCAAGTAGTTAGGAAGACCAAAGACCTTCTGGTCAAGCGCTAACCGGAGTCTTGATAAGGGCTTCCCCATAGGGGAGGTCCGGCACCGGCAGTATCACCAAAGACACTTCAAGTGTCAATCTTGTAATAGCTTAAGGTATTTATTAATAAAAAAAAAAAGTAGTTAGGAAGGACAAGGGCTGAATCGAGTTCTTTTTTTCTGTACTATTCCACTCAAATGGAACCAGGAATAGCAACTTCTCATGGGACTTGCTATTGTAAATGCATTCCTAAAACTATAATATCCTTCAACATAAACTCACATCAACATGGAGTTCTGACACAAGCGTTTTTTAAGGATTTCATATTCACTCAAAAAAGTTTATTTAGTCTCGAATCAGCCACATTGATATGGATGCTTAATTCACAAAAGATATGCCTTACCAGCAAACCACTCTGTGCTAGAGTTGTGGTTATCTGATTCCTCCATGATGGACGAATGTCGCATAAGATGATGTTCTGGTTTGCCGTAATCCGCACATTTAAGTTATACTTCTCAATTACTTCCCTCAGTGTTTTCTTCATTGCCCCCTTTATGCGACCACTATCAACATGGAGGCCACAAAATAAACGACCATCATCACCCTGCCAAATGAAATGCTCTGCGAGTCAGAAATAATGAAAAAAATCAAAAGTTTTAACAATTTAAACCTGTAACCTGTGGTCCTGATAGGTACAATGAATGGTAGAACTCACTAGAACTGCATCAAGCAAAAAAGTTAAGTACAGAAGTGCATTCACATGTTAGTTAGTAGTTACTCTTCCAAGTCAATTGAACCAACCTGCTCATGCCATCCCAAAAAGCTTTTAAATTCCCATTCAGGTAACTCGCGACAAGGCTCAAACTTCTTTCCATAGTATTCTTGAACAACACTTCTGAACTTCTCAATCCCCCATGAGTTTATTAAGTACTTCATTCTACTATATTTGCGGTCATCCCTTCTGCCATTTTCTCGTTGAGTTACAACAATAGCTTTCACTGCATACAATATATCCTCTTTTGGGACAAAGCCCAAGGGCTCCGCCAAGCGAGGGAAGGTGTTTTCATTCCTATGGGCTCTTCCCATCCCACCACCAACCTGCAACCAAGCAATAAATCACTTAACTTCTAAACAATCAACAAATGAAGGAGATAAAACGCTAGCACTACAAAAGGAGTCCTACATAAATGTTAAAACCCAAAGGCTCCCCATCTTTATCAGAAAGTAGAACAACACCAATATCATTTGTGAAAAGATCCACCGAGTTATCCGTTGGAACTGTAACTGCAATCTTGAACTTCCTTGGCAAGAATTGAGTTCCATAAATAGGCTCAGCTGAATCAGGAAAATTTGTTCCATGAGAATTATCATTGCGAGCCTTAACAACTTCAGGAGGTTCGGCGGTCATAACTTGCTCACCATCCACCCACATATCATAATAAAATCCTGACTGGGGAGTTAAGAGGGAAGCAATGTTGTCAGCAGTTTGTTGTGCAAAAAGGTAATCGTTTCTCGCAATGGGGGCAGGAGGAGCAAGAACATTTCTGTTGAGATCACCACAAGCACCAAGGGTTGAACCCATCGATTTAATGATGGTACTCATCACTGTCTTAAGGTCTTTCTTCAAAACCCCATGGAGCTGAAATGTTTGTCTAGTCGTCAGACGAAGAGTACCGATTCCAAATTGATCAGCAAGATCATCCATGGCCAAGTACAGCTGGTTTGAAACCTTTCCACAGGGGTTTTTAGTACGAAGCATAAATGAGTAAGACTTGGCACCTCGCTCATCTCTGTTGTACTGTTGATAGCTTCCATGGAACTTGATCAGCTGTGTAGCTGCCTCATTTATATTTGGTGCATCAGTCAATAACTCCTCATTAAGAGGATATCTTATGAAGTTACTTTGTTCCTTAAAAATCTCAACCTTACTACGTTTAGGCGAGGCAGAAATGTCTGTTTTCACTGGCTGCAAACATTAAACAAAATTGATCAGAAACCAATTGCCTTGAGGTACACAATAAACGGTTAGACAAACTCTGAATATGATCAGGTGGGAAAACCACTCCCCCCCCCCAAAAAAAAAAAAAAGTACAATTGCCTGCCATAATAGACAATGATCCCTCATGCTGCTTGTTTTAAAACAAACTGCATGTACACGGCCAGTTTGGAAGTTTGAGATGGAATGTGGAAGCTAGATATGTTTCCGACCGCACGATATTAATCTGGTTAGATAAGATACTAGAGCAATAGGAGTTCCTCTTAGAGCACAATAATCTTCATCAACTACCCCTATCAAGAATTTTTATAGTCCAGCAAAAATATGTAGAAAATCCTGTTTAATGATTTAACAATAGTAATAAGAACCATAACAATAACAAAGACATCACGACAGAATTTCATTAATTACAACTTTTCTTATATGTTTGATAGTTGTTAGAGTGAAACAAAATTGGGAAGTTACATAAATGCAATCATCAAGTGTTACCTTATAACTTCTTCACAAAACCTCCTGGTGTGGTTCAAGACCATTGGAAACATTCGTAAAACCAAATGTGAAAGTTTTGTACCTACACCCAACCTTATCTAAAATTTTGCACCCATTACTCTTGCATTTTCTGGGGATTACCACCCTATAAATCTTTCTTATTTCATGTTGCCAATTATCGTTCCCTAAACCCAAAAATGTTCACAGGTAGATCACTTAAGCATCCTCTTCCAATACAACGATGCAGTACCAATAAAATTGGCTTACTTTTAACTTAGGGAAATGCAAACCAGGTAGAGATGTTTAAACATAATGGCTAATTTATAGCTACTTCCAACCAGAAATCATTTTACTCATATGAGATGATTGGAATGTAAGAGAGCATATTCCATTCCGAGCAATGCTGGGGACACAAAATTTTGGCCACAAACAAAGTTGGCAATGGTTGATAGATGTTTAATTAATAAGTGATGTTCTAAATTACACGGAAGGAATGGGCTCTTTCTTATAAAACCAACAATCCAGGAATTCCAATTCAAGATTCCTGTATTGAATTTTGTCAAACGAAAGTGACTCAATTGACTGAAATGAGGCAATCTGATATAATTAAACATCACATTTATATCGAATTAAGAAAAAATTACAAAAAAGGAAATGCTAATTTGAAAGAGTGAGTACCGTGGAAACAGCACGAACAGTAAAAGCAGAATTCGAGCACTTGGAAACAGGAAGAACATGCATGCGTTTGTAGAGAAGAAGTGAATGAGCAGAACAGCTTCGGAAGCCATTAAAAGTCGAAAACTGATGCTTGGAAATGGACTCCTTAGTTAGTGCTGCGTTTCCAGCTCCAACAGCCGCCGCCGTCGACGTCATCCGGCGGTGTATCTATATAATCGACGGGAAGATATATGAACAGAAACCTGTGTATCTAATTGTATCTAGGAATAGAAGGAAAGCTAGGGTTTAAGAATGAAGATTGAAGTGGATATTGGGATCGGGTGGTGAGGATGAAGAAGCGGAAAGCAAGTGTGGCTCTTTGGTTAGTGGTTGGTACTTGGTAGTGTGCCCCTCACGTGCCTGACACGAGACCATTGTTTGGATTCCATTTGGATTGTGATTGTATACACGCGCTTAGGCGGTCTTTGTTCCCACTCGCTTACAATTACATACTACCTCCGTCTCAAATCTACGTGCACATTTGATATTTTGCACGTAAATTAAGAAAAATGGATAATGGAGAAAGTGTTGTGAGTGTAAAAGTAAAATAGAAGAGAGAATGAGTAGAGGGAATAATAAAGTTGATTGATGTTGTGAGTATAAAAGTAAAATAGGAGAGAGAATGAGTTGAGGGAATATTAAAGATTCTTTGCCATTTTAGGAAATGTGCACGTAGGTTTGAGACGCCCAAAATGGCAAAATGTGCACGTAGGTTTGGGATGAAGGGAGTATATTTTAATTCAATTTTAGTTGAGAAATGCCAAAATCTTAAAAAAAAAAAAAAAAAAAAAAAAAAAAAAAAAAAAACACTTATTTTTCTTTAATATTTTAATATTAGAAAAAACGTGTTTTGATTCCCCGTTAGTGAGAGTGCTAGAGTAACAAAGTTTCATTTAAAAGAGTGACAGTGTATTTATTATTAAGTGTTAGTGTAAAAAAGTGTCAATGTTAGTGTAACAAAGTGTCAGTATAAACAGTGACAGTGCATGTATTATTAAGTGTCAGTGTTAGTGTAAAAAATTGTCAATGTTAGTTTAACAAAGTGTCAGGACAGTGTAAAGAGTGTCAGTTCATGTATTATTAAGTGTCAGTTTAAAAAAGTGTTAGTGTAAACAAATGTCAGCGTGAAAAGTGTCTTTACATTTATCATTAAGTGACAGTATAAAAGAGTATCAGTGTATGGCAAAAAAGTATCAATGTTAGTATAAAAAAATGTCAGTATAAATAATATCAGTACATGTATTATTAAATGCTAGTGTAAAAATGATTTATCTTTAAAGTTAAAAAAAAAAACGTGTTTCTTATAACACCAACTCTTCTTGCCAAATGGAGTTTACCATAAAAATAAAAATAAAATACCCCAAATTTAAATGAACTTTTAATTCTATTAAATGATTTAAAACTAAGTGCGATCCAAACAGCGACGACGCCTGTGAATTTATAAAACAAAAAGGTTATATTTTCAAATTAGCCCCTTTTGTTTCCCATATGACGTTGCTATCCCAGAAATTCGTAAGTTGTAACTAAGCCCCTTGTTGTTTTACTAGAGTTAAAGGTCTTGTAAAGTGTCATTGTACTACTACTAGTACACAAAAGCCCGTGCCATTGGCACGGGTCAGTACGAAAAGAAAGACAGTATGAAAAGAGAAGGACGTAGGGAAACTGAAATCGCATGCTAACTATATGATGTTTTAAATGTAATTTTTAACTGTTTATAATATATGAAGTGCAAAAATATTTATCTGGGAGTAGAAACTTTTTGAGAGAGGGTATCTGAGAAAAAACAATTACAGAAGAAGTTGGTGCTTTCGGTTTCTATCAATATCAATCGATCCAAACGCACTACAAAATCCTATGTAATACCCTTAAAAACTCCCTCAATCTCACCTCTTGTAAATCAGAATTCAATACAACTGGGCTTTCCAACTAATTCCTCCAACTCAATTTTTTCAACCACCTTTTCCAAACCCCAAATCACCTTAAACATAAACCTAAAGCTAAACCAATAGCAACCCAAATACTCCATTAAGAAGACAGAAAAACAAATGTGGTCAGATGTAAATACATTACCATAACACATACCCCCACCCCATCGCGCCTGTCTATACTACACAATACTAAACTTAGGCATCCATTTCTGAAAACTAAGAAATTGGAAGCCATCATTCAAGAAAAAGAAAATTGTAATATGCAAAGACTCTAAAATTAAATTAATGATTCAATTCAGATTGTTTAACTCTATGCGAAAACTCCCATTAAAACAATGATTGTTTCAAATGCAATAGAGTTTTGAAATTGCATTCTCAAAGATACTAACTTCGCATTAAGCAGCCACTACCTTCAACGTTACCCCCACCAGCAGGGGCCTCATCAAATGAGGGCAAGTAATACGGGTACCACATGCACCATCTACTCCCTCTTTGTGAGGACCCCAACCCGGAACCTAACCCGTGTCCCGAGCTAGAGCGTCCCCAAAAGAACTCAAACCACCTAAACTTTTAAAACTTTGGTTCAACTTACAACTTAAACATATTGAACATAACCATTTCAAAATAACTTCATTCCTCTCTACATGAAAGGAAGAGTTGAATAACTTTTAAAAGTAACAACCTGTTTTAATTACAAAAGACTTTGATTATAACGTAGAAACCAAGTTTTATACACACAAACTCCATAAAGGAATTATGCAAAATACATCTTCTATGCCAACCTATACATACCCCGACAAATCCCAAAATACCACGTCCAAACTCCTTTCCGTCCTCACTTGGCCGGTCCGCTTTGTCTCGGGATCTAAAAACATTAAAGGGAGAGGGGTGAGAATAAATCTCGACAAGCTATTATGAATGCGTGATATGCCGGGTAAGATGCAACACATAACAAGGTACATCTCACATATTGGTAAACCAGTAAACACCTTCCGTTACCTTTGTTTACCTTTCCCGTCGAATCATAAGTCGTATAAGCGTGGCAGGCGTAATACTCCACTATTTACGTGAATGCATATCCACCAGAACCAATATCATATAATCGAGACGATTATGATTATAACTCATCTCACAGAACCGCTTAGGCATATTCACATCTTATAAGACCCATTTTTCGGGGAACCAAATAAGATAGTAGCAACTCTGTAAGGCTTTCGGCTCAATACGTATGCTATACCCCGATCTGTGGCGCGAGAGGGGAGAGGTCACAGTATGATGGACCTTGATCACTTTAGAGAACAAATCAATAATTGATTGAATTCCATTATACCCCCCAATCACATAAATATAAACATGTTTCAAGCACATAATAGATACTTGAAATATAATCCACAAAGGGGATAAACAATGTAGCCACATGGTAAAATATACTCATGTTCAATCAATATCATAGTGTAACATTTATGTAATACACTAAGCATAGCACCATCAATGAATATGTATTCAAGTAGAGTAACTGTAACGACCCTAAACCTAGGCACCTATTTTGGTATCATATTATATGCCTTTTATATTAATTGTTGACTTTATGTGCTTAATTTATGTCTTTGATTTTTATGATAATTTAATATGGTTATGAGATAATCTTAAAGCCTTAGAATTAAATGGAAATAGATTAAAGTATTTTGTGGAAGAATAATAATTAAAAATCAATAAATTATTTTAAGAAGTATGGTGGAATTATAATAAAATAAATAAGTAAAATAGTATGAGTAGTTAAGGTGTCTTGTGTAAAGGAGAGTAGTAGAGGAATTAGTTGTCTTTTCTAGATCTTGGGGGGCCTAGGGGTATTTTGTTGAAAGACTTCAATTAATGAAGTTGTGGGGGGCCATTCCCTCCTTTACTCCCCATCATCCCTTGAATCAAGGCTTTCCCCATATCCTCTCCATTCCATTTAATCATCTTCTTCCCCTCACCATCTTCTTCATTCTTCCTTAATCATTTCCATGGAAAGCCTCCTTCTCTTTGTTTCTTTCTAAAAATAATAATAAATGCAATTCCTCTCCATTTGGCAAATCAATTGTACTTTCGTGTTCGGGGTGAATAGGGGAGCACATTGAGCTAAGAAGATTCTTATTCCACTTCATAATTGCTAGCTGAGTTATTATGACTTCTTTCTAAATATTGCACCTTTTATGTGTAAATGAATGTTTTATGAAAAAAAAAAGTATATTGTATTTTTAATAGGGTTATTTGAGTAAGATGATTATTCAAGATTTAATTGATTTTAGTTAGTAGATGAGGGTTTAAGTTGAAGGAATGAGGATATAATGGGAGTAATAGGTTAATGACTTGAATGGGGTTATTATGATTTTCTCTTCTAAGTAATGTTCATGAATTTTGGTGTTGTTATTATTATTAAAATGGTTATTAGATGCTTTGGAAACCTTCTTGTAGTTAAGAAATTGGTTTATGTTATAGTATGATGTGTTGTTTAAGGAAGATGATCAATAGTGTAAGAAAATGGATTAAGTTAGATTAAGAAGGTTAAACTTGAATTATGGTAGTGAAATGGGTGGAGAATCAAGTGGTAAATGATCTAGGGTTTTGTTATTTGGGAATTAAATGATTTAAAATGAGGTTTGTAAAGTTAGAAAATCCTTTTGGTATTTTTAAGAAAGATTATTAAAAGGGAAAAGAAAATATGTGGAAAAGAGTTATAAATTTCGAAGTGCTGAAATGTTCCTTGGGCGGTCGCCCATAGGCCCTTGAGCGGCCGCCCAGCCCCCCAGAAACATCAAACCCTTTTGACCTTGCTTGGGCGGTCGCCCATAGTGACTTGGGCGGTCGCCCATGTCACCAGAAATTCCTCAGTTTCCTTTCTTGCTGATTTTCACCAATAACCTCGTGGCTTGAATCCCAACCATTATAAATTAGTGGAAACCTAATCTACTTCGGAGATGAATTAATCCTTTTAACCTAAGTTAAAATAGAATACCTTGGCTAGACCATGATGTATTATTTGGTCAAAATGGAATTGTTGGAAATAGGTCTTGCACTCTTATAATTATGGATCAAGGTTGAGTATTGACCTTGTAAGAATGGTTTATGGTTTAGGGTGGCCTTACTTGCTCCCATACCTTGGTGATTAGTGGAACAGTGTAGAGATTATTATCACACTATGGTGTTAGTTGGGAATGTTTATGTGTTACATCAATATATTGTATCCCAATTTTGGATTATTTGGTATATGGTTGTGTTGTATCCTAAGTGTTGAATATTTGACTTGTTGTTACATTGCATCCCAAGTGGGGATTATTTGGTTATATGGTTACCTTACTTGAAATTATATTCATTGATGGTATTGATTAGCATGAGTATACATTACCATGTTGTTATATTATGATGCATAGTGTATTAAATGGTTGTTGCACTATGGTATTGATTGCATGAGTATACATTACCATGTTATTATATGATTATCCCTTTTTGTGGATTATGTTTCAAGTATCTATATTGTGCTTGAACATGTTGATATTCGGGAGTATAATGGAATTCAATCAATTATGGATTTGTTCTATAAGTGATTGAAGGTTCATCATACCTGGGACGTCCCCTCTGTGGCCACAGAGTGGGTGTGCTAACGACTGTATTGACCCAAAAGGCTTTACAGACCTGTTGCGATTGGTGTACGGGGGGAATGCTTCTGTATTAAGCCTAAAGCTTTACAGTTAGCGATCTTATTGTTGGATACTCTATTATAGGTATCTTTTCTTATATGGATCTCTGGAGTATGAGTCCTATAAGAGGTGAATGTGCTGGAGGCAATTCACCAAAGAGTGGAGTTTTACTCCCACGTTGTACGACTTATTGTTCAGACGGGAAAAGGTAAAATGAGGTAACGTAAAGTGTTTACCGCTTTTATAATGTGTTATGTGCTACCATGCTATGTGTTGCATCTTGTTTGGCATCTTGCTGCATTCATAATAGCTCATTGAGATTTATTCTCACCCCTTCCCTTTTACTGCTTTAGATTGTGCTGAGACAGGTGATCTGAACCAGTGAGGCCGGGGATACGATTGTGGACTGTTGCTTTTGGGATTTGTCAGGATAGGTATAAGTGTGGGTTGTAGGGAGTCATATTTAAGTATTACTCTTTTATAAGTTGTAGTGAAAACTCTTTTGTTAAACAATGTTAATTAGGGTTTTCAATGTAATTAATTAAGTATGGTTCTTAAAGTAATTGTTTAAATTCCTCCAAGTGGAGATATTATATTTGATTTTGTTTATGGGAAAATTGAGAATTGGTTTCCTTGTAAAGGAAAATAAAAGTTTTTAAAATTTAGAGAGGAGATTTCCTAGTTGGGCTCCTCAAGCTCGGGATACGCTTTAGGTCCCGGGTTGGGGTGCTCACAGTTGGTATCAGAGCTTAGTTTAGAGGTCAAGGGTAGATGTCTAAACTAAGGGGAAATGTGTGGTAATTGACGCCGAGTGTTTAGTGCAGGAGTTTGTTCTAATGGCTGGAAACAATGATGACCAGCGAAAGGTTCTAGGAAATGAAGGATGTTTAAATTGTAGCCTCACCGTTATGGTATTTTAGTAATGAATTCAAATGGTTTTGGGATTGAATCTGGGAAATGTTACAGGTGGGTTGGTGCATTTTACTTGGGTTGAAAATTGTTAAATTAGTTGAGATGTGGTATAGTGAAGTCTTGGTATAGTATTGATGTTAAGAAAAATGATTTAAGTATGTGGTATTATTTAGGGTTCCTTTTCATGAAGTTGTTTAAGTTGTAAAGTTGTTGTTATATGTGATGTACAATGCTATCATTACCGTATAAATGATTTTTGATAAGTTTGACAATTTGTTTGGTTGTTGGAATAATGAGAAAGGGGTTTGAAAATGAGTAGAGTGATGGTTTGATCAAATATAGGTTGGTAATTGAAAGAGTATTATAAAGGTTAACATATGGTGGAGAGAGTATTGTTGGGTGATTTGTGATGTGTAAAAATAATGAAAATAACTTAGGTAGTGGGTGAATGAATATGGCAACTAGTGATAATAAGATATGATTTAATGTGGGAAGATAGAGTAATAGGGTTATAGGACTTGGAAAAAGTATGTGGTATCATTTGAGAACTTTATGCTTAAAATTGACTAAGTGGTATAGTTGTTGTTGAATTGTGGTCATATATGGTATATGATGTATTAGGTGATATACATGGTGGTTGTAATGGTTAGTCAATTAATAGGGCTTTGGAAATAATCAAGAAAAGAGTGGTTTTGGAATGAATGTGGTAAGGTTGATATTCAAAGTTATTGGGAATTTTGTATCCATTTTAGTTAAGTTAGAATGATCATGAAAGGATTTGAAGAAGGATTTAGTAATAACAATATTATCTAGGTTAAAATGGTATTGTAAAGTGAAGGTCTAAGATCGAGTATGTGTTTCAGGCCTAGGAGAGATAGCTTCCTCAGAGGTTACTAGAGGTATATTCCCTGTCTCAGAATTAGGGGTCATATTTTATAGATCCTGTTGCATATCATTTATGTTTGGCATCACATTTTGCTTATATGTGACATACATTGTTTGAGATGTTGTTTTATTGTTAGAGGATTCTGCTCTTATGAGAGGATACCTCGAACCTCCCTTGATTTACCACGATAGTGATGTGGTCATGACTGAGTATGTATTGCCAGTTGATTTGGTATGATTACCAATTTGTAAATAAGAGATATACTTGACCTGGAGGGTTAAGTAGTTGTTATGTTGGTAGACTATCATAAGAAATGAGTCTTCTTTTCTATACCCAATTTGATTATATTGGTATTTGATATAGATAAACCTTTATATGGTATTCTTGTTATATATGCGTTTAAGCCAGAAAAATGTTGGTTAAAAAGTGTAAAAGGTATTTGGTTGGTGTTAGACTTGCATAAGAAGTCTTTCCGGAAAATTTTCGTGCTAGTTGTGAGTAGATGGTAATTGTATTTTCATCAAGGTATCGTATGTGTTGATTCTAAGTATGATAAGCGGAATTTTTAAGCCTTATTTTGATGGCTTTATGGTAATTAGAATTGAGGGTCTCTTTGTTAATTAAAGTTCCGAGAGGATCATGAAAATCATTGGAGGATAGGGTTAATAATCCTTGGTGAGAAGTACTTGTATGCAAAGTTTAGCTAGTGTGAGTTGGCTCGAGAAGTTTTCAAAATTTGGGGTTCTATAGTTTTAAGCTTGGAAGTTACCATGGATCTTACGAGGATTGTGTCCGTAATCTTTGAGGTTGGCAAAGTGCTACAAAAGGAAATTTCAAGGAATTCTCGAGAATTATAAAATCGTTGGTTTAGATAACTCGGAAGGACGTCAATGGTGTAAGATGTAATAAGAATGAATAATATTGGTAGAAATGGAGAAAAGATTAACTATAGATCCGATCCTTACCTTACCTAGTGAATGTGAGAACTTTGTGAATTTTAAGTGCGTATTAGAGGAAGAATTGGTTGTAAAATTATGAGAAATGTGAAAGTGATAGCGTATGCTTTGAGGAAGTTAACTTAGATAAAGCGGGAATTTTCTTATTCCTTACTTAAGAGTGACTACAATTGTGTTGCGTTATCTAAGTAAGAATCTTATCTTTTTGAAGTTCCTTTTGGGATTTGTGACCGATCCTATGAGTTTGGAGAATTTAGTTATTCGAGGGGGAGAGATCTATAAGCCTAAGCGATAGTTGGAACTATTAAAAGATTTTAGTTGCGTCATTTTATATTATCCGTAAAAGTTATTGTGATTTCGAATGCGATTAGCCGAAAGGCTTATGTGTCGTCAAGTGTATCCTTTGAGTCGTAAGGCGAGATATTGTTGCAAATAGTCAAGTTAGATCCATAGAATGTGGAGACTGTAAGGGAAGTTCAACGGTGATTCAAATTTAATAGGATGAGAGGATAGTCTCAAGATGAGAAGATTATCAAGATTTTGAAGAATAGATTGTGTGTTGGGTTTCCTTTCAACTGGAGAGGTTCTATCAATCTTAAGGGAGTTAAGTATAATAGCAGTTTAGTTAGCATTGAATGAGTATTGTTTAAAGATTTGTATGGAAAAATTTATTTATGATCCTTCGTACGTATGGAATTCTGCAATTAAGGATGCTTAGACAAATTTGAATTATGTAAGGAAAAGCGTTGAGAGTTATTAGGATTTCAATTCCGGGATTTAATTCTAGAGTGTTTGGATTGGGAGAATGTACATAAGAATCATGACTTTGAGGAAACTATTGGAAGGTGGTAAATTGAAATGTTTGGGAAAGTACCCTTTATTATGGATCATTAAGGTAATCAAGTTTAAAATTCGGGACGAATTTTCTTTAAGGGGGAGTGAATGTAACGACCCTAAACCTAGGCACCTATTTTGGTATCATATTATATGCCTTTTATATTAATTGTTGACTTTATGTGCTTAATTTATGTCTTTGATTTTTATGATAATTTAATATGGTTATGAGATAATCTTAAAGCCTTAGGATTAAATGGAAATAGATTAAAGTATTTTGTGGAAGAATAATAATTAAAAATCAATAAATTATTTTAAGAAGTATGGTGGAATTATAATAAAATAAATAAGTAAAATAGTATGAGTAGTTAAGGTGTCTTGTGTAAAGGAGAGTAGTAGAGGAATTAGTTGCCTTTTCTAGATCTTGGAGGGCCTAGGGGTATTTTGTTGAAAGACTTCAATTAATGAAGTTGTGGGGGGCCATTCCCTCCTTTACTCCCCATCATCCCTTGAATCAAGGCTTTCCCCATATCCTCTCCATTCCATTTAATCATCTTCTTCCCCTCACCATCTTCTTCATTCTTCCTTAATCATTTCCATGGAAAGCCTCCTTCTCTTTGTTCTTTCTAAAAATAATAATAAATGCAATTCCTCTCCATTTGGCAAATCAATTGTACTTTCGTGTTCGGGGTGAAGAGGGGAGCACATTGAGCTAAGAAGATTCTTAATCCACTTCATAATTGCTAGGTGAGTTATTATGACTTCTTTCTAAATATTGCACCTTTTATGTGTAAATGAATGTTTTATGAAAAGAAAAAGTATATTGTATTTTTAATAGGGTTATTTGAGTAAGATGATTATTCAAGATTTAATTGATTTTAGTTAGTAGATGAGGGTTTAAGTTGAAGGAATGAGGATATAATGGGAGTAATAGGTTAATGACTTGAATTGGGTTATTATGATTTTCTCTTCTAAGTAATGTTCATGAATTTTGGTGTTGTTATTATTATTAAAATGGTTATTAGATGCTTTGGAAACCTTCTTGTAGTTAAGAAATTGGTTTATGTTATAGTATGATGTGTTGTTTAAGGAAGATGATCAATAGTGTAAGAAAATGGATTAAGTTAGATTAAGAAGGTTAAACTTGAATTATGGTAGTGAAATGGGTGGAGAATCAAGTGGTAAATGATCTAGGGTTTTGTTATTTGGGAATTAAATGATTTAAAATGAGGTTTGTAAAGTTAGAAAATCCTTTTGGTATTTTTAAGAAAGATTATTAAAAGGGAAAAGAAAATATGTGGAAAAGAGTTATAAATTTCGAAGTGCTGAAATGTTCCTTGGGCGGTCGCCCATAGGCCCTTGAGCGGCCGCCCAGCCCCCCAGAAACATCAAACCCTTTTGACCTTGCTTGGGCGGTCGCCCATAGTGACTTGGGCGGTCGCCCATGTCACCAGAAATTCCTCAGTTTCCTTTCTTGCTGATTTTCACCAATAACCTCGTGGCTTGAATCCCAACCATTATAAATTAGTGGAAACCTAATCTACTTCGGAGATGAATTAATCCTTTTAACCTAAGTTAAAATAGAATACCTTGGCTAGACCATGATGTATTATTTGGTCAAAATGGAATTGTTGGAAATAGGTCTTGCACTCTTATAATTATGGATCAAGGTTGAGTATTGACCTTGTAAGAATGGTTTATGGTTTAGGGTGGCCTTACTTGCTCCCATACCTTGGTGATTAGTGGAACAGTGTAGAGATTATTATCACACTATGGTGTTAGTTGGGAATGTTTATGTGTTACATCAATATATTGTATCCCAATTTTGGATTATTTGGTATATGGTTGTGTTGTATCCTAAGTGTTGAATATTTGACTTGTTGTTACATTGCATCCCAAGTGGGGATTATTTGGTTATATGGTTACCTTACTTGAAATTATATTCATTGATGGTATTGATTAGCATGAGTATACATTACCATGTTGTTATATTATGATGCATAGTGTATTAAATGGTTGTTGCACTATGGTATTGATTGCATGAGTATACATTACCATGTTATTATATGATTATCCCTTTTTGTGGATTATGTTTCAAGTATCTATATTGTGCTTGAACATGTTGATATTCGGGAGTATAATGGAATTCAATCAATTATGGATTTGTTCTATAAGTGATTGAAGGTTCATCATACAGGACCGTCCCTCTGTGGCCAGCGAGTGGGTGTGCTAACGATCGTATTGACCCAAAAGGCTTTACGGACTGTTGCGATTGGTGTACGGGGAATGCTTACGTATTAAGCCAAAAGCTTTACAGTTAGCGATCTTATTGTTGGATACTCTATTATAGGTATCTTTTCTTATATGGATCTCTGGAGTATGAGTCCTATAAGAGGTGAATGTCTTTGGAGGCAATTCACCAAAGAGTGGAGTTTTACTCCCACGTTGTACGACTTATTGTTCAGACGGGAAAAGGTAAAATGAGGTAACGTAAAGTGTTTACCGCTTTTATAATGTGTTATGTGCTACCATGCTATGTGTTGCATCTTGTTTGGCATCTTGCTGCATTCATAATAGCTCATTGAGATTTATTCTCACCCCTTCCCTTTTACTGCTTTAGATTGTCTTTGAGAGACAGTGATCCGAACCCGGTGAGGCCGGGGATTCGATTGTGAACTGTTGCTTTTGGGATTTGTCAGGATAGGTATAAGTGTGGGTTGTAGGGAGTCATATTTAAGTATTACTCTTTTATAAGTTGTAGTGAAAACTCTTTTGTTAAACAATGTTAATTAGGGTTTTCAATGTAATTAATTAAGTATGGTTCTTAAAGTAATTGTTTAAATTCCTCCAAGTGGAGATATTATATTTGATTTTGTTTATGGGAAAATTGAGAATTGGTTTCCTTGTAAAGGAAAATAAAAGTTTTTAAAATTTAGAGAGGAGATTTCCTAGTTGGGCTCCTCAAGCTCGGGATACGCTTTAGGTCCCGAGTTGGGGTGCTCACAGTAACAGTATAATCAATAATTCCACAAATGGGATAACAATACAACCATATGATAATCATATCCACACTTGAATAATAACGAAACAGTGTGATAAATACACATTCCCAATTTAGCACAATAGTGTGACATATAGCTTCTACACTATCCAAATCAATCACCAAGTATAGGTACAAGTAAGGCCACTATGTATCATAACCCATTCTTACATAGTCATTATTCAACCTCGAATATACTTAATAAAGGTTCAAGATCTAATTTCCAAGATGAACTACTTTGGTGAAGTTACTAATCAAGCCTATAACCATTTTCCAGACGATATTTAAACTACTCTCACAAATCCACTTTGATCAAATAAGACGTCGCTACGTGGCCCAAGTATCATACTTTAATCTAAGTTAAAAGGGATTAATCCATATCCGGTTTAGATTAGGTTCTACTAATTTATAGTGGTTGGAAATCATACCACGAGGTTATTGGTAAATTTCAGCAAGAAAATTAACTCAGGAAATCTGGTGACATGGGCGACCGCCCATGTCACTTGGGCGACCGCCCAAGAGAGGTTACTAAAGCATACACTTTCTTCTGCAGGGATGGGCGACCGCACAAGGCAACTTGGGCGGCCGCCCAAGAAGGTTTTTAAGGCATTCAACTTTCTGAGCACATGGGCGGCCGCTCAAGCCCCCATGGGCGACCGCCCAAGGCTCTATCCAGCAATACTAAATTCCTAAACCCCCTTTTTACCTAGTTTCTTTTCCCCTTTTAAATTCTTTCTCATTTTTGATGTTCAAGAAAGGCTTCCCAAATATTTACTACTTCCTTCCAAATCAATCAAACCCAAACACATAAACCTCAATACTATACTTCCTATACATTTCCCTACCAAAATCCTAGTTCAATCATCTTCATTTAACTTAACCCATTTTCATCTACTTCTTGATCATCTTCTATGATCAACAACATACTTCCATAACTTGAACCAATTCCTCCATTCTAAGAAGGGTTCCAAAGCATCAAACCATCATTTAACAATAATAACAACATTCATAATTTATGAACATTTAAAGAAGGGAAGTCATAATAACTCACCTTAGGATTTTTAGAATGAAAGGTTGATCTTCTTAGCTTGATTGATTCCTCTAGTTGTCCCAACCTCAAAAATGCTCTTGAATTTGGAAATGATGGAGAAATGAGCTAGCTATATGACTTGGAAGAGAAAGGCTTTAATGGAGGCTTCCTCCATGGCAAAAGTGTAAGAAGGAAGATGGAGGAGAATGAGGGAGAAGGTTAGAGGGAGTAGGGGAAGTGTAAGAGAAAGTATGGGGGGGTATGGGTTCACTTTGTCCTAGAAGAGAGGAGGGGAGGATTTTAAGGGATAATGTTCCCCTCCCTCACTATTCCAATACTTTCACAATTAAATGAAATTCCCTTTTTTCCCAATTATTTATTCTACCCAATTTAACCTCCTCTTACTCTTTATCTATTTACTATTTTTATATTTTCCTAGAGCATTATTTTATTTCCCTCTCATTTTATCCTAATATAAGGAATCAAGTATATAAAAATGAACACATAATATTAATAATGATTTTAAAAGCACATATAATATTATACTAAAATTGTGCCTAGGGTTAGGGTCGTTACACTCACTCCCCCTTAAAGAAAATTCGTCCCGAATTTTAAATTTGCTTACCTTACTGATCAATTAGAGGTGGTGACCTACCTATATAAGTCAAATCCGCTTAATCATCATTAGTCTAAGAACTCCATACACATGAGGAATCAGGAAGATAATTTCTCCCATACAAGGTTCCATACGTTACCAACTAAATACTGAACTGAAATCTACTAATATACGCCAACTCACTAAGGTCAATTAAACTCCTCAAGTTGAAAATAAATCCATCACACAACACACAACTTATTCTCAAGAATCTGGATAGTTTTCTCTGTACGCACATCTGCACGAGAATGAAACGCATCACTTTGAAACTTGACTTGGCATTCAAAACCTTGTACCCAGCTTCTCAAAAGCACAAAGAATCCTCGATCCCGATCTGATAAAATGTTGATTAGTACTCCATGAAATAATTCAATCTTCCGCATGCACCATGTTTTAATTTCTCCCTCGAATTTTCCGTTGGTATAGGTAGAAAGTAAACCGACTTGATCTATCCATCCACTATTACTCTAACACACCCATCTTCATCGACGTTGAAGGTAGTCTAGTTACAAAATTCCATCGCAATGCTTTCCCATTCGAATCTTCTAACTCTTCTTCAAATCTTGATACTCCTTCGAACTTTCCTGATGAATCGCAATTCTAGATCTATGGTCTTCCTCTAAAACTGGTCCTCTAATCTCTTGCAGAAATGATACACACATTCTAGTTGAGGTTAAATTTTCATCCCAATTAGATACAAAATCCTTGGTCTTCCTATCTTGAAACTAGCCGATAATCCTCTTAACTTCTGAATCATGGTTGAACTTCCTCTAAGATCTCCACACTATAAGTATAACTTGAATATTCGCAAAATATCTCACCATGCAACTCAAAGGATATACTTGTTGACACATAAGCCTTTCGGCTAATCACATTTACAATCACAATAACTTTCCCAGGTAGCAAGATATAACACCATTTAAGTCTTTCTAAGAATTTCCACCCTCGACTCTGCTTATTGTTAAATTCCTTCCGAGCCAACAAATACTTTAAACTTTTATGATCGGTAACACATCTCAGATTTAGTTGCACATAATTAAAATTTCCACTTGTAAAACGCAAGAAAATCTTAGTCACTTCCAAGTTGAAAATAAGGAAATTCTGCTCTTCCTGTTTCACTTCCTCTAAACATAAATTATCACTTTCCCATTTCACAATATCACAATTTTAACCTTCCATTGATACGCAATTAAAATCGTCAAGTTCTCACATCCATTAATCAGTTAAGGATCAGATCAGCAGTCAACCTATTCTTCATCTCTACCAATACAATTCAACCTTGTGGCCATCTTACATCATGGATACCTCTTTCTAGGTTAACTAAATCAACAATAATACAATTCTCAAGAATCTACTGATACTCCCTTGGTAGCACCCCTTTCAACCCTGAAACTACGGACTTTATAGTAATATTCCCAAGCCAACTCACATTGGTTAAACTTCACACACAAATTCTTCTCTTGAAGAATAGATAACACAATTCACAATTGATTTTCATGATATTCTCAACTTCAAGTAAGCAAGGATGTCACCACTAATAATTTCCACAAGCTATCAAGATAAAGATAAAACTCTGCTTATTATAATCACAACAAAATTGAGACCGTTCTATAAGGTGCTTTTGATATAGGCATTAAACCCGACACTAAACCAATACGTAATTTCACTTCCCACTCGGAAGTCATATAATATTTTGCTGAAAGTACACTTACCATTTTCCTAATTAGCACATAGCAATTTTTGAAGACTTCTTACCTAAGTCTACCACATACCAATTAAGCTTCACACTTTTTAACCAAAATTTGTTTCAATCTTTAAGGCATATATAACAAGGGTACCACATAAAGGCTTATCTGCATCTAATACCATATAGACTAATTAGGCATAGAAAGAAAGACTTGTTTCATACGATAGTCTATTAATACAAGGTCACTACTTAACCAATCTAGGCCAAGTATACATCAAAATCACACATTGGTAATCATACTAAATCAACTGGCAATACATGCTCAGTTATGACCACATCACTCTAGTGGTAAACCAAAGAAGATTCGAGGTACTCTCTCATAAGAGCAGAAACCTCTAACACATAAACAAATCTTATGCAATATATGCCACTTCAAGCAAAATGCAATGCCAAATATGCATGAAATGAGCAGGGATCTATAAAAGTACGACCCCTACTTGAGACGGGTATATTACCTCTAAAGGCAGGTGAGGATCTATCCCTCCAAGACTCAAAACAAGGATTCAACTTTAAACATTACCTTTTTGGATTCCGCTTCATTGTCCCTTTTTATTCCACCTCTTTGCCCCCTATGGCCAGGCACCCGAAGCTAACCTCCGATGAAATACGGACAATTTTTCTTGTAGTGTCCCATTTCTCCACAATTCAAACATTTCCACTTGCTTACTCCAACACTTGTCTTCAAAATGACCCATCTTCTTGCAATAACCACATACAATCCTTACCTGATTTGAAGTTGGATGAGTTGTAGTAGTCGCCGTTTCTTCTCCTCTTGCTAATCCCGATGCTGATCCTCTCTGTCGCCTTCTACTATACCCAGAACCTTGGCCTTGAAATCTCTGTTTACTTCCACTTCCACCCTCAGATTTACCCCGGTGCTCGTCAATATCATTCTCTATCCGATAGGCTTTATTCACTGCTGTCTGAAAGTCTGTGAAGTCGTGAGTCAATAACTGTTTCCTGAACTCTAGTCTTAATCCCTTTACAAACCGATATACCCGTCTCTCTTTTTCCGGCACCAAATGTGGACAATAGCGAGCTAGCTCAGTAAACCTTCTTTGAGTCTTGCGCCACGGTCATTGATCCTTGCTCTAATCTCAAAAACTCAACTTCCTTCTTATCTCTTGTAACCATTGGAATAAAATGATCCCGAAACTTGCGTGTGAAGTTCTCCCAAGTCTGCGGTGTAAGATCCCGATCCCAGCCATCCTTTACTACCTGCCACCAGTGCTCAGCGGGTCCTTCCAACTTGAAAACGGCGCACCTTACCTTTTCTGCATCCGAGCTCTCCATTGCCAAGAAAATCTTATTCATAGCTTCAAGCCATCTCTCCGCCGTCACCGGATCTGGGTCTCCACTAAAGCTTGGAGGTATCATCTTGACGAATTTTTCCAAACCATGCCCATGTCTGCCTTCTTGATGCTGCTGTACTTGTCCTTGTGATGCCATATTTTGCAAAAATCCTCGGAACATGTTCATCGTCTCATCATTCGAATTTCCATCACCCCCGGCATTACCAACAATGCCCGGAACCTGGTGCTGATCATCCTCATTTCTAGCCATTGAATAAACTCCTGCATTAAACACTCGGCGTAAATTATCACACACTCTCACTCAGCTAGACTCTACCCGAGAACTCTAACCGAGCTCTGATACCAACTGTGAGGACCCCAACCCGGAACCTAACCCGTGTCCCGAGCTAGAGCGTCCCCAAAAGAACTCAAACCACCTAAACTTTTAAAACTTTGGTTCAACTTACAACTTAAACATATTGAACATAACCATTTCAAAATAACTTCATTCCTCTCTACATGAAAGGAAGAGTTGAATAACTTTTAAAAGTAACAACCTGTTTTAATTACAAAAGACTTTGATTATAACGTAGAAACCAAGTTTTATACACACAAACTCCATAAAGGAATTATGCAAAATACATCTTCTATGCCAACCTATACATACCCCGACAAATCCCAAAATACCACGTCCAAACTCCTTTCCGTCCTCACTTGGCCGGTCCGCCTGTCTCAGGATCTAAAAACATCAAAGGGAGAGGGGTGAGAATAAATCTCAGCAAGCTATTATGAATGCAGCAATATGCCAGGTAAGATGCAACACATAACAAGGTACATCTCACATATTGGTAAAACAGTAAACACCTTCCGTTACCTTTGTTTACCTTTCCCGTCTGAATCATAAGTCGTATAACTGTGGGCATAATACTCCACTATTTCTGTGAATGCATATCCACCAGAACCAATATCATATAATCGAGACAGTTATGATTATAACTCATCTCCTGTGAACTGCTTAGGCATATTCACATCTTATAAGACCCATTTTTCAGGGAACCAAATAAGATAGTAGCAACTCTGTAAGGCTTTCGGCTCAATACAGATGCTATACCCCAGTCTGTGGCCGCAGAGGGGGAGAGGTCACAGGTATGATGGACCTTCAATCACTTTAGAGAACAAATCAATAATTGATTGAATTCCATTATACCCCCCAATCACATAAATATAAACATGTTTCAAGCACATAATAGATACTTGAAATATAATCCACAAAGGGGATAAACAATGTAGCCACATGGTAAAATATACTCATGTTCAATCAATATCATAGTGTAACATTTATGTAATACACTAAGCATAGCACCATCAATGAATATGTATTCGAGTAGAGTAACAGTATAATCAATAATTCCACAAATGGGATAACAATACAACCATATGATAATCATATCCACACTTGAATAATAACGAAACAGTGTGATAAATACACATTCCCAATTTAGCACAATCAATCACCAAGTATAGGTACAAGTAAGGCCACTATGTATCATAACCCATTCCTACATAGTCATTATTCAACCTCGAATATACTTAATAAAGGTTCAAGATCTAATTTCCAAGATGAACTACTTTGGTGAAGTTACTAATCAAGCCTATAACCATTTTCCAGACGATATTTAAACTACTCTCACAAATCCACTTTGATCAAATAAGACGTCGCTACGTGGCCCAAGTATCATACTTTAATCTAAGTTAAAAGGGATTAATCCATATCCGGTTTAGATTAGGTTCTACTAATTTATAGTGGTTGGGAATCATACCACGAGGTTATTGGTAAATTTCAGCAAGAAAATTAACTCAGGAAATCTGGTGACATGGGCGACCGCCCATGTCACTTGGGCGACCGCCCAAGAGAGGTTACTAAAGCATACACTTTCTTCTGCAGGGATGGGCGACCGCACAAGGCAACTTGGGCGGCCGCCCAAGAAGGTTTTTAAGGCATTCAACTTTCTGAGCACATGGGCGGCCGCTCAAGCCCCCATGGGCGACCGCCCAAGGCTCTATCCAGCAATACTAAATTCCTAAACCCCCTTTTTATCTAGTTTCTTTTCTCCTTTTAAATTCTTTCTCATTTTTGATGTTCAAGAAAGGCTTCCCAAATATTTACTACTTCCTTCCAAATCAATCAAACCCAAACACATAAACCTCAATACTATACATCTTAATTTCCTATACATTTCCCTACCAAAATCCTAGTTCAATCATCTTCATTTAACTTAACCCATTTTCATCTACTTCTTGATCATCTTCTATGATCAACAACATACTTCCATAACTTGAACCAATTCCTCCATTCTAAGAAGGGTTCCAAAGCATCAAACCATCAATTAACAATAATAACAACATTCATAATTTATGAACATTTAAAGAAGGGAAGTCATAATAACTCACCTTAGGATTTTTAGAATGAAAGGTTGATCTTCTTAGCTTGATTGATTCCTCTAGTTGTCCCAACCTCAAAAATGCTCTTGGATTTGGAAATGATGGAGAAATGAGCTAGCTATATGACTTGGAAGAGAAAGGCTTTAATGGAGGCTTCCTCCATGGCAAAAGTGTAAGAAGGAAGATGGAGGAGAATGAGGGAGAAGGTTAGAGGGAGTAGGGGAAGTGTAAGAGAAAGTATGGGGGGGGGGTATGGGTTCCTTGTCCTAGAAGAGAGGAGAGGAGGATTTTAAGGGATAATGTTCCCCTCCCTCACTATTTCAATACTTTCACAATTAAATGAAATTCCCTTTTTTCCCAATTATTTATTCTACCCAATTTAACCTCCTCTTACTCTTTATCTATTTACTATTTTTATTTTTTCCTAGAGCATTATTTTATTTCCCTCTCATTTTATCCTAATATAAGGAATCAAGTATATAAAAAAGAACACATAATATTAATAATGATTTTAAAAGCACATATAATATTATACTAAAATTGTGCCTAGGGTTAGGGTCGTTACACTCTTACTCCTAAAATAATCTTAATTTATCTTTCCGAAGTCAATTTGACTATTATCACTTCAAAGATTCAACATAAACTAACTTGATATTATAAAAAAAAAAAAATCCATAAAACATGCTGCCTTTTCTTGTATAGCTTATCTGTATAACTCAACAAAATGCACGTCAAAGATCCAATACAGAAGATGATCAACTCAGCTTTACATAGTCGACAAAACGATACCATTCTTTGGAGTATCCCATTTCTATGTAATGCAAAAAAAGGGAACTAATTCACAAATACAAAGCCTCAAAACCCAAACTACAAAAATACTTCAGCATGTTCAATTTCAAGCCAATAATGAATTAATCAACTAATCATATGGGCAAGTGAGTCTATGTTTAGCAAAAGAGAGCAATTTGAAAAGTAAAAAATAAAAAACAGGCAAACTTATTTAATTTTAGGAATCAATAAATCCCTACCAAAACACTAAATTAATAGGAATCTATAAACCCCTACCAAAACACTAAATTAAGTAGCTTTACTTCCTTTATATGGGCTAATATTCAAAATTTGACAATTAGCTTAGAGGAACAAAAAAAAAACGTTTTTTTAGCTTAATGGTTGAATTGAAATACATTTTATGTAGAGAGACGGGATGAATTAGAGTACCTGTTTGAGGAGATTATCGGCGATGCGGTAATAATTACGGAGAGGAATTCGATTGTCGACATCGATCTTCCGTGCCATAGAGTTGATATTGATCGGCTTACCGAGCGGCGGCCTCATTTTGGCGGTGAGAACTGATTTTCTGTAGGGATGAGGGAGGCTTAACGGGGATGGGGAGTTATAAAACGGTTGAAGGAGAGGAGGATTGTCAGCCCTTGGATCAACTCTGCAACTTTCAATCTTGGCCCCTCTTTATGTAAAGATAAGAGGCAGTTTTTTCAGTCCTCTATTGTATAATAGATGACATTTGTTGATTTTTTAACAATTCTTGTTATCACTTTAATAATTACTAGTACATGCCCGTGTCCGAGGACACGCGGTCTTTTTTTTAATTAACATAAACATTATTGTTATAAATAGATTAAATTCATAATTAAATATGAAAATTAACTTATAGTTACAAAATGATAATTAATTTAAGATACACAATAAAAGTTGTTTACAAAAAGATAAGACATAAATTAACATCTAATTAACCTATAGATTCTTAACCAGTCGAAGTAAAGATGTTGTCTCAATCGAAATAGACATTGGTCAGGTACGTTTACGTAAAAGCACCTGAAATAAATAAAAAATGAAATCAATGTATTTTTATTAAATTAACAATATAATAATTAAAAAATAATAATAATACCTTATTATGCCCATTCCAAGTCCTTGTCGTAGGTTTGTGCAAGCGTCTATATTCTTTCACGCACTCATCCCATGACTACAAATATATAATTCAAATATTTGAGAATGATGATAAAAAAACGTTCCGGAAAAAATTTGTTTAGGTTATGTTATAATTACCTTTTCATAGTTATACTATAATAGAACTTCTGGGTAGACAATGTTTGTTGTAGAATTTATGTTACTTTCAGAGAGAAGAACATTAATACGTTCTGGAGATGTGCATCTAGAAAGAGCAACGTACAGTCGTCCATGACTAAAAACAGGATTGCGCAAATCAATAACCACAAATTTCACTGACTGTCCTTGTGATTTGTTAATGGTTATCGCGAATGCCACACAAACAGGAAATTGTCGCCTCATCATGTTGAAAGGCAATTCTCCGGATGAAGGAGTTAGTGATATTCTTGGGATAAAAACTAATTTTCCAGCCTTATCCCCGGTCAAAATTTGAGCTTCAAGAATGTGTGGCGCACATCTGACGATCACTAATCGTGTGCCATTACAAAGACCATCATTCGAAGCAAGATTTCTCAATAACATAATGGGACAGCCAACTTTTAAATCAAGTTTAAAAGGTGGTTAGCCCGGAGGATTTAGTGAATTGAGATACTCATTTGGATATCGATTTGTAATGTTTTGGCTGGATTCATCATCGTGGCACATTTTATCAGCAGCCAAATAAGAAACTGTTTCACCAGGAAATATGTGAAGTGCCCTTTCATTAATAGAACTAACATCGTCATTTCTTGCCGATAAAATTGTGCGTTCAGTAAGGAATGATGGGTTCGCCACGCCTGCTACCCCAAGTTGTGGGTAAATGCTATCTAATAACTCAACGGGATTTTCACAAATTCTTATTGTTGACTGTATTAATATAACTTCTTCAGGACTGCTCCCAATCTGAATTTTTAATTATGAAATAAATTAACCATTTTAAAACATACTATATGTTAAAATATCGAAACACAAATGTTGAAAATGTTAAAGTAATTAAAAAATACCTTCATCAGAAAGTTCAGAAAATCCACCCGTGAATGATTTGTGTTTGTCCAGACGCATGTTAACATCTAACGTTAGGATATTAATGGCAGACCATAGAGGTGAACGTCTCAATGTTGCCCCAACTATCTGTGTTCGAACACCCCTTGGAACAACAGGTAGGACTTGTCGAAAATCTCCTCCCAAAACAACGGTAATGCCTCCAAATGGTTTGTCATTACTATCCCGAGTGTCACGAAGGGTACGATCGACGGCTTCAACACAGTATCGATGTTGCATTGGCACTTCATCCCATATTATGAGTTTAGCTTTTTTGAACAACTCAGCATGTATAGATTACTTAGTAAAGCCACATGTTGAATTTCCATGAACATCAATAGGGATACAGAAGGTCGAGTACGCAGTTCTACCACCAATTAACAGTAAGGATGCAATACCAGATGATGCAACAGTTATAACAATGTGGTCTAGAGAACGACATTTAAGTGTTACCGTGTTGTACAGGAAAGTTTTTCCTGTCCCAGCACCACCATTCAAAAAGAAAGTCATTCCACGATCTTCAAGAACATAAGAAAGAATTGAAGAGTAAGCAACCCGCTGAGCATCATTTAGAGAACCCACCCTAGTATCGACATCATGTTCTTGCGCTTTGAAGTTTAACTGACGGTGTTCCCACATCAACTTATTACCCGTGAACTCACTCCAATTTCTTATAGGCAAGGGCATCGGTGGGAAGTCAATCAAACTTTTTCCTATTTCTTGAAGTAGCTGATTAAGAAGATACAATCCATAATCTTCTACAACTGAAATGCTGGGGTCTGGAATACCAAATTATGTATGTATCTTATGAGCAAGGTCATCACAAATATGAAGACAAAATTGTTTCCACAAATCATATGGGTTTAACAGAAAACATTGGCTAAGAATTGTACTAAACAATCTTCGAAGCTGGTACCCAGTTTGCATAACAGATGCTTCTTGAAGGCATTGTACCCACTCTTCATCATCTTCTACTAATCCATAAGCAACACATGCTAATTTAAAAGTGGGATACAAAACACCACTGATAGTGCGCAAGCTCTGAAATGAAGATGGACCTTTGACATGAGTGAGTAGCAACCGCAAGTAAAATCTCTCTCCAGAATTTGGGGAAGCAAAGTACATTCTACCAATAGAGAATCCAATTTTTCTCGGTTTCCACTCCTTCTTGTTGAAAACGAAAATTTGAGGAAACTCGTGATATGAAAATTTGGGTGCATTCGGATTTGCTGTGTAATATGCAAAAAAAGCTGTTAGAGTCGATGCTTGATTGGCAGTTCTTGTAGATATATCTTCAGCTGTATCTTCTGGATTAAAATTCACGTGATGCAATCCTGGTAAATGAACAGCTAACCGCATGACCGGTGGATGTTCACCATGCATTGTGTTTCCAAAGATGCGCCAGCAAGATTCAGGAGGGCTAATATACCTTCCATTAAGGTACTGTTGGATCTCATTAACTCCTCCAATAATCATTGTAGTGCAATCATGTCCTTTTGTAAATGTACATATTGATATACTTAACAAAAAACAAGCCAGCACAAACTTCAACATTTATGTGGCAATTGAACATTCTCGAAAGATGTGGATTATATGGCACAACACGTCAGTTATCAACTTCTTGTCCCCTGACCGTGTAAGTTCGACCAGTATTCCTTCGACGATATGTTGGATATCCATCATCCGCCATGGTCGTTGAATCTGCATAAGCCTTCGGATATCTTTTAGTGCAGACATTGCTTTCCAAACATGAAGATCCACACGGTCCATGTATCATACAACTCAAGACTGTTTCATGTAACATGGGATCATCTATCTCGTCTGGAATTTCAGCACACACAATCTTATCAACTTGTGCACATGTCCTGATTTTGTCTCTTGCAGCAAGAAATAAAAGTAAATGCATATATGGAAGTCCGCGCTTTTGAAATTCAATCGTGAAAACATGAGCAACTTTAGTACCAAAAACCCCATTATTCTCAATTTCTTTCATTAAAGCTTTACGTTTCAACTCGAAAACACGCGCAACTAAATCAGGACGATCCCTTGCTAATTGATTTGGGAACAACGCTTTAGTAATTTCTGGCCACTTGGGAATTGGGATTAGCAGTCATGGTAAGGAAGATATCCGGGTGGTGGTGGTATCGTGTGATTGCCATTGAATCTTGAAAAATTTCAAACATATATATCGGACTACCCAAGAAAGAAGATGGCAAAATCATTGGTCGACCCACTTGGTTTGGATCTGTGCCTTCTCGTACAATCACTTCAGTAAGGTCCTTATAAAGTTCACTTCGAAGCTTACTCTGATTCAATATCATGTAGGTCAACCGATTTTGCTCAATTGCAGCGAACGCGTCCACCACAAATTCCTGGTTTAACCTTCCACCCCTCAATATCGTTGAAATTCACCCTTACGCTGAAAAAGACGGTAGCTATAGTAATCCATCCGGGTAATGCGAGATGTAGATGGACAATTGGCATCGACATTCCATCTTTTCAAATCGGGTTCCCAGCCGAGCTCGCCAAATGGGAAGAACAACACATAATGCAAAGGTAAGTATGCAGGGTGACACTCATTAATTCGCATTAATCCATTTTGCCCTCGTAAATGTAAGAGTATGTCCCTCATACCACTCGGATCATCATTCCCATCACCAGGTAAAATAACTGCAATCTCATCTGCTGTAGGTAAGTTGTATCTACGACGATCACGTGCGGAGGCGTAATGTAGTCGGCTTGGAATGTTTGCATCACCTACTCCAGGTTGACACAAAATTTCATGAGCTTGACGGTACTTTGCGGGAATGGGTTGTGCTCCAGCAAAGTGTCTGGATAATCTTCATCACGTCTTCTCTCAAATGTGGATTATTACGACACCGATATTGCAAAGCGGTATCCGGATCATAAATGTACAATTGCGTGTAAACTGGTTCTTTTTTCTGGTGGATGCATGAGAGATCCAGTTCGATGACGCAATTCACCGTGTATGACAAAACTTGGAGGACCTCTCCCATTGACAACCCTTTGATCAAGTTGAGCACCCAGACTCGTAAAAGCATGAGATGCATTATACTGTCGAATGTATTTCTGAAATGACTTTGATTGAGCATCATTTCCGTCATACAAAGATTTAATTGCTGGAGGTGGCGTTTTGAGTTCAGGAAGTCTAACATTTCCACTCAGACAACATGTCCCAAAAAGAGGACGTGTTTTAGATGATTTTGTGAGTTTTTCATCCATCCAATGTAATGCCCCACAATGAGGACACTCTACATCCATTTCACCGAGAAAGTGACGAACTGTATTTCCACATATTGGGAGGTTGGTGACATCATTTGGATTAGTTTTTGTCCTACAAAAGATTTTTAAAATACTATTTAAATCAATTTCTAAAGTATAATAGATTATATATATCTCTAGTTATGTGAGCTATGTTGAAAATTTACCCATTGGGTAGAACAACAACAGGAGAGGTAGGAATCGTTGAGAAAAATTCATCTTCAAGGTTTCGACGGAGAGGAATGATATTTAAATCAATATCTTCATGAATAATGGCTGATGTTACCGCATCATTCTCAGTCAGGGGAGTTCTTTCAGCGACGATGCGCACGTCAAGTCGGGGGTTCGTGGGAGGAAAGTTTCGCCTGACGTAAATGATCTCAATCTTTTTGATCCTATAAGATGAGTCGACGGTGGCACAGTTGGGTTCTTCGCCATCTTTTCCCTCAACATACGTCGTTTGCGAGTTAAACTTGATTCGTTAACCTAAAAATCACATTATTTATTATATGTTTAATAAAATTATTCAATTCGAACGTGGTTTGTACATTATCATCTGGAGGACCTAATTGTTAGTGTTCGGCCTTTAATTTTCATTATCCGTACAATTTATCTTCTACATTTTGTAGGCATTGTAGTGTTATTATATGTTTATTTGGAGGAGGTACTTCGTTTAAGTGGAAAAAAATTGTAGGCACTATAGAAAGCTTCAAAAACATTAAGGCAAAGGAAAGACAAAATAATTATTGAAGTGGTAAGTAAGGAAGCATCTCTCTAAATTGCCTAACACTATTGGTTTAATTATTGCCTATCAATTTTGGTTACACCGTAACTTGACATAATTTGACAGAATTATAATAAATAAAATTAAATTACATGCATCAAATCAAACAATTTACAAAATTATAAATAAACAATAATAAATATTTAAACTGAAATTATAAATAAATAATACTGAATATTTAAACTGAAATGAATTAAATACCAGTGGGGGCAATGCAACTGTCGGTAGGTTGGTTAGTCGATTTTGATCCTAATAATGAATTCTAAATATTAGTCAAAAAATCTATATATATTCGTTAATTAATGTAAATACAAATAAAAAAGAAATAAAACTTAATTTAACATCAAATGTTTACCCTTATCATTTCATCGTGTTCAAAAGGTTCTCGCATGACAATTGAGACATTGTTTCTTCGCAAAATGTCAATCTAAAAATCACATTATCACATATATGTTTATTAATTTTTTTGATAAAAACAAATATTTACAATAAGTGATTTGAAAATGGATTAAACTATTCATACTCAAAGGAGTAAGCAATAAATGTGTATGAACATTAACATTGAAGTTGAGAAATAAATAAAGTACCTTTTGAAGTTTGAATGCTTTTTGTAGCTTGATTGTTTATTGAATTTTGAAATTTGAATTTTTGTAAATTTGGAATCTGTAAAATTTTGGAAAGTAGTAAAGAAGTGGTGCATATAAATGAGAGGGTGTGGATCTCTTTTTACGAAAATTCAAATTTTAAGAGGGAAATTTGCCTTCTTTTTCAATTTATACTATAGAATGGGAAAATTATTTTGAAAATTAAGGGTAAAACTGAAAATAATGAACCTTGGCAGAATTTGAGGGGCAAAATGGGAAAAATTAATTTGGAACTGGAGATAGAACTGTTCATTGGCTGAGTTGGCATGGTGCCATTTATACTATAGATTTGAACATCTTGAGTTGACACTAACGGTAAATGAAAAACTAAAAATTTCAACAAATTACCGATGATAATGATAGACAAAACGGCACTCTTTCAAATTTCTGTCTTATTGATCTCCATTTCGACCACCTAAGGTGGTAATCACCTTAACATAGACATTGCTAGTTATGCGAAATCATTTTTCGTTTTTCATTTACCGTTAGTGTCAACTCAAGATGTATGGTGGTTGGCATAAACTCTATTAGGGTACAAACTTTTGGTGCTAAGTTTTGCACGTTTAACGAGGTTAGGTAATGTTGGACAATTGTGTAGGCTTCTCAAGAACTTAACTAGAAACTTAACAGAAAAAGATAACGGAGATTGGAAACAAAAGAATTCAAGTCGAGTCTTGTATTTAATACAATCTCCGTAAGAAGTTATTGCCCCGCACAGGTGCTTACGGTTTATATGGCAATCTTCTAGTAAGATAAAACGACTTATAAGTAAATGATAGGAGCACTCCAAATCAAATACTCTAGCGAACAACACAATGTTTGGAACTTTGGACTTTGAAGGATTTAATGCAACAATATGCAATGATTTGGGTATGTTAATCTATCTTACTAGAGGGTAGGGAGACTCAAATGACTGTATATGTTGATTGAAATTCAGAGGGGAAGTATATAAAGAGAGTCAAAGGGTTTGGTGGCTTTTCCCTTGAAAAGTCACAACTTTTCGGGTATAACAGCACTTGCACGGCCGTGTCCAATGAACTGCACGGCCGAGTGACAAGGCAAGGCACGGTGCACGGCCGTGTCCTAGACACTTGCACGGCCGTGCAGAATCTTCTTCAGCCTGCTCGTCAGCCCTTTAGCCACAACAAGTCCACACCAATTTTGGGACCAACCCAAAACACACTTTGACCCAATATTTAAGTTACAAATCATTTGTCATTAATTTCTCATTCACACGGAAATGGTTTTGAGATATTAAATGAGTTATATATAATCTACAACAAATTGTAGATTATCATTTGTAACTAGTTCCGTTAACACATAACGAACTTCCGTTAGAAACTAGATCAACGTTAAGTTAAACTTAACTTTCCGTTATCCATTTCCAACAATCCCCCACATGAATGACAATTAATGCATGTATGCAAATTCGTCCAAAGTTCCGGCGAACTATTATTACATCGAGATAGATAGCTTGTGGCCTTGAATCTTCCCTAGTGAAATATTATCGGATATACTAGCCATTTGGTAGCGAGTCGCTTTGAACCGATGGCCTCGGATGTATACCAAGACAATAATACTCACATAATAATAGCTCTAACAATTGTTGTTCTCACGTTTTTGTCCATTTTGGCCCTGGACCGTATCTCATTCATAAGCGTTCATTTAGAGGCGGCCTTATTACCTCTCGCTTTATATAGGTGATTCTCACTATAAGGAGTATCATGCACTACTCCACCCGTAGGTATAGAAATCATTAAAAGTTTTCTCAACTTATCCTCACCACCTTGCTGCATGTGCTAGTACTTGGACGTTACGGGAATGAGTATTCAACATCTCTAGGTTAATAAACCGAGTTGTTGTTTCCAAGTAACTCTACTAGAACTTATAACTTAGTTGTCTCATTGAACCAAGGGCACAGGATCTCCATTTCTCAAGGTTGAGTGTCCGCTATAAGTTCTTTTGTTGTGGGTTTTTAAACCCATTCCCCTTAACAGTTTATACAGTTGATCTCTATTACTACCCTTAGGTAGACGGATCCGATTTTGACTTCACATGGCTAGTTGTGACAGTCGCATATTGAGATCAATTGTACTATGGTAGTGTGTCTAAGACCATTATGTCTAGACTTACCATGACGTTCTACACCTTTTCCTATTTTTTCATTGTCGTCACAATGCCTTAGGTCATGTAGACACAAGCTTATTCCACGAAGGAATATCTTTCAAGACCATTCAACTTACATAGGAATTGTAATCTTTTAATCATAAGTATATCCTTAAGTACACCAAGTACTTATGATTATAATATTCCAGTGATTGATTACAATTACAATTAGACATTTAGTCTATCTAGAATGATCAGTCCCTTCGAGTGATCAAATTCTTCTATCGGTCAGTTTCTTTAAGTGGTTATTATCTCTGTACCGTTTCGACTTCCCAAAAATTAGTATCTCTAAGTGGTTTGACCTCCTTAGAGTCTACTTTTCAGGAATCTATTTTACAGAGAATACCTCTCAAGAATCTATTTGAATTTTCGAAGTACTTTCTTTTCAAGATAATGGAATTGTGATAGGACTAATCCTTCTGATGTTCTAGAAATCTTTATTTCTAATATGACATCGGCTAATCCCATATCTTTCATGTCAAAGTTCTGCTTTAACATATCTTTTGTATTCATGATCAATTCATGACTACCATTGTTATCCACGTAAGGACAGACTATTAACAAATGATTCAGATGTTCTTTTAATGTATGTAGACACATTTGTCACATTCATTAATCTTGAATCCATTTGATAACATAGTTCTATCGAACTTCTTATGCCACTGTTTAGTTGCTTGTTTAGTCCATATGAATACACAAGTAGATCCAACACGGTTGTGCGACATAGAACGCTCTGTTGTGTCATTTTGGATAATCTTGCATGAATCATAATGTCCTTTTGACAACTATCACGGCTTTCTACTTATCAACGAGATCCATAGGCTTTATACTTTCCTTTTTTTTTTTTTTTTTTTTTTTTTTTTTTTTTTTTTTAAGAATCCAATTGCAACCTAATGGTTTGCAACTTGGAGGGAGATCTACCAATTCCCAAGTATTATTAAGCATTATGAATCTTTATCTCATTGTTAATAGCCTCTTTCCAGAATGAACTATCCAGGACCGAGATAACGCTTCCTTAACGATTCTTGATTCGTTTTCCAACATAAATGATAGAAACTCGGGACCAAAAGACTTTTCCACTCTTGCCCTTTTACTACGTCTAGGTCCTTCATCTTCCACTTGAGATGGACCGTTTGTAGTCTAATATTTGAAGGTTTCATCCTTGGTACATCTAGTTTTTGCAACCCGACGGTTTGCGCATAAGGAAGATCAACCATCTTCCTAGTAGAGTAGGATGAATTTGTCCTTCAACTGTATCTTGTTTTCTTCTTAAGAAAATCACTTACAGGTTCTATAAATTTTCTTTTATACATTTCCTATCATTTCAAGGAAGTATATTCTTTAAAGAATATAACGTGTCTTGCTTAAGTATTTCTACTTTAGCCGAATACCCCCACATTTGAGGTATTTATAAAATGGTTTATGAATATTTCATAATTCGTCATCATTGAATATTTCCTTTTTTAGGATCCATTTGTAACTTGATGGTTAGCATTATGGAGGAAGATCAAATAACTTCCAAATATATAATGATCCATTCTTTTAAGCGTTAACATTTTAACGGTTTACATTAATACTAGAAGTTCATATCAAATAGAACTTATGTATTTAGCTTGTACCCCCACACTTGAGGTGTACCTCCACATATCAAATATTTTATGAATGTCCTAATTCATATTTAATATTTTCTTTTATGTGGAGTCATTTAATTGTAATAACCAAGTTATCTACAATGTCTTTCATCTCCTTGAGATGAACCGACGACATAGTCATATCTATGTTTAAGTGAGGTCTCTTCAACCATTTTTCCCCGTAAGGAAACTCGTTTGAAGAATACTGCATTTTTCATTTCAAATTTATTCGTCACAAATCTTATATGCAATACTGTTAGTTTGCATATCCAATGGAAACGTAATCCATGGTTTTGGGTCCTATCTTAACCTCTTTAGGTTTAGATATTTCTACCTTTACTAGGTATACCCACAAAAGACGGAACTTATCAATAAGGAGTTCACCATCTCCTTAAAAGTTCTATCTTCCTTTTTTTTTCAATTGATTTGAGTGTGTAAGAAGCATTCGTTTGATAAATAAGTGTCAGCGTCCCAACAATTATTTTTCAAACGGTACTACATACTAACCACCTCTATCACTTCGAAATTCTTAATTGCTAATTAAGATGAATCACAAACCTTATTGTTTACTTAAAACTTTAAGGTTTTACTATTCCAAAAGACGAACTTTTGCATTATCAAATAATCACAAACCTTATTGTTTACTCAAAACTTTAAGGTTTTACTATTCCAAAAGACGAACTTTTGCATTATCAAATGCAATCATAAATAGAAGTAAAGAACAATTATTTTTCAATCTTTAGTTTGAACTGATTTCTACAAAAGAAATCACAATTGATTTGCGAATCAAACTTCATCTTAGGTAGTAATTTTAAATTAACTCGTCGACTTAGTGAATTTAAATTTACACGACCTAAATGAACACGCCATAACAATTGGAACACTTCAAACCAAGTAAATAAAATCTGAAATTTTATTCTTCGCACTTAGGCGGATAAACAATTACAATTTAAGGAGTCCTTCAACAAGGTACCCTTTACTAACACAAACAACCACTTTTGGTCAATTCAATCTTATGCCCCTAGGCTAAGTTGATCAAAGTCCAATGGAACATTTCTATCTTCATTCACATTGGCTTGAAGAGGGTTTCCATCTTGGTTGTTGATTCTAGGATGTCGACATTCCCTAGCCATATGCCCGGGTTTGCCGCAATTAAAACAACTACCTTTAACCTTCTTGGTGGTCCTCTTCACTTTCCCGGTGTTCTTTCTCTTGTTTCCGGCACTTGTTTCCACCAAGTTCACTTTCGGTCTTTTAGTCACAATACACATAGTATTATGCATCTCGAGAAAATCCCAAAGTTCTCTCGCGGTCTTTATGCCACAACACACCTTGTATTGTGCGTAATCCAAGCCATTAAGAATATAATTGCGACACAAGAAATCGATGTGATTCCAAGTATCCAATTCATTCTTTGCTTTTGATTCATCCTCGTCGGATATCAATGGTGGATATTCCCAAAGAAAATGCACCAATTTTAATGTTGTCAAATAGACCAACATTTTACATTTGCCACCTTTTAAAGTTCATCCCGGTAAGAATACCGGTCTTTCCGCATGTACGAACACATGAGACGGAGGGAGAGCATTAAGAGGTGCAACCCTTGAGGTTGTACGTGAAGGAGGTTTCTTACCATGAACCGGGTGAGACGGTGTAACATTGTTGAACGTAGCGTCACCTTGAGAAGGAGGCGTCACATTCCCTTGACTTGATTACGTGGAGTCTTTTCGTTTGCCATCTTGAAGATCTTGAAGAAGCGTAAATAACTTCTTACGATTGTTGGACAATTGTGTAGGCTTCTCAAGAACTTAACTAGAAACTTAACGAAAAGATAACGGAGATTGGAAACAAAAGAATTCAAGTCGAGTCTTGTATTTAATACAATCTCCGTAAGAAGTTATTGCCCCGCCGCAGTGCTTACGGTTTATATGGCAATCTTCTAGTAAGATAAAACGACTTATAAGTAAATGATAGGAGCACTCCAAATCAAATACTCTAGCGAACAACACAATGTTTGGAACTTTGGACTTTGAAGGATTTAATGCAACAATATGCAATGATTTGGGTATGTTAATCTATCTTACTAGAGGGTAGGGAGACTCAAATGACTGTATATGTTGATTGAAATTCAGAGGGGAAGTATATAAAGAGAGTCAAAGGGTTTGGTGGCTTTTCCCTTGAAAAGTCACAACTTTTCGGGTATAACAGCACTTGCACGGCCGTGTCCAATGAACTGCACGGCCGAGTGACAAGGCAAGGCACGGTGCACGGCCGTGTCCTAGAACTTGCACGGCCGTGCAGAATCTTCTTCAGCCTGCTCGTCAGCCCTTTAGCCACAACAAGTCCACACCAATTTTGGGACCAACCCAAAACACACTTTGACCCAATATTTAAGTTACAAATTATTTGTCATTAATTTCTCATTCACACGGAAATGGTTTTGAGATATTAAATGAGTTATATATAATCTACAACAAATTGTAGATTATCATTTGTAACTAGTTCCGTTAACACATAACGAACTTCCGTTAGAAACTAGATCAACGTTAAGTTAAACTTAACTTTCCGTTATCCATTTCCAACAGGTAATTCCACAGGTAACAAATAATATGATACTCCCTCCGCCCCACTTCAATGTGTTCACTTTCCTTTTTGAAACGTCCCACTTTAAAGTGTCCATTCCAAAAATGAAAATATGTGAACAGTATTTTAGACATTTATATCCTCATAATGTTTATATATTTACAAAAAAAACATTCATTATACCCTTATAATGTTAACATATTTACAAAAATGCCATTCATTAACTTACTATTCCCCTCACTCATTCTCTCTCCTATTAAATGTTTTTAATTTTTACATTCTCTCTCCTCTAATCTTCTACTCACTTTCAATTTCTTATTCATTTTTAAAAAAAATTCTTAAAAACCGTGAAATTATACCATGGACACTTTGAAGTGGGATGGAGGGAGTATTACTTAGTCGATTGGACAAGAGGTGGTATAGTTTTAAAGGTGAAGGTGGAGAACATAATGTACTTAAGGGTTCAAGCGTGATTTTGATACGGGTGAAACGGGGCTCCTCATATCTCCACTAACTTAGTGGCACTAAGGTTCTACATTTTTTTGGCTCGAGCATCGAGTATCATCTATCTGTAGTATATCAATAAAAAGAGTGGTGTGATAGTTTGAAGAACAAGTGGAAAAGCGAGTTACTCTAGGTGGGAGTGAATTAGGTGAATCATAGTCGAAAGATAAATACTTTCTTCGTGTCGGGTGAATGCAGACTTTTTTTTTTTTGGGTCGTTTCACGTGATTGGAGACTGCTCAAAATGGAAAGAATGTTGTGAGTGTAATAGTAAAATAGGAGAGAGAATGAGTGGAGGAAATAGTAAATTATAATGATGTTGTGAGTATTAAAATAATGTAGGAGAGAGAATGAGTGGAGGGAATAGTGCTTTTTCTTAGTTATTGTGACAATTTTTTGGTGTCCGTTGACCCGACACGGAGGGAGTACTCAGTTTGACGACATGGTTGCTGAAGAGGTGGACTCGGTTCAGTGGTGGTCAGAAACACTTGTATCGGGAGCCGCTAGACACAGTTGCACATTGGTATTTGAAGTTTGGAAAATTTGATGTTCAAAATCTAAGAGGTCGCGAAATCACATTTGTTTACTGATGTTGGCATGTTGCACCTAAATCTATTAAAGAAAAAGAGAAACATGGCTCGAGTATGCTATATTAGTGCAATCTGCACTAGAATTTGTTCGATTACTCACGAAATATTACCCACGGAATATTTCGTGGGCATTACCCATGATATTACCCACAGAAAAATCTAATTACCCACAGTTTAAAAAAGTCAAAATAATAATAAAAAAAAATCCCACGGAAATTTCGTGGGTAAAAGTCTATATTACCCACGGAATGTATTCCATGGGTATTTTCGACGGAATTTTCGTGGGTAATTACCCACGGAATACATTCCGTTCCGTGGGTATTACCCACGAAATACATTCCGTGGGTAATACCCACGGACGTTTCGGTGGGTAATCTGAAATTTCCGTGGGTAATTTTTTTTTTTTAAATAACACGAGAATTCCTCTTTCTCCCTCTGTACGTTTTTTGATCCCTCTTTACTCGGCGACGACGGCGATTGACGAGCTACCATTGACGTGTCTATTAGGTGGCGAGGATATTTGATTTCACGGCGATTGACGAGCTCCCAAGTCGGCGACCTCCATTCATTACACCGGATTTGTCGCTCTGGCGCCCATTTCGATCTCTTCTCTCCCTTCCGGCCACCTCCTCAGTGTTTTCCCTCCTTCTCTTTCCCTTCTGGCCAGTAATTAGTGAAGTTAGTAGCAAAAAAACAGCTATCAGTCCAACTCACTGAAGTTGCATGAGGTCCCATTTATGATTTCAAAAGTATCTTTCATTCCAGAATTTTACAAGTTCTGCAGATAAAAACAGTCTTCTTGACATTATTAATTGTTTTTTGTTATATATTAAACAGAAAACATATGTGAGGCGTGCTCGTGAAGAGGCTATTGAGGAGGGAATTATCGAGATTGAAAGCACCAGACTGCCTCCATTTCGAGCAGACTTTGGAGGGCCATTACCATTCATCACAGACGACAAAAAGGTGATCGATTGCCCGAATTCGGAAATCATGGAGCTGCTCTCTTTGACTTGCCATTAAGCAGCCGTTCTTCGCAGTCTTTTTCTTCCTCCAGTAGTGTGGACTATGATGCTCAAATGAGACAAAAAGGATGAGATTATAGCAAGCCTGACTGAGACACTAAACACACAAGTTGACACTCGTTTAAACACCCAGGTTAAGGAAATGGAAGAGCGAATGGAGGAACGAATGCGGCAAGAAAAGGAACAAATGCAGCAAGAGAAGGAAGAGATGCGGCAAGAGAAGGAACAAGAGAAGGAAGAGATACGGCAAGAGAAGGAAAAAATGCAGCAAGAGATGCAGCAACAAATGCAAGAAATGATGAGATCTATGCTCCAGCAACAACTACAGCAACAACAACCTCCTAGTGGTAATAACTCTAACTCTTCTGTTGGACCATATCTAAATTCGAATGGAACTTTTAGTGAAATTGGGCGTAGGGGTGGCCGTGGTGGTAACAGTCATAAAAGTTGAATTTGACTTGTTTTTATTTGGTTTGGAGTGGCAACTTAACTACTAGACTTTTTTTTTTGGTTTGTAATATGTTATGTTGTTTAGAGATTTGTACGTGTTAATATTTTATTTGTGGTTTGAAAGACATTGTTTAAGAATTGTGTATATTGTTTGTGTGGATGGTGTGAATGTTATATAAGTATTGGATTTTTGACTTTTACAGGTGGTTTTTTAAATTTTCAAATATTTTTTTTCAATTCTGATAAAATTATCCACGAAAATTTTCGTGGATAATATTCAATTCTTTTTCACTTATGATAAAATTACCCACGGAATATTCCATGGGTAATTGAGTATAAATTACCCACGGAATATTCCGTGCGTAATTTTCTAAATTACTCACGGAAATTTTCGTGGGTAAAAAGAGCAGCTAAATATTATTTTTAAATTTTAATATTACCCACGAACAATTTCGTGGGTAATTGGGAAAATTACCCACGGGAAATTTCGTGGGTAATTTACACTCAATTACCCACGGAATATTCTGTGGGTAATTTGATCAGAATTGGAAAAAAATTGAAAATTATCCACGAAAATTTCCGTGGGTAATTTTATTAGAATTTGAAAGAAAAAATTCCGTGGGTACTTTATTTTATTTCCGACGGATATGTTTGCTTATTGACGAAAAATTCGTGGGTAATACCCACGAAAAATTCCGTGGGTATTACTCACAAAAATTTACCCACGGACGTCCTACGGACAATTTCCGTGGGTAAATGAAGATTACCCACGGAATTCCATGATTACCCACGAAATATTTCGTGGGTAAATAAGCTGTTTCTAGTAGTGTTAGTTTTTTTTTTTTTAATAGGAAAATTTGCATCGAAAGTATCATAACTATTGGGCTTTGATGCTGTCAAAAAGATCGAATCAGCCCAAATTCAGCAGTCGGTTGTACTCCGGCGATTGAATATCCTGAAAATAAGACAGAAAACGTGAACTAAGTCGGGGCTTCATCGGGGAAGGCCATCTGGCGTGAAAGTAAGTTCACGGTTGGTATATAGAGAAATCAAATTGACAGAGCTTCGAGTCAAAGAGATAACGTACCAAAATATTGAAATTATGGCTTATATTTATAGGGATGGATATGTAGAATCCATGTTGAACTTGAACTGTAAGGAGATAAGATATAATCTTAAGAGGATTAGATCTGTTGGAGAGTCCTTATTTGACTTGAATTGATATAGGAGGCGGTTACAATCCTGAAAAGATTATAACTGCTTAGTGTCCTTGTTTGGATAGGACTAATAAACTGCCACGCCGATATGCCGAGATGCTCCCTTCCTCGTCATACATAGCATTTCGGCCTACGATGAGCCAGGGAAGGGTTGAGAGAGAATAGAGTGCCCGTTGTGATGACGTCATAACCGAGGAAGGCACCTCGTCCTCAAGGGAGATGATCTCGGCCTACGAGGGAGGTCTCCTCGGCACTTTGAGTTGGGCCTTGGTTATGTTCGCCTATATAGGCCTTGGTCGGCCTAAATAATGCCGAGGTAGATAGACGAAGAAGCCCAGGTCTTTCCTCGTAGCTTGAGACTTGATGGATTATGTTTAGAGCCCAATACACTTGGGTCTTACCCGGATGAGCCCATGTTCGTATCTCGATTTATACTGTTCAAGCTTTTATCTATTTCATACTCAAACTCATTTTTGTTGTATTTGGCATACCTAAACTTCTTTTTAGTTGCATCTATGGTACTTGTGACTAACGAAATCCATTTTTTTCAAGTTAAGCGATCAGGTGATATGCATGTGACCCAATTTTCAAGGGTAAAATAGAAAAATCAGTTAAAATTAAAATTATAAAATATAGTGGGTTCTAAGTGCAAAATTAAAATGTTGAGGGTTGAAAAAACTAAGTCAAAAGAGCTACAAGCTGAAAATTTGATTTACAAATTAATCACCCAACTCGTATTCTTCCTTGCAACTATCACCATCTCCTTCAAAAACACCATAGCTCCTTCACCACTACCACCGCCACAATTAACGCCACCATTAAAATCAAAGTACCACGCACACTTACAAAGGTTCACTCACTGAATTAAGAAAAAAAAATCAAACTCAACAAAAAATCTAGGTAACACCCAGCAAAATAACAAACTCATCTATGTGATGGGTCCTTAAATTTAAAAACAAACTCATTTGGGCTTTCATTAAAATCACATCAATAATTTTCACACACGCACACAGAGAGTCAAACACCACCAAAAAGTTCAAAATTAGAATTTCGATAATAGATTTGTAAACACAAATAAAAGGGAATTCGGATTGTGCCTTTGGGGGAGAGAAATGAGATTGAGGGATAATTTTGAAGAAAATGATGGGGTGGGGCCGTGGGGGGCATATTGTTATCAAGATCTAGATCGAGAGAGAGAGAGAGAGAGAGAGAGAGAGAGAGAGAGAGTCGGGTAATGGTTTTGAGGGGCAAAAGACGAACGATAAAGGAGCAGAATGGAGGATTTACTGAGGATGCTGATGGGTTTATCCGGTGGTAGGGGAAGGAGGAGGAAGGCTGGAATGAGAGTTGTGAGGAAGAAGACGAGTTGGGGGCTAATTTGTAAATTAAAATTTCAGTTTATAACTCTTTTTACTTAGTTTTTTCAACCTTTAACATTATAATTTGCACTTAGAACCTTTTATATTTTGTAGTTAATGTTTTTTTTTTTTTCCTATTTTATCCTTGGATATTGGAAATTAGGTCACATGCTCATTTAACTAGAAAAATGATGTCGTTATCCCTAAGTACCATGAATGCAACAAAAAAGAAGTTTAAGCATGCCAAATGCAACAAAAATGAGTTTGTGTATAAAATTCAAAGAACTCCAATAGTTGAGGTACTTTTAATGCAAATTTTCATTTTTAATATCATATTAGAGTTTTTTGAATTCTTTTAAATGTGTAAATTGTGAAAAGAACTCTTATATAGTTGAACTATCATATTAAATTGTGTTTGATAGTTAAACTATTAGAGTCAATTTTAACAAAGTATCATAGTTTATTTTTTATTTTTTAACTAGTCAGTAATTCGTCGGTACCGAACGGTGAATAATTTTTTTTTTTGGAGTGTATGTTTAGCAGAGTTGAAAGTAGGGAGGCAGGGGCGGTCACATTTGATGGAAATATTATCCAAGCTTCTGAGTTTTTTTGCTATCTTGGATCCATTATCCAAAAGGATGAAGAATTAGATGGAGATGTGGCTCATAGGATTAAAGCAGGTTGGTTGAAGTGGAAGAGTGTCACAGGGTTTCTATGTGATCGCGGCATGCCCAATAGATTAAAGGGAAAATTCTACCGCACGGCAATTAGGCCGGCATTGCTTTACGGCACCAAATGTTGGGCCGTGAAACAGTGTCGCGTGCGCTAAGATGAATGTGGCGGAGATGCGTATGCTGCGATGGATGTGCGGTCATACAAGAAAGGATCGATTGGGGAATGAGGTGATCAGAGGTAAAGTAGGAGTTGCGCCCATTGAGGATAAAATGAGGGAAAATCGTATAAGGTGGTTTGGACATGTCAGAAGGAGACCGAGTGATGCACCGGTTAGGAGGCCGGAACAATGAAGAAATGATAAAATGGCGAGGGGTAGGGGAAGACCCAAACAAACTTGAATTAGAATAATTGAAAAGGATATGAGTTTACTTGGAGTGGATGAAAGTATGGTGTTGAAGAGGCCGGAGTGGAGGGCAAAAATCCATGTGGGGGTTGATTTTTTTCTTGATTTTTATTTTATTATTTTATTATTTTTTTATTTATTTTTATTTTTATTAATATTATTATTATTATTATTTATTATTATTATTATTATTATTATTTATTTTTATTTTTTTGATTTTTTGATTTTTTTGATTTTGATTTGTATGTTTATTTATTTATTTATTTATTTATTTATTTTATTTTTATTTTTTATTATTATTATTTATTTATTTATTTATTTATTATTTTTTTTTCACGATGACATATGAGGATTCATGTTAGCCGACCCCAAATTATTTTGGGACTAAGGCTTTGTTGTTGTTGTTGTAAGTAAATAATTATTTATGTGTTTTAATTGATTTTTAAGTAACAATATAAATCGAAATTGATAATCAATGTAGCGGATATTAGGAGTATAATTAATACAGAAAAAAAATGTTGACACATGATGTAACATGGAAAGCCCTTGAGACAACTATCTCGCCGGCACAAAACCACGGGAGGTTAGGTCCCTGCCTAACCAAAAAACATTATTAAGATTTTAGTGTTACAACTTTGGAAGATGAAGAGATATGGTTATAATAGCGTGAGTTTAATAGTGTGTGCCTAAGTGTCAACATAATCTCTTCCATTTCCTATATATTTAAAGAAAAACAAAATAAAAACAAAGAAAATAATAAGAAATTGCAATACTTTTGTTTAACCACAAATTGTGCGACGTAAATTCTCAGAGTCTGTCGAAAACTTCCTTGTAGACTACATTCAGGGTCTTGTCATATGTTTGAGCATCTAAATCACAAATAATAACTTTATGTCCTCTCTTGCTGGTTACTCTGGAAAATGCTACATAAAGTTGTCCGTGACTGAAAACAGGTTATGAAAGATATAGTCCTACATGGGAAAGAGATTGTCCCTGACTCTTGTTGATTGTCATAGCAAAAGAAACGGCAAGTGGAAATTGCTTTCTTTGGAATCTTACAGGAAATTTTGTCACATCTGACGGAGACATTATCATTCTAGGAATAAGCACCTTCATGCCAGCATTCTTTCTCGAAAGCATCTTGGCTTCGACTACGTGCTTACCTACATATATATAACAAAATTAAGTATTAAATTATATGTATATAAAAAATAAAAAATTACTGTATTCACCTAGTTGAGTGACAATCATTCTGGTGCCGTTACACAATTCAGCAGCTTGATCAAGATTTCTCAAAAGCATTACTATGCACCCAACCTTCAGTTTAATAACGTGATTTGCCAATCCAGAACACTTTATAGTGTTTAGAAATTCAGGTGAGAATATATCTTCAGCACCATTTTCATCATCCTCATCCTTACAAATAGCATCAGAACTCATATATTCAACTTCGTCTTCCGAAAAGAGTGACATGACATAATCATTTTTGTTATCGACAATCTCATTTGTTGGAGCAAGCACACCTCTAGTCTGGAAGAATCCTTCGACATCCTTATTTTGCAATAAGTCAGGATATATAGATTCGACTATTTTTGCAATAGGATCTGAAGCCTCTCGAATCAATATATCATCAGGAAGGTTAATGTCAATTTCCCTGTCATTATCTCCACCGGCAATCCCATCTCCGACACTCAAGAGCCACCGAGCGAAATCTCTTATCTCTTCGGAATTATGAGATGTAGAATCACCCTACATTAAGTTAAATATATACAAATTACTTAAATTGAAATAAAAATATTTAAGTAGATGAATAAAGCCTATTTAAGAATTACCTGCAATCTCATATTATGCGTCAATCTGAGAACCTCACAGTCATTCCATATTTTGGATGAACAGAGTGCAACATGCACAATATCATGCCTACTCCCTTTAGGAACAACAGGTAAAATCTGTCTGAAGTCACCACCGAATACAATAACTAAACCACCAAAGTGTGTCTCAGCTAGATCTATATCATTCATATCAGTGACCAAAATCCTGATTTTGAACCTAAAAAAAATAGGTACACAATTAGTTCGAATGAAGATAATGATTATAAATCTTTTTTATTTGTATATATATATATATATATATATATATATATATATATATATATATATATAAAAATAGGTACACAATTAGTTCGAATGAAGATAATGATTATAAATCTTTTTATTTGTATATATATATATATATATATATATATATATATATATATATATATATATATATATATATATCAAATCCGTCAATTACCTGGTGGATAGCATTGCATAAGTTGTCTTGCATTTAGGACGGTTTTTCTTGCTTCTTTTCAAAGCCTTTAGCACACTTTATATTGCTACACCCATCATAGTACCAGGTGGCATGTGAATCCACATCCGATATGATTGCCAATACGGAGTATACGCCAACCTAATAAAAATGATTATAGTAAAAAAGATTAATGTTGATTCAAGAATATTTAAATGAGTATAACCTTTATAAAAATTAAGTATATTTATAATATACCTCTGTACATGTGAGCAAATTACCAATCGTCTTGAGTTTTTTTTTTTCAACCACAGATCATTATTGATACGCTTACTATCATTAGTGGTAATAGTCAAAGAACGACTAACCGATGAAGATCCAGTTTCACGCCTGTAAAGTGATATATGTAAATTAACATAACCATACAAATTTGTATAACAAATTCATGGATTCTTATAAAGGTTTAGTGTTCATTTACTTGCTAAGATAATCCGCTACTTCAGGGAACGATGCATTAATATGCATTATTGAAGCATGCTTCGTAGTACTAACTTTGGTTTTCCCTGTATAAATATTATAAAATTCACTCACATGATAATATGCCTTGAATCAGAAACGTAATTACAGTTTAAGTAAATATACGTAAAAGATACCTTGGTATGTAGATAGCATTACAAACTGCAAAACCAAAATCACTGGGCCTTCCTTGTTTTGACCCCTATTGTCAATATACGTAAAAGATACCTTGGTATGAAGATGCTGATCGACTTACTTGAGAGAGGAGATCGGAATTTGCAGGCGGAACGAATAGAATTGAGAGAAAGAGTAGATCGGAAGAGGATTTATATTTTGGATATACATCTGCTGCGGATATGATTTTGAAATTTGGATTCAGTGTTTACCTAAAGATATTTGCCGGACCATGCTTATCTCAAAAGAACAGAAATGTATCTAATATTATTTGCTATCATTCCCTTGAAAAATCAGCAGCCACCTTTGAAAAGTAGCAGACAATGAAACTGTGGAATGGTGACATGGATTTCCATGTCATAAAGTTTTTGAATTAATTTAATTCATTCCTAAAATATACTCATTTTATAACTAAAAATTTAAATTTTGAAATTCAAATTTACTCTTTCAAAATTTATTGAATTATCCGAAATAGTAGGAATTAGGCTTTTATTTATTATTTTTTTTATTTTTCGGTGATAGCATAAAAATGGCTCACCAATTGAAATAAAAATGAGTTGAAAATTGTTGCTGACGTGGCCTTTGACGTGGCCTTTTCTGGAGCCTCTAAATAGTTTTGCTATATATATTATATATGATGACAATTTACAATCCATCAAAATTTGAAACAAACATACAAAAGGATGTTCTTTTGACTTTAATTTTATCCATATGTCCTACTTCGAATAGTGCATAGAGGGAAACTGGGTGGGAAGTATAATGGAGAGGAGCCAGATCTGTACCCCCCTCTAATTTACAAAGCATGTTCTTTTGACTTTAAAGATCAACTTAATAACTTATTTACAGAGGATAAAATCACAGATATTACTCTCTCAATCCTAAAATGAGTGATTTCTTTAATAATAAAAGACAGAGATTAAAATGGATGTCATTTCGATGAACTGAATAATTCACCTTTGAGAGATCATATATACCTTATGACACTTTCAATTATATAGAGCAAAATCAAGAGTAATTTTGAATACTGCTACTAAAACTCTTCAAAAATCAAATATTTTTGTTTACATGAAAAACTAAGATGGGATATTGATTTAGAGACAGGCGAGTGTGCTAGTAGGCTACTTACAAATACTACATGTGAACGCCGACGAGTGTGCTAGGCTACTTACAAATACACATATGTATCAATCCAACCAAAAACACCATTCTTACATCTACCCAACAATAACACAAAATAGTTGCCGCCCACCCCCCTCCCAAACAGCGCCCCCCCCCCCAAATAGAAATTCAAAATCAAAGAATGAAATAACGATTATAGAAAAAAGAAAAAAAAGGCGAATTTTGAGGTGAACTGAAGATCTTTGATCGACTTGCTTGAGAGAGGAGATCGGAATTTGCAGGCGGAACTGATAGAATTGAGAGAAAGAGTAGATCGGAAGAGGATTTATATTTTGGATATACATCTGCTGCGGATATGATTTTGGAATTTGGATTCAGTGTTTATCGAAAGAAATTTGCCGGACCGTGCTTATCTCAAAAGAACAGAAACGTATCCAATATTATTTGCTGCCATTCCCTTGAAAAATCAGCAGCCACCTTTGAAAAGCAGCAGCCAATGAAACTGTGGAATGGTGACATGGATTTCCATGTCATAAAGTTTTTGGATTAGTTTAATTCATTCCTAAAATATACTCATTTTATAACTAAAAATTTAAATTTTGAAATTCAAATTTACTCTTTCAAAATTTATTGAATTATCCGAAATAGTAGGAATTAGGCTTTTATTATTATTATTTTTTTAATTTTTCGGTGATAGCATAAAAAATGGCTGACCAATTGGAATAAAAATGAGTTGGAAATTGTTGTTGACGTGGCATTTGACGTGATCTTTTCTGGAGCCTCTAAATAGTTTTGCTATATATATTATATATGATGTGAAGATGACTCTTACAGTTCAACTATACGAGGCGAACTAGTCTTATACTTCACTATCTATAGTATAAATGGGAACACGAGGTGAACAATACTATGAACAGTACCAAATGTCAAATTTTTCATTTTGCACTCACTAAGTTGTTCCTTTCTCATTTTGCCCATAAATTTTTTATTTTTTTTTAATTAAAAAAAAATACGTGTTCTCGAACACGAACTTTTACTAGTAAACTATAAGAGCGAACTGATATTGACCAAAAATGAAAGATAACGCACGTTAAGGGTACGTTGATCTTTGAAATGTCAAAGGACTAGCATATGCCCGTGTTTAAGGCCACGTAATTTTTTTTTTAATTTTTTTTTTAAATTATAAATTTTTTATTTTTTTTAAGGACAAAATGAGAAATGAACAAATGTATGAGAACAAAATGAGAAATTTTCCCCTTGAAACTGTTCATAAAACTGTTCAAGCGTATGGTTAGGCGCTAGCTAGTCACACTCACAAGCCTTTTACGTAATTGAGTTTCCTTTGGATTCTTTGTTAAAGTAGGTTTAAGAAATTTTAGTCTTAATGGTTTTCTATTAAGATTAGATTTTGAACTTTTATTCCTATAAACAATCAGCTCTCTCCTAGAAGCTACACATTTGAAAATCCTAGAAATGCTTACACTTATTAACACACCCTGAAGTACTGACACACCCTGAAATACTGACGTAGCGGAAGACATGATAGGTAATCAATTACTGTTGTTATACGCACGTTAATTAATAATCGACCTTCAACACTCGTAAAATTTAATCAATACTGAGAATTGACATCCAAAAGGAATTTAATCACTTTTATGAAATAAAGAGTAAACACTCGATATCAAATTCTATTAATCAAAACTAATTTTCAGAATTATAATTAACTTGGCTTTTATAGGACTCCTAACACTTAGAAATCAAGTCAAACACCTCTAAAAATAATCCTAATCAGTATAGTAATCTAAATAAACTATAAAACCTCACAATACAATATTGCATAAATCTACTCTAAAATGCAACTTTATCACCTAACTAAATATAAATCCGAAAATACATAATAATAATTAAAATTAAAACTAAATAAATCACTATTTTGATCTCCATCATTCTCCCATGCTTGAAGAAAATTCGCCCTCGAATTTTAAGTATGACTTTTAAACACGTCTTCAAAATGAACTCCATCTTCAAAAGTAACTTTATGCCCTTGACGAACTTTAAACTTTATTGTCTTCGTAACAGTATCCATCCAATCACTCCATTGAGTTGAGACAAAATACTCAATAATGAACTTATGAAGGATCCACAAAATAAAAGAACGGGAGGTATAAGTGTCAAACGGATCTTCGTACCGATGATCAAAGTTAACAGCTTCAAACTTCCACATCAATTGATTTTGTGAATATTCAAGATCAATTGTTTTAACAAGAATAGGATCGGATATCATTGCTTAACAAATTTCAGAATGACACTCATCAAATATTATCAAATATGGGAGATTTTGACCAATCGACAAGAACTTCTGGACTTGAAGATTCGAGAAAAAAACCACGAAGAGATCCATTCTCAGACTAAGTTTTTCGGCATTCGATGTACGTTGATCTACGACTCGTGTGATACGCTGCTCTGGCACATCCTCCTCACGTTCGTAGGTCTCTTCCACAGTGGCCTTCTTTCCACGTATCATTCTTCCTAGAACGAACCCAACTCTGATACCAACTGACGTAGCGGAAGACTTAGATAAATCAACACTAGTATAATTTAATCAATACTAGGAATTGATCTTCAACACTAGCAGAGTTTAATCGATGCTTAGGGTAGGGGATATATATCAATTACTGTTGTAACACGCACGTTAGCCAGTAATCAATCTCCAACAATCGTAAAATTTAATCAATACGGAGAGTCGGCATCCAAAAGGAATTTAATCACTTCCAGAAAATACAGGGTAAACACCCAATATCAAATTCTATTAATCAAATCTCCCCCTTTCCCAAACCCTAACACAACTATAAATACTAAATACTGTAAAGAAACCCTAAAATAACTTATAAATGAAAAGACTAAAATACCCTAACTAATTATTTCATAAAACCCTAAAATCCGTAACATCTTGAGGCCCGTTTATAGTTGCTGCCGCCATGCACGACTGTTCCACACTTGCTGCACGGCCGCTCCCATCTTCTGCCACAATTCTGCGTTTTGTTGACCTGTATCATTTTCACCTCCTTTGAAAAGACTTGTCCACGAGTCAATATCCTCGATGGGGGCGCCACGGGCTGATTCTGTTGATTGAACAAGTCGGTAATCCTGCCCGTTAACTGATTGAACAAGTCGGCCATCCTGCCCGTTAAATGTTCCAACAAGTCGGCTATCCTGCCCGATAACTGTTCCATCATCAACTCCATACGTTGATCTACAATGAATCCGATGCGTTCCTCCAGAGCCGCCTCATCTCACTCATAGATCTCTTCCACAATTTGTTAGATAGGATAAATCAATAGTAGTAGAATTTAATCAATACTAGTAAAGTAATCGATCTTCAACACTAGCAGAATTTAATCGATGCTTAGGGTTGGGGATAGATATCAATTACTATTGTAACGCGCACGTTAGCCAGTAATCGATCTTCAACCCACGTTGTATCGCGCACGATTGCCGGGAATTGAACGAAAGGAGAACACTCCACTTTCGGATTAAAAAGAGTAAACACTCAAATTTCATTAATCAACCACTCCAATTCGGACTTACAATTAACCCTAATTATATAGTGACCCTAGAACTTGAAAAACAAGTCAAAAACTTTCCAAAATAACCCTAGTTTATATAGTAACCTAATCAATCAATAAAACATTAAAATAAAACCCTAATCTACTTCTACTTCTAATAATAAAAATATTACATATTTAAAATAAATTCCGAAAATAATAAAATAATAACAAATAAAAATAGTTAAAATCAAATCCTAACTAGTCATAATAATTTCCCTTCATCATTCTCCCCTGCTTGAAGAAAATTCGTGTTCGAATCTTAAGTTTTGCTTGAATCGAAGCACCTGGAACTATTAATTCATACCTTCGACGGACTTTAAATTTAGTACCACTAGCCATAATATCCATCAAGTCTGTCCATCCATTCATGAGAAAGTTCTCAATAATCATTTTTTTGAAGAACCAAGAATCTGAAAATTAGAACTATCAATATTGAAAGGATCTTCGTAAGGATGACCCGTCATAAACTTCCACATCAATTCTTCATGTGAAGATTCAACGCCAACCATTGTTACTCCAATATGATGAGATGTAATTATTTGACATATTTCACAATGACACTCATCAAATATAGGAGGTTTTGACCAATCGACAGAATTTTTGGACTTGAAGATTCGAAAAAAATCCCGGAGACATCAATCCTCGGGCTGAGATTTTCACGTGTACGTTGATCTACAAAACATGCGATACGCTGCTCTAGCACATCCTCCTCACGATCATAGATCTCTTCCATAGTGGTCTTCTTTCCACGAACCATTCTTTTTGGATCGAACGAAAGGATCTGATACCAACTGACGTAGCGGAAGACTTGATAAATCAATACTAGTAGAATTTAATCAATACTAGGAATTGATCTTCAAGACTAGCCAAATTTAATCGATGCTTATGGTTGAAGATAGATATCAATTACTGTTGTAACGCGCACGTTAACCAATAATCGATCTTCAACAATTGTAGAATTTAATCAATACGGAGAGTCGACATCCAAAATGAATTTAATCACTTTCAGAAAATACAGAGTAAACAATCGATATCAAATTCTATTAATCAAAACTAATTTTCGGAATTATAATTAACTTGGCTTTTATAGGACTCCTAACATTTAGAAATCAAGTCAAACACCTCTAAAAATAACCCTAATCAATATAGTAACCTAAATAAACCGTAAAATCTCACAACATTGCATAAATCTACTCTAAAATATGACTTTATCACCTAACTAAATATAAATTCAAAAAAACATAATAATAATTAAAATTAAAACTAAATAAATCACTAATTTTATCTCCATCATTCTCCCCATTCTCCCCTGCTTGAAGAAAATTCATCCTCGAATTTTAAGTATGACTTTAAACACGTCTGCAAAATGAACTCCATCTTCAAAAGTAACTTTATGCCCTTTACATACTTTAAACTTTATTGCCTTCGTAACAATATCCATCCAATAACTCCATTGAGTTGAGACAAAATACTCAATAATGAACTTATGAAGGATCCACAAAATAAAAGAATGAGAGGTATAAGTGTCAAACGGATCTTCGTACCGATGATCAAAGTTAACAGCTTCAATTTTTCATTATTTCAAAAAAAAAAAAAACTTTCATTTTTTCCTTGACACCTGACTCCTAACTTATGTGCGAAATTCACCAAAAAAATGCCCCATTTGGGCACAGCCGAGTGGTAAAGAAAACAGCATTGCTGGGCTTGCAACCTCAGCGTGGGGAGTTCGAATCTTGGCAGGAGCAGCTGGACCACCCTGACTACCTCGGACATATCCCGCGGTTTACTTTCGCCAGTCACTAGTCACTGAGGGGTCGGTGGCTGGTGGTTCAGAACTTAGTCCGGCATGCCCGAGGTTTACCTCCGCCAGTCACTGAGGGGCCGGTGGTTGGTGGTCCATAACTTAGTCCGGCGAAGCAAACCTGGGTATATTAAAAAAAAAAAAAAAAAAAAAAAAAAAAAAAAATTCACCACAAAAATGAATTGAAACTCTCTTTTCTAGAAAAAATGAAATTTTGAAAAATGGGTTGAGAGAGAAGTCTATGAAGAAACTTTGAATAATTAGGGAACAAACAAATAAAGTAGTATTCTGTCCCTTGTTCTTTTTCATCTATTCACATCCAACAGTAATTCCTTTTTGACAATCTAGACAATCTAGAGAGAGAAACGGAAAGAATTACAGAGAGAGAAAGAGGGATATTGAAAAGAAGAGCACCAAAGAGAGACAAACAGGAGGGTTAGGAGAGAGAAAAGTCTCTGCAAAAGAGCTTTTTCTCTCCTTCTATCTCTTTCATCTATGGCAGAAGAATCCCAACTTAAAGCCCTAATTTAACACCCTTCCCAATTAGATTTATTGCATTAAGTTTTTGGACTTTTCACCTTCATAACGTATTTGGGTTCTTTTCAAAATTCATTTCCAAGATCTTCAATCACAGAAATAATAGAGGTAAATTGTTCTTTTCAATATTCCCCATTTGGGTTTTAATGTTCATGCATTGTCTTTTATTTTATTAAAAATCGAATTTGTTTGGTTTTGGTTCCTACATTGAAATTATTTATGAAATCTCCGCTCTGTCAATCTAAAATTGTTTGGATTGTTTGTGGGGTAAGTTTGAATTTCGTTTTGGGTGGTCACATTTGGATTTTCTTTGTTGATATGTTCAAGATTTGATTGAAATATACATTGAGCCATGGGAAATTGCTGTGTGACACCTGGTGATTCATCTGAGAGGAAGAAAAAGAAGAAACAGGACAAAGAGAAGAAGAAAACCACCAAGCAGAATCCATTCTCGATTGATTATGGTGCTACTTTCGGATCTGGAAGTGGGAGCAAGTTCTCTGTGTTAAAAGAGCCCATGGGTCGAGACATATTGGAGCGATATGATCTGGGTCGTGAGCTGGGCCGAGGAGAATTCGGTATAACTTATTTGTGTACGAATGTGGATACAGGGGAGCGGTTGGCTTGTAAATCCATATCGAAAAAGAAGCTTAGGACTGCTATAGATGTTGAGGACGTGAGGAGAGAGGTTGAGATTATGAAGCATTTGCCTCAGCACCCCAATATTGTGACATTGAAGGACACTTATGAGGATGATAATGCGGTGCACATTGTGATGGAGTTGTGTGAGGGGGGTGAGTTGTTTGACCGTATTGTGGCTAGGGGCCACTACACAGAGCGTGCCGCTGCTGCAGTTATGAAGACAATTGTGGAAGTCGTTCAGGTTAACTTTTGAACTGTTGTTTGTTTCATACATTTTTGATAAGAAATGAAAATTGTGGTGCTCATTTCTGTTCAACATAATTATATTGCAGTTCCTCAATTCCTTATATCATTTTTACGCGTTTGATTAGTTGGGTTTTTGTTGTTCTTGTTAAATATTTGACCTCAGGTTTGATTGATTTTTGATGAATTTTCTAGTTATTTTGCACTCCTGCTGCTAGCAAGTCCATCCTTGATGTTAAAGTGGTCCTAGTTCATACTTGAGTTTTAGATGTTGAAGTTCAGTGAATTCTTGAATTCTAATTCTATCGTGTGTGTTCTCATGTACATATTCTCTTCAACAAAATTTACTTATTTTATTACTGGTTAATTAATCAATTGATTCACTTACGATTGTTGGAGATAAAGAGTGTAGTCTGATGGTATCATTATCAACCAGGCTTAAGTAATGGAAGACCAAGACTAACCCTATCATCAGTACTAAAAGAAATATACGAATTGGTGTGGTATGTGTCATGAACTTTCTTTGGGCGGAATAGGAAGGTGAAAAGGATTTATGTAGCCAACCTCTGGTGATTGAGGCAAGACTAAGTTGTGGATTTGTATGCTTAAGTTACTAAACCGGGGCCCTTGTTCGCTTCAGTTGTTAAAAAAGGGAAAAAATTAAAGAAAGTACAAAACTTTATGAAACTTCCTGAGTTTCATCCCAATAAGCTTAGGTCCCGTGTGGAAATGATACTTTCATTTTACTTCGACACTTTGCATTTTGGTGAAACTCTTATTTATTTGACAAATTATGCATACATAATTGGGTCCACACCAGAAGTGAGGTCAAGTTGGACCGTTAGCAAATCCCCATGTGACACATTTAAAAAATAGAAGTGGGCCTGTCTTGTCAAGTTTTGGCCAAATATTTAGGAAGTCCAAGGTAAATACAAAAATGTTAAAAAGTGGGGATAAAGTGTAACAAATATTCACTTGCACTTTGGCCCAAAAATCTGCCAAATGGGACTGGTGAACGGGGCCTTAAGATCTTGGGTTTTCTTGGTTTCTTCTCCTTTTTAGCCACTATTCAATATACTCCGTACATGTTAATACAAGAGCATACAATTTCCTTTATGCCTTAACAATCTTTGTTCTCCATTCTTTGTTTTGAATAACAAGTCCATGCTAGGGGTCTGTTCATAGATCTTTATGCAGGTACAACAGATTCTTACAATTCTCAACATTTCCCTTTTGTATCCATATATATTATACTTAATATTTGCTCATGTGTTGCTCTAATCTCTCTCATACAAGTCAAACGCAATACAGTTGGGCCATTTGCATTGCATCCTTTCATGCTGATTTTTATACTTTAGGTGATGATGCTCTTTGGCGACTAAGCTTTCACACTAAATATTTGTGATGTATATTTCTTATTCATTGCAGGTGTGTCATAGGCATGGAGTGATGCATCGTGATCTGAAACCAGAGAATTTTCTCTTTGCAAATAAGAAGGAAACTGCCGCTCTAAAGGCCATTGATTTTGGATTGTCAGTCTTCTTTAAACCTGGTGTGTATTACCATATATTCCTGACTCACCTAAGCCTTTAGTGTCTTTGGACTTTGGGATGACGATTTTAACTGAGATTTTATGTTGCTTTACTTTCTTACATCTGTAAACATCTTTCTCTAACAAATTTATACTCCTTCCAGGTGAGGTCTTCACTGAGATTGTGGGAAGTCCTTATTACATGGCTCCGGAGGTTCTAAGACGCAGTTATGGCCCAGAAGTTGATGTCTGGAGTGCTGGGGTTATTTTGTATATTCTGCTTTGTGGTGTTCCACCTTTCTGGGCTGGTAAGGTTCACTATTTTTTTTCACAAAAAAAAAAAACACTTTTCTTACCATCTCAATTATTCATTGTTTCTCATTTTTTTTTGGCGATTCTATACGGGGATTCATATTAGCCGACTTCAAATCATTTTGAGATTAAGGCTTTGTTGTTGTTGTTCGTGGTATGGAGTTAGGTGTTAGGTTATAAACTTTCCATGAACGTACTTTCCATTGCCTTTTACCTTTCGCAAACTTGGTGACATTTAAAACACGGGTATCTCCAAATTTTATTTTAGTTTTACAATGATTTAAGGTTCACCCACATTAAACTTGAATTATTGATCAGAAGGATGTTAAGATTTAGGACCTACTCCCTCCGTCCCGGTAGAAACCGCGCAGTTACTGTTTGCGCGGGGAATAAGGAAAAAAATAATGATATAAATGTTGTGAGTGTAAAAGTAAAATAGGAGAGAGAATGGGTGGAGGGAATAGTAAATTATAATGGTGTTGTGAGTATTAAAATAATGTAGGAGAGAGAATGAGCGAGGAATAAGAAAGATTCTTTGCCATTTTAGGAAGCGGTTAGCCAGAATGACTGAGGGAGTATATATTATTCTTTAAGATGTCCTAATGAGAAAAGATGGACTTATTGTTGGGCTATGGAGTCTAAACCAACGAGAAATATTGGTGGGATGAAAGTCTAAACCATTGAAGAGTTTGAGTCGGATCCCAAGTACTCGAGGAGGAGAAAAAAGAAGCCAAAAACGCGGAGGAGAAAAAGGAAGCCGAAAATGCGGAAGAGAAGTTTGTGTACTATGCCGTCGGATCATCCACTCACATAGGTTAACGAGGGTGTTATCCGGCTGCATCATCCGCTCACATAGGTGTGATTCACTTTCCTATTCTGCTCGGGTTTCCTACTTGAAATAGGTTTAGGGCATTTGTATAAATCCTATATAAACATGAATGACGAATAGAAACACATGTGCTTAGGGGAAAAGTCGTGATACAATAGAGAGAGCAAAAGAGACTCAAGAGAGGTCGGGGGACCTAGTAGATCTCAGAGGGGCACTCGGTCACCCATTGCCATGACTGTGATGTATGTGTTCTTCTAGAGAGGAGATATATATGAGAGAGAGTGGACATGCTCGTATATGAGATCGCATGTGCAAAGTTGTAAACACACATAAACTCCCCCCGTCCCAATTGAAACCTCACATATTTATTCTTTGGGTGTCCCATTAGAAATTACACACTCCCAAAATGGAAATTTATAACACTTATTTGTTGAATGGGACCCAATTTCACAATCACAGCAACTTTTCACTTACTATTCCCTACCCCACTTTCTTTCGTACCTCATTTTCATAGTCACCACATACTCCACTAACAATTTTCCTTAGGGTTAATTACAAAATAGGGCCTGAAGTCTCATAACAAGTCTCCAATAGCGGTCTGACTTTCCAATTTTGACAATTTAGGGCCTAAAGTGCTCAAATTTGCCCAATTTAGGGCTTTTAACGAAATTCGCTAGAAAACGCAGTTAAGTCGTCATGTGCCACGCACATGCAACTTTATAGAGGATAATCCAGTAATTTTATGGGAGCAAGACCCAAAAATAACAAGATTTTGCAATTTTCAGGCCCTAAATTGATAGAGTATACCCCAGTTCGAGCACCAATTTGAGAATACATTTATAAGTTTAGATCCTATCTTGTCATTAAAAAAATTCAAGTTTATTATTTAATTAGGATTTATGATAAGATAGCATTACACTCAATTAGGATTTATGATATACACATTAATTTAAGTTCTATTATTGAATTAGAATTAAGGAATTACAAAATTTTTAAGTTTTGTAGGCATTACACTTAGTTATCTCCATCTAATTCATCATAAATTAATTGAATAATTTAAATTAATGTGTACATCATAAATCTTAAATTAAATCATAAACTCTAAATTAATGTGTAGGCTAAAAACCCTAAATTATAAATTAATTTTTTTTAATGACAAGATAGGTTCTAAACTCATAATGTATTCTATAATTGGGGGTCGAATTGGGGTGTATTCTATCCAAATTGGGGCCCGAAGTTAGGTTTATATAATTTTGGGCCTGAAAAATTACAAAATCTTGTATTAGTATAGATTTTCCACTTTATCTAGTTAGTCCATATTGTACTTCTTATAGTCTAATGATATCATTAGGGTTCTTTGGGCCGTATTATCAGTTATTGCCCTATCCTCGTAGAATTGCTAATTTGTCGAGGCTGTCCATCACAAAATGGAGCGATATATTTGAGGTTTGCCTTTGGGGCATTCGGCCTAGAGTCATGGCTGATCTCTTAAGAGTGTTGGATAAGTATTAATTCTGTCTCTTAAGAGTGTTGGATAAGTATTAACTCTGTCTAATATAATAAAATCTCTTCCCTGTCCAGGAAGCTCCAGCAAAAGATAAAGGCACATTGATATTGAATAAAGTATTCCCCCTACAATGTGAATATACCTAGCCAAAAGCTCCAGTTTGTCAAAGATTCTTCTTCTTCTTCTTTTTTTTTTTTCTGTCATTAAGCTCTACATAAGGCAGAGGAACCAGCCAACAGTCATTTCTCTGTTCAGTTTTCTACATGTGCCTCTATCTGCACAAAGAGAAGAGACGTAACACTTGCACTGTCTCCCATTACACAGTCCATTCAGTACAGTATAATAGCATGACTCACAACTCTTTAGACGTAAACAACTATGTAATGCAGTACCAAATAATTGGCAGCTTTCCCTTCTTTCATACCTGTAACGCCAATTGATCAGCCTTCTGTTAAACATGTTCCTGGAGGGCTGCCTTCTTTTCCAGACTCTGGCGGAGCCACCCTTTGTGTTAAGAGGGCAGCTGCCTCCATTTCATTTTCAAATGTATCAATTTTGTACTAGCAAATTTTGAAGAAATTGCTTTTCACCATTAAAAATTGTAAATTTGCCCCCCCCCCTAAAGTAAATTTAGGTATTACATCATAATATTTCATGTTCAATGTAATCTTGACCACACTTAAAAAATCATGGCTCTGCTACTGTTTCCCCGCATAACGACAAAACTTGGGATAGTGAGTTTTCTGGGGAGGGTTGGCATTTGATGTGGAAAGCATAGTTGTTAAAGGCGTAAGGCGAGAGGCGGGCGAGAAGTTCCTAGAAAAGGCGAATGGTGAGGCGGCCGAAAGGCGAGCAAGGCGGTAAAATAGAACAAAAGGAATAGTAAAATAATATGTATGTAAAATATATTAAACAAATCTTAAACATGTTAAGAACAAGAATTTTGCATTAAATAAAAATCACAATTTCACATGTAATAGCAACTTAACACAACTAAAGCAACAGAAAAAAAAACACATTTTATATTCAAATCAGTAAACAAGTAGTCCTTTAAAAGCGTGAACTAGGTGAATTCGAATATATAATTTTAAATGTATAATTCCACACCTAGAGATGAACATAAGATATAGTTAAAACTTTAAATGACAAAGGAGACCCAAAGTAAAGCGAAAAAACAATTTAAATTAGTAAACATATTAAAATTTGCAAACCTCCCTTTAAAAATGTGAATAAAGCAAGCTATTTGTAATTTATCACACTTATTTTCTTTTGATCGCTCGAGAGTAATTATGGATATCTTTCTTTCTCATGTACGCCACAAGCTATCTTTACTCCATATTATCCCAAAACAACGAATTGGGTAAGTTAAATTATTGAAATTAAAATTACAAAATGACCTAGTTTAACACTACACATATGCCTATTATGTCTTTTGACAAAGGCGGACTCCTCAAGCCTCTCACCATAACCAAGAAACGCCTCACCTGACCTAAAAGGCACACAGCAGCCCGCCATAAAACCAAAAGGCGGTCGACCCCTAAAGGCGCCAAAACGGCGAGGCGGGCGAGAGAGGCGCTAGCCTTTCGCAACTATGGTGGAAAGGTAGGTTTGTGCCAATTGATATGTTGCTTTTGAGATCTCTGGTTTCGGTGTTAGCTACTACATTGTCCCCGAATGTGCCTTGGGCCTTTGGAGTTGTAGTTTTAAAGAGACGAATTGGGGAATGAGTGAGACAGACGGGTCAAAGGTAATCAGTATGGTTTGAGAGGTTGTTTTCTCAGTGTTTGGGTCAAGGGTTTCCGTTGTATCTTCTGAACCCTGAATGGCGAAGCTGGTTCCTTTGGTGGTGGTGGATCATTGAGTTTGATTCCCTGATGTAGTCTTAATCCATTTAAGTGTTGATCCATTTAGGAAACCAATCCCAAGACCGGGTTTCTCATATACAGAATATAACGGAGATATCCGTTGATGTTTGGCTTTGACAAAGATTACCTTCCCTAGGAGGAGGCCGGTGAAGCCATTAGACTTACAGTGACGTGGATGCTCGGTGGAGAGTCTCATTCCACATTCTCTATCTTACCCCATATATTTTGTTCTGCATGTCGTAGCTGTTATGTTTGTACTTATTAATATAGATAATATTTTATGCTCCATAAATTCTAATTTTCAATAACCACAGAAGTTATAAATTTGAAAATAAATGGATATTTCAGAAAATAAAGTACGGTTCATTAAGGGGGTAGGTTCGTAAATGGCGATTTACATCTTAAACTCATAAAACCACACTGGTTGAAGCCTCTATTGATTCACCAAAATTTACATCTTTCTGTCTTTACTCTTTTTTTGTTTCCTCTCATAAAATCGTTCTGTTTTCTCTAAGAAACTGAGCAAGGAGTAGCACAAGCTATCATCCGCTCCGTCATTGATTTTAAGAGAGATCCATGGCCCAATGTTTCTGAAAATGCCAAGGATCTTGTGAAGAAAATGCTAGATCCCGATCCTAAGCGCCGGCTTACTGCTCAAGAAGTGCTTGGTATACTTTACCCACATGATGCCGTACTTTTTTAATGCTCTACTGAAGTTTTCCTGTAGAACAGAGCACTAATACCTTTGCTTCCACCTTGCAGCACATCCATGGTTACAAAATGCGAAGAAGGCTCCAAATGTTGCATTGGGTGAAGTTGTGAAATCAAGGCTCAAACAATTTTCAGTGATGAACAAGCTCAAGAAAAGAGCTCTAAGGGTATATATTGGAATATTCCTCACAGCTTATAAAAGCCTTAACCTTTGTATCAAAACTTTCTTGATGACATTTTGAATGTAATTTATAATAACAGGTGGTGGCTGAGCATTTGTCAGTGGAAGAGGTGGCTGGATTAAAGGAAGCATTCGCGATGATGGACACCAACAAAAAAGGCAAAATAAACTTGGGAGAACTAAGAGACGGCTTACAAAAACTCGGTCAACAAGTCAATGATGCAGATCTTCAAATCTTAATGGATGCTGTAAGCTTTACCATTTTTTTCTTACTCCTCCAACAATTTATCAACGTATGCGTGTATAACCATGTGGGCCGGGCCCTTTTGTGGACCCCACACATAGTGGGAGCTTTTGTAGTTCTTGGTTGTCATTTACGTGTGTGTGTATAACCAAATTGTTGTCTTATAGGCTGATGTTGACGGAGATGGAGCTCTGAACTACGGAGAGTTTGTTGCCGTCTCTGTGCATCTTAAAAAGATGGCAAATGATGAGCATCTACACAAAGCCTTTGCATTCTTTGATCAAAACAAGAGTGGTTTTATTGAAATTGAGGAGCTGAGGCACGCGTTAAGCGATGAAGATGATGGCAATAGCGAAGATGTAATCAATGCTATAATGCATGACGTTGATACTGACAAGGTTAGTTTGCGTCATTTACTATTACGCCCTTCGATTAATTGCATCCCCTAATCTCATTTCACACATTTGTTGTACTCCCTCCGTTCAGTGGCAAAGCCAGAAATTTTGTAGAGGTGGTCAAAATTATGATATAGTGATATTTTTTCTAAATCAAAGGGGGGTAAAAAATGATCAATTTACATATTTTAGTGGTAAAAATGTTATATTACTAAACTTGAAGGTGCTAAAAATGACAACTCCAAAATCAAGGGGGTCGATTGACCACCATATGTTGGTTGTGGCTTCACCACTGCCTCTGTCCCATTTATTTATATTGGCCCCATTTGATTCATTTGTTAACACAAATGAATTTTGACCAAACATTAACGTTAATCAAATGATTCTAATTAAATTCTAAAAATTGTTATTAATAAATTACTTAGTAATTGACATTAATGTTTGGTCAAAGTTCATTTGTAATGACCAAAAAAGTCAAATGTGGCCAATATAAATGGGACTGAGGGAGCAATACTCCTTTCGTCCCCCAAAAAAAAAAACCCCCCACTTTCATTTTGGGTTGATCTCAAAACGATAGTCACATTTATAAAAGTAAAAAATAATAGGCAATTTCAAGAAGGTACAAGTAAGAGAAGCGTTATCCATAAAATGCTTGATTTGTCAATAAAAGTAAAATATAATAGGCAATTTCAAGAAGGTACAATTAAGTGAAGCGTCATCCATAAATGTTTGATCTGTCAAAGGGACTCTCTTTCTGTGACGAATGGAGTTTCATTGTGGTGTGTATTATTTTGTAATCTCATTTCCTTATTACAAATCCAACAGGATGGCCGGATCAGCTACGAGGAATTTGCTGCGATGATGAAGGCTGGTACAGATTGGAGAAAAGCTTCAAGGCAATATTCACGAGAACGATTTAACAGTTTGAGCATGAAGTTGATGAAGGATGGCTCATTGCAATTAGCTAACGAAGGTAGATGAAGTAAAAAAAATGCAAAAAAATAAAGAAATCTTATTAACAGGAAAATTTGAGATGCACACAGAAAAAATGGAACGAGGAATTCATCTTCGTACATTTTTATTTTGAGATTATGGAGCATACATTGTTCCTCGTTTAACCTCTAATTTTCGCATTTTCTTTCCCCAAACTGTTACGAGGCGTAATTGTAATGCTATGAAAACTTGGGTTGACGCTTCTTCTTCGGATAGAGATTCTTAGCTATTTATTATGTTTTTTTTTTCCTTTTTTTTTTCTTCTGGTTATTGGGGGTAGATGTAGAATGGAGAAGAAGAATTGTTGCACACTCAAATTTGACAAGGATGTTATGATGTTGTACATATTGTTTAGGCTCACAGGTTATTTCTTAGACAATTGTTTTTATTTGTTTACACATGTTATATATAGGAGCATACTTAACTATATATCTGGTTTGTTTAGTTCACTGGCTTGACTTGCACTAATGTCGATGTCGATGTCGACAGACCAAAAAAGAAAGTGCGACAAATATTTTTCCTCGGGAGAAGCAAGTTTTGCAAAACATAATCTTAAAATACCAAGTTAGTTTATGTAGAAAGCATATAATATGACTATAAAATGATGCTAAAACATCAGGTTTCTTGCGAATCTGGATGATGATATGCTTCCTTTTACAAACTTGTGTTTACTAGGGATTTTGAATGTTGACATCTGAATGTGCGCTCGCCCCCGGAAAATTTTGGGTTTCCCGGTTTAAATGAAAAGAAGGAGTCGCCACGCCGTTTTAAGAGGAAACATTGAAAACCTTTATTTAGAGAGAAAAACATGAGTTCGGAGGTCAGGTTACGTGTTGAGAAGAACCGAGAGTTCACCCAACACGCCTCGTCCGTAGACGAGTCTTTCAATAAAAAACATCCAAATAAATCCAAAGTGTGTGCAAATATTGATAATAAACAAAGTGTGATTAAATACATCTTATTAATTATGGAACGAGAATTACATATTGTGAACCCATTATTTAGGGAGGCCACATCCCTGATACAAACAATCTAAAACAGATTACAAAGGAAAAAGGGTCTCTGCAGATGGGTCATGTATGTCGCATGACACATCGCACCAGTGACCACATGTGTCGCGTGACACAGGATCACTTGGAGACGAAGTTGTCGCGTGACACATATGAGCCATCTGCAGAAACTATACAATACGAACACAGAATCAACAGAGAGCTATACAGATTTAATCAATTAACTAGATTACGAACGTAATACAGAAACGAAACTAAATCAACCCAGGGAGTGTGGATATGGGTAGATCCACACCCCTTTGGGGTTCAAACACCAAATCCAATCAAATAATCAACAATATAAGCTCAATTGCACGAATTATTCAGATTAAACAGAGATTGCGATTGGGATTCGGTAATCCGCATAGCTAGGATCTGATTACTGAATCCAAACAAAATTAAATGCTAGAATTAATAGAAATTAAGCAAGAGAGAGAGAGATTGAGAGTTAGGGAATCGTTACCCTTGTTGCTTCCACGAATTCTATATCCAGTCAGATATAGAATCCTTCAATTCTTCACCTCTGATCTGGAAGGATTGATGCAAGGAGGGTTCAATTGGTGTGGCTTGAGAATTGGGTTTGGAAGGGAGGAATTGGGTAGGTTGAAGGTAGGAGAGAGAGAGGTTTGTGTTTGGAGAGGTTTGTTACGCTGCAAATTCTGCAGTAACAAGAGGCTAAAATTCGGATCCATTTATGAGAGGGGAGGGTCTTATTTATGTGCCGCAAGGTCGCCTTAATGTGTCGCACGACCTTACGCGTCCACTTTTCATGCCTCAAGCTGTCGCGTGACACAAAGTGGCTCAACCGCTTTTGGCGCCAAAAACCAGTTTCTGGAACATTCCGGGAAAATACCCAAAAGGTCCAACAGGTTTTATTCCCAAGGGGTCCTTTGGCATGAATAATGTACCAAAAGGTACTTCCTTCGCGGGAAACTCATGGAACGTTTCCGGAAGTCTCGGGATAGGCCGGGAATTTACCAAAACGCCCCTAAATGCAATTTTATTATATTAAAATGCATCTAAAAGGTTGCGAATTGGATTGGCGTACTTACACCATCTCGCCAATTTTTGTGTTCAACGGATGAGATGTGTTCGAACTCGATAGAAACCACAAATTTTTGAAGTGATATCAGCCACACAAATAACAAGCTCGACTACGTGGCTGAATGGAGACCGTAGGATGAATGGTTGGAGCCAATTCAGATGTAGCGATCTCCTAATTCAACTATTGGACCCATTTTTCACCAAAAATAACACAATTTTCCATAAAATAAAGCTTTTGACAACAAATAATGAAAACACTATACATGATGGGTTATTCCCCTTATCATCAATTAATTTTAATGCGAAACCTTCACTTAATATAGTCTACTATCGATCCCGTCCAAGCTTATGTTCATCCTTGCCCCCCTTCCTCCCTCTCTTCTTACCCAATAGGGGAGGGGGAAGGGCATTTTTGGTATTTGGGACAATATAACATTAATGAATTTTGAATGGAGGGCTTTTGTGGAATATTGTTTTTGATAAAAGTTGTTCATGACATAAGGGAAATCTGATGCCTTTTTTAATAAATAGGGGTATTTCAGGGAGCCTAATGGATTAAATTATGTGTTAGATTTGTTAAAACGAGTGCAGTTTTTACAACTTTTGATTCTACTTAGACCACCATATCATTACTTCAGTATAAATTATTTAACGTTGTTTTTTTTCTTAAAGCAGTTAACATATGAGCCCAAAATAAACACAAAATCTCATGAAACCCTATGTACAATCGGCTTAGTGTAAAACATGTTTTTAAAATGCGGGTTGTCATTTTTATAAATAAGAAACTTTTTTTAAAAAAAATCGTGCAGTGATATTTTTGTAAATAATCGTAATTTATAAAAACTTACTCACATTTTTCGATACTATAATTGACACTTTTCAATACTATAACCGACACTTTTTAACACTAGGACGAACACTATTTTCAACACTACCACTGACACTATTTAACACTAACACCGACACTATTTAACACTACAACTGACAATCCTTAAAACTACATCTAGTCCTCTTTTAGCAAATATAAAAAATGTCTGTTTGAATGTTTATAAGTGTCATTTTGAATTTGACACTTTATAATATTAGAACTGACAATTACGTGAAATCCGTTTTTCCGAAATCCGTTTTTCATAAGACCGATTCCAAAATAAAGCTATTGATTGGGATATAATGAGTTTTATAATAAAAATAATAATAAAGTGAAACAAGCTTGAAAATTGAAAATAGGGTGAAGTAAAAGAGTTAGGCTCCGTTTGTTTCGACGGAAAATGTTTTCCGTAAAATAACTCATTTTTCGGTGTTTGGTTGTTTTTCGAAAAATATTTTCCTCATTTTTCGGTGTTTGGTAGTTTTCCGAAAAATATTTTTCGTAAAATAACTTATTTTCCGGTGTTTGATTGTTTTTCGAAAAATAAAGAAAACGTTTTCTGTAAAACATTTTACGTCCTTCCTAAGTAAAACGACTTACGAATTTTTTCTAAGTAAAACATTTTACCCTACACTGACACTCTTTCACTTAATAATACATGCACTGTCACTCTTTACACTGTCATTTTTTACACTAACACTGACATTTTTTTACACTAACACTAGCGTTTAATTTTTACACTGACACTTAATAATACATGTAATGACAATGTTTGCACTGACATTTTTACACTAACACTGACACTACACTAGTTGGGGAAATAAAATATGTTTTTTTAGCTTAAAAAAAAAACATTTTTTGTAAGATTTTGGTAAAGTAAAATGAGTTTGTAATTATTTATTTCATTAAAAAGAGATTAAAAATATGAAAGAAACCTTGAATTAACATTAAACCATAAACCATAGTGGCATTAGGAGGAATATGCCTTCTAGGGTTTCATAATCCGATCCACATATAAATACTTCACATACTCTCCTTCCAAACTCCTCTTTCCCGACCCCGCCCCTCCCACCTCATTTGTTTCAGCCTCCCAAATTCACTTCTCCTCTCTCATCAATCAAATCCCTAGACATGGCCGTCACTTTCTCCGATCTACACACTGAAGCCGGTCTCAAGTCACTCAATGACTTCCTCTCCGGCAAAACCTACATCTCCGGGTACGTTTGTCTCTGTGATTGTTGATTAATTTATGTGTGTGATTTTGATTCTGTGATTGAATTTGTGGTTTTTTTCGATTCAGGGATCAATTGACTAAGGATGACGTTAAGGTTTACGCCGCCGTTGTGGAGAAGCCTGGAGATGCCTTCCCTAATGCTAGCCAGTGGTATGCCACTGTTGATTCTCAGTTGGCCTCAAGGTTTGTTTTTTCTCGATCTTTATCTTTAGTATACTGAGATTTGTCAAGTTGGTCGATTTGAGTATTTACTATGAAAATATGTGGTGATTTTAGTACAAGAAATGGGGTTGTTTCAAGAGTTAAATTCAAACAATTGAGTTGGAATTGAAGCTCTCATAGCTTAATTTATGGCTGATTTTGATGGTCTTTTAATTCTGACTCATCTTCTTTGATATAATGCGATTCCTTGACCATGAAAATATATGATGATTTTAGTACCAAAAATGGCAGTGTTTGGGAGAGTTAAATTCAAACAATTGATAGTCTTTGAATTCTGACCCATCTACATGCACTAAAATCGGTAGCAAAATATTCTGTAGTATCTAAATCTTGAGATCTTTGATGATTTTATTGCTAGGTAGTGAAGTTCTCAGCTTTGGAACTCAGAATATGTGTAATAAAATTGGAAGTTGAGTTCCTAACACTCAAATTTTAAAATTGATTTTGCTTGAATCTTAATTTGAACACATAGTCTTCAAACTTGTGTAGATTAGAACATATTTTAAATTGGTTCAAAGCAAATTGGTAGCTGTAAGCTTGTCCGATGAAATTGAATTTTGATGGTTTAACTGAGATAGTAGTTACTAGTTTGTACTGGTTAAAAGAAATGAATTTACTAAACTTGCTCGATGAAATTGATTGAGTGCAAGTGTGAAGATAATGGTTCCTTGAACTATTAACAAGGTAATGGGGTTGTCTTGTAATTAATAATCAATTAGGTTAACAACTTTGTATGTTGTTTAGACGAATGATGTTAAAGTTGCTTATGAAATTTGAAGTGAAAGAAATAGGTGAGCTGAAGTTAAATATAAGACAGTTTTAGAAGATAATAGTATTATAGAAGTTGTACCAGTTTAAGGTCTTAATCCTTTTACCGTTTTCAATTTTTTTTTTTTTTGAAAAAAGAAATTTTTGACCTTCATTTTTTTCAAGGTGCTCATAGACTTACAATTCTACTCCGTGGAAGACAAAAAATTGATCAAACTAGCAGCTTAATGTCGTTTGTCAGTGTTCAGTAGTTCAGCATACTACTGTTGCTTTTTAGATACTCTGAGAATTTTTTAGTGTACAGTTAATCATGAAGTCTATTGTTTTACTAAGACCCATGTAAAGCCAAAAGAAAGAAATTCATCAATATCGAGTCTTGTGCAGAATTATAGATTGTTTAGGTTGGGGATTATGGGAATTGCCTGCGTAACTTCTAAAAGGAATCTTTGAGAGGAACATCCTGATAAGGAGTAAGACTATTGAATGAATAGTGGATGTTTGTTTACCCTTGGAAGGTAGAGAAGGGCAATTGCCCTACCTCAATGTCTCTTAATTGATGAAAATCCATCAAAGTGGTCTTTTTTTGTATGCCAGATCAACCTATCTTTTGTTCTTGGGTGAATACAATTATAAATAAACAGAGAAGGAAAGGTAAAACATAAGAGTAACACTAGGCATCCCACCCATGTGGCATGTAAATGTGGTACACTTGATGTGTCAAGTGTGACATCAGTAAATGTTTCTACTGTGTCAAACTGGTAACGCTAATTTCCGTGGTTTTGTATCCCTTGTACCCAAAGGCAGTTAATTTATTTTGCTTTGTTGAGTAAATGTTTCTCATTTCCTTTGAATTGCTATTACTTGTGTTTACGTCTATGAAAATTTATGCAGCTTCCCTGGTAAGGCTGTTGGTGTTAAGATAGGCGCTCAATCTGCTGCTGCGGAAGTCGCCCCTGTGAAGGAAGCTACCAAGGTCCGTTTCACATCTATGTATATATGGGTTCATGGTTCAAGTTATCAATGTAGGAATCCAAATGCTCTGCCTCTTTAGTTACCTCACAATTCCCTCTCTCTCTAATTGGTCTAACTCACCCATTAATATTTACACTTCCACGCCCCAACATTCTATCCTGTTTCTTCCTCTGTCTCAACCAAATAATCACTGCCAAAAATAAGCAGATCAGTATTTACCGATGCTAAGATGGTGGGCAGATTTTGTCCAAATCCTCTGCCTCTTTAGATGCCTCCCAATATTTAAGTACACTCCTTGATTTTAACCTTGTGTATATTTGTCTCATTTAACATATTAGCCAAAGATAAAGTAACTCCCAAGTGTGGTTTTACGCTGTGTACTAAATAAACCAGAATTTTGCCCCTAAGGATGTACTTTTCCTAATCTACCCCTATTGCTTCTCAAGCATTTATAAGTCATTGAATCTTGATCTGTGTGTATTTTTTATAGAAATTCCTTTGTGTTGTTTCCATTTGCTCTAAAATTTTCATTGAATTTTCAGGAACCAGCAGGTGATGATGAGGATGATGATGACCTTGGCCTCTTTGAAGATGAGACAGAAGAGGAAAAGAAGGCTGCAGCAGATAGGGAGGCAGCAGTTAAAGCATCATCTAAGAAGAAAGAGAGTGAGTTTGTTGATTATTCTAAATTAGATTATGCGTGATAATGTTATTTTCTGATTGTTCCTGATTTTGCAATTCAAAACCATAAAGAGAAGTGTTATTTAGATCAGAGGGATTAAAAGCAAAAAAGAAAAAGGAACATACATGGTTCGTTCGTGGTCACTTTCAGGACATGCTCTCGTCAATTAGGCTTGATTCTTTACCTCCGTGTGGTGATATTTAAATCTCATTCAGATTCTCCATTTTCATCATAATTATACTCGCTGCTTTCCTCTTTGAATTTGTTTGTGCAGGTGGCAAATCATCTGTTCTTCTGGATGTAAAGCCTTGGGATGATGAGACTGACATGAAGAAGTTGGAAGAGGCTGTTCGCAGCGTTGAAATGGAGGGTCTCTTCTGGGGAGCATGTACGGTTTGATTTTTCATGCACTTCAAAATTTCTTTCTTTTTATTTACTCGTGTTAACCTTGCTTTAATCCTTGTTGTGTGCAGCCAAGCTGGTTCCTGTTGGCTATGGGATAAAGAAGTTAACAATCATGCTTACAATTATTGATGATCTTGTTTCGGTTGATGATCTCATTGAAGAACGTCTCACTGCTGAGCCTATCAATGAGTACGTCCAGAGCTGTGATATTGTTGCCTTCAACAAGATCTAAGACCAACTTTGGTACAGTTCTTCCAGGGGAGAGGGGCATGAGCCAGTAGTTTTGCTTATCTGTAGTAAATGCCTATTTTGCTTTGCTTTTCTTCTATGGTGTTTTATTAGTTGCAGTTTTCATTTTTGACTGCTTAAATATCTCGAACATTTCTTCAGTTGAAATATCTGATAAACTGAAATATCTCGAACATTTCTTCAGTTGAATCTTTAGATAAACACATGTTGGTTGAGAAGATTATTTGACATGGTAAGTTTCAAAACTCTCCTGTTGCATGCCTGGAAGTTGATCGATAGTCATCAATAATGTATTTGGACATTCATTATTGATGAATGATCTTCGAAGCGGCTGTCGCAGCAACAATGTCAGGTACTTATTGGTGGAAAACTATTTGGACATTCATTATTGATGAATGATCTTCGAAGCGGCTGTCGCAGCAACAATGTCAGGTACTTATTGGTGGAAAACAACGTTGTTCGACTCTCTTTTTTTTCCTCCTCCAGTGAACCCCCACGCGTTATTCAGTTGCCCGCGATTCCTTTCTTCCTCCTTGTTCCTCACCTTTCGTATCTTTGTTTCTCCAATTCACCACAACAGTGCAGCTATTCAGTCATCCTGGGTTTCGAATTGAGATTATTGGGATTCGTCTGCAATTTCTGATATTTTCCCCAATTGGAATCCACAATGTCAAATTTCAAAACCCAAATCAATTTCTGCCTGTTCTTTCTCACCCCAGAAAGAAATTTCCTAGTTTTCTCAGAAAAGATTGTTCTTTTACTTGTTGGGTCATTCATTTTTATGGGTATGGGGGTATGGCCCAATACCAGGTCTGTTCTTGCCCAACCTGTGCAGGAAACCGGAGAAAGTGAACAAAAAAAAAAAAAAAAAAAAAAGAAAAAAAAGAGACAGAAACCCAGGATGAAAAAACTAAAGATGGGGAAGTAAAGATGTACTCCCTCCGTCCCACCCAAACGGGTTTTCGCGACATGAAATTAAGAAATACAATTATAATAAGAGTAAAGAGAATGAGTTGAGGGGTGTTGTAAGTATAAAAAATAAAATATGAGAGAGAATGAGTGAGAAATGAGTAAGAAGATTGTTGTTATAAATATGACAAGTTGGTTCCATCAAATATAAAAATAATATAAATTTATCATTTTGGAACGTTATAATTCGAGTAGAAAGTTCAAAAAATGGCAAATTGTCTTAAGTCGAGTGGAATGTAGGAGTATTCAAATTGTTGAGTACGTGAAGAGAGCGCAGAAACGATGTATATCTATGTATATCTAGAGGGGTAAATACTAAATATATGGAACAAAAAATACAGTGAACGAAAAATTTCAACCCTGCCCTTGTCCGTCTCGTGTGTGTATACACGAGATGTTCTCACTTATCCCGTGTGAATCTACACGAGATGTCTCGTGTGAACGCACGCGAAAAGCATCTCGTGTGAACGCACACGAGAAGCATCTCGTGTGAGTTTACACGAGATTCGCCGTGACCGGCTTTACCATGCTAACCGCTCCGGCGGTAACCATCAGCGCCGTGAAGCCGCTGTTCTTAAGTCGTCAGTTGATATTCAGCCGGAATGGAATATGCTTGATCAAATTCCATTCTCAACGTTCTCAAAGCTCTCCTTCACTGTGCCGGAACCGGAAGACCTGCTCATCAGGCTCCGTTTTAATTCTCTCCCGCCAGTCAATAAATCGTCGGAAAATCACCCTACTTCTACCGATCTCATCTCCTTACAGACATGAATCCTGAATAGTGAGTTAATCTACTCGACCTACGTATCTTCTCCTTACTTTATCGACATAACTGTAATTTGTTCAATAATTTTGAATCTCATTAATTGATGTACCAGCATGTAATTCGATTAGATCCATGTTGATCTTGTGATTGGTTTGGCTAATTTTTTTCAGTTTTGTTGTGATTTAGGTTTTTATTTTTTTATGTTGCTATGTTGATTCTGGTTAAAACTGTATGGTTCTATTTTACACGTTGGTATAAGATCTAAGAATTTTGGATATTTTGGTAATTTTTTTGGTTTCCTGTATTTTTGGTTCCCTGTATTTAATCATATCCATCTAGAGGAAACAATTGCGGGAAAAGAAAAGCGGTGTATTAGAGTATAAAAAATAAAGTGGCGTTAATTTTTATCCCTATATACGTTCGATTCCGTGCAGGAAGAAGACTAATTCATCAATAATATTTCAAATTTGCGGGTTCAATTTAATGGGCGGGCACAATTTTTTTTTAATAAAAAGATAGATACAAAATGAGATTACGATATTTTATTTGATTGTGAATCCGTAATAATCTAATTAAAAGTATCAACACTATTTCATTACACTCTAATTAAAAGCATCAACACAATCATCATGACACATAACCAACTTTTGTGGCTTTTTTTTTTTTTTGTAATTTGGTATTATCGATATATCAATGTCAATCATTTTGTTTTTATAATTAAAAATAAAAAATGTGAAGAAAATAATGGGAATTATACTTGACCAAATTTCAAGGTGCAAATCTCAAGGGTGTGCACTGAGTTTAACCCGGTTGATGTACGTTATAAATTGTACAGTATGTTGCAAATTATTATAAGCTATGTTTATATTAATTCATGGAATCAACTTTTTTTCATATACTCCCTCCGTCCCAGAACAATCTTCACACTTTCCCTTTTGGGCGTCCCAAAACTTACTTCACACATTTAAAACTTACCTAAAATGGAAAGGAATCTTTACTATTCCCTCCACTCATTCTCTCTCCTACATTATTTTAATACTCACAACACCATTATAATTTACTATTCTCTCCACTCATTCTCTCTCCTATTTTATTTTCACACTCACAACACTTTCAATATAATACTCCCTCCTTAAAACATGTGCAAACAGTGTATGTGAACATTGTTCTGAAACGGAGGGAGTATATATGCATGATATATTTTTCAGCATAACTAGATGTTTTGAATTTGAACCAAAATTTAGTAGGAAGAGCCTTACCGTTTTTAAGATCTTATTCTTCGACTGAAATCAGATTAGTCAACGATCAATCCAATATAATACTCCCTCCGTCCCAATTTAAATATCTCAAAATGGGTTTGACATGGAAATTAAGAAAAGTGACGTAGGAAAGAGAAAAAGTTTAAATGTTGTGAGTATCTATAGTATAAATGGTAGTGGTGTGCTACAGTTGAATGTATAGTTCCAATGGCCGAATTTTTCAATTTGCCCTCACTAGTTTGTCCCTTTCCCATTTTGCCCTTAAATTTTTTTTTTTAAAATTATATAAAAAAAAAAAAACGTGTCCTCGAACACGGGCTTATTCTAGTGAAAAAATTAAATAAGAGAGAGAATGAGTGGGAGGAATAGTTAGGAGAGAGAATGTTGTGAGTGTAAAATTAAAGTAGGAGAGGGAATGAGTGGGTGAAATAGTAATAAAAACTTTCCTTTTTTGGGTTGAAACATTTTAAATGGGACGCAAAAAAAATAAAAAATTGAAACATTTAAATTGGGGCGGAGGGAGTAATTAGATACTCAAATCAGATTAATCAACAACCTTCAATCCGTCTTCAACCTTCAACTTTTCTTCGAATTCCGTTCATCCAATTTCGACAAGTTTCTTCTTCTTCCTTCTTTTTGTTGTTTTGGCTTTTTAATCAACAACACAATTTTTTGTAATCTTTCGAGATTACAAAAAATTGTGTTGGTGATATTTTATTGTTTTCTTTGTTATTATCTATTAAATAAATTTCTCTCTTAAATGTGAGAGCCTTTGTTTCTCTCTTAAATGTGGGAGCCGTTGTTATCTCTCCCTTGTGAGAGCAGTTGTTTTCTCTCCTATGCTGAGAGTATGTTTGTTTGTTGTTTTGTTTATTGTTTTTTTGTTGTAATTCCGACGATTCTCACTGTTTCTCACAACCAAATGAATATCATCATTCTTTCTGCACAAGGAGGGTTTGAGAATTTTGAGATATAAGGTGGGCGTCTCTTCGTCGACCCGGATTCTGCATATCCAGCGCTAAACGCAATATCATATCAGAGGAGGGAGAACTTTCTAAATGTCGATCTGAGACAGTGTCCAAGTCCGTCTTGAAATGAAATTCGTACGTCTCAAGATTTAAATTGTACTTATCTTTGTTGTAGGTTAAGAAATGTATATGACATTAACATTCAAGGTGAGCCTCCGATTTTTGTGGTGTGCCATCCCTTTTCTAGTTGTGAATGAAATTGAATTTGTCGTTTGCTTAAAAAAAAAAAAACAATTAATATGTTCTTTTATATTCAAAGTTTGTACTTTTTGGATAGGCTGGCTAGAGGTTGTTTAGGTAAAAATATTCTTTTAGGAGGGCTTTTTAGTCCTCATACAAAATTGTTCCAACCCGACCCAACGAATTGCAGCGGCAGCGGACACGTTTGAGTTGCCGACTTGCCGGGTAATGTCGTGACCTATCGATGCGTTACAGAGCGCCTAATAATTTTTAAACACACAAATTTACATCACCAAAATCAATACGGTAGCTGAGATCGTCGGAAAAGAGAGCAAAATGAAGAAGGCAGGGGCCGAGAAAAAGCGGGTCCGGCGATCTTCCGGCGCCGTTCAAAATGGCGGTAATCGAGATCCCAGCAGTGATACACCTCCTAGGGTTTGTCCACCCTCCCTCCATTAGAAATGTTTTATTTTCTTAATTACACGCTTGGGGTCAGTATATATGATAAATATCTAGGGTTTTTATTGGAAAGTTAAGTTTTATTTTTTATTTTCATGGATCTGCATCTGCGGCATTGAACCAATTTTGACGATTTTGAATGTTTAGTTTGTGTTATTTTCTTGGGTGACTTATTGTGGTCTCATTGATGAATTGGAGCATGTATGCCCTGTGGTATTTACACCAGCAATATTTTTCAGCGAAGAATGGTTCTTTCTGAAGATTATTGATGATATGCGAAGCATGTATGGATGTTTTGTTTTGTTATATGATTGCATCTCAATTGAATTCTCTTGACTTAAGATGCTAATTGTTTTGTAGTTAATAGAGAATGTAGAAGCATATCTTATACAGAATTCTGTTTACTTTAAAAACTGACGACTTTTATTTGGGTTGGTTTCACAAACGTCTCTCTTTTTTGCTCATGTTAAGCCAATTTTGTTGGGGACTTAGAAGTTATGGTCATTACTTTAGCCTTGTGAATCGCTTCATTAGATTGTAAAGTGCTTTGATTACAGATCTATGCTTAATCGTGTTGAGATGATGACTCATATGTAGCATACATAAACTTGGAAGTAGTCTCATTTTTTTAAGGAATCATGCGTTGCATAGGTTTTTTTTCATGACCTGATAAAGTGCCTTAGATTCTTAATTTTTGACTTGGAGAGGAAACATTGGGGAAAGATTATAAGAGTTGGTGGCTTTAGGAACAGAAATTGGCAACCAATGCCTATTTGAATCACAGTGTCGACAAGAGAGGACTGTCTACATATTTACCACAGAATCACTTTGGTTATCTATTGCTTTGCCACAATCAGTGTGACAAGCCGGGTGAAACGTATCTGTGAACAGAAAACATTTGCTTCAGGAGTGGGGCAATCTTAAGCTCCTAAGTTGACATGGACATTGGAGAGATCTATTTTAGTCCAAATAGACTGCTTTTGTCTGCTTTGTGGAAGTAAGTTTTTTTTGTGGGTCTTTTCTTCCTTTTCTTTGCTTTGGGGTGGGTGGGTGGATTTAGCGTTTGAATGGTGATGCCTTGTTATCTTGATAAGAGAAGCTTATTAAGGAGAAAATTATATTTGGAACACTCGTACCGTTGGGCTGGGATTTTAGCAGGTTTAATAGAGGGTTGACAGGTAACATGTCACAATTCCCATACTTGACTGTGCTCTATGATTACGGAGTCACTGTTTATCTTTTTGGTTTGGAGTCAACTGTGTATGTCTTGTGACATTTTCGGTGGACTGTGCAGCAGGTGATTTGAGAGTTGTTTCATCACTATTCCCTTAGAACGCAGTAGCTGGTAAGGAAATAGGAAGAAATGATTTCACTCAAATGACCAATACCAAATTCACTATGGCTGGAAAATCAAAGATTCATGAAATATTTCATGAGATGTTTTATTTTTTCTCTCTCTCTGTTAACATCATGGCAATTAAAGCAAAAATGAGGCATGCACAGAGGAGATGTTTGGACCACTGAATAAGAAAGTGAAAAGCAGGAAACAAAATATACTCTACTATCCAAATGCATCCACCCATAGTAAGTGAAAAATTACTGTTCCTTTACTGGTCACTTCAACCCCCTTGTGCAGAATGTTAAGTTGAGAAAGCTGAAAAAATAGTTGTTTTTATATATAAATATGTTATCGAGCAATCCACCGAATGAGAAAGTTGAAAATTGAGTCGTGTGTCATGAGGAGATGATAGGCTATGTTACAACAAGGATAAGATACGGGTTTGGATTTGTGTGCGAAATCTGCCTAATCTCAAGGGTTTGCACCAAATATAGTGTACAACGACCATGACAAGCCATACCCAAACCCACAATGTTGATCTCTCTTTCTGCTGTGCGTATGTAAGGAGAAATGCTTCTAGAAGGAAATGTTTGACTGTGCATATGGTGTTTGTTTGTGGTTTGCCATCAATGCTTCATGTTCTGTTATCTTTTTCACCTCCTGTTTAGTTTATCCCCAAATAAGTTTCTTCCGCAAATTTATGCCGTGGATTTCCATTGTTGATCTTATTTATTTCTTTCTTCCGAAAGTAAAACACAAGGTTGTTTATATGTGGCATACCAAAAATGGATTTAATATTATGCAAATTAAAATAATATAATAGTCAGCATGTATAACTAAGAAGTTTGACTTCTAAAATAGGAGTCGGAGGAAATTTTATGTTCTTCGTAACATTATCTGGCTTACATGCAATGGGTAGCCTCCTGTTTTTAGTTTATTTTATATCCTGTTATCTTCCAAAACTTGTTGGCCATGCCAAGGTCGTTGTAGGGACTGCTTGGGAGCTGGCCCTCTTACAAAGTTGAGAAACATGTAGAGTACAGCTCTCTGCATCTAATTTGGACCATCTAGTGGGTGAGAAATAACTGTGCCACTGAGAATACATTACTTCATGCATTGCTTTATTTGAATACTGAAATATGCCAGATTCAACAGTAGTCTTTCTGTAGTTTTTGGACTGCTTTGATTGAACTTAGATTTCCTTTTTTGATTTACTTTTAGTGTACACATAACTTGTACCTAACTTGTGTTTTTGTGTTTTTGGTTTTCTTTTGTTCTTCATGCATTCTTCAATTGACCCCAAGCGTTTAAAAGGAAATGTGATATGTTTTACTTCAATTTCAGAAACAAGCTAGCAAGAAGGATGTGTTCCAATTATTTGCTGAGAAAGTTAGAGACCATAAAGATTTGGTATCTAGATGGGCGGTTTTGCAGGAGACTCGCGTTGAGTATTTCAGAGGAAAGGATTTTGTTAGCTTTTTGAGGAATTATCCAGAGCTTAAAGACATATTAGAGTCAGATAAGAATCGTGAAGTAGAAGATATTGCCAATGCTCTACTTGAAAAGAATCTTTTAGTTCGCTGCGATCGTGTAGTGAAAATTGTTCGGCCTGGGAAGAGAAAATTGTCTACATGGCCAGCACACTTGGAGATTTTCCCTGTAAGTTCTGCTATTTCATCATCTATGATTTTATAGTATTCTTTTCTTTTATGGTTCTTAAATCTTTTTTTGTTGCCAACAAGGGATTGATTTCCAGTTATACATGGGTTGGTATTAAGGGCGCAACCTGATTTTATAGTATTCATCTTTTCTTGTTAACATCGCCTTCCAAAAGTTTTTCTTAAAATTACGGTGTAAAAAGCAAGAAAGAAAGGAGAGAGATCAGAGAAGTACTAACTAATGATTGGCTTTAAAACATTTCTGTATGTTTTGCTTCTTACTTAAAGGCTGCTTAGTGAAGATATGTTTACTTGCCTTTAAGCTTTGTGTCGAAATCTTGACTAGAAACATGTCTTTTTACTTGTTTGCTTATGTGAAAACTGTAATAGTGTAGCTCTCTTAAAAGACAAAACATTATAGCATTAGAAATTTGTTTGACAAATATTCAAAATTCTGGCTTTTGCAATATAATTAATGCTGACTTGGGAACTTTTGGAGTAGATGTTTTAATGTTCAGTTTGATTTATTTGTGGGTGTGAGTGTGAGTGTGACTGTTTTACTCTAAATTAGTCCAACATCCCAACAGTAATATCATGATGTTTCAGACCAGAATCTCATCAAAAGTGAATATTTCTATGAGTTATCTATTACGGAATATTTAACTGATAACTTCCAACCAAGTCCAATTTTACTAGCATAAACAGATTCTAGTGTTGATTTGCGAAGAGCATCATCATTTGCTGTATTTCAAGAAAAAATATATTCTCATGGGGAGGATTGAAGAAAGAGGTGAAGTTTGAGACAGTTGTTAGGGTTTCATTTGGAGGCTGTTCAGTTGATACTCAACAGTCCTAGGAGATGGGATGGTATTTGGGCGTTTATGCAAAAAAAAAAAAAAGGAAGAAAAGGAATGCGTATAGGGTATTAAGTCTAATCGTTAATAATTATTTGAAAAGTGGGTTATACTTTGCTCAGAAACACACACTATGGGCTTGGGCATTTATGCTGTTGTTACTAAAAGGTTCTGACCTCATTCTTGAAGAGAACAACGTGGATTTGAGTGCTATATAACTAGCAAATATATGCGTATTGAACTGCTATTATATATTGAGTGGATGAGAGAAAGGAGTGCACTTAATCTTACTTAAAAGTGATTTCGGTCTATGGTTTATGCTGTGCAGGATCAGATTTTCTCGGAAAATGATGCCTTTTTCGCCTGGACATTTGTTAACAAACGACCACTATGGCAAACACTTCTCTCATTCTTCTGGCCTGTGTTGACCCTTGCCATCTGCTTGTTTCCAGTTTATCCCCATCAGGCGAAACTACTTATACTATACTCTTGTGCTGGGGTCCTCCTCCTTATACTTTGCTTGCTTTTATGTAAGTATCTTACTTCCTATCATTTAACACATTTACCTTTTACCAAGGTGCATGCTTTTCTTCCGCATTTGTTATAAAATTGTTTAAGTTTCTAGAGGCTCGGCTACATGCATCGGGCTACTCATGCTTATGTTAGTTTTTGTCTTTGTTATACTAAACTATTTGTTTGGTTCTTTTATATACGAGTTTTAGCACCCTTATGCATCACATGTAAAAATATTATTTTTTTGTCTCTGATATTGGAACACAAACCGATGTGAATAAGAAACTCACTATCCTGACCAGAACCGACAAAGATATGGACTGACAACCAGGGGTGATTTCCAAATGCGGTTCAGCTCTATAGCAAGATGCCTCTTACGGAATTTACCAAGACTCCTTCTATTCCATCTCTGGCGGTGGCTCCTTATTGCGAAACTAACAACCTGACATCAACCATTCTTCCTAGGTTGCAGCTCTCTACAATTAACTGAAAACATTGACATAAGCATCTATCTAGATTGACCAACTTGACCTTCATCTGAGAGAGGATCATATATGCACGGACATAAAATGTAATAGAGAAGCATGTAAGATGGCATCTTATTGGTGCCTGCTGCCTCATTTGCTATGTCATTGAAAACAAGAGAAGTGACATGTCACCTTCCCCCTTCACTTTTACCCGTATCTGTGTTGACACTACATGGATTGGTGTCAGTGGTCAGAAGTTTAGGATTTATATCTAATTTAGTGCAGAACTTCCATTTGCTCACTAATGTCAGGCCTTACCCTACAGTTGGTACAAAATCTAAAAATCTTGGTGGCTAGTTGGATGAGCATGGTTTGAGGGAATGACTCTCACTCAGTCTCTTACGCCCATCAACGTTTGTATCAGGTCTTTGTTACTCAGTTCCAAATTACATAGAAAGTAAGCAATATTCACACTTCTTTAAATTATGTCGCCACAACAATAACTACAAAGCTTTAGTCCCAAAATGATTTGGGGTCGGCTAACATGAATTGCTAGATGTAATCGTCAAAGAAAAGATGTGAAAAATAAAATTTTGTCAATCATTCACTTTCCTACTCCATGATGGATCCTTCACTTTCCTCTCTTCCGGCTTCCGTTCATCCCATCTCTATCAAATATACAAAGCACCACGAGAGAATCTTTGTCCTGCAAAGGGTTTGATTGAGTTGCAGCACATACTTCATGCATTTACTTAACTTGTGAGCCACACCAATAATTGTGTTGTTTACCAGGTTGCACGTCTCTTCAAGTCATAATAATTAGGGGAAATTGCATTTTGGACCCCGAAGTTTAGGGGGTTGTTCACAATGTTGGCCCTATTCTTTCACTATTATCAATTTAGGCCCCAAAAATTCTTTCATTGTTGTTTTAATGCAAATTGAATGAAAATGAATAGCCAAATAGAAAATATTAATTTCCCTAAATATAAAAAAATGATATTTTATTATAATAACATTTAAAAAAGGAAATAATAATAATATTTTTTTGAAAAAAATATTTTTACTACATTTTATATTAGTCTGTTTTTATTTTTGAAAGAAATAATAAGCTATTCAAAATCCTAATATTTATATTATCAATATTTTTTATTAAAAATTATTTATATGTGATGGTGTTTAACTAATTAAAATGTAAAAAAAAAAATCTTCTCTTGAAACACAAATAAAAAGTTTATACATAATTAAATGTACATCACTATTATGCACAATTGGGTTGTGTGGGAGGGAAGGAGGAGGGATATTAATTGCTGGTTTGGATATTTATTTTCATTGAATTTGCAGTAATAGTGTAATACAACAATGAAAGAGTTTTTGTTCAAAAACATCCTCCGTTAAAAGACACGTGACTTGCACATGTTCATTTAACATGACAAAAAATGACAACTTTAGGACCTAAATTGATAATAGTGAAAGAATAGGACCAACATTTTGAACACCCCCTGAACTTTGGGGCCCAAAATGCAATTTGCCGTAATAATGATTGTGATTCTAGATGTAATCTCTGTTCTTCTCTGCATATTCTAATAACTTTTCTTCTCTGCTTATTCTATAAACTTCCCCCTAACAGTAATTCACACCCTAAATTTTCACTTACATCAACCTGAAAATGTCTTGCTTTATCGCGCTCTGCTCATGATTAATTACTGAAGATATTTGCATCATGCTTTCACTCTAGTACTAGATTATTAGCCAATCCCCTAGTAATTTTTAAGTGCATAATTTAGCGAGTTCTGACAATAAAACACAAAATTATTATGATATTGCCATATTAACATTTTCGATAGTTTTAATTGTGCGTGCTGGTGAATGAGAGTGAAACGAGGTGACTTGTCTTAATTATGTGTGTGGATTGTTACTGTGTTCTGCTTCTACGGCCATACATGCACGCACACCAGTTAAAATACTGTATTGTTGTTTCATGAGAAGGAAGTGAAAAACTGAAATAAAATAAAATGGCGTACTGATATAATTCTTTGATACTGAATATCACCATAAGGCTGTGGGCTGCTGCGACTGTCTGGACTTTCAAACTAGGGACAGAGATTGTTTGGACTGCCCTTCGTTTAAAACTTCAAAGCAAATCGAGAGATCTTTTTGCTTGATTTTTCCTAAAACGTTGTATCGGACTTTGCTCGATTTGTAACTGCACTAAAAATTGATTAGACTACAACTCAATGAGCTTTTGATCTAGGCGTCCAAGTACTTTTAACCTTTTTAAAAAGAAAGCTAAAGAGATCATTAAAAAAAACGGCGTTTAGAGCTTATCATTTCCACTTTGCTCATCTTATTTGTTGGCGGTGTATAACTAATAGAAAGGGGGTAGGGCTGTAAACGAGCCGAGCCGAGCCGAGCCGAGCTTTTGATGTTTCGAGCTCGAGCTCGTTAACTTTTAAACGAGCTCGAGCCCAAAATTCCTGTTCGAGCTCGGCTCGAATCAAGTTTCGAGCTTTTCGCGAGCTGCTCGAACTCGAGTAATAACGAGCCGAGCTCGAGCTTCGACTTATTTTTTGAAAAAAATCTGAAATCAAACGAGCTTTATCGATCCCTAATTCGAGTTGTAATCAAACTCGAGCCTAAACGAGCTTATATATATATATATATATATATATATATATATACTCCCTCCGTCCCACCCAAGTGTGCACCATTGACCAAGGCACGCCGATTAAGAAATATTATTAAGATAATGAAAATGTGTGGTAGAAAATGAAGAGAGGGAATGAGTGGAGTAAATAGTAGGTTGGTTGAATAAATTGTGTGGTGGAGAATGAGTGGAGTTAATGAGTGGGTGGGGTAGGGAGAATATAAAATATTAAAGGACATACCATTTATGGTAGTTCACACTGGGCTGGGACGGACCAAAAGGGAAATAAGTGTACACTGGGCTGGGACGGAGGGAGTATATATATACTAAAATTCATTCGAGCTTTTAACGAGCCGAGCCCGAGTCGAGCTCAAACGAGTCGATCTCGAACAGAGCTCGTCGAACATACGAGCCGAACACGAGCCGAGCTCGAAAAATTGACGAGCTTAAAAATCGGTTCGAGCTCGAGCTCGAGTTCAACTCGAGCCCACTCGAACTCGAGCTTTTTTCGAGCCGAGCCCGAGCCGTGCTCGAGCAGGCTCGTTTCGTGTAACAGCCCTAAAAGGGGGTGATGAGATAAAGAAAGTAGTTTTTTGTAATATCACAACTTACATGTCTTTTTTTTTTGTAAATAGCATCTTTTGGAGGTAGATTTTGGTAAAAACTCCTTTTTTTTACATTTTGACATGGCTATGGTGTGAAGACTGCAGGGTGGATTTACTGTTACTAAATAGATTAATATACTTTTGTTGCAGTCCGAGCCTTAATATTTGGTGCGGCATGGATTCTACTTGGGAGACGTGTGTGGTTTTTCCCCAACATTCTTGCCGAGGAAGCAACTCTACGGGAACTGTTTCGCTTTTGGCCCAAGAAAGACGAGGAAGAGCGACCAAAGTGGACCGCAAGGCTTTTCTTTGCAGTTGTGGCTGCTCTGGCAGTATTACTTTTGAGGCATCATGCTCCTGATGAGGCAGCTAGGGCCAGGTCAGATTTTATTAAAACCTGTTCTAAGAAAAATCTAGTGTGAAGCAAAGGCATCCCAGGTGAAAAATATAAGTGTCACTAAGTTTTAGAATCTCATTGAGATAATTATTTTTTCCAAAACCTTTTGTCAAAGTTCAATCAAATGAACCACTAAAAAAGTGGGATTAACATTCTGGGACGGAGAGGGAGTATTGTTTTAAATTGGCAATTAATTTAATATGCGTACATAGTGAGGTCTTGAAGCAATGTGCAATACAGAGATTCCATGTTGAGAATGTAGAATGACAAATACTCCCTCCGTCCCATAAAGATGTTCCCATTTGCCATTTTTTTTTTGTCCCTAGAAGATAGTCCCGTTTCCAAAATTGTTAAAGTTTAAATCGTTGAACTTCAAAATTGCCAACCAAGGAAGAAGAAGACAGAGAGAGGGAGGATGAGAGCCAATCAAGGAAGAAGAGGTAGTAATAGAGTGATAAGTAAACTGCATTAAGGTTCAAGAAACTGTTATGTTATTTGCAGGTATCAAAAACGAGTTTCAAACATCATTGATGATGTTCTTGAGTGGGACCCTAGATTGGCTTTGTCGGGGATGATGGACAAGCAGACTGCGGTCAATGAGACTGAGCCGAACGATAATTTTACTTCTGATGGGACGAAGACAAGCTTTGAGAATATGGCTGGCCCAGGTGACACATTTGAGGAACCCATTATAGAGCAAAATGAAGATGAAGAAATAACTGGAAAGGCGGATGACGGCCTGTATAATGATATATAATTATAGGAAATGCAATGGATAGTGAACAACACAATGAATGCAGTTTTCTCTCCAAGAAAAGAGAGTTTGTATTTGATTTTATAAAAATATTTCCTGAGTGTAGTATTTATGTAATCAAACATTAAGTAATAAATCAAGTTCTTGCCCTTTTACCTGAAAATTGCAAGGTTTACCTTTCGTATTTAGCTTTATTTACTTTCATATTTCTTGCACCAAGATGACAGTAATGCCCTTAAGCTTTGCCTTGCTCAACTTTCTTGAAGCTTGACTACTCTCTCGTGGTCCGCTCCAAATAAACTACTCCAGCCATTCCCAAAAAGAGTAGCGTTTGACAAGTCAAACTTTTTGAGGGTATAGCTTTTAGTTGCTTGTACCTTTATGAAATTGCATAGAGTTCTCTCTCTCTCTCTCTCTCTCTTCTTTTTTTTTTTTTTTTTGGGTACAGTGGTGTGTGGGGGGGGGGGGTGGTTGTATTAATTAGCTTGAGTAACATAAAATGTACTCATACATTGATTCTATCTCTCTGTGAATTAGGGGTTTCCAGAACCTATATCTATCCATATTTTATCACTGAAGCATCCTATCTGCAGAATAGCACAACTGTACAAGTTGCAGGGTAGTTTCACAAGTGGGTTAGCAATTCAAAGTTACTAGCTCTGTCCCAAAATGAATTATAAAAAAAAAAAAAAATCAAATTTGTTTTTGAACAAAAATAAATTTGAAAAAAATTTGATTATTCATTTTGGGACGGAGGGAGTATATCTTAAACATCACAATACTTTTAGGAACAGCTTGCATATCCACTTCCCCTTCTTGATTCCAGTGACCAAACAATATGCCGTTCAGTCAACAACAAAGTTAACTGTATAAATCGAATTACGAACGTGGATCGGGCCGAGCAAAGTCCTATATATGAATTGGACCCAAAATATAAATTCATACAAGTCTCAAGTACGACAAAGGAAGTGGCCTTTCCCTACCTTTGCTTGTCTTGTTTACTCGTCATTCCTAATATGTCGACCTAGACATAGCAGATCGAATAATTACTAAGGCACATCAATTATACATGTCGATCAGGAATCATCTCATATGCCGAGTAAGGCATTCAACAAGACCGATCAAGGTATCATCCAAGGACGAGGAGCTCCCTCCTTGGTCATCAATAAAGCAAGGAAATGGGCTTTCCTATCCTTACTCTCCACTTCCTCGGCGTCAACCCAAGCCGACCAAGCAACTTATGCCAAGCAAAGTATGCCGAGAAGCTCGCCTCCAATGCGCACGTGCATAATACATCATCTAATCATACTTAAATAAGGACTGTAAAGTGTAAACAGTTATAATCCCACTAGAATTATAACCTCCTCTCACACGAATTCCTATTCAACATTGATTCTACAATGATATGTCAATATATACAAGCCATAATTCACATTATTTTGGTAACACATCTTTTGACTCTAAAATCTTGTCAATTGATTTCTCTCTCTAAACACAAATACTTACTCTCACGCCGGAGGGCCTTCGCCGGTGAAGCCCCGACTTAGTTTACGCGTTTGTTCCTCTTTTTCAGGCTACAACCTGCCGTTGGATTTGGGCTGATCCGAACGTTTTTGACATCATCAGATTGGTTCCAATGTCGGAAAACGATTCGAAATACCCATTGAGTATCTTGAAAAATTCTCGTTCGACTCTCCTAATCCTAATGGAAGACGGACATACTGCTAGTGCTACTACTGAACATGATAATGTTCTTGTGGAAGAGATTCATGGAAACACAAGGACTGCTTTTCCTCTTATCAACGGGGAACTGCCTCCTCCACCACCGCTGATTGACGGACTGCCGCCCATAGGAATGAATCTGCGTTCTAGGGGACAACCGATAACCAAGATAGTGCAGACAAACCCTTCTCGTCGTCGGCGCCGAGTAAGGCCTGCCTGTAGCCAGACGACGAGGAATGCTGCACAGGGAAAAACTGGGGCTTCCCCCCCCCACAGGTTGATCGCAGAACTCTACTGCATCAACAGATGGAAACTTTGCAACACATTTATGAAACGCAAAATGCCTTGCTACAATTGGATCCTGAACATTCTCTGGCTGAATTCTTGAGGCCTACGAGGACTGGAAATTCCCTTGGAGGGCAGAGTCAGATTGACAGGCGTGGTAGTCAGAGAAATAGAGAAAATCTTTCTCGTGGCCAACATCCCCCTCACCTCGGCATCTCTGGTAGATCTAGGCAAACCCCCAAAGATGTCCCTCCTCGTCATAAGGCACATGGGAACGACAACATAAGAAACGAGGTAGATTTGAGAAATCACTTGAACCAACAAAGGGAGTAGGAGGTTAATTTTGCCGACTTAAAATCAAGGCTCAGTCATACAAGGCATAAAACCCCTCCTCGTCGTAATACTCCTCCTCGGCCTAGGAGCCCTCATCGTCCTAGAAGCCCTCATCGGCCAAGGATCCCTCCTCGTCACAGATCATCTCCTCATCCTAAATTGGCACCTATAAGGGACCGAACACCATCTGGGCATGGGGACAATCACCAAGAACGCGAGGAACATAGTAGAGTGAACGAACACAGAAAGAAAGAAAGGACCCACCATAGCTCTCATTTTAGCTCAGGGATCAATGTCAGAGAATTATTACTCTTGAAAAAGAGATTAGATGAGATGGAAATGAAAATGGGGAGAAAGGAAGTGGACGATGATGATACCAGTGCCACCCGTCCTTTCTCCCAGCAAATTAATGATCTACCTCCCAATCCTGCTATTAAAATCCCAAGTTTTAAAAAATATGCAGGAACTACCGATACACGAGACCATGTGCAAAGTTTTAAATTCACCATGACCCTCTTTACCAAGGCAGATGACATTCTCTGCAAGACTTTTGCGAGTACCTTCTCCGGAACAGCTTTCTCCTGATTCCGTGAGCAAAAGAAGGGAAGCATCGATAGATGGAAAATAATGAGGAGGAGGTTCCTGGACCACTTTGCCACAGCAGGGAAGAGGAAGAAAAGATTGACTGACCTTTCTAACATTGAGCAAGGGAAGAATGAAACAACTCTGAGTTACTACAATCGATTCAGAGCCATGTCAGACCAAGTGAAGGAAAGCCTGATAGACAGGGAGGTGATTGTTTGTTTTAACTCCAGACTGAGATCCGGACATTTGATCTATGAACTTTCTGCCAGAGAGCCTAAGTCAAAATTCGATCTGTACAATGTGGCTTACGCCATAGCAATGGCAGAATAGAAAAGTAAGATGAGGTTTGAGAAACCAGAAGCAGAAGCAGCTGACACTAACCAGGCCTCAAATGGAATGGCTATAAGGGGAAGAATAGAATTCGGGCTACTGAAAAAGCCGAGGTTTTTACCCCCCTCACCAAACCTATCACGGAGATCATGCAATTGGTTAACCTACCAGATCCCCGACCACTCAGTGATAAATCGAAAAATGTCCGGGACAATTCTAAGTATTGTGCCTTTCACAAGGAACTTGAACATGGACATGACACGGAGAATTGCATCTCCCTCAAGAGAATGATACAGAGATGGGTAGACGAGGGAAAACTTGATCACTACGTTATGAGAAAGGATAACAAGCGAATAAGAAAAGATGACCATGACGATGACAAAGATAATGAAAAGGAAGATAGGCCTCCTAGGACTAAACTCCATGTCATACGAGAGGAGATCGTTTCCAACAAAATACTGAAAGACCAGATCAATGAGCTGAGTAAAGTCTATCACATCCCCGCCTAAATTCATAAGCAGGAGGAAGTCATCAGCTTCTCCCCTAATGAGCTAGCTGGAAGTCGCGCGGCTCGCGAACAACCCTTGGTAATCAAAGGGAGGATTGACAGTTGTGAATCCGAGAGACTCCTCATAAACTCGGGGGCCTTCCGAGATATTTTGTATTACTCTACCTTCAATAAGATGAATTTGAAGGATAACATCCTGAAGCCATACTCTGGAAGACTAGAATGCTTCACCAACCACAAAGTCAGCGTCATGTGGACAATCGACTTATTGCTGGAAGTGGGTGATCATCCCTTCTACAGTAACATTCGTGGTCATGGATATGGCAATTGACTACCATGCCGTCATAGGCATTCCAAGTCAAAGCAAACTTGGGTTAGTCGCCTCCCTCCCTCACCAACGAGTTATATTCCATACTCGTGCTGAAATCGGATGCGTGGGGGTGACCCCCAAGGACTTCTTGGAACAAGTGATGAAGAGCAGAAAGATATCCAGAAAGTTGGAGGTAGACACACCAGAGGAAAATCTGAAAATCTCTAAGTCTGTAAAGACTACCAACACCAGTGCTAGGCTAAATCTGATTTTTGAAGCAGAGGATGACAACAATAACACAATTTTGTCCGTCCCAGATATAGCCCCTCATCTCGTCATCGGGCAGAACTCGAGGGCCGACCCTCACTTGAGATAAGGAGAGCTGTAGGACGTAGACGAACTAGTTGAAATTAAGATACTAGACGTTCATGAGGATGACAACAATGATACAGTTATGTCCGTCCCAGATTCAGCCCCTCATCTCGTCAATGGCCAGAACTCGAGGGTCAACCCTGATTTGAGACAAGGAGAGCTGAAGGACGTAGACAAACTATTTAAAACACATTATGACAATAATGACACAGTTCTTTCCGTCCCGGATATAGCTCCTCATCTCGTCAGCGGCTAGAACTCGGTGGCCGACCCTGATTTGAGACAAGGAGAGCTGCAAGACGTAGATAAACCAGTTGAATTGGCTATCCTACAACAAAAAAATTCAAACTATGACGAACAAAACAAGCTGTCCCCAAACTGGGAATGCCCCTACATCATCACTCAAGTTATCAGAGAAGGGACCTACAGAATGAATACCACAGATAGACAAGAGTTGAAACATCCGTGGTATTCTGATCATCTACGTAAAATATTATAATTAGTTTATAGTCTATCTTTTATGTAATAGATTTATGCTTGTTAGTTTTTTTTCTTTATTTTCAAGTAAATTAGGATTGCAGTTCGATGTAATCAATTTCAGTTAATGAATATTTAGTTTTTATCAATACCAACGACTGGCAAGACAAATGACGAGAAGCTCCTCCTCGGCATCAAGGGATAAACTCCCACAAAATTACCTAAAACCTATGATCGAACGACCTTTTTCGGCATAGAGAGGTAAAATATTAAAAATTGCCTAAGACTTATGGCCGAACGACCCTACTCGGCATAGAGATGCAAAACATTAAAAATTACCTAAGACCATTACCGAACGACCATCCTCGACATAGAGAGGTAAAACATTGAAAATTGCCTAATATCTATGGTCGAACGACCCTCCTCGACATAGAGAGGCAAAACATTAAAAATTGCCTAAGACCTATGGCCGAACGACCATTCTCGGCATAGAGAGGCAAAGCATTAAAAATTACCTAATACCTATGACCGAACGACCTTTCTCGACATAGAGAGGTAAAACATTAAAAATTGTCCAATACTTATGACCGAACGACCCTACTCGGCATAAAAAGACGAGTACTCAAAAATTATCTAATACCTATGTCGAATGACTTTCCTCAACATAGAGATATAAAAGCATAAAAAATTATATAATACCTATGTCGAACGACCTTACTCGACATAGAGAGATAAAACTTAAAAATTACCTAATACCTATGACCAAAAGACCTTCCTCAACATAGAAAGGTAAAACATTAATGTCCAATGCTTATGACCGAACGAACCTACTCGGCATGAAGAGACAAGCCTTCAAAAATGACCCAAATGTTATACCGAGCAAGCCTTTCTCGACCTAATGAGTAAACTTACAAATTATTTAAGTGTTTAGAACGGATGAGATTCCTCGATTTAAAACTAATTGTGAATGACGAGCGGACTTTACTCGACTTCTCAAAGATAGTTTGGCACACAGTGTTCTAAAAATCGGCCTAGGCGGCCGCCTAGGCGCTAGGCGAAGGCCGGCGCCGCGATTTATGGCTAGGCGGGGCAATTAGGCGCTAGGCGGTCTAGGCGGGGCTAGGCGGGTCTAGGCGGTCTAGGCGGGCTGGGCGGGATTAGGCGGGACTAGGCGGGGCCTAGGCAGAAATAGTGTTGGATCTGGTTATTTTCGAGAGCCTGCACCACCTGTTGGAAATTATATGGGAAGCATATGGAAGTGGGAATGCTGCAGTTGGAAGATACGCCAATGGTCCAAGGCAATATGTTGGTGGCTTTTAGTCTCAAAAATGTGAGTAAATTTTTTTGATTATGCATAATGGTAATCTGTGTTTATCCTCTTGAATTTGTCACTATGGACAGAAAACTATGGAATATATATAAAAATGTGTGTAAATTCGAGGTCCCGTGTGAGCACCCCAACCCGGGACCTAACGCGTGTCCCGAGCTTGAGAAGCTCAAACTAAGAAAACCCATCTTAAATTTTTAAAACCTTTATTTGCCTTTACAAGAAAACCAATTCTAAAATTTCCATAAACAAAATCAAATAATAATATCTCCACTTGGAGGAATTTAAACAATACTTTAATACCCATACTTGATTAATTACATTGAAAAATCCTAATTATCATTGTTTGACAAAAGAGTTTTCCTTACAACTTATAAAAGAGTAAGACTTAAATATGACTTCCGACAACCCACTCATATACCTATCCGGACAAGTCCCAAAAGCAAGAGTCCAAACTCCTTCCCCGGCCTCACTGGTTCAGGTCACCTGTCTCAGCACAATCTAAAGCAGTAAAAGGGAAGGGGTGAGAATAAATCTCAATAAGCTATTATCAATGCAGCAATATGCCCAACAAGATGCAACACATAGCATGGTAGCACATAACACATTATGAAAGCGATAAACACCTTACGTTACCTCATTTTACCTTTCCCGTCTGAACAATAAGTCGTACAACGTGGGAGTGAAACTCCTCTCTTTGGTGAACCGCCTCCAAGACATTCACCTCTTATAGGACTCATACTCAGGAGATCCATATAAGAAAAGATACCTATATCGAGTATCCAACAATAATATCGCTCTTGTAAAGCTTTAGGCTTAATACGAAGCATTCCCCTAATCACCAATCGCACGGTGCAGTAAAGCTTTTTGGGTCAATACGGTCGTTAGCACACCCACTCTGTGGCCACGAGAGGGACAGTCACAGTATAATGAACCTTCAATCACTTATAGAACAAATCAATAATTGATTGAATTCCATTATACCCCCGAATATCAACACGTTCAAGCACATAATAGATACTTGAAATAAATCCACAAAAAGGGATAATAATATAACAACATGGTAAAATATACTCATGCTAATCCATACCATAGTGCAACAGTTCATTTAATACACTATGCATAATACCATTAATGAATATAAGGAAGGTATCCATATAACCACATAATCCACACCGGGATACAATATAATCAACATGTCATATAATCCACAACTGGGATACAATACGAGCAACAAGCCAAATAATCCACAACTGGGATACCATACAACCATATACCAAATAATCCACCATTGGGATACAATACCACCAGGTGATACATACACATTTCCACTTAACGCAATAGTGAAACCTATAGTTTCTACACTATTTCAAACAAATCCCCAAAGGTATAGGAGCAAGTAAGGTCACCACGTACCCTAAACCATTTCTACTAAGTCATTATACAACCTTGAAATATCTTAATAAAAGTCTAAGATCAATTTCCCAAGTTTGAACCCCTACGAAGAATTTACGAATCAAGCTTATCATCAGTTTTTCGAACAATATTTAAACTACTTCCACAATTCCATTTTGATCACTTAAGATGTCATTGTGTAGCCAAAGTATTCTACTTTAATCTAGGTTAAAGAGATTTCATTTTGGTTCGAGTTTGATTAGGTTTGAACAGCTCTAAAGTTGATGTGATAAACCGAGGCCGGGGCACGACTCGTGCCCCGGGGCACGACTCGTGCCCATTGAACCTTACACTGATTACATCGTCCCCAAACAGGGCACGACTTCCTATTATTCAAGGCGCGACTCGTGCCCCCCACATAGCACGACTCGTGCCTGAGGTCACGACTTGTGCTCACTCCCTAAAGCCACTCAGAACGATTGGACCTCCTAGGAACGACTCGTGGTCACGATTGGGCCAAGGGCACGACTCGTGCCAAGGGGCACGACTCGTGCCTCGGCCCGGAAACGAGCAATAGCGGCAGCGGCAACAACAACAAATTCCCAAAAACCAAATGTTCCAACCAAGTGCCTTCTAATTTATGAACTTAAAGGAAATTTCTAACTTTATTACTTCCCTCTAACTCATTTAATCTCCAAAGTACCATGCTCTAAACCTAGATCATTACCACTTCCATGAATTACAACATTTTCTATAAACTAACAATTTCCTCAAGCCAAGAAGGTTTTCCCAAGCATCAACTAGTCATTAAAACAACAATAACAACATTTAATCTTCATGAACATTTAAAGAAGGGAAGGGTCTTACTAACTCATACCATTAAAGTCTACCCAATCCTATTTTACTTCTTTCAATCCCATTGAGATATACTCCTAACATCTTACACTTATTGTAGCCTCATTTCTTCAACTTAGATCATCATCTCATAACTAAAAATCATTAAACCTTGAATAACCCAATTTACTCAAATAACCTTGTTTAAAAATACAATATCCTTTTTCTTTTCACAAAATATTGATTAACACATAAAATGTGCAATATTTAGAAAGAAGTCATAATAACTTACCTTTAGAGATATGAGGTGAAACTATGATTTCTCTAGCTTGATGCATTCCCCTTGCCTCTACGAACATGGAAGTACACCCGGATCATAAAATGGAGAAGGATTGGATTAACTACCATTTTTGGAAGGAAGGTATTGGAAGGAGGTTTCCATGGAGGATTTTTGCTAGGAGGAAGTAAGAGTGAGGAGGTGAAGAAAATGATGGAATAGGTATGGGAGGAGTATAAGAAGTATGGGAAGGAGTTGAAAATAATGGAAAAGGAGGAGGAAATCAAGGGGAGAGCATAGCCCCCCATTTCCAAAACTAATGCTTTCCACTTTTCCACATAAATAAATCTAACTACCCACATTTTATTTATTTTGTCCATTTCTATTATTATACTTCTCCCAAGATGGTTTATTTAATTTCCCAATCATTTCAACCTAATATAAGAAATCAAATATATAAAATGAACACATAATATTAATAATAATATTAAAAGAAATTAATATGATGCTAAAATAGTGCCTAGGGTTAGGGTCGTTACATCCCGCCTCGGCCCCGCCTAGGCGCTCTAGGCGCTAGGCCCGACCTCGCCGCCTAGGAGCCACCTAGCGATTTTTAGAACCTTGTTGGCACATATTGATAAAATCATTGAAATACATTCAAATATACAATCATTCAAGTCAAAAGCAGCAAAGTAAAGACGATAAAGAAGTGAAAAAAGGCATTATATTGATAAAATCATTGAAATACAAAAGGCCCTATTACATCAACAAAGTAAAATAAAAAGCCTTTAAGCTTCATCGTCTCCCCTAAATAGATCATCTTGCTCGGCGGCAGCATCTAGGATGATGACTTGATCAGCTTGGGCTTCCTTGGTTTGCCACTCCCCGTCGTCCTCCTCCTCATCAGAAGCTTCCTCATCTTGGATATTCTCTATTAAAGTATTGATGTTCTGAGGATCAACTGGAAGGGGGACCAATGCCTCTCGGCCTTCCCTAGCATCTTGGGAAGCAATCACCATAAGGGCATTCTCAGAAAATGGCACAAGGCATGGCCAGACCGGGCAAGGTCATCATAAGCATCTTGGCATATGAGACGGGCATGCAAGCCTACGTTGACATTCAGCGTTGGGTCCACCAAGGCCCTTCTGGCTAAGTGGAGATAGCCGTCAGAGTACATGGTTGCCGTCTTCTCGCCCAAAGCTTGTATGAAGGCCGGGCTGACCTTAAATTGAGAGATAGCCTCTGCAATTTATATGGGCAAGCTGGCCTACAACTGCTTATATCGGGCATCAGCCTCCTCGATATTTGCCTTAAGCTCAGCCACGAGCTTCTCAATCTTAGCTTGCCCGGCCTTGTTGGCTTCCTCGGCCTTAGCTTGTGCCGCCTTGGCCGCCCTCTGCTCTCTCGGCCTCTACCTTATCTACCTTCTGCTCATCAACCTCCTTCCTGAGGGACTTGAGCAATTCAACCGCCTTGGCCAGGTCGGCCTTGTTTTTCTCAATCTGACGATCAAGGCGTTGCTCCAATTCATCAGCTGCCTTGTGATAAGTGACTATTACATAGTCATTTATCCTAAGTTTTATATGCTTTTACATGAATAAATCATAATTTCTCATTTCATTCTTAGCACTTTTTACTTACTTTTTCTATTTTATTAGATTTTACGCTTTTGGTATGTTTCATATATTTTAGACAGGTTTCTAGAGTCTTTCTATAATAAAAAAGATACTTGGACACTTTGTTCCAAAAGGATGGAGGAGCACCAAGCAAAAATGAACACACAAGCTGAAACCCAGGAGGAGCGACCGTGCAGCAAAGTCTGGAGCGGCCGTGCATCATAGGCCATGGCCGGCCATCTTTGGCCCCAAATCCATGGAGTGGTCGAGCAATGAAGAAACCTGGCCGTGCCAACCTCGGAGCGGCCGTGCAGCTAATCTCGGAGCGGCCGTGCAAGTCTTCCCAATTCAAATTCAATTTTGGCGCCAAGGGTGCACGGCCGTGCAAAATCCTTGACACGGCCGTGCAAAGTGGTGACTGCAGATGTAAAGACACCTTTTGATGGCACCTTCTTGAAGAGTCTCCTCCCAATTATAAATAGGACCCTTGTAATCAGTCTTATAAACCGAATTTTAGAGAGAAATTACTGATACTTCATAGTATAGAAAACACAAATACTTGTGATAACAATTTCCAAAGAGATTTGAAAATCAAAGTTCATAGTTTGTTCTTGGAGTTACTTTGGAGAAAAGCAATAAAGTGAAGCACTATTTCCAGCATTTGCCTTCTACTTTCATCATAAGTTCTTCTTACTCTATCTCTTATTTTAATTGCTTATATGTTATAGATGGCTAGTGAGTAAATCCCCCTTATTCTTGGGGTTGGAAACTCAAAAACATACATGTTCATCATCTAAAAATGAAAAGTCTTGTCTTCTATCTTCATCTAAACAATTTCTTTATGTTATTCTCTAAATGCCTTACATTTTGGAGACATCCAAATTGTATGATTCAGTCAATTGAGAGAAGTACCTAGCGGAGAATCTCGATTGACGGAACCATATAAAGAAACTAGGTTCCATTGATCACGAAAGTAGTTCAACGGCCTAGGGATGTTCCTTTGATGGAAAATATGTCGACTCTCGTTCTTAAAGGGTTCTTACTAATTATGGTCAGCTAGAGATAAGCCGGAATGCCCGTTTGTGACAGGGCGGGAGCACCATAAACGAAAATCTCAAACAGTTAGGACATAATTAGTGAAGAATACAACACTACTTGCTTGACCGTGAGAAATAGTGCAAGCCGAACGTATCATCCTTGCTTTTTATGAAAATCTTTATCTCTAAGACAATGACGATTTGATGAACAAGATTATGTGTATGATTTCCAATCCCGAGAATGCTTTGTTTTATAAGAATTTAAGTAAAGTATTTTCTGTTTATGTTCTTTCTATTTTCTAAAAACAAACTTTATCTCCCCCCAATCTTTTCTATAATTTCTAAAGACAAAAATATTCCCTAAAGTAAACCCTGTCTCTGTGGGATCGACTCGTACTTGCACCCCTATATTACAATAGCCCGTGCGCTTGCGGATATAAATAAACTGTTAGGTTTCGACCGAACACCTTGCTCCTGATCGCCTCATAGGCAATTACAGTTGCAAGCTACACAAATAAAGAAAAATATCAGCATCAGCAAAAAATCACAATTATTATGAAAACTGAAAGAGAAAAGTGAATGATGAAAAGTTTACCTCGTTGAGAATGAGGCCTTTCCTATTGGCCAGATGATCCCTGCTCGGCTTCATATAAATAAATTGATCGAGCAAGTCCTCATCCAAGGCCTGGTGGATAATTGGCTAGCCAAGCCTAAGCTTTGGGCCCCTCCTGGCCGATACATCTAAACCTTTGACGGTGGGGACCGTCCATTCTTTGGCCACCTTCTCGACCTCGGCATAAGTTTTTACATGCCGGGCAGTGACCCCCTCGGAGGAAGAATCAACAGCAACCCTTTTCAAGTAGGGCTCCTACAGAATGACCTCCGTACTTGGCATTTTCTGGCCAGAGTCCTTTGGGCAGCCTCTGGTCCCTCGACCTAAGTCTGATCGGCTTGCCTTAGGACCTACTTGGCTTCAGGAACTACAGCATGGGAGCTAGATCCCTCTTCAGTATGTGCTTCTTGCTCTGCATTGCCTTCCTAGGCAGAAGCTTCAACGCCCCCCTCCGGCTTCAAGGGCAGAGCTCCAGCTTCCTTCGTGGCCAAGACGGCCTGTCTTTCCACGGCGTCAAAACGCCTCTTATTTTGGGCTGAGGATCGAGAAGTCCTCCTTTTTAGCTTCATCAAAGCTTGAGGGTCCAGAATCTCCTTTTCCATTTTCTTGGTTTGTTCCTCAGTTAGATCAGCAAAGACGAGGAAGAAATGTTAATACAATGACGAGAAGGGACATAAGCAAAATAAAAATTATACAAGTATGAAAGACGGGAAAGAAAGAAATTTACAGCCGACGACGCCATCCTCGGCAAGACACTTGTCATCATAAAGTTTGCAGACGTTACACTCATCATGGAATAATAGACCGGGGTGCACCCTCCAGTCAGAAAATATATTCCCCCTCACGACGGGGAGGAGGGGCATCAACCTGTCCAAGGGCCCTGGCATGATGCCAGCCTATACGTGGTACCTATGGTCGGTTTCCAAGCTCGACCAACAGAAGGTGCCTACCTCGGAAAACTGCCTCAACCTCTCAATCAACTGCCCACTCCACACCTGCTCGAGCACTCTTGGGTAATCCGAGGGAGCGGCAAACTCCCAGCCTTGTCGGCTCTCCACTCGGATGACATGGTTATTCCACCCAGATACCTTGCTCGTCATGGGGTAAATGAGTTTGGGTTGATTTGGATCACTCATTATCACCACAAGCCTTGTATACTCCTTGTAGCTGACGGTGAAGAAGTGGTGGAACAGACTTACAAGGTTCGAAACCTAAGCTACGGCAAAGGACAATGAAGCCGGTGAGGAACCTCACGGCATTGGCACCAAGCATAGCCGGGACGGCTTGCATGTCTTCAAGAAATTCACATATAAAAGGGTCTAAGGGAAGACGGGGGCCTAATTGGAACTGTTTGAAGAAAAAATGGACGTAGTTCAAGAAGTACATGAAGTCCTCCCTAGCCTTCTCGTCTTTGATTGGGACACCGGGGAAATATCTAAGCCTATATTCCTCCCTTAATACCCCATACTTAGAATGTAATTCCTCTAACATGGGTTCCCCGGCTCTAATAGGTTTGGGTCTAGGGATATAAGTCATACCTAGGCCTGATCCACCCCGGCCTCTACCTCGACCTCCAGATTGGGCTCACTCGACAAAAGCATCTACAATCCTTCCAGAAGTCGAGGGACCAGTAGGATGAGTAGCAGCACTTCCTCTTCCAGTCAAAGCTGCACAAATGAAATAACAAGGGTCAAAATTTGGCCAAGGCAAAGTGATGGGCGAGAACGAGGAAGAGTATCCATGCTCGTCCTATAAACAAAAACCGAGGAGGGATCCTTACCCAACAATGGAATACGCTCCAAATGGTCTGATTTCAAGTAGTAAAGGTTGATATGGTCAAGAATCTCAGTCCAACCGTGAAACAACACAACGTTTGGAGATTCAACGTCTAGGCGGTCAATCATAAACTGACTAGGATAATCGACGTCGATTTTAGCAGATTGGTATCTCGTCAAAATCTCCCATATCTCGTTCAGACTCAACATCAACCATGGCCCGTCAATCCTTTGGTAGATCCTAAGGTTTTGGGTGTGGTAGCAGTAGAGGGCGTTTGGGTTACTTCGCCACGTTCTGGCCATCTCTAAGGACGCAAGAAATCACTTAAAAACAAATTCAAGAATAGATTCAAGAAAGTACAACTATGGCGAATTCTAGAAGAACCCACCAAAAACAATACCAACAACCCAAAATTCGAAGTAAAAATACAGAAAATAGAGAAGAGGGAGAAGATTTATACCTTAATCGAAGGATTGCAGTAGAAACACACCAACAGATCAAGCACAAATTGACCAAGAAATTAAGAACAAACTGGCGATTTGAAGCTTATAGTTTCTCTCTCAATTGCAAAGATTGATAAAAGAATAGAAATGAAGTGGGTTTTTGCTTTTATACCCAAATCTATACGGGTATGGGTCAAGAAACCGGGTTGAGGCATCGTCTCTTCGTTGCAATTAATGTTCTAGAGAGTTCCAAGACGAATGTCAGACCTCGATATTCGCGCCCATCATTGTCGATTTAACCGATGGATAATGAAGCGTCTTATGACACGTAAGAGTCCGTTCGTATTCGTTTTATTAGAGGTAGAGCACCACTTCCTACTCGTCATAGCCGCTAGGAAGTCGGGGGTCAATGAGCGGTATAAACCAAGGTACGAACGTGGATCGGGTCGAGCAAAGCCCAATGGATTGGGCCCAAAATATAATTTATACACGTCTCAAGTACAACAAAGGGAGTGGGCTTTCCCTACCTTTGCTCGTCTTGCTTTCTCGTCATTCCTACTATGTCGATCTAAAAATAGTAGAGCGAATAATGATTAAGACACATCAATTATACATGCCGATCAGACATCATCTTATATGTCGAGCAAGGCATTCAACAAGACCGATCAAGGTCTCATCCAAGGACGAGGAGCTCCCTCCTCGGTCATCAATAAATGAAGGAAATGGGCTTCCCTATCCTTACTCTCCACTTCCTCGGCGTCAACCCAAGCCGATCAAGCAACTTATGCCGAGTAGCTCGCCTCCAAGGGACACGTGCAGAATACATCATCTAATCATACTCAAATAAGGAATGTGAAAAGTTATAATCTCAATAGGATTATAACCACCTATAACACAAATTCTTATTCAACATGAATTTTACAATGCTATGCCTATATATACAAGCCAAAATTCACATTATTTTGGCAACACATCTTTTGACTCTAAACTTTTGTCAATTGATTTCTCTCTCTAAATACAAATACTTACTCTCACGCCGGAGGGCATTCGCCGGTGAAGCCCATGCTTAGTTACGTGTTTGTTCCTCTTTTTCATGCTATTCAATTATACAGCATACAACCTGCCGTCTGATTTGGGTTGATCCAAACGTTTTTTGACATCATCACATAGTATTATACGTGGTTCAATATAATTCCCTACATGTGTTTCCAGATTGGGATACTAGCATTTTATTTACGATAACGGGATTGATAGCATTTACGATTTTTCTTCTTCAGGTTTTGCAGATTCCAACGAGGAGAAAGTCCCAAGTTTTGAAACAAACAAACAAACAAGCAAGAGTTGGATTCAATTCCTATGTCACAACACAATCTGAAGAATTGCTTGGTCACTTGTCACCAGCTTCTTTGCTGCTTGTCCCTTCTACTGTCATTTTCTTCCTTCTCTTTTTCTTGGTTGACCTTGTCAAACAGGTTGACTTTATTTTCATCCAATAAATCAAAACCATTTAAGACAAAAATCCAATTAAATATTATGGTTATTTATTTTTAAGATATCCATTGATATATTGTTTTTGCACTAAGATGTTTAAGTTAGATGAATATTACTGGATCCAATGTTGAGGCAAGTTGGAACCTTTGAGTGGATTTCAAGTATAGGAGTATTCCTTTAATGCATTTTTGGTCCCCTCCCATTTAGGCAAGTGATCTTTTCTCCCTCTCTTTTTTGGTGCTCAACAAGTATATGTGCCTTTTTGCATTTCCAGATAAAATTTGATTTACGCAATATTTAGTCAGAGGTGAAATCAGATTTCAGAACTTAACACTTAAAAAAAAACAAAAACCACCTTAATGAGTCCGTTTCCTTCTTAATGTGATTTCTGCTTGAACTTTGTTTCTTATCTCAGTGCAGAACTTTCCCAACAGGGTCTAGCTTGAATTGAAGAGAGGAGCTGATATGGTGAGTCCCTTGATCATATATGGTATTATTATCAGGATCTATATTTAATTTTTCGGGAATTTTCTTGTCATTGTAATCTTTCATATCAGATTTGCTCATGTTGATCCTTTTTTTCTTGCTCGTAATCTGATCATTTGACTGAACTGCAGGATGTTTCTGGATCGGAGAAGCTGCCAAAGATTTTGGTGGAGAATCAAGGCCAAACACATACCATTATCGGTGAAAAAATTGTAAGAAAATCTAATTTATTCAATTTGTTCATCATTTTCATCGATTAAAACTAAAAAAAAAAAAAAATCCCCCCCAAGTCTAATCACTGCATGCATTCATTTATAGTATTTGATCGGGGGAGTGGATGACCAGATGAATTTATGTGTTCAGATTTTGGATAATTCATCAAATCAATGGTGAGTTCCATACACTAAATTTCCTGGTTCATAGGCTAAATTAGGCGCATTAGAATCTGCAAAAAAAAAAAAAAAAAATCTCCGGGCGACTGATATTAATCCTGATTGAATTAACAGCACAATCCCAACCGTCTTAGGTACCAAACCAAAAGCATATCTAGTTCACTCTGCATTGCTTCTTAATAAAGATCGAATCTTGATCCTCTTAAAAGATTCAACTCCCGATGACTGCATTTGGTTTCTTGAGGTCAGTACTATTTTGACTTTCTTGTCCTCTGTAAAAGATCAATGCACTCATTTCCAAACTACTCTGTAGGTCGATACTGAATTTGTTCAGGGGCAAAAGCGTCATTTGAATAGTGAGGAGGTCGTTGCATGGAGTAAAGGAGTGAAGGGGGGAAGCCCTATGCCCGTGGTTATTAGTGGTCCTTCTGGTGTTGGGAAGGGGACTTTAATATCCAAACTCATGGAAGATTTTCCAATGAAATTTGGGTTTTCAGTGAGCCACACGACTCGTGCACCTAGGGTCAATGAGCGGGACGGAGCGCATTATCATTTTTCAGAAAGAAAAGTAATGGAAAAGGCAATAAAAGAAGGTCACTTTCTTGAATTCGCTTCTGTTCATGGAAATCTTTATGGGACTAGTATTAAGGCTGTTGAAGCCGTTGCTGATGCAGGAAAGGTACTCTCTCTCTCTTTCTCTCTCTCTCTCTATCTCTCCCCCTCTCCCCCTCCCTCTCTCTCTCTCTCTCTCTCTCTCTCTCTCTATCTCTCTCTCTCTCTCTCACACACACACACATATTATAAATTCCCTCAAGAGTAACTTATATTAGTGATTTGGAAGGATTCATGTTTGATTCTTTTTATGATACAGAGATGCATTCTTGATATAGATGTTCAGGGTGCAAAGTCAGTTAGAGGGAGTTCAATTCAATCTATTTTCATTTTTATTAGCCCGCCTTCAATGGAAGAGCTTGAGAGACGCCTTCGTGCAAGGTATTCAAAATTTGGAACCTCTTTTCAATTATGTTTTCTTATATTTTTTATATAATTATTGAACGACTAACACTGAATTTATATTCACTGCGCAATTAGGGGGACTGAGGTTGAGGATCAGGTGCAAAAGCGACTGCATAATGCAGAAATGGAGATTGAGCAAGCAAGAATTCCTGGCCTGTTTGATCACATTTTGATTAATGACAACCTTGAAAATTGTTACGAGTGCCTGATGGTGAGTTTTCCCCTCGTTGATCCACTCCTGTTCGGGATGTTGTATTTTACAATCAAATAAGATAAATACATTTTTCAGGGCCTATTAAATCTGCAAAACAACACGAATGTCATTGAAAATTTATGTAAGTTGTCTCTTCTTTCTTTGCGCGAATGACAAAAAAAACTACTCCTTCCGTCCCAAAATGAATGACGGAGGGAGTAGTTTTTTTTTTTTTTGATACCTTGTGTCTTCTCTGGACAGCAAATACTAGGTTATATACTCTCATTATTTTTATTTTTATTTTATATTCAAAAAATGGGACTGACTTGGATCACATATGTGTATATCAGCAGCAGAAACTTCAGAAGAACATTGTGACAAGTCAACCACAGGAATTAATAATAAATTCCTGATACATCTAGGAAAAGAACCGGATACATTGTAAGTTTAAGCGTAACTAGTCGGTTTTGTATCTAATTATGTGGGAAGTTCCTTTGAAGTCTGATATATTCTCGTTACATGATTTAGGTTTGTGCTTGAGATAGGAACACTTAATGGAGGAGCCCCAGGATGGACAAGAGGATTCAACTTCTACGCTGCCGAAAAACAATCACAAAATTACACATTATAGATCAAACAGATCCCTTGTTCATCATCTTAAAGTCTGTTGGTTTCTGGTTTAAATAAATTTGGCAGCAGTCAAGTTGTTGAAATGGTACTTAAAAAGCTAGGGAAGGTTGCATTTTTGTTTTTCATGTTATGGTTTCTTTTTATGGTAGATTTTGACTTCTAACAAGTGCATTGAGAACATTTCCAATCACTTACAAGTTTTGCTATGCGACAATTCAATGTCACAAGACTCACAACAAGTTTTGCTTTAGGTGAAGAAGCAATTATATAATGTAACTTAAACAAAGTACGAGCGAATGAAACAACGGCCCTTAAAGATGTTGACTTGCCAAATGGGACAGTTGTTTCGTGACAAACTATATAAGCTCAAGGAGGATTTCTGTTCTCACTTTCTGCGGAATTCAGCTGATATGTTGATACCTGGATTTTTATCTCTGTTCTCACAAGTCACAACCCCCAATAGTCCATCAATATACATGTGTTACTATCCCAGATTTAAAGCGATGCACTTCACATAGAGCACATGCCTTTGACATGTAAAATAAAGAAATCATGGAACGGCCAGAAAAATCAATTTCGTTTTTTATTAAATCAATGGAAAATCCTACAATTGATTTAAGCAGTGAAACCTCTAAGGCGGAGTGGGAACAGTGATGTCCAAGATGAAATGACAAGCACCAGAATAAACAATTCCATTTTTTACTGGAGCAGATGGAAGATCCTACGGTTGGGTAGTTTAAGTAGCGAAACCTTCTTGCGGAAGAATACTATTGGCTACAAATTACAGAGTTATTATTTATTCATTTATTTGGAGATGTAGCTTTTCTTCTCCATTTCATATCATATATTTTTCTTTCATCTGACCTTGATTTTCGGGTTTGGGATTAGGAGGGTTCTGGAGTATTGTATTGTATTGTATTGTCATGTGTTGTTGATTTGTTCCCAATTTTTCTTCTTTTCCCTTGTCATTTTTTATCTGAAAGGCGAAGGATCCTTTCAAAGTGGGAGTCTTTGTGTGCACTCCTGGTGTCAGATGTCCCTCAAAGTTAAAAGAACCTGTTTAGGCTCGATAATGTTATTTTGTTTCTGTCTGGTGCTTGATTTGATGACTAAAGACTTCTTACCAAGTAGTAACATTTTTCAATTTGCGGACTCGAATGATTTCATATTATCTAAGCAAAAAAGGACCTGTTTAGGCTCGGGTGAAGCCAATTGGTCTAAACAACATAACCTCAATCATACCTCAAACATAAAAACTGAGCCCACTACTCCCTCCGTGCGAAATGGGTGTCCTTCAAATAATATTTGTCCCAAAATACACCCTTTTATATATCTCGTTCATGAATACGCTTTTATCATTTGTCTACATATATATACCCCCTAAAATGATAGTATAAAAGCCGAACTCCATAAAATTTTCAAAAGCTAAAAACAGCCCACTCGTTTTGGGAGGTAGAACATTATAATGAGATGGAATTTTTTTTGACTAAAAACTGTATGACCCAAATAAATAATGAGTTCAATTATTACTGGTATCATAAACATTAACTATGAAATGATAGCAGACAACTCAATCAAAAGCTACCATGGTTATAAAATGAGATTTATAAGCAAATAAGAAAGTTCTGCAACATGCCCTGGGTATTAGAAGAAGAGTAAACATCGACCAACCTTTCGGTCTTTAGTCGGCTTCTTTTCAAGCTCTGCTTTAGAACGTGTCTGCTTAGCAGCATAATTGCATGGAACTGCTTGGCATTCACAAACACAGGCACTTGGGCAACACCATTCTAGGTGATGCATCCCAAGGAAATGAGGATGGACCTAAAAAAAAAAAAAGCAGCAAGTTAGAAGCATATTAATGTTCTGCATATCTGCATAGGACAAAATGGTTACAATGAATGTTACATGATAATACTCTTCTGAACTGTGCCAATGCATGGCAGATTATTTATTTTGAGATCTAAAATCTGGTTAAATGAGAACAGAAACAACAAAGGGTGCATGTCACAGAAGCAATATTATGGAGCCCTAAATATAAATAGTTCTCCAGATACAGTATTTCAGGATGGATTTTCTCCGCCCATCGGCTAAAGGAAACAAATGTTGCAACTTGACAGACGAGGAAGCCAGATCGAAGACCTTAAATCCACACTACACTATTTACTAACAAGTATTTTAATAATCTTTATTCCTTCCTCGGGATAGAGAGACGGTAATCATCATCTGCTTCTATGCAAAACAAGAATTTCTTCTGGCATGCATTAGTACTTTTAAAAGCCAATACGTAAGTTCCATACTATCATTCCTAAACAAAAAGAGATTGGGAAGATCACATGAACCACTATCAGTTGTTTCCCGCTAGTCCTAACTAAACTGTCCTAGATCACATGGTGATATTACTTTACAGGAGAACCACATGAGTGAAGGAAAGATTGAAGCGAAATAATAAGCAAGGGATATAGATTACCGTCTTAGCATGCTGATTTTGGAATTTTTGCGCCAACAAATCTTGAAGAGCTACCAGGCTCCCTAAATGATGCTTTACGACCAATAACTGGCCTGAGGAACAAGTACCATTAAAAAAGTTTTTGAGTAACATTGACAAAAACTGAAATATGATCAATAATAGATAAAATAACCATCCAACAAATATAAGAGTTAAGAGCATTGACCAATAAAATAAAATAAACTAAATAATAAATCTGAAAATGATCACCCCACAGTTATCAGGAACGTGGGACGCTTTGGGACGCGGGACGGGAACGAGAAACCTGACTTTTAAAAATTTGGGTACTTTAGGGGTATGATTAGTCGGTATGCCAGTTGGGAACGTGGTACGCTTTTAAACATACCCACCTTTAAAAGTGTTTTACAATTAATGGGCGCGTGTAAATATATTGAGGATGAAAATAGTTGCCATGTAGATTTAATTTTGTATGCAGAGTCTCATTCAATTACACTTTGCATTGTTCGCTCTCCTCAATCCATGGAAACACTTTTTCATCTATATCCACGACTCTTCCTCCCAAAGTCTAAATTCTCCTCACTTCTCCTCTCCTTGGCAATTCCGTCTCTTTCCCTATTTATGTAGTCTCCTCTCATCCCAACGGCGAATGCAATTCCGACCAAGATTCAAATGCTTTCCACTTCAAGTCAATATTGGATTGACAAAGATCGAAATGTTCTCAACTTCAGCAAAGTCCGAAAAAGGACAAAAATGATATTTGATTAAATGACGGCGCGACTGAAAGGTCAGATTCTACCTTCTTTTTTTAAAAAAAATCTGGGACGATTTTTTTGGGATTTGAATTGCGTACCCAGGAGAACTGGGATGTAAACGACCCCGAATCCGGGACGAGCGATCGGGACGTGAGACGAGGGGGAAGTAGAGTTCCTGGTAACTATGGATCACCCACATATCTTCAAAAATGTAATTACAAGGACAAAAATTTAGTAATTACAAGATATGTTAGACCCCCTCCACTCCCATCACAAAGCCAAGAATGATATGCCAGAAAACTATACAAGCTCAGGGACGATCTTCAAACATGTAAGAAGTAAATTACCTTCATCTCTCAACTTGGTAGTTCCCAAATCCACGAAGAAACCTTCACTTCATGGCTTGGTTGGATGGAATGTTTCTCGAGTGTTGGCCTTGAGATCCCCCATTCCCACTTTCTGTGGAATTCAACTGATATATTGATCGTGTTGCCATTAACTAGATTGTGACTCTGAGCGTAAATGTTCAAAACCCTATGAACTTGCTGACTCAGAAGAGAAAACTGAACCAAGCAGTTCTTTTGCCTTTCGCATCAGGCTTTGAGGTGTCTGCATTAGACTTCTTTGCAAACGGCTACCAGAACCATTCACCTTTCTCATAGCATGCTGGTACCTTGATTCATTAAGATATGGCTGTAATAACAAAAGAGAAGGTTCAGCACAGTCAAATAGAAAAGGGTGCCATGTCGATTAAGAACCCCACCAAATGGTTGAGCTGCTGAAAGATAAATTAATACACGGATTAACCCCACACTGGATAATCAGACGATAAACGTCTAGGTGAACTGCAAATAAATCTATATAATCTTTTTATAAATTAAAAGATTAAAAAGGAAGACATCAGCATTACTATCCCATTTTGCAACCAACGCACTCCACATAGAATGCATGTCTTTGACAAGTAAATAAAGCAATTCATGGAATGGCCAATCAGTGACTCAGTACCTTCGAAGTTCTTTTTATTCCTCAAACACTTCATCCACTAAACCATCCTCAGGCATCAGATCACCAGCTTCTGTTAGTTGTTTACTCAATCCCCCCAATAGAGGGTATATCTCTTCAGCCTTGGTGTTCGATGTGTCTCCCACCACGAAGGGGGAAAGTCCTGCACCATCATTCAACCAAGCACAACCAGGATCTTTTCTCACGCCCAAGTCCCTCATGAAAGTCCTAACATTTGCTAGTTTGTGCCAACAACCAGCAGCAGCATACATGTTAGCTATCAACACATAGTACCCCGAGTGTTTAGGCTTCATTTCTAATAGCTTCTCAGCTGCCCATTCCCCTAGTTCCGTGTTTCTATGAATCTGACAAGCTCCTATGATAGTAGCCCACATTGCTTCCGTTGGCTGGTAAGGCATCCATCTAATCATTTTTACTGCTTCTTTCAGCAGGCCAGCTCTTCCATAAAGATCAACCATGCAAGCAAAGTGCTCCAAGTGAGGAGCTATACCATAGACATTTGACATTTTCTCAAATAAAATTTGACCTCGACGAACGAGACCGGAATGACTACAAGCTGATAGAACCGCAATCATAGTTACATGGTCGGGCTTAATGTTGGCACTGATCATCTCTTCGAACAGTTCAATTGCTGCTTTCCCCTTGCCTTGTATCCCATACCCAGCTATTAATGAAGTGTAAGTCACTTCATCCTTCTTGATCAGCATATCAAACAGTGTTGTAGCGACATTAATTTTCCCTGACCTTGCATACATGTCCACAAGAGCATTCCACAATAACATTCGGTCATTAAATCCCCCACACCTAATAATGTAGCAGTGGAGCTCCTTACCATGTTGCAGGTTTGCTATTCGCGCACAAAGTGGAAGTATGCTTGCGATTGTTACATAGTTGGGTTCAAACCCTGAATGCAACATATCTCTAAAAAGAGATGAAGCTTCTTCAGATTGATCCCAATGTGAATAACCTGCTATCATTGAGTTCCAAGTAACCACGCTTCTAGATTCCACTAAACAGAATACTTCAAGCGCATGTCTGAGGTCCTTACATCTTGAATACATAGTGATTAATGCATTTTTTACGTTATCATATGCGTAAGAACAATTACGAATTGCCATTCCATGGATCTCCTTCCCCAATCTCAACAACGCAAGGTGGGAGCAAGCACCCAAACCATTAATAGCAGCCACAGGGTCCAAGTGAATGCCACAACTTCTCATATAAGAAATCAATTCAAGCGTCCTCTTGTAGTTACCCGTCTTCAAGCAGCCTCCCCCTATTGTATTCCAAGTTATGATATTTACTTCTACATCATCTCTCCTCATGCTTTCAAAAAGCTCAAACGCTTCATTCCACATGCCCATGGATGCATATGCCGAGATTATTGAGTTCCAAGAAACAGCATCCCTTTCAGTCATTTTGTCAAACACCATCTGTGCAGTACCCACTTCCCCACACTTACCGTACATAGAAACCAAAGCATTCTGCACAAACAAGTTTCCGCGAGGAGACCCAGCATCTATAATAGACTTATGAACCTCCTTCCCGAAATCCAACTTTAGTTCTTCCCCACAAGCCTTAAGAACAGATGGGTAAGTAAAATGATCAGGTCTTATTCCCTTGCTAACCATTTGCTTAAAAGTAACTAAGCCCTCGTTGTGAAGCCCAGTATTAACATAGGAAGCAATCAGCACATTCCATGGAAGCGGGCTCATCATACACGAAGCCTCAACTATGGAATGTGCTTCACCCAACAACTTGAAACCCGAGTAAAACGTAACCAATTTCGGAACCAATATAGGGTGTTGCTCAACACCTGATGAAACAATATAACCATGAAGTTGTTTACCCTCGCAAAACGACTTGAGCTCATTGCAACACAGCAAGAGACAAGACAATGCCTGTACAAGATTCTCACAAGAACGCGAGGGGCATCGTTGTATGAGAGTGAAGCTCCTAAATGCTCTCGATAAATGGCCATGGCTAGCTAATTCCTTGAGGTTAATGAAAAGGGTATCTACCATAGACTCATCAATTTCAAAATCAAGTAAAATGGGTAGTGAATTTGATGATTGCTTAAAAGTGGGTTTCCATTGTTTAGGGATGAATTTCTGGATTTGAGAGATGGAAAGACGTCCTAAAAACAAATTAGTAGGAGAGGGCATACAATGAAAACTGCTAGGGATTGCATGATGAATTAACAATTACTTGCAACATCCAAAGAACTTTCCTTTATCAAAACAAGAAAGGTTAACAATGGTTGCCAATTACCTTAGGACGAGCAGCAATTCGCGGAGGGGAAATCAGCTGCTTTTGCTAAACCTAATGGGGAGGAGGAGGCGACGGAGAAGGTTTATCACAGTGCGGAGTGCCGCCGCTGGCGCTGGTATTCAAAAAATAATTTATTTATTTATTTTTGGATGTGAATTCTGTGCAAGTAAAATAGGGGTGAACCGTGAAAATGTTATCGCGATTATTCATTTTGAAACGAATCAAAAATCTCGTAATTTTTTTTTTTTTTTTTTTGTTAAATTTAATAAAAATTGTGTGAACGGGTCATTTAACGAATGGTTCATACAATTGAAACTCTAACACTGACTTTGTAACACTGATGCTGGTTTGTTAATACATTGATGCTGACACTTTAAAACTCTAATGCTGGCACTTTTGAAACACAATTGCTGGCATTTTGAAACATTGTTGTTGTCACTTTGAAAATATAATCCTGACACTATAAAATCAGTTGCACTGACACATTTACATACAAACACTTACAAACACTTGCAAACACTTGCAAACGCAAGCAAATGTTGGTACTATTGAAACTCTAACACTGACACTTTTGAAAAACTGATTCTGGCACTTTGATAGACTGATGTTGACACTTTGAAACACTGATGTTGGCATTTTGAAAATTTGATGCGGGCAATTTGTAACACTGATGATGGCACTTAGAAATTATAATGTTGGCACAATAGAATCAGTTGAACTAGCACATTTACTTACAAACACATGCAAACACAAGCAAATGTTGGCAATATTGAAACTCTAATACTGACACTTTTGAAACACTGAATATGGCACTTTGATACACTGATGCTGGCACTTTCAAACACTGATGCTGACACTTTAAAAATCTGATACTGGCACTTTGAAATACTGATGCTGGCATCTTAAAACACTGATGATGTCACTTTAAAATACTGATGCTGCCAATTTAAAATACTGATTTAATGTTTTTTGATATGTATTTTTAGGTCTATCAAAGCGTAAAAGAGATGGGGATGATGATAATTTAATACTTTTAGTAAGAAACCTACAGGGTGATAAATTTGAGCATTCTTATGCTGCTAAAAGACTTGTTGAGCTCTATTAAACTCCAGATCAGCAGAGAGATGCTAGGACAATTGGTTTTGGCTCTTTATTGAGTCTTGAGTTTAAGGTATTGCCGCTTAGGCTTGTTCAGCGTCTTGTTGAGAGATTTGAACCTATAACAAGGATACACCAAATTGATTCATCGAAAGAATATGTGATTACAACATCAAATATTTTTTGATATATTTTGTCTACCTAGTAATGTTGCAAATGATAAGGTAAATCGATTATCCAGTGAAAATTTAAAATTGAGAAATCGGTATTTTGAAGAATTTGGGCACACTAAAGATGGTTTTCCTGCCTATAAACTTGTGGAACGCATTTTCGAGCTACATCAAGGTGTGGATGAATTTAAACACTTGTTTGTGCTATTTGTTGTTGGATTTTTTCTTGCTCCGGTAGTTACAAAACAATTGACGTGTCGTTGTTAAGTCTTGTAGAAGATGTTTAACAGATAAGGAAGTTTGATTGGTATCAATAAGTTTTGGATAAACTATGTGAGGGTTTTACGAGGTTTAAGCTACCTCATAAGAATTCAAAGAACTGTAGTGGATGTGTGATGGTATTGGTGATTGCTTACCTTCACAGATTTGTTGGAAATGGATAACGGAAAGTTAAGTTTAACTTAACGTTGATCTAGTTTCTAACGGAAGTTCGTTATGTGTTAACGGAACTAGTTACAAATGATAATCTACATTTGTTGTAGATTATATATAACTCATTTAATGTCTCAAAACCATTTCCGTGTGAATGAGAAATTAATGACAAATGATTTGTAACTTAAATATTGGGTCAAAGTGTGTTTTTGGGTTGGTCCCAAAATTGGTGTGGACTTGTTGTGGCTAAAGGGCTGATGAGCAGACTGAAGAAGCTTCTGCACGGCCGAGCAAGTGTCTAGGACACGGCCGTGCACCGTGCCTTGCCTTGCCGCTCGGCCAGGTGCGAGCCGTGAACTCGGCCGTGCATATTGCCTTGCGCGGCCGTGCGGTTCGGTGGGACACGGCCGTGCGAGGTCAGCATTATACTAGAAAAGTTGTGACTTTTCAAGGGAAAAGCCACCAAACCCTTTGACTCTCTTTATATATACTTCCCCCTCAAATTTCAATTTACATACACAGTATTCCGACCCTTCCTACCTACAGTAAGATATATTAACATACCCAAATCATTGCATACATTGTTGCATTAAATCCTTCAAAGTCAAAGTTCCAAACATTGTGTTGTTCGCTAGAGTATTTGATTTGGAGTGCTCACTATCATTTACTTATAAGTCGTTTTATCTTACTAGAAGATTGCCATATAAGCCGTAAGCACTAGCACAGTGGGGGCAATAACTTCTTACGGAGATTGTATTAAATACAAGACTCGACTTGAATTCTTTTGTTTCCAATCTCCGTCATTTTTTTTTCTGTTAAGTTTCTAGTTAAGTTCTTGAGAAGCCTACACAATTGTCCAACAATCGTAAGAAGTTATTGACGCTTCTTCAAGATCATCAAGATAGCAAAGGTAGAAATATCTAAACCTAAAGAGGTTAAGATAGGACCCAAAACCATGGATTACGTTTCCATTGGATATGCAAACTAACAGTATTGCATATAGATTTGTGACGAACAAATTTGAAATAAAAATGCGATGGTATTCTTCAAACGAGTTTCCTTACGGGGAAAAATGGTTGAAGAGACCTCACTTAAACATAGATATGACTATGAAAGACATTGTAGATAACTTGGTTATTACAATTAAATGACTCCACATAAAAGAAAATATTAAATATGAATTAGGACATTCATAAAATATTTGATATGTGGAGGTACACCTCAAGTGTGGGGGTACAAGCTAAATACATAAGTTCTATTGATATGAACTTCTAGTATTAACAGAAACTGTTAAACTGTTAACAGTTAAAAGAATGAATCATCATATATGTGGAAGTTATTTGATGATAAAAACTCTAACGAATTTGAAGTATTCGTAAAATTTGTTTTATAAATACCTAAAGCGTAGGGGGTATTCGGCTAAAGTAGAAATACTTAAGCAAGACATGTTATATTCTTTGAGAATATACTTCCTTGAAATGATAGGAAATGCACAAATTTTAATAAGAAAAATTATAGAAACGGTGGTGGTCTTCTTAATAAGAAGAAAAACCAAGATACAGTTGAAGGACAAATGCATCCTATTCTATTTTGGAAGATGGTTGATCTTCCTATGCGAACCATTGGGTTGCAAAACTAGATATGCCAAGGATGAAACCTTTAAACATTAGACTACAAACGGTCCATCTCAAAGTTAAGGATGAAGGACTTGGACGTAGTAAAAGGCGAAGTGGAAAAGTCTTTTGGTCACGATTTTCTATCATTTATGTTGGAAAACGAATCGTCGTTAAGGAAGCGTTATACCAGTCCGGATAGTTCGTTGGAAAGAGGCTATTAACAATGAGATAAAGATTCATAATGCTTAATAATACTTGGGAATTGGTAGATCTCACTCCAAGTTGCAAACCATTAGGTTGCGATTGGATTCTTAAAAAGAAAGTATAAAGCCTATGGATGCGTTGATAAGTAGAAAGCCGGGATAGTTGTCAAAAGGACATTATGATTCATGCAAGATTATCCAAAATGACACAACAGAGCGTTCTATGTCGCACAACCGTGTTGGATCTACTTTGTGTATTCATATGGACTAAGCAACAACTAAACGGTGGCATAAGAAGTTCGATAGAACTATGTTATCAAATGGATTCAAGATTAATGAATGTGACAAATGTGTCTACATACATTAAAAGAACATCTGAATCATTTGTTAATAGTACGTCTTACGTGGATAACAATGGTAGTCATGAATTGATCATGAATACCAAAGATATGTTAAAGCAGAACTTTGACATGAAAGATATGGGATTAGCCGATGTCATATTAGAAATAAAGATTTCTAGAACATCAGAAGGATTAGTCCTATCACAATTCCATTATCTTGAAAAGAAAGTACTTCGAAAATTCAAATAGATTCTTGAGAAGCCTACACAATTGTCCAACAATTGGGAAGTCGAAACGGTACAGAGATAATAACCACTTAAAGAAACTGACCGATAGAAGAATTTGATCACTCGAAGGGACTGATCATTCTAGATAGACTAAAGGTCTAATTGTAATTGTCATCAATCACCGGATTAGTATAATCATAAGTACTTGGTGTACTTAAGAATATACTTATGATTAAAAGATTACAATTCCTATGTAAGTTGAATGGTCTTAGAAGATATTCCTTCGTGGAATAAGCTTGTGTCTACATGACCTAAGGCATTGTGACGACAACGAAAAATTAGGAAAAGGTGTAGAACGTCATGGTAAGTCTAGACATAATGGTCTTAGACACACTATCATGAAAATACTGATTGATCTCAAATGCGACTGTCACAACCTAGCCATGTGAAGTCAAATTCGGATCCGTCTACTAAGGGTAGTAATAAAGATCAACTCGTATAAAGCTGTTAAGGGAATGGGTTTAAAACCCACAACAAAAGAACTTATAGCGGACACTCGGCCTTGAGAAATGGAGATCCCGGGCCACTTGGTTCAATGAGACAACCCAAGTTATAAGTTCCTAGTAGAGTTACTTGAAACAACAACTCGGTTTATTAACTAAGAGATGTTGAATACTCATTCCCGAACGTCCAAGTACTAGCACATGCGGCGGTGGTGAGGATAAGTTGAGAAAACTTTTAATGATTTCTATACCTACGGGTGGAGTAGTCGTGATACTCCTTATAGTGAGAATCACCTATATAAAGCGAGAGGTAATAAGGCCGCCTCTAAAATGAACGCTTATGAATGAGATACGGTCCGGGGCCAAAATGGACAAAACGTGAGAACAACAATTGTTAGAGTAATTTGTTATTATGTGAGTATTATTGTCTTGGTATACACCCGATCACACGGTTCAAAGCGACTCGCTACCAAATGGCTGGTATGTCCAGATAATATTTCTTAGGGAAGATTCAAGGCCACATGCTATCTATCCCGATGTAATAATAGTTCGCCGAAACTTTGGGCCGAATTTGCATACATGCATTAATTGTCATTAAATGTGGGGGATTGTTGGAAATGGATAACGGAAAGTTAAGTTTAACTTAACGTTGATCTAGTTTCTAACGGAAGTTCGTTATGTGTTAACGGAACTAGTTATAAATGGTAATCTACATTTGTTGTAGATTATATATAACTCATTTAATGTCTCAAAACCATTTCCGTGAATGAGAAATTAATGACAAATGATTTGTAACTTAAATATTGGGTCAAGGTGTGTTTTTGGGTTGGTCCCAAAATTGGTGTGGACTTGTTGTGGCTAAAGGGCTGATGAAGCGGGATCGAAGAAGCTTCACGGCCGAAGAGCAAGTGTCTGTGGACACGGCCGTGCACCGTGCCTTGCCTTGCCACTCGGCCAGGTGCGAGCCGTACGAACTCGGCCGTGCATATTGCCTTGCGCGGCCGTGCGGTTCATCGACACCGGCGGTGCAAGTCTGTTATACCGAAAAGTTGTGACTTTTCAAGGGAAAAGCCACCAAACCCTTTCGACTCTCTTTATATACTTCCCCTCCGAATTTCAATTTACATACACGGTATTCGACCCTTCCTACCCTCTAGTAAGATATATTAACATACCCAAATCATTGCATATTGTTGCATTAAATCCTTCAAAGTCCAAAGTTCCAAACATTGTGTTGTTCGCTAGAGTATTTGATTTGGAGTGCTCCTATCATTTACTTATAAGTCGTTTTATCTTACTAGAAGATTGCCATATAAACCGTAAGCACCTGTGCGGGGCAATAACTTCTTACGGAGATTGTATTAAATACAAGACTCGACTTGAATTCTTTTGTTTCCAATCTCCGTCATTTTTTTTTCTGTTAAGTTTCTAGTTAAGTTCTTAAGAAGCCTACACAATTGTCCAACAAGATTTTCATTTTAAGGGTTGAAAGAATCAACTATTCGCCCTTTGATTCAGCATTGGAATGCAAATAAATTCAAACTGAGGATTGATTATAAAACTAAAGTTGGTTGGGAAAAGTTAATTTTTTCAGAAAATGATGTTTATCCTATAAGTACCTTTGGAGATGATTTTGTGGATGTTATACCTAGTGATTTTCATGAAGATATTAGTCTATTGATGATTGAAAGTGGTGCAAAGGAGAGAAATGTAGAATCAAGCGATGTAAGTTCTGTCAATTTGAAATTCCTACACTGATACTTTGAAATACTTATACTGTCACTATTGATTACTTGCACTAGCACAATTAATAACATGTATTGTCACTTAAAATACTGTCACTGGCATAAGCATTAGGTTGCACTTGCATAATTGTACTCTGAAACTGGCACCAATCATTTGCTTACACTGGCACAATTACACTCATTTTTACCATTTTTCATTGGTGTAGGCTGTTAAAGAGTCATGAGATATATTTAGGAATGATCTTGATAATGATGTATATGCACATATAGAAAGACTTAAACTTATCAAAAAGGATAAGGGAAACAATGCAGCAGATTAGAAGGGAAAAGAGAAAAACAACGAGGGGGAGTAGGAGTAAGTAGAAAAAGATATTTTTAACGATGAAGATTTTTCTAATATTGATAATATTGTTTCAGACCTTTTGAAGAAAACAAAGGATGATATAAGAAAAAAAAATGTTCAACTCCATCATTTGACCTTTTTTCTCATTAATCGGGTGATGAAAAAAGAGAAGAAGATACGATTCAAAACAAACAGGATTTAAATGAGATTTTGTGTGGGATAGATGAAGTTTATCCCTGTGACAAGATATATGAAAAAGGTCAAGAAGATGATGCCGAAGAGATTGAGAAAGATGTTGAAAATTTGTTGGAAAATATAAATGAGAGTTGCTTTGTGAGTTGTTACGAGATGTTGAACGTAGGGTGCTCATTGAATTGTGAAGCAGCTAACGAGAAAGTTGTATACTGTTCTCGATTTATGATTAGCAACTCTGATGGGTTTCGATCAATGTTGAAGCTATGTAAGGAGGTTGCTGACCTATGCATGTCTACACACTTTTCAATAACTTTTTGGGGGTAAGCTATAAATTTATCTGGCATTTATCAATACAAAACACTAGCACTTCTGAACACAAACACTAACACCTATTATGAATGTATACACTTGTACGTAAAAGCATTTACTAATTTATTTTTCTTTTATAGCTATTACCATCCTATGTATATATTGGTCCATAGCTTATTACTTGAAGATATTTCGAGCTTGAAAAAAGACAGGCAAATAACTTCAAATACCATTGATTGTTGGTCTTTACTTATTAATAATGTGGAACGAAAGTCCAGTAGAATGAGAAAGTTTATTTTTGGGCTAAGTTATTGTGTGAATTCTTTATCTATGGTTGTTTGTTAATTAAATTATATTTGTGTCCATTTAATAATTTTATTAATGTGTTATACAGTGCTTGGTTACAACGTATGAAGCAAAATCCTAAAAATGTTGTGCAAAAAGCTGGTGAAGAAATTACAGAGTGTTTGATACATTGGATTGAGCTTAATGTCAATGTTGCTGAGGAAATTGATTTGAGTGAAGTTAAATTGGTATGCATTGTCATTTTATAAAGACACACACTGGTACACTAAAAGACTAATACTGGCACTATAAGAGACAAACACTGGCACTATATACAACTACCATTTTCACTATAAACAACTAACACTAGCAATTAGAAATACAAGTACTGGCATTTATAAATACATGTACTGACACTTATTAACCCAAACACTGGTATAAAAAGATCACTTGCACTGGCACACTAAGTCGCAAACATTGGCATTAGCAAACACATGAATTAGTTGTAGACAGTTCACTCATTGTCACTGTTATTTTCTTTCAGTTCTTCTTGTCCTTGCATAGAGGTGACAATAGAAGTGCCCATTACACACTTTATGTTGTCAATATCGAGAGTCAAACAATTCAATATCTTGACAAATTGCCAGTGAATGATTGAAAAATGGAGAACATGTCCAAACTTGCTTATAGCATGGTAATATTTTTTATTGAATTTTTTTTTTTTGTTTGTTACCAAAACATCCATATTAATTTTTTTGATTTTTTTTTATTTGCAGCATGCACCCTTCAAACACTTATTAAAATACATAAATCATCCAAGTGTTGCAAATGTGTCAAAGTTTCAGTTTGAGTATATGCCATTTGAATGAGTTTTGAAAGAAAATTGTGATAATATAAATTGTGCAGTATAATTAATGGCTGAAATAAGACAATTTAATATAGCAATTTACTCATGCCATGAGTTGTGTTATCACAACATGTCAACATTAATTTTGCCAAGGGGGTGGGCTGAGCTGGTAAGTGGGGGATGCACTTAGTAATTTTTTATTTTTATTTTTACATGTCAACATTAATTTTGGGGGTTCCACAGCCACCCCTTTGGGTGTTCCTGTGTCCGCCCCTGCCATAAAGAGCCTTCTTAACCCCACAAACTTTTTCAGAAATAACAACGCCATACCCCAATGATACCTTCATATAGACTTCCTCCTTAAGGTCACCATGGAGGAAAGTATTATGGACGTCTATTTGATGGAGACCCCAATTTCGAGCGGCTGCAATCGCTAAGAAAACCCGAATAGTAACCATCTTGACAGTGGGGGCAAATGTTTCATGATAGTCAACCCCTTCAATTTGTCGATTCCCCAAGATTACTAGACGAGCCTTGTAACGCTCGATGGATCCATCAGCCTTGTATTTAATTTATACACCCACTTGTTGCCAATAATTTTGTTGCCAACAGGAGTGTCCACGAGCTCCCAAGTCCCATTTTAATTAAGGGCAATAATTTCCTTGCCCATAGTTTCACGCCATTCATAGGATTTAACGGCATCAACATAGTGAGTGGGTTCAACACCAGCATCAATAATTGCTAGAAAACATCGATGTGCAACAGAAAATTGTGTGCAATTGACAAAGTGTGCTAAAGGATATCGAGTACCTAAGGACGTTGGCTTGCTGGGCGAGCTAGACGAGGGGCTAACTCGAGTAATGTGAGTCTGAGTAGGAGTTAGTTCATATTCAGCCCGTACCTGGTGGAAGGCACACGATTCCGATGTCCACGACCCAAAGATTCTGATGTCTGATCAGTAATCTGTTCAATATACTGCTCAATGGTCTGTGTGGTATTTTCTGCAGCAGCGTCATGCTCATCAGCTTACTCATTATACTGCTCAATGAACTGATCAGTGCTATCTTGCACATGAGTTTCAATCGTCCCTCACATCATCATTACCTAGGGAATTTGTCTCAAAAGAAGGAGATCAAAGCTTGTATTGTTACGATCCTTATACTCATTGGAAAAATGAAAGTTGTTTTCAATGAAGACAACATTCCGATACATAAAATATTTATTTTCATCAATATCAAACAACAACCAACCCTTTTTGCCAAACTGGTACCCCAAAAATACACACTTCCAACTTCTAATAGCAAACTTATTATTGTCCCATCGTGAGTAATGTGCATAGCATAATGAGCCAAAAACCCTAATATTTTTTTACGTTGGGGGTTTACCAAAAATAGATTCAAAATGATTTTTGCCATTTAACAATTTAGAAGGTGTACAATTGATCAAATACCCAGTTGCAAGAACACACTCACCCCAAAATTTAATTGGCAAACCAGTCTAAAATCTCAAGGCCCTAGCCACATTCAATATTTCTGCGCTTACGTTCCACCCTCCCATTTTGTTGGGATGTACGGACACAAGTAGTAAGATGAAAAATACCATTTTTAATAAAATACCAAGCATGTAAACTCCTTCCCATTATCACCATGTAAATTACCCGTATATTAAACTGACGTTCAATCATGGCAAAATAGCTTTTCAGAATTCTGAGGACATCATCCTTAGATTTTATCAAATAAACCCACACATCTCGAGAATAATCATCCAAATAGACAAGAAATATTTAGCACCACATGATTGAGGAGTACGATAATCTCCCCAAAGGTTACAGTAAATTAATTCAAAAGGTTCAACGACATTATTTTCGCTAGACAAAAAATTGTCCCTAGTTTGCTTAGCTTTGCAACAAATCTCACAAATGTCTTTACAATTACTACTATGACCCAAAAATGGTAACAAAGCAACTAAATTATTAGATGGATGACCCAACCATTGATGCCATAATTCTTGCTTCCCGATCTCCGCAGCATTGCACACTTTTGCTTAAGCCGAAAACGCAAGTAATATAGCCCCTCGTGTTGCTCACCCGCACCAATCAACGTCCTCGAGACTCAGTCCTGTATAACACATAATTTATCAGTGAAGTACACAAGATTATTTGATTTTTCAAGTAATTGAGAGATAGATAAAAGATTGCAATTAAAATTTGGAGAATAAAGAACATTGCGCAAAATCATATTGGTCCCAAATTTTGTCTCTCCTTCCTTTGTTGCAGTAAGATACCTCTCATTGGGCAGCCCTATGCGGCTTCCCTCAATGTCACGAATGTTATTGAGAAGACAATGATTTCTTGTAATGTGTCGTTTGACGTCACAATCATTGAGCCAGACAACATTATTTTGAGTCTTCCAGTTAGACGAACAGATGGTTTAACTTGCGCCTGGACATAGTTCTTGAAGTGCTCCCATTGCTCACCAGAAAATCCAAGGAGGTTTGCTCTTTCTTCATCCGTCATTCCAGATCCGATGTTCCCTTCAATATGCACAGAGTTGACCCGAGCAGTGAGCGGCTTCACGATTCTTTCCTACACCCCAAGCCTGAACAGTCTTCCCTTTAGGGTTTCTAACTGATGTTCTCCCCACCATTCTGGATAGCCGACTAACTAGAAGCAAGTGTCCACTTCATGCCCATTCTTCTTACAATGTGTGCAGAACGCATTACTTATGTATCTACATTTCCCCCCTGAACCACGAGTTCCCGTGACAGTGCGAGCAACGAAACTCATTGGTTCAGGTTGATTTTTACGCACACTTCCCCGCACGCGCTCCTCCCTTATCACCATCGAGTAAGCCTTGTTGAAATTGGGCAAGAGTTCCATGTTCAAGATGGTCGACTTCATATTCTCATATTTCGGGATTTCCAAACCCATAACAAATTGATGTACTCTTTCATTATCTTGTCACTGCACCACATGTTGTGCCAATATTGCACCTATAGCCAGCACAATCACATGTTGGCGAGATCCAATTTGATCCGTTGGATCCTTGGCCTATTTCCCACAGAAAACCTCTCATTCAGATCATCCCACAACATCTTCGCCTCCTCCGCATAAGTCACTGTAGACCACAAGTTTCCCTCAATGGTGTTGAATATCCAGGACACCACCATTGAGTTAACCGTCCGCCATTGTTCAAGTTCATCAGCCTTCGTTGATCGATCAATAGAGCTGTCAACGAATCCAATTTTCGTCTTGGCTAGCAATGCTCCTTTGAATACTCGTGTTCACTCCTCATAATTCTTATCCTTTAGTTGAACATGTGTGAGAATTTGCCCGAGACTATCACTCGTCAACAAGAAGTAGGAAGACTGCCTGTCAGCTTCGTCTAGGATTCTTTTCTCACCGCTTCCAGTAGCCATATTTTTTGTGGTCATGATTTTTGAATCGAAGGCTCTGATACTTAGTTGAAATCAAAAGCCGTGTGCAGGAAATCATTTTCTCATCTTATTCCTTTGCCAAGCTATCAATATATATACAAACTAAGTCAATTTCTAAAATTATGAGATTACAATAAGTATTTTACTAAAACTATTCTATCTATCTAATTTACATGTATCAACTAATGAAAGATATATATAAATAAATGTGAGAGAAAAATAATAAGATACGTGAAAATATTGTGATCTTCACACGTTATCTCAACATTCAACTCTCAATAATGATGGTTCATACAAAACATTATTAGCATTAGACTCCTTCTTCCTCCAAAATCATACTTATAGTATTTTAAATTAGGCCAAAAGCAATATGGTGTTGCCACCTCACCCCACTTGGGTGATTCTTGCATTCCCGACGTTCCACCTAAGCCTCCATGTCATCAGCACCTGTTGACTAGGATACGTTGTATTAGGTCTTTTATGTTCATATAATGGAGTAGTAATTTGATTAGACAAAATTAATAAAATGCATGTATAAGAGTCAAATATTTCGTCAAAATATATAGGTACTTTGTATAGAGATATTTGACATATATGCATTTAAAAGTAACATTGTAGTTTTACTTATATTAGTGACTCTATAGGAAGTAATCATGAAAATTCATATGACATTAGAATCTTAAAGAAGATGTTACGTATATTATTTAATCACGTAGAGACTTATGGAATATATACGTCTAGATGTAACGATTTATATTCACGACTATTAGTGTTCCTAATTTATAACGAAGCTATTAGTCACTTATCTATAAATCACTATACATATTCATAACGAAAGGTCACAAATATTACTATAAGAATACATGACTAAACATTTTAGTACTAAATACATTAGAAAACGATATATGAAATATATAATATCAAATAAACTAATCAAATGTTAATGACTTTTAATCCTAATAGTTCCATTAATATTCTTTTTTTTTAATTTCTTTAAGAATAGTTCCATTAATATCCTTACAACATCATAGTAGGCTGAATATCTAGAAGACCTGCAAATTTGAAAAAGAAAAAAAAATGTCAATAAAAAATAAAAATAAAAACTTTTCGTTGTATGCCATTAACTGCGACTTCATACATTTTCGGTTACATATGTATACATGATTCCTAATGATAAAAATGAATGGAATATTTAATGGCTAACTCTACTGTTACATTTCTGCATGTAACTCTTGGATTTTGTCCTTTTGGTTCTCCTGCATAATGTCCACAGGTAATTCACCCTTCATCATAAATGTTGCTTTGTATGCAGAAATGTTGCTTTGTATGCCTCCAGTTATGAAATAATAAAGAGGAAAATTGATAAGGATGAATTCCAAAGGCTTTAACGTTTCTGTTTAGCTCATTGGATCATCCTTCATCATCTACAACTTATACAATATATATATATATATATCATCATCTACTGCCAACTGCCCTACCAATTCTCTCAGTTTCTCTTCCTGATTTCCATACATCCCTAATTTCATATCTTCATATTGGCCTTGGGTGATAATGGCTTTTCGACTCATCACAGTTCAACAACTTCAAAAGGGACGTTATGATAAGAAAATGCATGTCCGGGTAATGCGGAAGTGGTATTCTTACAATGCTAAGAAATTCAGAGAAATTATGAGTATGGATTTCGTCGGGATCGATGAGAAGGTGATATTTCTTGCAACAATCTCAAACTTCCACATTTATTTTTTGTGGTTTTTCTTTCCTGTTTTCAAAATATTTACTAACTCTTGGTATATTTTCCTTTCATACCAGCAAGACGCAATCCATTTTTCTGTTAGAAGTAGGTTTATACCTGATTTCGATGGCCTGATTGAAGAGGGTAGTTTTTACTCTATAAAAAATTTTGTTGTCGAAAACGCAAGGCCAAATTTTTGTGTACTTCATCGTGATCTTTACGTGTTATTGGACGCTTCGACATGTCTTGAGGAAATTGTAGCTAATGTCCCATCAATTAATCGTTATTTCTTTGATATTGTGCCTTACTCTTCTCTTGGAACGGCCAGTGTTAACAAGAAGTATCTATGTGGTATCAACTTATACAAGTTCCTATAGTGTATTATGCTATTTGTTATTTCAATTTCATTAAACTATTTTTTTTCGCTTTAGTTATTTTTATATAAATTTAACTACCACATTTATTTTCATTCGTGCAGATATCATAGGATATGTTTGTGGTATTTCTGAGAAAGCCAAGAGAATGAGTAATAATGTGATAACACAGATGCAATATATGGATTTGGTTGATTTAAGGTTTTTATCTTAACAAAATTTTGATTATGCCCAATAAATATTCACATGTGAATATGTATTTATATCTACCTTCCATTTGTTGTTGCAGCAAAAAGAAAGTGCGGGTTACAATGTGGGGAAATGGCATAATCGACAACATTGCAGCCATTCTCACAAACGGCCATAGGGTTCCAATTATCACGTCAACTATTGTCAAGGTCGAAAGTAATGGTATGAATTTCGAGAATATGCTTCTTATTGGGTTTACTCTTTTTTTTTTTTTGTAAGTAGTATTATTAATCTATTATTTCTCCTCTTATGTAATTTTCATCATTTAGTTTTTTTTAATTATGTTTTTTCCTGCATCCTCTTTCTATTACAGGTGAATTCTCAATATCAAACAGTAGTTCGTCAAATGCTTATTATGAAGATGATATTGATGAAATAAAGGAATTTATTACATGGTATTTGTTACTTTAAAGTACTTTGTATAATTGTTGTTAATAAATTAAACTATCCTCCCTTTTTGGATTTACTTTCAGTTTTGGTGATGAACTTGGTCGTGAACCTATGACTCCCATCCCAATATATAATACTTTCATAACCAAGGAAGAATATGAGAAAGGGAAAACAACTCTGGCAGCTGTTCTTGACAAGCTTGATAATGGCGATGCAATTGTAAGTTGGTTACTTCTATGTTTACTAGAATAAATTTCATGTTTATTCCTTAATTACGGTTAGCTAATTCATTCTTTATTAACATTATACATCCCCATAGAAACCTTCCTTCTATATCACCGGAGTGATTGCAAAAATCCATGAAGGCAATGGATGGAAATATAACTCATGTGTTACTTACAAGCGTAAGGTTTATTTTATTGATGGGAAATTGACTTGCAACTACTGTAATGAAACTGTACTTTACCCAATTATAAGGTAATAGTATGTGTTCCTCATTTGTTATATCATAATTATGATATCTTTACATATTGACTAACCTCATAACTGTGCCATAGTGACGAGGGGTGATAGTGACGAGGCTGAGTGGATAAAAATACCTGACGAATTTATAATATTGGCTGATGGAGATCCAATTAAAAAAAAATTTGAGTGTACTTATCCTAATTTTGCTAGGGATAAATTCATGGCGGATTACCTTACGAATAGAGCTATTTTAACACCAAGGAATGAGACCGTGGATGAGATCAATAGATTTATAATGGACTTTGTTGAGACGGAAGAAAAAGAATATCTCAGTTATGATGCTATAGATAAAACACACGATGATATTGGAGATCAGCTCTTATTATATCCTATGGAATTCTTAAACAACTTAAATTTCCCTGGAATTCCAGGACACAAGTTGAAATTGAAAGTTGGAGTCCCCATTATGTTGCTCAGAAATGTTAACCCTAGCAAGGGAATGTGTAATGGTACAAGGCTAATAATCACTCAACTTGGAAAAAGAGTTATAGAAGGTCGTATTATTTCTGGATCGCATGTTGGTGATAAAGTGCTTATCCCTAGGATTATTTTGACCTCATCCGAAGGAAAGTTGCCGTTTTTATTGAAAATGAGACAATTTCCTGTCAGAGTTTCTTATGCCATGACTATCAACAAAAGCCAAGGACAAACACTGGAAAATGTTGGACTCTATTTGCCTTCTCCAATTTTTAGTCATGGCCAGTTATATGCTGCATTGTCACGTGTGAAAAACCCTAACGGATTGAAGATTTTAACTTTAGAAAATGACGATGATTTTAAGGGATGGACAAAAAACATTGTTTATCGTGAAATCTTCAACTCAATAGGTACTTCATTTACATCTAATTAACATATTTAATATCATTCATTAAATCATATGGGAATACTTTAATTCATTAATGATGTTTCTTAACAGGCTGCTGAAGATGGAAAGAAGATTGATGCTTTTTCCATTGAGAGAGAAGTTTTGTTCCTTTACATCCTATTGAAGATGAGAAAAAGATTTGTTCTTTTAAAGATAAAAAGAAGATCAATTTTCTTTTCAAGTATATAAGGAGATACAACTGGAATCATTTTCATTTCAGGTTTACTCGGTGTTATTCCTGTTGGAAATGGGTAACGGAAAGTTAAGTTTGACTTAACGTTGACCTAGGTTTCTAACGAAAGTTCGTTATTTGTTAACGAAACTAGTTACAAATGGTAATCTACATTTGTTGTAGATTATATAACTCATTTAATGTCTCAAAAACCATTTCCGGGTGAATGAGAAATTAATGACAAAGTTTTGTAACTTAACGAAAGTTAGTTAAAGGGTGTTTGAAGTGCTCGGCCGAGCAGAGCACAGAAATTGGCCAAAGTCTCTGGACAAGTTTGCTCGGGCGAGGCAGATGTCTGCTCGGCCGAGCAGTGTGAATTACACGGCCGTGCGAGTCTATTGACTCAACCGTGCAGCTTGGTGCTCGGCCGAGCGAGTCCCTTGACTCGGCCGAGCAGATTCTGAACAGGTGCCAATTCAAACAGAAAGTTGTGTTCTTTCAAGGGAAAAGACACAAACCCCTTAACTCTCTTTATATACTTCCCCTCCGAATTTCAGTTCATACACACAGTCATTTGAGCATTCCTACCCTCTAGTAAGATAGATTAACATACCCAAATCATTGGCATATTGTTGCATTCTTCCTTTCAAGTCCAAAGTTCTAAACAATCTTTTGTTCGTTAGATTAGTTATATTGGAGTGCTCCTTATAACTAATAGTAAAGTCGTTTTATCTTACTAGAAGATTGCCATTTAAATCGTAAGCACCTGTGCGGGGCAATAACTTCTTACGGAGATTGTATTTAATACAAGACTCGACTTGTCTCTTATTCTCCAATCTCCGTTACATTTTCTGTTAAGATTTCTGTTAAGTTCTTGAGAAGCCTACCAAAGTCCAACAATCGTAAGAAGTTATTTACGCTTCTTCAAGATCTTCAAAATATGGCAAATGAGAAAGACGTCTCCTCATCCAGTCAAGGGAATGTCACGCCTCCTTCTCAAGGTGACGCTACATTCAACCATGTTGCACCCGCTCCTACACCACATCACCTCGGTCATGGTGAGAAACCCGCGAAATTCACTGGTGTGGATTTCAAGAGATGGCAACAGAAAATGCTATTCTACTTGACCACCCTAAGCTTGCACCGCTTCTTAAAGGAAGATCCTCCGGCGGTGGAAAATGGTGATCCCGACCCCCAAAGGCAAATGGCCAAGGAGGCTTGGGCTCACGGTAATTTTTTGTGTAAGAATTACATCCTGAATGGACTTGACGATGCACTATACAATGTGTATAGTATCGTCGAGTTAGCCAAGGCGTTGTGGGACACCTTGGAAAGAAAGTACAAGATCGAAGACGTCGGGTCAAAGAAATTTGTCCTCGGTAAGTATCTTGACTTCATGATGGTTGATTCCAAATCGGTAACGACTCAAGTAGATGAATTCCAAATCATTCTACATGGGCTTGATGCCGAAGGGATGATCATGAATGATCCATTCAAGGTGGCCTCTATCATTGAAAAGTTGCCGCCTTCGTGGAAGGATTTCAAGAACTATCTCAAGCATAAACGCAAGGAGATGTCCTTGGAAGACATTGTTGTTCGTCTTCAAATAGAAGAGAACAATAGAATCAACGAGGCCAAGGTTGCTAAGGGCAAGATGGAGGCTAAGGTCAATCTCGCCGAGGCTAGCACAAGTGGCACAAAGAGAAAGCATTCTGAAACTGCCGGGAATGCTAAGAAAGGGAAGAAGAAGGGCTCTAAGAAGTTCAAGGGGTCGTGCTATAATCGTGGCAAACCGTGCCACTTAGCAAAGGACTATCATCTTCCGAAGAAAGAGGCTGATAATGTTGACCACATGGACTTAGACTTTGCAGCGATGATCTTTGAGGCCAACGTTGCAAATTTGGAGGAGAATCCAAAATCTTGGTGGATAGATACCGGTGCTACCCGCCATATTTGTGGTAACAAGGAGAGTTTCTCCTCCTATACTCCCATCTCCGGAAGAAAGCTCTACATGGGAAATTCTGCGACCTCCGATGTTCAAGGCATTGGAAACGTGATATTGAAGATGACTTCCGGAAAAGAAGTAACCTTGTTGGATGTGCTGCATGTTCCAGACATCCGTAAAAATTTAGTGTCCGACGCTTTGCTTAGTAAGGCCGGTTTTAGACTAGTATTTGAATCCGACAAATTTGTACTAACCAAGAATGGTTTATTTCTTGGAAAGGGTTACCTCGAAGAGGGCCTTTACAAGATGAATGTAATGACTGTAATCCACCGAGGTGCGATGAATAAAAATTGTGTTTCTTATGTTTACTTGTCGAAAAGTTCTAATTTATGGCATGATAGATTAGGACATGTAAACCTCGACACCATTAAGAAATTAGCGAGACAAGATTTAATCCAAATGACTAAATCCGACTCGACTAATAGGTGCGAAGTTTGTGTTGAGGGAAAAATGACGAAGTCGCCATTTAATGCAATACAAAGAAACATAACTCCTCTCGAGTTAATTCACACCGACATATGTGATTTAAAACTTGTGCAAACTCGAGGAGGTAAAAAGTACTGCATTACATTTATAGATGATTGCACAAAATTTTGTTATGTCTATCTCTTAAGAAGTAAGGATGAAGCCTTAGTGGCTTTTGAGACTTATAAGAAAGAAGTTGAAAATCAACTTAACTTGAAGATTAAGAAAATTAGAAGTGATAGAGGTGGAGAATATGAAGCACCGTTTGAAGGACTATGTTGGGAATCCGGCATAATTCATCAAACAACGGATCCATATACCCCTCAATCTAATGGAGTTGCGAAACGCAAAAACCGTACTCTCAAAGAGATGATGAACGCGCTTTTGATAAGTTCAGGCTTACCCGACAACTTGTGGGGGGAAGCAATACTCACTTCTAATTATGTTCTTAATAAAATACCCAAGAAAGGTATTGATAAAACACCCTATGAATTGTGGCATAATCGTAGGCCATGTTTTAAATACCTTAAAGTGTGGGGGTGTTTGGCCAAGGTTGAAGTACCTAAACCGAAACAAGTCAAGATTGATCCAAAGACCATTGACTGTATTTTTATTGGATATGCCAATAATAGTAGTGTCTATCGTTTTATAGTGCACAAATCGGACATTCCTGATATGCATGTAGGAACTACTATAGAATCAAGGAATGCGGTATTCTTTGAAAACATCTTTCCGGCTAAGGACAGGAAAGATATAGGTTCTAATAAGAGAACACATGAATCTACAACCGGTCCTTCTCAAATAGAAGATGAAGAACCGAGACGTAGCAAAAGGGCAAGAGTGGAAAAGTCTTTTGGTCCTGATTTTCTATCTTACATGTTAGAACACGAACCAGCAACTGTTAATGAGGCCTTATCCGGTCCGGATAGTTCATTCTGGAAAGAGGCCATTAACAGTGAAATAGAATCCATAATGCTCAACAATACTTGGGAATTAGTCGATCTCCCTCCAGGTTGCAAACCATTAGGTTGCAAATGGATCCTTAAAAGGAAGTATAAGGCGGATGGATCAGTCGATAAGTACAAAGCTAGGCTAGTTGCCAAAGGCTTTCGACAGAAAGAGGGATATGATTTCTTCGATACATACTCCCCTGTCACAAGGATCACATCTATTCGGGTTCTCATAGCTATTGCAGCAGTGCATAATCTTGAGATACACCAAATGGATGTGAAGACTGCTTTCCTAAATGGAGAGTTAGATGAAGAAATTTACATGGAACAACCCGAAGGGTTTGTTGTTCCAGGTAAAGAGCAAAAGGTGTGTAAACTTGTAAAGTCATTGTACGGACTAAAACAAGCACCCAAGCAATGGCATGAAAAGTTTGACCGAACTATGTTATCAAATGGATTCAAGATTAATGAATGTGATAAATGTGTCTACATCAAAGGATCATCTGAATCATTTGTAATAGTTTGTCTTTACGTAGATGATATGCTCATAATGGGAAGTAGTCATGATTTGATCATGAACACCAAAGGCATGTTAAAGAAGAACTTTGACATGAAAGACATGGGATTAGCTGATGTAATATTAGGGATAAAGATCTCTAGAACATCTGAAGGATTAGTTCTTTCACAATCCCATTACCTAGAGAATGTTCTTCGGAAATTCAATATCTTTGATTGACCCTCCGGCTAAGACACCGGTAGACTTGGCTCAACATTTAGCCAAGAACAAAGGGGAACCAGTTTTTCAACTGGAATATGCAAGAGTAATTGGCAGTCTGATGTACTTAACGAATTGTACACGTCCAGACATTGCATATTCAGTGAGCAAACTAAGTAGGTTCACAAGTAATCCTAGTACTGATCATTGGAAAGCACTAATTAGAGTACTAAGATATTTAAAGTATACATTAAACCATGGAATACTTTACAAGAAATATCCAGCAGTATTAGAAGGATACTGTGATGCCAATTGGATATCGGACACGAAAGACTCTAAGTCCACGAGTGGATATGTATTCACAATAGGTGGAGGAGCAGTGTCATGGAAATCCTCCAAACAAACGTGTATAGCCAGATCCACGATGGAATCTGAGTTTATAGCTTTGGATAAAGTTGGGGAAGAAGCAGAATGGCTTAAGAACTTCCTGGAGGATATTCCTTGTTGGAGTAAACCAGTACTTTCTTTGTTATGATACATTGTGATAGTCAATCAGCAATAGGAAGGGCACAGAATAGCATGTACAATGGTAAGTCTAGACATATTCGTCGTAGACACAATACCATTAGACAGTTGATCAAGAATGGCGTTATCACTATTGATTATGTAAAGTCATGTGATAACTTAGCGGATCCGTTTACCAAAGTAATAAATCGAGATCAACTGTATAAATTGTTAAGGGGAATGAGTTTAAAACCCACAACAAAAGAACTTATAGCAGACACTCAACCTTGAGAAATGGAGATCCCAGGCCCTTGGTTCAATGAGACAACCAAGTTATAAGTTCTAGTAGAGTTACTTGGAAACAACAACTCGGTCTATTAACCTGGAGATGTTGAATACTCATTCCTAGAACATCCAAGTACAAGCACATGCAGCAATGGTAAGGATAAGTTGAGAAAACTTTTAATGATTTCTATACCTACGGGTGGAGTAGTGCATGATACTCCTTATAGTGAGAATCACCTATATAAGCGAGAGGTAACTAGGCCGCCTCTAAATGAACGCTTATGAATGAGATACGGTCCAGGGCCGAAATGGACAAAACGTGAGAACAACAATTGTTAGAGCTGTTATTATGTGAGTATTATTGTCTTGGTATACATCCGAAACGATCGGTTCAAAGCGACTCGCTACCAAATGGCTAGTATATCCGATAATATTTCACTAGGGAGGATTCAAGGCCACAAGCTATCTATCCCGATGTAATAATAGTTCGCCGGAACTTTGGACGAAATTGCATTCATGCATTAATTGTCATTCATGTGGGGGATTGTTGGAAATGGGTAACGGAAAGTTAAGTTTGACTTAACTTTGACCTAGGTTTCTAACAAAAATTCGTTATTTGTTAACGAAACTAGTTACAAATGGTAATCTACATTTGTTGTAGATTATATAACTCATTTAATGTCTCAAAAACCATTTTCGGGTGAATGAGAAATTAATGACAAAGTTTTGTAACTTAACGAAAGTTAGTTAAAGGGTGTTTGAAGTGCTCGGCCGAGCAGAGTCCTTGACTCGGCCGAGCAGAGCACAGAAATTGGCCAAAGTCTCTGGACAAGTTTGCTCGGGCGAGGCAGATATCTGCTCGGCCGAGCAGTGTGAATTACACGGCCGTGCGAGTCTATTGACTCGGCCGTGCAGCTTGGTGCTCGGCCGAGCGAGTCCCTTGACTCGGCGAGCGGTCGAACAGTGCCAATTCAAACAGAAAGTTGTGTCCTTTCAAGGGAAAAGACACAAACCCCTTAACTCTCTTTATATACTTCCCCTCCGAATTTCAGTTCATACACACAGTCATTTGAGCATTCCTACCCTTTAGTAAGATAGATTAACATACCCAAATCATTGGCATATTGTTGCATTTTTCCTTTCAAGTCCAAAGTTCTAAACAATCTTTTGTTCGTTAGATTAGTTATATTGGAGTGCTCCTTATAACTAATAGTAAAGTCGTTTTATCTTACTAGAAGATTGCCATTTAAATCGTAAGCACCTGTGCGGGGCAATAACTTCTTACGGAGATTGTATTTAATACAAGACTCGACTTGTCTCTTATTCTCCAATCTCCGTTACATTTTCTGTTAAGATTTCTGTTAAGTTCTTGAGAAGCCTACCAAAGTCCAACAATTCCAGCATTAGATTATCATAAACGGCAACATAGTATGCTCTTACTCATTGCGTAAAATTACGTCATACTTTCATTCAGAAAATTGTCATACTTTCATTCAGTAAAATTACGTCATACTTTCATTGAAAAGGAGACAATTTCCTGTCAGAGTTTCTTATATAGTCACAAGTCAACTGTAACGCTTACTATCATACGGAACGAGTAATTGAAGAGATAGATGGCTTACCATTTAATAGTTGTGGGATTTGGTGAGAACTTTTATAAAGCTGGGATTAGGGCATTCTTCCTTCCAATCATCGTGTTGAACTTTGAATTCTTCCTTCCAATCGAAGGGTTGAACTTTGATTTCTTTCACATCATCATCATCATCTTTATCGGCATTATCATTGTCATTTTCATCCATATCTTCGTCTTCATCATCCTCATCTTCGTTTTCAATCTTGATCTTGTCATCAAGATCATCATAGTCCTCTTCTATCTTGACCACATTCTTCACATCACCATTACTGATTCCGGATCCATTATAATTACAACCACCTGTTTGCACACACAATGAAATTCAAGATTCCCCAGCTAACAAGTTGTGCCCAAATTAACAGAATGCATGCACAAAAGGGAGAGATAATTTTACATTTGCAATTGGTTGGAGTGGCAAAGCTCAAGTCTTTTGCACAATCATTAGGTCCAAAGATTGTAATTTTGAGTCTTGATTTACCAATTAGTCGAAAAACAAGAAAATCCCCAACTTCTGATTTAGTATATCTCACAAAATCAATCCACCCATTCACAAAACAGAATTTATCTCCAATTTTATCAATCTCCAGCTTCCATTTTCCCCCAAATTCTGTTTCAAGAATTGGGTTTTCTGGAAACCCATCTTCCAAAAATTGTTGTCTTACAAAAGCAAGCGGCAATGGCTACAAAAATTCATCAAAATTAATAAAATTAATTACTTCAAAAAAAAAACACATGGGAAAAACAGAGGAAGGGATTTACCAGATTGGGACTAGCATCATCAAGCAAAATCTTGAAAAAGGATGGATTGGGAATATCCATGGAGTTCACAAGTGTTTATTTTTTTTATTTTTTTTTATTACCCAGGTTTTCCAGTTTCGCCGGATCAAATCCTGGACCATCAGGTACCGGCCCCTCAGTATGCTGGCGGAGGTAAATCGCGGGATGTGCCCTATGCAGCTAGGGTGGCAGCACCTCTTATACTCCTGGCCCCAAGGGAGCCCTCCTACAAGGCATTTACACTCTTATAACACTAAATGGCTGCTTCAGCTGCTCCTGCCGAGGCAATTACATCACTTTCACAATACCAAATGGCTGCTCCAGTGCTCCTGCCAAGATTTGAACTCCCCACACACACTGAGGTTGTGCTGCTTCCTTAACTGCACGGATGTGCCCCGGGAGACTTCTAAGGACCCTGAAACCCAAGGTAAGAATTAAACCACAAAGATTTCCCTTGGGGGGAATCGAACCGGTGACCTCCCCTTCGGAAGGCCACCATTATACCACTGGGCCAAGGCCCATTAGGTGTTCACAAGTGTTTATTTTATTTTATTTTTTTTTAATTTTTTTTTCGTTACCCAGGTTCCCAGCTTCGCCGGACTAATCCTGGACCACCAGGTACCGACCCCTCAGTATACTGGCGGATGTAAATCGCGGGATGTGTCCTATGCAGCCAGGGTGGCAGCACCCCTTATACTCCAGAGCCCCAAGGGAGCCCTCCTACAAGGCAATTACATCACTCTTACATCACCAATTGGCTGCTCCAGCTGCTCCTGCCAAGATTCAAACTCCCCACACTGAGGATACAAGCCCAGCAATGCTGCTTCCTTAACTGCACGGATGTGCCCCGGGGAGCTCCTAAGGACCCTGAAACCAATGTTGAAAATTAAAGCCCATAGATTCCCCTTGGGGAGAATCGAACTGGTGACCTCCCCTACGGAAGGCCACCAAGATACCATTGGGCCAAGGCCACTTAGGTGTTCACAAGTGTTTATTCATTCAAGAAGAGAGAGAGAGAGAGAGAGAGAGAGAGAGAGAGAGAGAGAGAGAGGATGTGTATTGTTTAGTTAGTAGTATACTATGTCGTCGTTTATGATAATCTAATACATATGCCGCTTTTATAATTTATATTCGGACCCTGTTCAATTTAAAAGTTTAAAAATAATCCTCATTTTCTCAGATTTACAAAATGGCCCAATATCCACCCTATTCAATTTAAAAGTTTAAAGGTAACCCTCATTTTGTTAGATTTACAAAATGGCCCAACGTCCACCCGTGCGGAGAACGGCTTAAATACTAGTCGATCATTATTTATTAACTTTTAGACTCCTTCCTCCAATCTTGATCATTATTAACATCGGTTAGACTTAGACCCCTTCCTTTCCACAGTTTATGTTGTTGAGGCACTCACCCACTTTTTATTTAATGGCACCATCAATATCAATTATTGTTGATGATTTCACCAACGGGAACAAGACAAGGGTTGTTGAAGTCGCACGTGAAAGAGTCTTTCAGTACGCTACGCTGAAATTAATTTCTATGAATGATAGTAAAAAAAAAAAAAAAGAAGGAAAAATCCTTATCTAGATCATCATTCAGCAACTTGAAAGGTTAACCTATTCGGGTTAGGAGACGAAATTCTTTCTATCACATTGTATATTATTAGTGATCTAACAAATACTTTATCCGTTTCAAAATGTTTGTCTCATTTGACTTTTTTATTGAACTTTGATCACAAATATACGAGAGATTAATCATGTTCATGAAATTTTAAAAGTTGTTGTTGATAATATTATTAATGGTGAATCAATAGGAATTTTTAAAATTTCATGAACATAATTAAATTGTCATATATTTGTGATCAAAGTTCAACAAAAAAGTCAAATGGGACAAACATTTTAGAACAGAGGGAGTATAAATTATTAATGATATGTCAACTTTAATCATTTATAACCATTGAATCATTAATATATTCTCTTCGTCATGAAATATTTGTTTCACTTCTACTTTTATTTTCAACACAGTTAAACTTTAATCATAAATTTATACAAATATAGATATCTTTCTACAATTCTAAAATTATAATTGTTCCACCATTAAAAGTAATTTCAATAACAATTTTTGAAATTGTCTGAAAATGTCTAAATTTTTATAAATTTGTGATCAAAGTTCGAGTAATTTGACGTAATTGACTTAAAAGAATTGAATCTGTTTGGATATAGTTGACCAGCAAGGGTAAAATTAGGGGTGTAATTGGTTCGATTCAAATCGCGGTTTGAGATCGAATCGAACCAAACCATACGATTTGGTTTGATTTTCAAGTATAAATGGTTCGGTTCGGTCTCAAATTTTGACAAACCACATGATTCAGTTTGGCTTGTGGTTTGACCTCCCAGACCAAACCAAACCACAGTTTGGGACCGAACCACCAAACCGAATTGCGAGACCAAATCACATTACATAAACTAATCCTAACCCCCGTTTTGTATCTTATTTAATATTTTCGTATATTTATTAAAATTTAATGTTAGATCAATAAAAGAAAACTTACATTAAATAGACTAATCATAACCCCCATTGTGTATCTTATTTAATATTGATTTCATCATTTATTATCGTCATTGCGACACATAAATAACTAAGTTCTCTCTGCGATCGAAGATTGTAAAGTGTTTTTCTTCTTTCGGCCTCTTTCTTCCTCTAGTCTCTCTGTTCCTCCGACATTCCTTTTAACACTTACATACTTTGCTCTTCCTCCGAGATCACGAAAAATTTAAACAAATATGAAAATGAGTTGCGATTTGAATCGTGGTTTGAACCGTATATAAACCATGGTCTGAATTGCGGTTTGAACCGCATAATTGAACCGCGGTTTGTACCAAACCAAACCAAATCATAGATGTTTGGTTTAGTTCGGTTTGAATTTTTTCATGGTTCGGTTCGATTTGGAAATTTCCCAAACCGATCACTAGTGGTTCGGTCCATAAATTCCCCCAAACCGAATCATTTACACCCCTAGGTAAAATGATCATTTAAGCTATCATTCCTTTAATTGAAGGCCAATCGACATATTAAACCCTTGTACTTTGCTTCAGCTTTGGTTTTAGCTCACATTGTTTTTTTAACAGTTTTAACCTCTATACTCCAAATACGCTTATATTATTGCCCGATACACTATCTCATCCAATAATGTTAAAAAACTTAACGAAACCTAACAAAATCTAATGAAATCATGTTTCTTTTTACAAAAATGCTTTCCTTTGAATTCTCTAATCGTACACCGTTAAAATCCCCCTCCTCCCACTAACCCACTCCTTATAAAAATTTCATTTCAATTACACCCACCTCTTTCTCAAATCCACCATCACCCATTCAAACAAAATAATTTAAATGAGACTTATACTACATTTGATATAAAATCTGATGATTTTGAATACCATGTCACTAAGTTCGGTATCAACATTTGATCCTCATAATCGATTCTAGGTAACTTTCAACCAATATTGGCCGAACATTTGAACGATGTTCAGACAGTGTTAGTCGAACATTTAAATAATGTTATCGAACATTTAAATAATGTTCAGACAGTATTGGCTGAACATTTTAAATCGTATTAAACATCGGTGGTTGAACATTTTGAATTCAACCAAATGTGGTCCCTTTTGAAATTGTTCCCCACTTTTTTTCGAACAGTACGCATGTAAGGTAACTTTTTTTTTTGATACATGAACAAATCAAGTTTCTAGGTGATAATGGGGTGGATGCTTTGTTATGTCGGTGTTATTTGAGATCGGTATACGGACTTCCTTGTCCACGTGAGCTTACAGATTATATCAGATTGGGGGATCTCATCCCACTTAATGATATTCATGCTTTTTGGGGGAAGTTAGACACCTTGCCGATTACATACCGTAATGGTGACTTTCAATATGACGTTCGTGATCGATATAAAGAGTGGAAGAATAATCTTGATATGAGATTTGAGGTTGCTCTAGAGTTGTAGAAGACTTTAATTGTGAGAGAATGACAGATATTTGCAATCCAGAAACGACGATGGTTAGTGAACCTGTAGTGAAAACAAACAATAAAGGTATTCCCAAAGTGATAAAAGCTAAAATTGTCAAATCAACAAAACGTGATCCCAGCTACTTTGAGTATGTGGATTTCATTCTCGATGGTTGCTCACAGGTCGAACCAATTGCATTATAAGTTGATGCTAATCATATCTATCTGATGTTCACATCAAATGCCAAGTTATCAGTAATTACCTTGCTTATTTTATTGTTCAATTTAATCATTGTAATATCTCAACGTCTATTCATTTAAACTGATTATATATTGCCTTATTATAAATTTTTGTATAGTATGTCTGTAGAAAAACGAGACTTGAGAAGTCATCAATTATCATTGATCAATTTCAGCATTACATGCGTTGTCATATTGAGAAAACGATAAACGTGATAGGTGATGGTAATTGCGGTTTTCGTTCTATCGTGGGGTTATTTGGACATAGATATGAATGGCATATGGTTCGATCTCTATTATGGCAAGGGTTATATGCTCATGACAAATTATACGGTCTAATATTCATAGAAAATGGTCGTGTCGAGAAAGTGAAACAAATTCTTAATTGTTATGAGACTCCTGTACCAGTAGGTCGTTGGTTTGACGTGCCATATATGGGTTACTTGGTTGAATCTGCATTCAACTTTGCTCTTGAATGTTTAAGCAACAACACATCATACATATTTCTTCCTCTGCCAACACCAATACCTAATAACCCAAAGCTTATTTGTATCGGGTACGTCAACGAAAATCGCTACATTCAGGTAATATCAACTCTCAATATTATGTTTCAGGATTGGTTGCATATTTATATGTTTATTTGGATTCATTATTGGAGCGTTAATATCATATAGGTTCATTTGAAGGATGGATGTCCATTACCGCCTGTAGCCTACAAATGACATTCAAGTCGTTATTTATGTGCAGCAGGATGGCTACAATACTATAGCGGGAGGATTGTAGAGAATTGATTTAATTTTGAATGTTATTGTACAAATAATATACTCCCTCCGTCCCACGTGAATAGACACCAAAAATCTTGGCACAATAACTAAGGAAAATGAATATAATAATGAAAATGTGTGGTAGGAAATGAAGAGAGAGAATGAGTGGAGTTGGTTGAATAAATTGTGTGGTAGGAAATGAAGAGAGAGAATGAGTGGGTGGGGTAGGATGAATATAAAATAATAAATTCTTTTCCATTTTGGGCAGTGTCTATTCACGTGGGACGTCCCAAAAAGGAAATAAGTGTCTATTCACGTGGGACGGAGGGAGTATTATTTTGGTACTATGTCGTTGGTAATATGTTATTTGAATGTTAGTTTTAGATTTATGTATTGGATTAATTTAATATTTTGATTTATTGGATTTATTGTTATTTGAACGTTTATGTTTGTGTGAACTAGTTGCTCGTACTTATTTTCGTTCAACTAATGTTTGGCCACATATGGCCGAACATGACTAACATGTTTGGTCAACGATGGTCGTCGGTCGAACATGGACAAAATATTCGGCAGAAATCGATCGAACTTGTGCAACATATTTGACTGATATCTGCCGAACCTGGAAAGATGTTTGGTAGGTATCTGACGAATATATGCAAATTGTTTGGAAGATATCTGTCGAACTTGAACAACATGTTTAGCAGTTATCTGACGAACATATTATAAAAAATCTGTCTTTTTTGTGTTTGTACGTGTAAGTGGGTGGGTGTGGGTATATTTTGATAGTTTATGTGAATGTTTATCGAGGGATTTAAAAATGTAGAATAATAATAATAATAATGGTGTAGTATTAATTTTTATACGTAAACTCAGTAATGCATGGGTATTAAGTGTGTGTGTGTGTGTGGGGTGGGTGAATAAGGATTCTCATTAATTTAACCGGCAAAAGAAAATGTCCGCCGTTTAAAGCATATTTGACCAACAATATTTCTCCCTAATAAAAAGAAAAAAGAAACTCCACTCTCTCTATCTCTCCTAAGCCGCCATCTACTGCATTGGGAAAACACTGGTCAAACCCAGCTGCAGCTTGTTCATTCATGGTGTTTTCTCAATCTTAATTCCAATTCCCAAAATCCAATTCCGGTGATTCGATTCCAGCATGTCAAGATTGTGTTCTTCATCAGTTTATAGTTTTCTCTTGGTTGTCTGCATCAAATTCCTCCCCCTTATTTCCAATGCTCAACCCCTTACAACTCACCCATCTGAAGGTACGCAAATCCCTCCTCTCTCTCTCTCTCTCACACACACACACACACTCTGCTTGTATGAGCTTAATTGTGATATGTGAAAATGATTTGATTCAAATCGGGTGAAATTAGAATCATAGCTGATTTTCAGTCTTAGGATCAATCCCAAATGATAGTTCTCATGTGTATTTTATTTTATTTTCTGATTCTAGGAGCTGCTTTTGGTTGAATTGATTGTGAATAGAATTATGGGTCAATTACCAAATCGTCCCTCCCTCATCCTAACAATCCCTCGTCCTAACAAAAACGATCATCTATAAGACACATATTTTCGTAAACGACCACCAGGTCCTCCCTCTATAAAAGGACACGCATGTCGTTAATGGACCAGTTGTCACACCCTCTCTCCTCCCTAGTTTTTTCCCTCAAAACTTAAAAATGAAATATTTTAAAATTCAGAAGTCAAAAAAAATAAAAATCCGAGAGCACCGTCGTTGTGTTCGTATCGTTAAGAAGACGAATCAAACTAGTAGCATCAACATATAATCTGAATCAAATTTGAGAAGTTCACAATTGTTTTCACAGTTATTCAAAGAACAACTAAGAGAAGTTCACAGTTGATTTAGTCAAGTTCATAATTTTTGCATGAAAATGTAGCTAGGTTCACAATTATTTTTAGTCTTTTATGGCCTCTATTTTTGTTTTTTATGAGATTATTTGATATGTTTGGTAAGTTCACAATTGTTTTAGTTAAGTTCACAGTTGTTTTTAGTTAACTTTACAGTTGTTGTTTTTTTATCTTTATTACCTCTATTTTTGCAATTTTATGAAATTATTTGATATATTTGTTAAGTTAACAGTTGTTTTAGTCTTTTATTTCTTCTATTTTTGCAATTTTATTAATTATTTGACATTTTTGTTAAGTTTATAGTTCTTTTTAGTTAAGTTCACGATTGTTTTTATTAAGTTCACAGTTAGGCTAAAACTCACGAACCAAGAAATGGGTTAATGGCTATTTAGTTTTTCATACCCTCCGGCCATATTTATTGTTTATCTTTACGCACTCCCAAAACATAAGCTTCCTCTTCCCAATCTTCAAAACACACCTTCACACACACACACTCACTTTTACTGCACACAGCCACTCACAAAATGCATGGTCACCTTCGAACATAAGTAATAAACTCTTTCAATCTTCTAAAAAAATAAGGTTTGATTCTCAATTTTCCTCAATTTTTTTTTGAAAAAAATCATTGATTTTTTTTTAAAAACAATTCAATATTTTTGACGTTTGCAATTAAACTTTCTCTCTTAAAAAATTGGTGTGGTTTCTGATGGATTTTACCGTAACTTGGCCGGGGAATCCATTGTTGTAATTGGTGTTTTTGCCGCAATATTGAATTGATTAGTTCTGAGTGCGTTCGTCAAGGGCAGAGATGAGGCGGAGGAGGACGACATTGTTGGCGGCGATGTTGGAAAAGACGACGAGAAAACAGAGTATACAAGAAAGCTGAAGAAGAGTGCTTTGAAGAGAGAGAGAGAGAGAGAAAGAGGTGGGAGAGAAAGAGGTGAAGCAGTTGACTATGTCAAATAATCGTGAGGTTATGGGTCGCCGGGGGTTAGGGGAGGGGAAGGGTGGCCGGAGATGGGGAAGGGGTGGTTGGAGATGGTGAGAAACGGGATGGGAGACGGGAGAGAGACGTGTGTTTGTGTGAGGGTAGGGGTGTCTTTAAACTAGCGAGGGAATAGGTGGAATTTTGATTCTGCTGCCAAACTAGGTGGTTAACTCTTAATTGGTCTTTTGACTTGGGGTGAAGGACATTGCGGTAATTTCCCCTAGAATTATAGGGTTGAATGGGGAATATGATTCCAGAGTAGCATAGGAAAGATATTCTTTTGTTGATTAGTAGTGCAAGGTGGGAGTTTAGGTACCAAACCGGTTTCTCCCTCATTTCCTATTCCGCCACTTTGGAATCTCGTGGTCTTTGAATCTGTTTTAATGGATCTACATTCATCTTAAATGCACTAGTCATATTTTAACAAGATTAGTTATAGTACTGTATAGATTACCAAATTAAGTCTGATTAGTTATGTACACAACTTTTAGCAAGACCACTTTATTTGAGAATGGGCTCCTGTGTTGTTCAGACCCTTGTAGTTCATAGGGTACGGAGTTAGGATTCCATCATTCCATTTATCATTATAATTCAATATTCGAAATTAAATTATCTAAAAATTGCGCAGTTATGATACATTTAATCTGGACAACTAAATTACATCATTAATTGAGAAGATAAAGTCTGAACCGTTAAAGTCAAGAAACCTCAATATGGGAGAAATCATTCCCAACATTTGTAATTTATTTTTCTTGAATTTGAAAGGCAAGAGTGTATAGTATGTTCACAACTAAAGAAGATTGTGCTGTTCTATAGCAAATTCAAGACTTTAATTATGAGAATTGGGTTAGTTTGATTTTGTCTTCTCTATATTAATTATTAGAGGAATACAATAACATTTTAATATAGAGGAAAGTGTTAGGTCAGTTAGTGTAACTGAATGTGCTAAGTCAGCTGGGGCAGTTAGAGTGGTTCAGTCAGTTAGAGTGAAGGGAAAGTTAGATACTTAGCCATCCTTTGTATACAAACCATTGTAGCATTCTGTAATGAATAAGATCAATGAAATATACTTTTACATTTCTCTTTTTCTATACATTTATTTAAATACGTGCACACATATCCTTTGCCATTAAGTAGTTTCAATATTCGACACTTCATTAAACTTAAAAGTAAATTCCATTTGCAAGAAAGGCAACTAATCAATCATATGACACATTGAGCAATGACTTCTCTCATCTTTTCTAAATCAAAGTTCACGGTACTTATTTCACTTACTTGAAAACTTTATCTACTTTGGTACAGTTTTTGGGCATTCTTGCTCTCTTTCTTAACTGCTTTGAAAAGGATGAAGGATGTAATTGAAGATGCGAATACCCCCATAGAATCATACCTTTTCTAGTTTTGTATCTTCCTTGTTATCAAAGTAGGTCATGTCCTTCCATATGTCAAATGTTAACTCACTTTCTTTCTTATAAGCCTTTGAAATGTCTTATTCTTTCTCCATCCTTTTCCATTTTGCATAATTTCACTTCTTCATTAAGTGTTTCCCTTGGTAAAACAGCATTTTCTGCAGTGGAGGGCATAGTTGAGTGAGTAATAGTGTAAACTGTGTTTAATCCCATTAGGGTTTAAGCCATTACTAAGCTCGCTTGACTCATGAATTGGTGAACTTCAGGCTGAGGCTCAATTTGGCTCACCTAGGGGTGCCTGTTCGAGTCGATTGCAGTTGTAGAGCTGATTCAACTCACCTCAACCTAGATTACTAGGGAAGCCACATCACTGCCAATTAAAACTTCGCTGATCGGACTAACTAAACAGTCCTTAAAATAGAGAACATGAAAACAAAAAGAATTGGGTGATCTATACTTGAATAAATATGTTTTTTGGGTACCAAGTGAACTCTGACAATTCCATGTTGCATTATCCACATTCTTAAATGATTTTATTTATTTAAAGCATGAGATAGGGTTTTCAGACTTTCTCAAATTGGTTAATCTCTTAAGGAGTTAAGTTCATTTCTTACTGCTATGATAAAGACTGTTTGCTTGCTTTGTGCTTATGAAGTATGTGATGGGGATTTATAGCGTGCAATAAAATAATGGTCTCTCTCTAGACTACAAAATGATACCTTCATTGTTTTCATCCCTTTTCAGCATTGTGATGCTTTTGAATCTATTGATTACTGTTGGCCATCCACATCGGCATACGAAAGTTATCAATATGCAATTGTTAAAATAACGAATCTGATCCAAACAGGGATTCTAATATTTTCCATTTTTTCATACTAACAATTAAAATATGGGCGGCATGGTACATATGATATGAGTTTCTTGAATTCCCACCTTACTTGGTTTTGTTTTGAGCAGTGAGAGCTATAAATTCTTTATTTCAACAATGGAATGTGCAACCTCCTGAAGCGCTATGGAATATTAGTGGACAGCCATGCAGTGGAACTGCGATCAATGGAACTCCTTTGGATGATATCAATCCATCCATTGTATGCAATTGCTCCTACGACAGTAACACCACTTGCCACATTACTCAATTGTGAGTTCATATTTCTAAAATCTCTCCCCCCCCCCTCTCTCTCATAGTTCAAAATGATTTTAGTTACATTTGAGCCCAATAAAGTTGACATTTTATAAGCTAATCCTAATTTCTACTGTATGGAAAATAATTTACATGCATAGTTTTTTCAATTTGATGATTGCACAGAGTAGAAGCCTAGTGAATTGTTCATTGTTAATGTGGAAGTAGAACTCAGGAAATGAATCAAGAATTTAATGTTATAATTAATCATTTTATAAGCTAATACTAGGGCTGTAAACGAGCCGAGCCGAGCCGAGCCGAGCCGAGCTTTGAGGTGTCGAGCTCGACTAAAAATTAACGAGCCGAGCTTTTTTCGAGCTCGAGCTCGAGCCTGAAAAATTCGTTCGAGCTCGGCTCGAAACGAGTTTCGAGCTGTTCGCGAGCTTTTTTGCGAGCTTCTCGAACTCGAGCTTAACTCGAATTTTTAAAAAAAATTGAACTCAAACGATCTTTAGTTCGAGCTTTATCGAGCTTTTATTCGAATTCTCGAGCCTAAACGAGCCGAGATCGAGCTTTGTCTTTGTCTCTACATAATTTTTTTTTCAATTTTGATTTTTCATAATTCTTTATATTCTTAAAAAAACATAAAAAAAATTTGAAAATAACAAAGAAAAATATTTATTATTTATTTTATACTTTTCGAATGACATTTTAAAATATCATATATTTTGAGACAGATTTTCAAATTTATTTTGAAACGAATAGAGTAATAATTTTAAAATGTTCAATTTATGTTAGGGAGGGATGGAAGGATGGAGTCATGAAATATAACTTTCCTAATTACTCCGACTACCACTACTACCACCACTACCACTACCACCACCACCACCAACACTACCACCACCACTACCACCACTACCACTACTACCACTACCACCACTACTACTACCACCACCACTACTACCACTACTACTACCACTACTACCACTACTACCACCACTACCACTACCACCACTACTACTACTAACACTACAACCACTACTACCACCACTACTACTACTACCACTACCACTACCACCACTACTACCATCACCACCACTACCACTACCTCTACCACTACCACCACCACTACTATCACTACTACCACCACTATCACCACTACTACCACTACTACCACTATCACCACTACCACTATCACTACCACTACCACCACTACCACCACTACCACCACTACCACTACTACCACCACTACTACTACTACCACTTCCACTACTACCACTATCACTACCACCACTACCACTACTACCACCACTACTACTACCACTATCACCACTACCACTACTACCACTACTACCATCACTACTACTACTACCACTATCACTACCACTACCACCACTACTACCATCACTACTACTACCACTGCTACTACCACTGCTACTACTACTACTGCTACTACTACTACTACTACTACTACCACTACCACTACTACTACCACTACCACTACTACCACTACTACCACTACTACCACCACTATCACCACTACTACTACTACCACCACTACTACCACTACTACTACTACTACCACCACTACCACTACCATCACTACTACCACTACCACTACCCCTACTACTACCACTACTACCACCACTACCACTACTGTCACTACGAAATTTAGAAAAAAATAAACAAATGAAAGTATAATATAGAAATCAGGGACAGGTAAAATCCTTTAATTTATATGTATAAATGTATAATTTTTTTATTTTTTATGAATAGAAATTAATATTTTGGATTTTTTTTAGTATTGAAGTTTTTTTTTTTTCAAAAAGTTATATAAAAAAAGTTAGAAAAAAACTAAACAAATGAAAGTATAATAAAGAAATCAAGGACGGGTAAAATTCTTTAATTTTTATGTATAAGTGTATAGTTTTTTTATTTTTTATGAATAGAAATAAACATTTTAGACTTTTTTTAGTATTGAAGTTTTTTTTCAAAAAGTTATATAAAAAAAGCTAGAAATAAACTAAACAAATAAAAGTATAATAAAGAAATCAGAGACGGGCAAAATCATTTAATTTTTATGTATAAATGTATGGTTTTATTATTTTTTATGAATAGAAATAAATATTTTGGACTTTTTTTAGTATTGGAGTTTTTTTTTCAAAAAGTTATATAAAAAATGTTAGAAAAAAAACTAAACGAATGAAAGTATAATAAATAAATCAGAGTCGAGCTTATCGAGCCGAGCTCGGTCTCGAGCTCGAATCGTTTGCGAAAATTTTTATTCGAGCTTTTAACGAGCCGATCCCGATCCGAGCTTAAACGAGTCGATCCCGATCAAAGCTCGCCGAACAAACGAGCCGAGCTCGAGCCGGCTCGAAAAAAATTCGAGCCTGAAAATCGGGTCGAGCTCGAGCTCGAGTTAGACTCGAGCCTTCTCGAGCTTTTACGATCCGAGCCCGAGCCTGTTCGGTTCGCGTAACAGCCGTATAATAGTAATACTAATATCTGATGTATGGAAAATATGTTAATCTATGCAGTTTCATTCCAATGTTACAATACAAATGCTTACTGTTACTATATCAACATAGAGTTAATTGGATTTCAAATGAGTTATTTGAGGTTTGAACATTTAACTTACAGTGTGTTACACAATACTCCCTCCGTCCCACCGATCTTAAGAAAAGTTTCTATTTTGGGCGTCCCGCTAATCTTAAGAAATCCCAAAATAGAAAGTTTTTATTATTTTTATACTCTTTCTACCCCACTCATTCTCTCTCCTACTTTACTTTTACACTCACAACATTCTCTCTCCTAACTATTCATTCCACTCATTCTCTCTCCTATTTAATTTTTCACACTCACAACACTTCTTCCACTCATTCTCTCTCCTAATACTATAATAATATTCCTTAATTCCCGTGCCATTTCAAAATTTCCAAAGATCACCGGGACGGAGGGAGTATGTGTAAAAATGATGCTGTGGGACTACCCAAGTTCTTGAATCCTTAAAATTTGAGCTAACATCCATCATTTATCTTGTGGGACATGGTAGGAGATTGCACAAACTGATTGCTGCCAGGTTAAATGCCATTTCTTAAATTGGATCATTTGATCCGCTACGTCACATATGTATCCAAAATTGGGGACGTTTAAGTTCTTTTATAGTGTTTGATGATCCACCAGAGCGAACATTTGAATGACTAAAATTACAAAATAAATGCCTTGGGAATGAACACATGCCCAAATCTCTTTGCGTGAAGCACTATCATGTAAATAAGAAAGGCATCCATGAATTAATTTGCTTGAAAGTTTACTGTTATAAAAAAACTCTGTTTTGATAATTAGTGGTGGAGCTAGGAGTGGTGACTGGGTGAGGTAACTTGAAGCGGTAATAAAATGGTTGTGCAGGCGTTGATTTATTTATTTAATGGAGAATTGATGATAAAGAAACTCTTCAACAGTTGAATTATAGTATCATCATGTACTCTAGTACCATTGTTTTTCCGTTGCTTACTTTTCCGTAACTATCTCTGTACTCTTAGGAGAGTAAATGGACTTAACAGAGAAGGAGTTTTTCCTGAAGATCTTGCTGCTCTAACTTACCTTCAAATATTGTATGGATCTCTCTCTCTCTCTCTCTCTCTCTCTCTCTCTCTCTCTCTCTCTCTCTCCCCTCCCTGTCACAAGTAACTCTGAGTCTTACAAATGATCCCTCTCCTCTCTCCTGTTGGATGCTAAGTTAGATCTCTGTTCCAATTGACATTTTTCTTTCTGGTTGTTTGTTTCTGCAGGAAGGTTGACCAAAATTCCATGACTGGTCCCTTGCCTGCATTCATCGGAAACTTATCTGGATTAATTGTTTTGTAAGTGTTGGATTTTTTCTTGCTTTGTGAATTGTGATATTCATAGGTTCTGAATGTTTTACGTTCTTTTCCGTTGTATTTTGAATCATCATGATTGTATCTTAAGCCAGAAGCATTATTTCTTTTAATGATGCCGTCTGAAATTCTGTCATTCTTTTAATGATATTCATAGGTTCTGAAAGTTAGTCTTTTATATAAATTGAGGAATGGTAAAGTACCTGCTCTGTTCTTGGTAAAATATATAAACATATTTATCTGTTAACCATTTAAGAATGATTTTTCTTCGTCTCTTTCATTAGGTCAGTGTCCCATAACGCATTATCTGGTCCAATACCCAAGGAGCTTGGAAACCTCAAGGAACTTGAAATGCTGTAAGTTCATGCTGGTTATCAAAAGAATTCTTATCCTTGTGATTGCTTTTTTTTTCTATGGAGAAGTATGTTATATATTTAACGTGACTTAAGTGTGAACATGTTATAATTAACCTTGAGTATCTTATCAACTTTTTTATCCAAATAATTCCTATCCTTGTGATGGAATTTTTCTATATGGACCAGCTCAAACAACAATATTTATTTTTCTCACGGGAAATGTTTGGTGTTTATCTTTTTGCAGGGCTTTGAGTTCGAATAACTTCTCTGGTACTCTTCCACCTGAATTAGGAAACTTACCCAAACTAAAATTGGTGTAAGTTTTGAATCTTTTATACACACTTGTATATTTTTTTTTCTTTTACCGTATCAAAAATATCTCTATGTTATCAATGCTTATGATTTTGAATGAATTCAACAGTTACCTAGACAGTTCTGGAGTAGGTGGTGAGATTCCTCCAACATTTGCCAACCTTCACGAAATGATTGTCTGGTATTGTTTGTTCCTCTGACTTGGATATTTGTTCATCCTCATATAGCAAAATGAAAATACACTACTATTTCAAATAGCTTTAGCTTACCAGGACTTGTTTCATTGATTTTAGGTGGGCATCAGACAGTGCATTCACTGGAAAAATACCTAGTTTCATTGGAAACTGGACAAAGTTGAAAGAATTGTGAGTGGGGAAACATTTCCCATGTTTAGTTCATTACTTTTCTTGTAGAACTAAATTTCTATGTAGTCTGAGAGTCAACATGTGTATTAAATTTTTGATATTCTAGTCAAATCGTTACTTGATCTTGCAGGAGACTTCAGGGAAACAATTTTGAAGGTCCCATACCATCTAGTTTTTCGAATTTGACCTCTCTGACCTCTCTGTGGGTTTCCTCTCTCTCTCTCTCTCTCTCTCTCTGTCTTCAATTTTCTCTTTTAAGACTTGAGCAACCATTGAAATTTGATTTAATTATGTAGACGAGTAAGTGATTTGCAGAATGTGAGTTCATCTCTTGATTTCATCAAGAACTTGAGGAATTTAACCAACCTGTAAGGATCCTATCATTAACTTAAGCAAGTTTCCCTATCTGGGTATTTAGTTATTTCATATTCCTACATTGAAATATACTGACTAATTCGTTTATTTCCCTTTTGGTGTAGAGTTCTGAGAAATGCATTGATTTCTGGTAATATCCCCTCTGATATAATAGCATTGCAAAGTTTACAAACTCTGTAAGTTCTTATGCACATTGTTTCTCAATACTGATCTTCAGATATTTGCATGCACTCTATTTTTCATATCTTGCATTTCTCATTTTAATTTTACTAATTTTGTAGGGATCTGAGCTTTAACAACTTAACTGGTCCAATTCCACGCACGATAATGAATTTGACTTCCCTCACTTCATTGTAAGAGTCAATTTAAGCATTTCCTTGCCTTTTGCCTTTAATTTCTGTCTATTTTGTTCCTTGTGAACTTATATCGCTTCTTGTGGTTGTCAGGTTTCTTGGAAATAATAGCCTGTCAGGCAATCTTCTTCCTGAGAAAAGTGACAGACTTCAAAATATGTGAGTCAATTTATATAGTTGTAATAAAGTCTAGTTGTAGTTCTTATCAAGAAATAAATAAATAATGAAGTCTAGTTCTAGTTGGCACGTTTTCTATGGTGTTAGCAAATACATACTCTGTCCTGGAATGAACACTACAAAATTGGCTTTAATGCAAAATGACAATTTTTCCAAAACTGGCCAATATTCTAAATAATTTCATTAAAATGCCTCCTTGGAAAATGGACTAGTTATTGTGTTAACCGGTATGAACGAATGGTTGGTAAATGCCGATGTTGAGACATTTTATGGATACCGTGTGACCACCTATACTACATCCAAGAATTGAAAGTTACGTTCTACTGTTTTTGACCAAATAATGCGAAACCTATTTTCCAATTTTAAACCATTCCTGGACACAAATTTGCGCGTAATACTTCTGAGATGTTGATGATGATTCACACGGAGGTCTATCATCACCTTCTATTTGGGATTCTTCTGTCGTCATTGTTCATTACCCTAACACTGGGGCCTTCGTTTGCCTATGTATGCCCATTGATGTGACTTTCAGCTAGAGGCGGTCTCCTTCTAGGACTGGAAGCCTTGTGCACTAGACCACTCTTTGGGCAATTTACACCCCTTTATACCTCCAGCCAACTAGATTATATGTCAGTCTCTCATTGAACGCATAATTTTTTTTCCTTGATCACAGTTCACTAGCAAATATGACTTCGTGAAAGTCTAACAATGTTCTATTTCCAGATGATGGTAAAATAAAGGCTTTGTAACTCTCTTCGTACCTATACTGGAGATGATGTTTTAATCCCAGAGCCTTCCTATATTGTAAGGCATATGGTTTCACTAAAATAAGTAATATGATGGTAATCATAACCTGAATCTTACAAAATAAATTCTCAAAGAACAATATTGCAGATCACTAGGAAAAAATAGCTTATATTCACTGTGAACTTCCCAAATGCACCATGCTAAAAGAGTGATAATAATGTATCAACCCAGCCCACAGACTATCTCTAACTTTGTTTACATGTTGGAGGACCATAAGTCAACTAATAGGGCCTACAGAAGCTTTACTCATTTTTCTCCCCTTCCAAATTTAAGCTCTAAGACTGATATCCTAATGAATGATGCGTGTGCATCTTTTGCTCCTTTTTTTAATCAAAATAGGAGAATGGCATGTATACAACAATTTACTTTCAGTTGGTGATCGAGGTTATCTTGTTGTAAAGATTATATCTTTATTTTCAATTGCCTAGAATGTAGATTTCTTTCTACCTATTTTCCCCAGTGATTGGTTAATTAATTGAATGCATTCCTATTGGAAATCATCTTTCTTAACATGTATGGTCTCTTATTATCTGTATATTAGTCAAAATAGGTTGAGAAAAGGCATGATCTTGAAGTGTGTGCCATGCAGTTTGTTGAATCTGTATTCAAGGATTTATATATTTATCACAAAAATGTTCTGGCTTATTTCTCCATCTTTTCACGAGCCATTTAATATGTTTCAATGGGCAGAGACTTGTCTTACAACCATTTATCTGGATCTTTTCCGTCATGGGTGAATCCAAATTGGTTAATGCCGAATCTACAGTTGTAAGTTTCTTAATTTCTGAAACTAGCTGGTCTTATTTAACACTTGGCTCTCCAAGACTGGAAGTTGCTTTTATCTGTAGTTTTTTTTTTTTTCAGTTTATTCTTACATATATTGCTTACCCGTTTAAGACCAAGTAATATGTACTTACTGTTGAGATTCAAGTTTGCTCAAGTGGTCAGTATCCCACACTGGACAAGCAGAGCTGTCAACCTAGAATAGGATACTAACTGGCTTCTGAAGTTAATGTATAACTCCTGTAGGATTGCTAACATTTTCCTTTTCCTTTCTCTTTCCCATTTTTTTTTTGGTCTTAAAAACTGAGAATCTTAAACGAGGAAGTAAGTGGAGAAGGAGTCAGCTAATAACTAAAGTAAGAAGCTACCCCACTATTGAGAAGGCACATTTAAGAGAAAGTTTAGAATATGGCTGTGCATTATCGTCAATAGAAACACTAGCCTTTAAGTGCATACCTCAAATATCCGTAGATAAGATCAAGTGGTTATCACACTCGTCTGTATTTAGTTTCGCATGCGCCAAGCAACTATTCGGTTCTGATTTATATGAATTTAACCATAGAAAGGATAAAGATAATTAAGAACGGGTCACGAGAGCAAAAAACAACGGGTAATGTAAGTGGAAATAAATGAGTTTAGAATCAGTTGCAAGTTTAACCTAAATTTGTATTTGCTTTAAGTTGGGATTTGGGACTTACGTTTATTTTGAGCTCCTTCAACTAAACTTTTTGGTGCTAATTTCTTGCAGGAATCTAGTGGCTAATAACTTTAGATTTGATAGCACAAACATATCGTAAGTGACATTCATTTCCTTCACCTCTGTTCAGCTATATAACATAAATTTCAGTTAGCATGTGATAGCATTTCTTCGGTGAAATGGATATATTTATCTCAGCACACATCTCTTTTAGTCACCATATATTTTCTTGATTAAAATGTATTCAAATTATTGCTAATGTTTATTTTGTTTAACAGTAGGTTCCCAGGATTAGTCTGTCTTCAGCGAGACTTCCCTTGCAACAAGAACAGCACACCTTGTAAGTTAGTTTGCCCAGTTTCATCTTACCTGTTAAAACCTGTGTTGTATGTAGCGATTAATGTGACTATATACTTTACGAATGCATATTCTCCCTCCGTCCCTAAAAGTTTTTCCCACTTTGACTTTAATGGTCAACTCAAAGTTCGATTGAGTTGACCATGAAAGTGAAAGTGGGACAAAATTTCCGGGACAGAGGGAGTATTATTCTTCAACACCATTTTAGTTTTTGTATTGATTGTTTATCTTATGGGCATTATTACATTATGTTTGTGAAAGTACAATAGTGAATGTTGGCTCATCTTCTGTTCTAACATAAGTTAGTAGCTTAACATGTCAGGGTGCTGGTTAGAAAATTTCTTTTGGTTTGAGTTATCATGCCTGCATATATTTCATCTTCTATTGATAGTGCAGTAGTTGGCAGGCCTGGCCCATACCTGTTAGGTGGGGCAACCATGGGATTTAACAAGTACAAATAGCTGGAAATGCAAACTTCTACATAAACAATATCTGGTTCATTGGTAAAGTGCATGCATCCAAAGGTCAAATGATCAAATCATTTTTATTTTAAAAAAATAAAATTTGGGGCCCTCATATTAATTTATTTTTCATATTTTTGGTGTACATAATCTTTTCTTTTGTTACTCTTTTTTTGGAACCATAATAAAACATGCTTTTAAGTGTCGGCATTCTTTAATCATCGATCGTTAGGGCCCCATAATTTAACTTCGCCCGAGCCTATGAGCTACTAGGACCGCCCCTGCTAGTTGGTATTAAGTGATGTAGGATAAACTACAGAAAGTATTCCTTTGAGCACACGCTGTGAATGAGGTGGAAAAGCAAGAAAGAAAGAAAGAGAAGAATATTTACCTCCGCAAGCAACCAGCCATACCCCAAGGTCAAGAGCGCAGAAGATAGAATGGAGTAAGGACTATAAGACCAACCCGTAAATGAGGATGTGAAGCCTTGAATGTTGTACATATGTTATCTTTTAACTCTTCCTCTTGTAACTCCACGTAAGTAAAGAATGAGAAGTAACCTTTATCTTGGGCTAATAACAACATAATGGAAATGGAAAATAATGGACAATATGGCCGTATATGGCAACACAAATGGCATAAAGCGTAAACGACAATTGACTTGATTTATTTTTTTCATAATTTATACAGAACCTAGAAACACGGTGTTCACGCGAATAACATTAACATATACTGTGTATTTGTCTCATAGTTTAATGAAAAGCTAATAAATTTGCTCAAAACAACTTTTATTTTCAATTCTTTAACTGATAGATGATGATTGACGTTTTAATTTTCCCTTTTGAAGATACCTCATTTGCAATCAAATGTGGTGGCTCAGAATTTAGGTCCCGGAATATAGTGTATGAGACAGAGAATTCTACTATGCTTGGCCCAGCATCCTACTATATTGTACCCAATTCAGAAAAATGGGCAGTAAGCAACGGGGGTGTTGTTATTGACAGAAAAGATCCAACGTTTATTGCTTCTACAACAGCATCAATTGCTAATACAAACACTCCAGTGCTTTTCAAAACAGCAAGGATATCTCCGGGTTCACTTAGATACTACGGCTTAGGGCTACAGAATGGACCTTACACTGTAACCCTTCTGTTTGCAGAAATTCTCTTCAATAAGACCAATCAAGTGTGGAAAGGTCATGGAAGGCGTGTTTTTGATATTTACATACAGGTAAGGGTGTCACTGAGCTCAGTCTGTGTATAAAATCCTGCCAATTCTCATTTTTTATTATATTTTTTGCATTGAGATTTTAACATTGACGTCGTAAAAGTATTCAATTAACGTTTCTCAATTTCTCTCTCTTATTTTTTTTCCTCCAGGGGAGTCGTCAACTAAAGGACTTTGATATATCGAAGGAAGCAGGTGGGATTGAAAGAGCTCTCCCAAAGAATTTCAAAGTTGCAGTAACACAGAATTATCTTGAAATTCATCTGTTTTGGGCTGGAAAGGGAACCTGCTGTATTCCTGAACAGGGTAATTATGGGCCATTAATTTCGGCTATCAGTGTTACTCCAGGTAAGAAAAGTTATGAGCTATGACTCTCTCCCACCCCCCAACACACACACTCCAAATATATAGAAACTAATATTTATAAATGCGCTTCAATATATTATCATATGCCAGTCTTGTTTACTCAAACAAGCGTTCCTGAATTTTATCTTGTATAGATTTCGAGGTTAAGGGGAACTCAAAGAGCAAGAGTGGAATGATTGCTGGCATAGTAGTTGCTGTTGCAGTTTCCAGCATTGTATTCTTAGCTGCTCTTTTTTACTGGAAACGAAGGGGTTCAAGGCATGATGAAGAGGAAGGTAATCAGTTTTCCGTTTGCAAACTACTATGACTGGTTTAATATATCGAAATAGTCCATTACACAAATAGAACCCATTCCAGAAAGTGCTAGTACTGCTAGATTTGAGCACCCGTTACGTGTTTTCACATTTGCACAAGAAGTTTCTGCAAGTATAACTATAAAACTGTTTATTATGATGCCAAGCTTAAATACTTACCGCTTTCGTTTGCAAATATGTGCAGCTATACTTGGAATAGGGCCTAAAGTGAAAACATACAGTTATGCAGAGTTGAAAACTGCAACCGGAGATTTCAATGCTTCAAATAAGCTTGGGGAGGGCGGATTTGGTCCTGTTTATAAGGTTGTCTATTGTATCCCTTTGGCTTCACTAATACAAGCATTATATGATTACTTCTGATATTTTTAAGTCAAGTTTAACTTTCTTAATTCAAGATTTTATTATCTCCCAGGGAACACTAAATGACGGGAAAGTAGTAGCTGTGAAGCAACTGTCTGTTGCCTCAAACCATGGAAGGACTCAATTTGTAACTGAAATTTCGACCATTTCAGCTGTTCAACACTGGAATCTTGTGAAGCTCTATGGTTGTTGCATCGAAGGAAATAGAAAGCTTTTGGTTTATGAGTATCTTGAGAACAATAGCCTTGATCAATCACTCTTTGGTATGTTTTAGGGCTGTAGACATTTAAAGTGCTCTAATCCAGGGATGTTGACCCCCCCCCCATCAATTTGCTAGTATTTGCTACTCCCTCCATCCCAAAATGAGTCCAATTTTTGTTTTCAAATTTGCTCTTGGTCAAGAGCGAATTTGAAAAAAAATTGGACATTCATTTTGGGCAGGGGTAATATGATGTTTGGAAATCTTACATTCTCAATCAAACTAATTGTTATACACTGTAGGAAAAAAGAAAGTATTCCTCGACTGGCCAACACGCTTCAATATATGTTTGGGAACGGCAAAAGGACTGGCTTATCTTCATGAAGAATCAAGGCCTAGAATAGTGCACCGAGATGTCAAGGCTAGTAATATTCTGCTTGATGCTGAACTTTGCCCTAAAATATCCGACTTCGGTTTGGCAAAACTCTATGATGACAAGAAAACCCACATCAGCACCCGCGTTGCAGGAACCATGTAAGATTGTTTTTTCGCATTCTTATCTTTATTTTCCTGAATTCTTTGAGTCTTTCCCTTTTGATTCTCAATTCAGGAAACAGTTGATGATACAGAGTTGGGCCATATCTTTACCCGTAAAATCTCAATATGATGAACTTGGTTAGGATATTGCTTGAGTCTCTCAGTGATGAGGAACTTGGTTAGGGAATTGCTTGAGTCTCTCTTAAGGAGAACAAACATCAACCAATATTTAATTTCACATTCTCCGATAAAAATGAATGAAATATGAGAGATATTTTTGAATTATAATAAGTTTCTTGCTAAACACCATTAACCTCTCTCATTTGAACCTACAGTGGCTACCTAGCACCAGAGTACGCAATGCGTGGGCATCTAACATCAAAGGCCGATGTTTTTGGATATGGAGTTGTTTGTTTAGAGATTGTTAGTGGAAGACCCAATTATGATGATAGCTTAGATCCCGAGAACAAGTTTCTTCTTCAGCAGGTATGACAACAAGTTTTTTTTTTTTTTTTTTTTTTTTTTTTTAAGGAGGTGTATAAAGAATATTCTTAGTGTCATGATTCAAGTACATAAAAATATGCTTTCTCTCAGCAACTATCTATGATATTTTCCAGGCTTGGAGTCTATACGAAAGTAACCGGAGTTTGGAGCTTGTGGACCCCACTTTGACCGGTTTCGATATTCAACAAGCAACTCGTATGATAGGAGTGGCCTTATTATGTGTTCAAGCATCTCCATCAATGAGGCCTCCAATGTCACGTATCATAGCCATGCTTTCTGGAGACGTAGAAGTGAATCCTGTTACATCAAAGCCCAGTTATTTAACAGATTGGGATTTCAACGATATAACAAATACTTATATGGATGAAGAACCTCTTAAATCAAATACAAGCAGCACAGTTGTTGATTCAGAGTCTATAACTCCAGTGAACGTGTCAGAAATGATGGGTAATGATACTCTTAGAGAAGGAAGGTGAGACATTATCGATATTATGCTCAAATTTGTAACAACGTGGGACGCTGAGACGAGTTGGTATTTTTCTGCAGAGAAGAAAAGGCTATGGAGAGCAGATGTTTTTGTACATTCATTTGAATATTCTTTTCCTTTTTTTTTTTGTATTTTTTGTATAATTATGTCCCGCACTTTTTCAAGGGTGTTCTTGCTTGTAAGTTGTACATATACGGTGATGGGTTTTACATTATAGTGTACAAATGTCATACAGACCAGTGACTTTGACTTTGAGGTGGTGGTTTTGGTGCAAAATGACAATGAGAATGATGAAAAATGGTTCACTTATCAAATACGAGTCAAACTCAAAGCGTTTAAAACGTCTGACTTGTCAAATAAAAGACTCAAGCTCAAAGCGATTAAAATGCCTTACTTGTTGTCAAATTTGACTATTTATTCGGTATATCGATTTTCGCACTTGAATTTTTATTTGACATAAATATTTGAAGTCACAAATTTTGGAGGGTTAAAGGGTAGGGGGTTAAATCAACAAAATAAGGATGCATCTTTCAATGGTTTGACCCAAAAGCTAAAGAGATGAGGAATGAGTTGACCGAGGGGCAACCTCGGATTCTAGAAAAGTTTTGGTCTATAATTAGAAAATCAAATAAGTATCAAATTAAAAAGTAAAAAATAAAAACGAATATGTAAAAGAAAAAGGATTACATCCTTGGAATTGAGAATTTTGAATAATAACCTAATTTTGTCAATAAATAAATAAATTAATAGTCTCTATTTCAAGAATGAATATTTATTTTTTTCTAGCAAAATACAAGCTTCAAGGCAACCCCAATAAGTGACGAAGCTAGAATTTTGGGAGGTGTCAAATTGTAGATTTTTTTATAATTTTGGCTACATTTAAAACAAAATGAAAATTTTAACACTAGTAAAGAATATTAATTTTAAAATCATGGTGATCCCCATGGGTGAGCAGAAAAACCGAAAAACCGAAAAAATCGAATAAAATCGAAAAAATCGACGCCGAAAAACCGTACCTACGGTTAATTGGATTGGTATGGTTTATGAAATATTGAAAAATCGAATCTATTGGTTCGGTTTGGGATACATGATTTCACACCGATTACTCACACCGAACCGTACCGATATGCTTCTAAATAATAAATATTCATAATATTTACTATAATTTTACATCTATTCAATTTCCATATATATTAAGTAAATAAAAATTATCTTCAAAATTTACAAGATTTAGTAAATCTTTGTCAAAGTCAAAGCCAATTAGCCAAATTAAATATCCTTTAACCTCAGTACCTCACGTCGCTTGAAATTGAATATCCTTTAATTTGGCCAATTAGCCAAATTAAATATCCTTTAAAGTTTAACCTGATACCTATTCGTAATTCGTATTCGCCTCCCCTTGATCGCAATTCACAATCGCCTCGCCGTCGCCTCCATCGCAGTGCCTCGCACCGCCTCCCATTCCGTCTCCTCTAACCTCACACGCCGCTCCTACCTTGCAAGCAAACCTCCCCTCTCCCTCGGCCATACACGGCACGCCCTCCAAACCTCCCCTCTACAGGTGATCGGTCTCCCTTTTTCGATTATCCTTTCTTTCTTTAGTTTATCTCTAGTCAAAATAAATCACGTGTGAAGCATAAAAAGTTATGAGTGAAAAATTGTCATACTTAAATTTGTTGAGTTTAAGGTAACTAAGTGCGAGGGAGCCCCATGTGAATCAGCCTTTTTTCACTGCACGTAGTGAACCTCTGTGTAGCTTGTTATTGGGTCTTGTAACTCTTGTTTCAGAATTCAGGTTGCACATTTGTGTTTCCGATTAAGTTCTTTGGATGAATTTGATAGAGCATATGCACAGATGGGAACATTTCCCTTCCATATTGTTATTGGATTTTCTTTAGATATGTATGCAAATCTCTATGTACTCGCATGATCCCAAAACAATTCATGGTTGGTTGTGTGTGTGTGTTATTTTGGTGGATTGGTTTTAAGACCGAATATTACCGAACCGATACTTACCGAAGTCGAAAACCGACTACACCGAACCGAGCTAAAACTGAGCGGTGGCGGTTTGTTAAAATTAGAAACCGAATACTTTTGGTTCGTTAACGGTTTTAGCCTAAAATCGAGCCAAACCGTACCGAGCACACCCCTGGTGATCCCTTTCCATTCTATCTCTGCTTTCTTTCGCAAGTGACCCCAACAGTAGGTTCGTCTCAATAATTATATGAATCACGTGCTAAATGTAAATATTAGACCTGTAACATTTAATTTTACACAAATCTGGAGTATAATATATGAACACTTGTATTTTTACAAATTAGGCACTAACTTTTGTTAGAAATTTAGAAATTTAGGGTTTTAAATACTCCCTCCGTCCCAATAAAAGCTTCACCAATTACCCAAAAGGGCGTCCCGTTAGAAGCTTCACCTTTCCTTTTTTGGACATAAAATATTATTATTTCCTTCACTCATTCTCTCTCCTACATTATTTTAATACTCACAACACCATTATAATTTACTATTCTCTCCACTCATTCTCTCTCCTATTTTATTTTCACACTCACAACACTTTCAATATAATACTCTTACCATAATTACCGTGCCCAAGCCAAATGGTGAAGCTCTTACCGGGACGGAGGGAGTATAAAATATAACTAATATATGCTATAAAAAAAAAAAACCGGCTTTTGTACTGTCGAATTGTATTGTAGTATCCAAATCCTTATTATTGTAATAAATTTTATAACCCACTTTTTCAAGGGTGTTCATGAGTAAAGTCAATTTTGCAGAAGATTGTGTGGTTGCAGGTAAGAAAATAGAATCCTAGGGAGAATGATAAGAAATTAAAAGCCGCACGAGCAATGTTTTACCCTTTTCATTTCCATTGGATTCCCTTATCCATGTTCCCCTCTACCTAGACAAACTATCCCATCTTTCACACTGACATATATGAAAAAGCCTTGCATGAGGATAATTATCAGTTACCTCCCTTCTACATTACAGAAAAGGCTGCATGTATGGGTATTTTTGAACCAACCCACCCCAACAGCCTTTCCAAATCACCACCAAATGATTCAATCATCTCTCGTAAAGGGTGATCTAGCTTAATCACAAGTTTTCAGTTCTAGAAATACAACTATTTTAAAACTTGTTATAGATAGCAAAACTTTTTATACTAACACTTTCACTATACACTTTCTTTAATTTTCGTACAAGATCCATTTTGTGTCTTTTCAGACGGTAAGAATATAATATGCAATATAAACAAATATATTCTCACTCCAATTCCAAAAGCTGAATGAATAGATGAAATTAAAACCTTTGTGGAAGTCTTTTGTATTGATTAAAGTCATTTAATTAAAGATGTTTTAAAGTGGACACTACACTATATATATATATATGTCCCTTATGGGGTGCATAATCTTACAAATATTGCCCTCATCATTTTATTCCTCCATCCCTTTCCCCTTTACCATTTTCTCATACACAATGTGGCATGGTTGTACCATTTATAGCATATCAAAAAGAAATTTCAACACAATTAGCCACATAAAAACCCTTATATACACAATTATAAATACTCAAGTCTGATATCTGTGAGTATACAGAAATCGCTAAGATAACTACTCCATCCTCCCAAAATGAATGATCAGAAAATTAATTTACATTCATGGCTAGTATGGAAAAAAGAATCCTCATGGACCATTATTTCCTATGGTAGCAGTGTTTAAGATATGAGTAAAACTTTCATGAATCTACACAACACTAATAATGGAAAAAATATATACTAGCTAGTATATGATAATGTACTCTAATTTAATTTTAGGGTGCACAAATGTATATTCTGAAACTGCTATATACATACATATATATATATATATATATATATATATATATATATATATATATATATATATATATATATATATATATATATATATATATATATATATATATATATACATATATATATATATATATATTATTGAGATTATAAACTGAAAAATGGGGTGCATTTGAGGTGAATAAATTAAGGGTTTAGCATTAGCATATGACAAAAATCAAGTCTATCCTCCCCCCCCCCCTTAATAATTATAAACAATATTGAGGAATTGAAAAAGTCACACACTAAACAATCTCAAACTCACTCATGTCATTGCACTCTTTTGGTGAAACACAAAAAGAAACAGAAAAAAAAGGGTTGTAGAAGCAATGGACTGAATTTAGTGTTGTCGGATTGTATAACAGTTTAGAATTAACGATGCACATAAATTATTAATCAAATTGATGATCTCTTTTGGTGAGATGAGGAATGTCAATAAATGGTCGCGCCCGAATAAAAAATCCACGATTCTAATGCTATGTAAGTAGAAAAGAGGCGGCCGTCAAACCCGAGAAACCCAATTAAAGTAACTCCATTGATATACCCTTTTACACACTAAAAAAAAAGGGCAAACAACTTAAAACTGTTTACTGAACTAGAATAAAAGGAACACCACATATAGCTTCAAAATTTCTCACACTAAGTAATATATCTATCTCTATAATAACACCAAATTAAAGAAATAACAACAAGCTAATAACTAAAATATTCCAATCTATGAAAATCACAAACTAAATAAAAAAAAAGTATGGAACACCTTACAAATAATTTAGGCAGATACATTGCGGCCGAGTGCAAAGACAAAGAAGAGCTCTAAATCCGGTGGAGCAAAAAAAGCTATCGGAGTTCTTCTCAATGAACAATTTGTGAGCAATCTTCTCTTCATCGGAGCTGGTGGGCACGTTACAATCTCCGGTAGCCGAAATCTCTTTCCTTTAGGTGTTGAACACCCCATATCACTTGTAAAATCTCCACCGTCAATCTTCAACGAGTTATTCTTGATAGGTGAAACGGCCACTGGCATTTCTTGTTTTTTTGTGTTCTTCAACAAGTTATGATCAGACTTCTTGATAGGCGAAATGGCCGACTTTTCTTGCTTCTTGGATTGATCAACTAGCTTCTTGATTTGGGTTCTTTTTGGATTTCTGGTACTCTTTGCTCTTCTTCTACCCGATGGAGCCATTTGAGGATATATAAACAACTGAACTGACTAACTATCGTCTGTATCAGTAAAGTCTAATATATACAGTCTTATCCATGAACCCGAACGATACAGAATGAAAATCTTACACAAGTAGATTACTCGAAGCTTTAGAAAAAAAATCTTGAAACCCAATTGAAGAGTATCAAGAAAAAATGGGAGGGTTTAAAGAGTGACGAAGAACCCTAGGAAAATGAGAGAGAGAGAGAGAGAGAGAGAGGAAGAAACCGCGTAAAAAGCCCTAATTCAAATAACCCTAATGAGAGAGAGAAACTTTAGATGGTGGCCGTGGCTTTTTATATGGGAAATGACGGAATGGGGCAGCCTGCCCGTTTGCCCGAGTCGATGTTTAGTGGCTAGGCTAGAGATGCCCAAACGGTTCCGAACCGGCGGGCCGAACCGGAACCGGACCGGATAAAAATTGGAGGGAAATCGGACCGGACGAACCGTGAACCGGCTGAACCGGCGAACCGGCGGTTTACCGGTCCGGTTAAGGTTCAAGATTTCAAAAACCGGTGAACCGCCGGTTCAGGAACCGGAACCGGAACCGCCGGTTCACGAATCGGAACCGCCCAACGGCTAGATGATCTGGTGCGTCCATTTCTTGATCCGACGGTCCATGTTTAATGACCGTTAAATAACGGTCAGTGACCAAAATGTAAAAAAAAAATATTTTTTTAATCGTTTTGGTTCCTAAAACGATTTTTTTTTTTATTTTGGTCCCTAAAACGTTTTTTTTTCTTTTTCTCATCAAACCTATAAATACCCTCCCCTTCCTTTATTTTTTTCACTACTCTCTCTCAATCTCAAGTCTCAAACTCTCAATTACTTACTCTCTTTCTCTCTATCTCTCAAAGACTCAAATCTCTCTCTCATCTCAATCTCTCAATCTCAAGTCTCAAACTCTCAATTACTTACTCTCTTTTTCACATAAATTCATCTTTTCACCAAAAAAATGTCTTCATCTCGTGGCGGCCGTGGCGATAAGGGAAAGAATGTATCAAGTTCGCATCCATTTTCCCCCCCCCGCCGATGATTCCATTTGGGGCAATCTTAATGTTCAACCTCTACCACAAGAAACGTTTAATTTGAGCGATGATGAAGTTGATACAACATTTCCAATGGGTGATCATGGTCATACCGAAGGGAGTAACACTCAAACCACTCAAACCCAAAGTGAAGCGCGAGGGGGTGGTCAAACTCAAATCCGAGGTCGAGGTCGAGGACGAGGAGGTCGAACCACGGGAAGGTCGGACATCATGATCGTGCACTTTTCAAAAGTGCCAATTGAGGGTACCAACCAATACACCGTTTCTTGCAACCATTGCCCTCAAAAATTTGCCTTTACCCATGGAGGTGGTTATGGGACATTTAAAAGACACTTGACGACAAGGCACCCCGATCAAGTTGGAGATGCCCAAGATCAAACACAACTACAAGGATTTACGGGATCATCACAAGGTACGTCTTCGCAATTATTTAAATTTGATAATTCAACGTATAGAAGAGAAATGGCAAAATATCACTTTGCTAAAGGATTACCCTTTAATTTTACTAATGATAGATTATGGTCTCATATGGCACAACTTTGTTTAAATCCGCGGCTAAAGAAATTAATAAAAATACAAGTACTCGTGATACTAAAGCTCAATATCTACAAGGAAAATTAACTTTAATTAATACGTTTAAAGATTTACCCCAAAAATTGTCAATATGTGCCGATATATGGAGTGACCATTGGCAAACTCATAGCTATATAGGAATTACATGTCATTGGGTTGATATTAGTTGGAAATTACAAAAACGATTAATTGCATATAAATCTTTTGATCTGTTCATAACGCTCGAAAATATTTGTAGTAAAATTGCTAATGTTTTACAAGAATATGGATTAGTTCACAAATTTTTTCAATTGGATTTGATAATGCTGCTAATAATACTGCTAGTCTACCATCACTCATTGATATTTGTCAACCATCTATTGGTGGTAAATTTTTTCATGTTAGGTGCATATGTCATATTTTAAATTTGTGTGTGCAAGATGATTTAATAACTTTAAAGGAACATGTAGCCCCAATTAAGGAAGTTCTTGCTTATATAATGAGAAATCATAGTGTAACAAAATTGTGGATTAGATTTTGTAAAATAAATAATATCCCACCTAAAAGATTTTCCCTAGATGTTCCAAATCGATGGAATTCCACTTATAAAATGTTATCCGAATCTTATGATTTTCGTGAACTATTGTGTCAGTTTATTCAACAAATAGAGTATTCAACTATAATATTGCCTCATCAATGGGATATTTGTAATAATTTAAAGAAAATTTTGAAAGTTTTTAAAGATGCTACCGTACAATTATCCGGTTCTTACTATCCCACTTCACCGTTAGTTATAGAACACGCCGCTAAAATTAGTTACATATTTATGCATTTTAAAGATGATCAAATTTTAGGTGAATGTATTAACAAGATGAGAACAAAATGGCTTAAATATTTTTTGATCATTCCCCATTGTTTTTAGTAGCTAAACTATTAGATCCTAGGATAAGAGAAGATGGTTTAGAACAAATACTAGATTATTATTATAAGAATCTATTTCCACCAAACTTTGATTTGTTTTTAGATAGACCTATCCCAAAGGCAAAAGACGTTGTAATTGAGACTAAAAATTGTATATGAACTTTATAGAGAATATTATGATCTTTTTGGTAATATTGTTTATCCTCCTAGTAGTGAAAATGTAGGTGGTAGTTATCACGAAGATAGCGATCCCTTTAACTTTATAGATAATTTAATTAGTTCTAGAACTCAAAAACGTCAACGAGGTGGCTCCACTTATATTGAACTTGAAAATTATTTAACCACTTCTTTTGAGCCTATAGACGATTTTGATATTGCAAAGTGGTGGGCACGAAGGGCAAACAACTATCCTATTCTATCATTGATAGCAAAGGAGATCCTAGCCGCTCCCGCCTCAACCGTTGTCGTAGAAGAAGTATTTAGTGTAGGAGGAAATGTCTTATCCGATCGAAGGTCAAGGTTGTCTCCATATAATTTAGAATATCAAATGTTGCTCGGCGATTGGCATAGAGCCGAACTACGACTTCAAGATAAAAGAAGTAGTTCCGAGAGGAGGAGGCCTTTGATGAAGATACATCGGGGAGCGAAGCCGAATGAACTACGCCGCTCTTTAGACTTTAGATTAGGTTAATTGTAATTTTATAGATTAGATTATAGATTAGGTTTATTTTTATTTAATTGTAATAGTTAGGTTGAGGTAAAGGCTCCTAAATGTCCCCCCTTATTTATAAAAGTGTAAGGTTGGTTGTCCCCCTCATTTGTAATTTTATTTTAATTAATAAAATTTAAGGGTACCGTCCCTTTTTCTTTTATATACTTTCGTTTATTTTATTTCGTTTATTTTAAAAAAAGTTAAGTTTTTAAATGACTTTTTTACAAAAAATTAACTTTTTTGTAAAACTTAACAGAAATTGTTAAGAATTTAACTTGTAATTTTTTTTTTGAAGGACTGGACACTTGGGATACCGCCCTAGTCATCTTGGGCGACCGCCCAAGCCTTTCATTTGTTTTTTTTTTAAACTGGACACATGGGCGACCGCCCAAGTCATTCGGCCCTTCTTGGGCGACCGCCCAAGTCTATTTTTTTTTTTTTTTTGAAATTAACCGGTTTAGAACCGGAACCGTACGGCCGGTTCGGAACCGGGACCGGAACCGTGACAAACCTGGCCGGTTTCGGTTCAATGCTTGGTGAAACCGTGAACCGCCGGTTCGGAACCGGAACCGGCGGTTTGAACCGGATGGGCACCTATACCTATAGGCTAGGCTAAGTAAAATAGATTTTGGTGAATGAAATGAATTATTTAACTCCTTAAATTAAGATAACGAAATGGCACATAGAGCTGTACCTTATGCATTCTTTTTTGTACTATTTTCAATTTTGGGTAAAGCTTGCAAATTGGATTGGTTGAAATCTCTCCTAGCTTTTCCTACCATCAACTTCATATAATATATTTTTGTTTTTCTTCGTACCAATTTAATTAGTGCACAATAGTTAAAGAAAATTTATAATATTGAATTATTTTAGAGGGATAAGAATAAGAAAGTGAGGTATAAAATAGTAAGTGAATAGTTGTTGTGAATGAGATTCATTATTTAAAAAATATTAAAAAAATTATTTTGAGATTTTATAATTACAAATGTAACGCCTAAAATAATTTTTTGTATCGGATGGAAGGAATATGTAATTTTTCACTTGTTTATTTATTTTTTTATTGGGATTTGAATATGTTATAATGTTAATTAGTACCAAGGAAATGATGAAATTAATGGAGGTGTTAGTTGCCTTGGGATACGTAAATTTTGAGGTGATCCATATTCACACTAATCAATTTGTCTAGATAAAATACATTTGTCAATTTTTTTTTTTTTTTTTTTTTTTTGTTTTATACTCCCTCCGTCCCAACCAAAAAGTTACAAATTTATTATTACACGGAAATTAAGTAGAGTGTATTGTGCAGTAAATGTTATGAGTATAAAAAGTGATATAAGAGATAGAAAATGAGATATGAAATAGTTAATGGATAGTTATTATGAGTATAATAAGTAGGTCTCATAAATTAAAAAAGTATTAAAAAAAATTTATTTTGGTAGTATAACTTTTTAAATAAGACACATAAAATTGAAATATGCGACTTTTCAGGTGGGAAAGAGGGAGTATAACATTACACTTAAATTATTTTCCTATTCATAAAGATGACACTTTCTACTTTCTCGAATCCAACTCACGTTGCGTTGGAGTCTTGTGTGCTTAGCCAAACTAATTATTTACATGTGTGAGTATGATTAATGGAATATAATAATAATTTAAAAAAAAAATCATTTTTTGTATCAATGACACTCCTTAAACAACAAGTAAGTGTATATATTGACTTGACACTTACTTGTTGTTTAAGGAGTGTCATTGATAAAAAAAAATGTGAAAATAAATGCCTCTTATATTGATACAAAAAATGTGAAAATAAATGACTCCTTAAAAAATGTGCCCACAAGCTTTAAAAATAGGTAACTGTTAGAATTGGGTCCTCATCCCCTTAAAAGGCCTTGTTAAGGGGTGAGGTTAACCAACCTTATATAGTGGATCATTTATATTCTCCAAGTTGATGTGGGATACATGGGACTTCAACACGCCCCCTCACGTGTAGGCCGGTAACTTGGCACTACACGTGGACTTCAAACCCAACACGGGTTAACTTAAGCCCAACATCAACTTGGGCCAGCTCTGATACCATGTTAGAATTGGGTCCTCATCCCCTTAAAAGGCCTTGTTAAGGGGTGAGGTTAACCAACCTTATATAGTGGATCATTTATATTCTCCAAGTTGATGTGGGATACATGGGACTTCAACAGTAACTAACAAAATTATTCATTACTTACGTCGTTCAGCCTACTTACCTCCACCCTCATTCAGATCATCTCCGACCAACTTCGGCATCCTCTCTCACCGGTCAACATTAGCCATCTCCCATCCTTGTGCCGGCGCCGTCAGATCCGCTTTCTCTCTCCTCCTCTTGTGACTCGTATACTTTGAGTCAATATTAATCAAACAAGAGACTTTTTATCTTTTTAAAGCAAATGTGAAAAATGTGAAAATAAATGGCTCTTATACTTCACGTATAACATAACAGACGAACTAGTCTTATACTTCAAGACTTCAAGTATAAGAGCCAATATTAAAAAAATATGAGACTTTTCTTTATTATTTTTATAAGAAAATGTGGAAAAAAAAAATGAAAAAATGACTTCTATACCTTTGATATAAGAGGCGAACTAGTATTATACGTAATATTTAAGAATACGAAGGGTTTATTTGAAATATTGAAAATTCGTTGATTTTATATGTTTTATCGATTTAGCCCAAGGGTCAGAAGCCCTCAAGAAAATACCAAAAAATGAGTAGATAATAACAAGTGGGTTAATGATATAATTGTCCAAA